>CALNVZ010002100.1:48808333-48828114 GCA_940671915.1 Paracentrotus lividus | reverse complement strand
TATAATTTTGTTAGGGTTATATAACATGTACATATATTCATAATTATTATACTTAATGTTGTAAATGGTGGACACGAAAGAAGAAGAAGTAGTAATAGTAGTAGTAGTAGTAGTATAGTAGTAGTAGTTTTCATCATTATTGATGAAAACTATAAGTTATTGATATCAGAACATGTTCAGATATTGTATTAACCTGAACTTGAAGAGCAACTATAACAAATGTACCTTTTTTAATATAATATTTATGTCGATTCCTTTACAAATCATGGTGAAATTTTCCTTTCTTCTGCATACGAAGGAGTCCAGATATTATGAAGGAATGTATAATCTCTCCACTCTCTCTCTCTCTCTCTCTCTCTCTCTCATCCCCTCCCCCCCCCCTCCCCCCCTCTCTCTCTCTCTCCTCTCTCTCTTCTCTCTCTCTCTCTCTCTTCTTCTCTCTCTCTCTTATGCTCCAATTAATGCTGATGTCCCGTTACTGATGACGTTTTATAGAGGAAGCACTAAATCAAAAACTCGAACAGTTATATCATATTTGGTATTTAGTAGGCGCCTTATAATCATGATAATGATTTATCCTGGTATTAATGCTATATATATATTATTATTATTGAACTTCTTGAGGCTCGATGTATATATGTAATAACAGGCCCGTAACCAGGGGGGGGGGTTCGGGGGTTTCGAACGAACCCCCCCCCCCGCAGGCGAGCAGGGTCCGCTTGACAAAAAACAAAAAAACAAAAAAAAATTAAACCCGCTTTTTGGCAGAAATGCAGCAGATACTTGAATAGAAATACAAGAAAGGAAGATAAAACACTTGCTTTCAGTCCCCCTACATGTAAAATCTTTCGCTCGCACTTCGCGCTCGCAACTTTTTATTTGTGGATGATAATCATGATTTTCAGAACAAATTACGCAGGAATTACACTTAAACCATTTAAACAGGAATGTTTCCGTTTGCATTTGTATTCTATTTTTATATTTTTAAATTATGTTATCTTCAATTTTAGGAAATGATATAACAGAAATAAGGCCTAGTGGCAGAGGCGGTGGAATCGGGGGGGGGGGAGGGGCACAGTGAACCCCACTTTTTCATCCACCCTATTCATCCCTATTCATGACCAAAAAGTGTCCCTTTTCTAAGCTAAAAAAGTGTACATTTATACTAAAAAGAAGCTTTCAGAGTTTTGAAAAGTCCCGTGGACAACTTCTGTTTAGAAAGGGGCACTTTTAATATTAAAAAGGGCCCCTTGTTACTTCCATTTCTTTAAAACTCCAAAATTTCGGCTCGCGCTTCGCGCTCGCGGATACTAAATAGGGTCCATAATGCACAATAAACTACAATTTTGAGCTCAAAGTTTTCTACTCGCCCTTCGCGCTTGAGGATATTGGGGTCTATCAGAGGCGGTGGAACCGGGGGCAGGGAGCACAATGCTCCCACTTTTTCATGCACTCTTGCCCCTTTTCTTAGCTTAAAAATGCCTTTTTTAAACTAAAAGAAGCCTTTCATACTCTTTAAAAGTCCCATGGACAATTTCTTTAAAAAGTTTCACTTACAATACTACAAAGTGCCCCCTTCTTTACTTCATATGTCTTTTAAAAACCCCAAATTTTCCTGTTTCGGTCACTATGCGACCTCGCACTGTAAAATTAACAAACAATAAGTATATTTAAAACAGAGTGCCCTCTGCTGGAGACAAACCTTGTCAAAAGAATTGGTGTAATTGTGCTTGGGCCAGATTGGGGTGGGCTAGGGGCCTCCAGCCCACAAAACATTCATAGCAAAGATTATTTATTTAACGAGTCAAGATTATTATGTATCTTCAACATGGATACTAAAAAAGAGTCTCTAAGGCACAATTTTTAGGTCAAAGCTTTCAGCTCGCGGATACTAAATAGGCTCTTTATTGCACAATTAACTCTAATTTTGTCCTCAAAATTTTGGGCTCGCGCTTCGCGCTCGCATTCCTTTATATTCATTACTAAAATGAACAATACAAAATAAAAGCCATTAAGATTCCTAAAATTTTCAGCTCGCGCTTCGCGCTCGCGGATACTATAAGTAGGGTCTATAATGAACAATAATTAACCCCAGTTTTGAGCTTCGTGATCGCGGATACTAAATAGAGTCTATAATCATGATAATGCATAGTTTACTCCAAGTTTAATTCAAAATTTTCGGCTCGCGCTTCGCGCTCGAAAAAACAAATTCTTGAAAAAGGTCCACTTTTTCAGATTTCGAACCCCCCCCCCGTAAAAATCCTAGTTACGGGCCTGAATAATACACACCAGGTGTTTTCATCTGAAAATTAAAGTATCATTCAGAATATCTTTGTGGTTATAGCTAAAAGTGTTTCTAAATGTAAATTATTGCTATTTCACATTGATCGTTCGATAGGAATTGTCACATAATTATTTAGAGCTCAATTCCTAAATTACGCCATGCCTTAAAGAAAAGCTTCAAAAACTAATCATTTCTTGCGCAAATAATACTTCACAATATAGTTGCCAAAATATGTTAACTAATGTATTCATTCGTTCCTTTCGCAAAATCTGTTTCAACATCATAGCATAATTAATATTCTTGTTTTAAAAAAAATAAGCAAAACGTATTTAAAAATTCAATTAACCATCTCCTGGATTAATAATACATTGAAATCGGCATGACATCGCTTGATGCAACCTAGACACTCGGTCCCGTGTTCTGAACGGGAGCTTAAGTTTGTACAGGCGGTTCATTGGACAGTAAGATTACAAAATAGCACCACATGATACAAAGAGATTTTAAACCTCCCATGCAAGCTTGACCTATGGTACATACGGACCACACTGTTTACCATTTCTATGATGAGTTTAGCTCTTCAATATATACAAACGCGATGTATCCTCTTCGCTCAAAATTAAACATACCCTTGAATTTTCAAAAAGCAAATCAGATAATTAAATAGTTTTGAAATGTGCCCAAAAATTTAATTCTCAAAATATTTCACCAGAGGAGAAATACGCACAAAATGAACATGTTCGATTTTCTTGCCACATGGGACGTCGTAGGGACGTCTCCGCCACTCCAGAAATCCGGAGTCGCTGCGAAATAGTCTCGAACTTGTCTCATGGCCGGTGAAATACTATGAAGATACAAAAAAAAAATTTCTGCTTATGGTTTCACCATTTTACTAAAAAAAAAAAAATGAATTTTGAGACCACATCTGTTTGCTATCACACCAAACTATTTTTTTTTTTAACCTTATGGACCCACGAGCTCTAGTGGCAAGTGACTGACAGAAGCCTGGGTTTTGACGATGTATACGTTTAGTACGAACCGAGCATCACCTCAAGTTCTCAACCACTCAATCTATTCTCTTTGTAACTCAGGGATTTAGTCTTACCAGGAAGGGGGACAAGAGAATTATATCACAATCCGCTACATCGTAATTATTATGTTGTCAAGTGATAAAACCAGTATTTTCTCCTTATACATTTTAGTTTTCCAATGTACATTCAATCAAATTGTAGTATAATCCATACTGAAATATACCATGTAGGAATACTGTCAAAAATTATCTCAAAAGATAAATTCACAAGACTATAGCTTTTATAATAAGCAACGGTTAGAACGGTCTGGATTTTTGAACGGTTTTGAGAACTGTATAGGCGGGTTTTCCAATTAGTTATTATGATTATTTATGGATATTTCTTTCATGGGGACATAATAACAAAACAACCTGTTATTAAAGAATGAAGAACAAAAGTTTGAATCCAGGTTGCATTAGTTGTTGCTATGTTGGGCAAACATCGGGTAAGCTTTCGGGTTGTGAAGAACAACCTTCGTTTTAAAATGTATGCTTAAATCATAATAAATAAGACAACCGGTCTATGATGTGACCGAGCCTTGAAGTCAAAATATTATGCAGATACCAGTATGTCTTACTGAATTAATATATTTAAGTTCAGGGTGAGTGCATCGGAAGTTTAATGTATATAAATAATAAGAGATGTCAAAACAGAGTTAGGTTAATGATATAAAAATCAATATGCTTTAGTAATTATATATTATTCAATGCAGTATTCGACTCATATCTCTAACTAGTATAAATATTCACTCACTTTCTTTGCATTTGGGATGCAAAATACTTTACTCATGAAGAAAATGCACTCAAAGAAGACCAGTTTATTTGAATGAGTATAATCGATGATACAATATATTCCAAAATTTAAGTGTTTATATTATATGATATTTTTTTTTCATTAATATATTTTTTAGGCATTAAAAAATCTTACTCATACAATAGATATTGATATGTTTCAGTTTTACCAAAGCAAATATTCAGTATCAGTGGGGATCATAGTGTGTATGAATTAGTGGCAAATTTTAATTAAGGATATCAACATCCTGAATAAGTTGAGCTTTCCTCTGAAAAATAAAGTAAACTGTCGTGAAACGAGTTGTTAGTTATACCCTCTTTTTATAAGTGTTTTAAAGGAGAAACAAAATCCCAAGCGATACCAAAACACAAAAAAATGTACTATAATGAATCTTCAAAGCAGCATTTTCTTTTACATGATACCATGATTATAATTATATATAATTATACCAATGCACACAACGTCAATAAGTTGATATGCTCACTGTACCGTACAGTTCGAAGATTGACGTGATTTATTTGTTGACCTCTTGATCAATACAGAGTGAGTAAAAAAACAAAACATGTCCCATCATTTTGAAGTTATTTTGTTTGAAGCATGAACATTTAATCATGGTTTCATGATATACCTTGGTAGAGTCATCCTCTGAGAATCTGTTGGTACCCTTTTTTTATTTGGATCTTGCACGCATGACTGAGTAACATACAATCTTCAGAAGACTGTAAAATACGAATTGTGCCAAGTGGATGGCTGAAGATTAAAAATAAATGTGAAAGAATGTTATGTGTAGAAACATATATATACACACACACACACACCCTCTCTCTCTCACACACACACACACACACACACACACACACATAAACACACCCTCCCCCTAGACACATGCTGGTGTGGATTAGATAGGGTATGTGTGTTTTGGGGTGTATGTGGGTGTGTTTGGTGAGGCTGTATATGTAGTTTGTTTGTGTGTGTAAATGAGGGTATGTGTGGGTGTGTGTTTTGTGCGTGCACATAAGTAATAAAATACAATTTGTTTATTCTTCATCCAGCCACTTGGAGCAAGTGAGATTGTGTTGTCTTCAGAGGATTGTCTGTTATTCAGTCGTGCAAGTCGTGCAAGGATCCAAAATGAAAAGGATACAATAGGATGACTCTACCAAGACACGTCATGAAACCCATGACTGAACGCTCATACTTTTCACATGACAACTTTAGAAATGATGTCGAAGATATTCTTTGCCTGACTATGCAGGGGACTCAAGAACATCAAAGGTTTTCTCTTGGAGAAGTGAAATCGGCGGTTTGGAAGAATTTCTATGATCGTAATAATTCCCTTGCTATTTTCGAGGTTTGGAGATATCGAAGATTTCAGTGAGGATGTCAGGCAAACTATCTAACCTACATCCCCCTGAAAGCTCGATACTGACAGACCGCTGAAAGACCATCATGAAAAACTTGATTGATTTTTAAATAGTCTTACAATGAACTTTCGACAGTCTTTAAATTTTTGCGGATATCACTGAAAACTTTTTAAGTTCTTCTTCATGGTCAGTCTTTCAGAGACGTTAATTGATCCTTCAAAGATCTCTGGTAGTATACGCAACTGGATCTTTCACTGATCTCTCAATATTCAGCTGTACAGGGATTTTGCTAGACCTTTAAAGGTCTATAAGGGGTTTTTGGAGCCATTCTACAGTGACCGAGAATTTCATGGATCTTGTAGACCAATGCTTGGTCTTTCAAGGTTCTATGCTCAGTGGAATGAGAGCATTACGAGCATTACGGTCTCTAAGTCAATGATCGTCGGTTTCCGTATCACGACAACTACCTCTGGACAATTACTCCAGAACAAATATCCCCAGAAATAGGGTTAGGGTTAGAAGTAGAGTTAGGGGTAGATTTTTGACGGGGTTAGTTCTTTGGGGTAGTTGTCCTAGAACCCGATCTACAAAAAGTCCCACAGAGATCATCGAGAATTTTATTTTACAATTTCTTTTTGGTCTTCCAATAATCTTTCAAGTTTTTGTTTATGTTTTATTTTGTTTTGTTTCTTTGTTTTTGTTTTAAAAGCCTTTACACAGAGACATTGGTTTCCTCTGGTCTTGGAGAATACGGAGACATATCTTTCCGATCTGTTCGCTCATTGTTCTTTCAAGGACCTCTGCTCAGCAAGAGACTCGTATCGTACACATCTAACTTATTCTCGTAATATAGGCCTATATTATCTTGACACACTTTTGAAGTGACCGGGTGCAACCTTGAGTCTTGTATCGTCCCGTCTTATTATGAACACGATGACGACAGTCGTGAACCACTTCAAAATTGAATTTAAATTGATCACAATAGATATAAGGTATCCCGATGCATACATGGGGGTCTATCGTAGAGAGCTGGTGGAATAATTAAACATAATTACAGCAGCGTACCAGCATAACTGAAGTCCGGATTCGAGTAGGACCTGTTACTGATACTACCAGTATAAAACTGAGTTATAATATAGTCACTGATGAGCAGAGAAGAATTGACCAAGAACACAAAGCCCTAAATCTACTAGACCTACATTATTATTCTTTTCTTGGCTCCAGTTTGTTTTCGAGTATGGCCAGGGGAGAGATGTTCCTCTTTCGCATGCTGCTTACACAAAACAACATCTAGCTTTATTCATTTCTACATTGGCAATGCAATCTACATGATTGAGGAGATAATTTGTGATCAACTTCATGGATGACTTTAATTTTCATCATTTATTTCTGATTTGATCTGGAGTGCAAAGTATGGACTAAGAAATACAAATGTTTTGGGTTACGTTCGTCTGAACTTGTCAATTTGACCTGAATACTTGATAAACTAAGAATTGACAACGTGGTAAGTAGCAAAACCAAATAAAATATTCGTAAAGATGTTAGGATGGAAAATAATGTCTCTAAATGAGGTTAATTGTTTTCCCCATTATCTTTGATCTTTGATCTTCATCTATAACCATACAATTCATTTTTCTAACCGACTGCATTATAATTATTACTTTATTGTTAATAATAACAATATGGTATAGGCCTAGGTTGGTTTTGATGTCTCTTTTTCCTTCCATTGTGCGCAATGTTCGTGTCTTTGGAATTATTTAAGTCCGGTCTTAAAACACGTTCTTTTCGTCCCATTTAAAATGAACCCCTCCCTGTATTATACATGTATTTCCCTCTGAACCTCTGAATATAAAACTAGATAGATGGCGTACTTCATGTATATTATAATATTATATATGGAAATAATTCCCTCAAAAAGTTCTGCAACTCGACTTTAGGTCTTTATAACCTTTTGGGTATTTTTTAGAATTATTGTTGATTTTTATACCATTCACAAGTTCATTTATTCTTCTTTTCAATGATACCCTATATTTGTAACTATAATGTAGTGCTTGTATGCACAGAAAACCTTAATATTAGGACATGTCAGGTGTCAAATGTTGCAAATTGAATTCCAATTGATATTATTGTTGTCTGTTGCAAGTCACTCATGATTTTTGCAACTTTTCACTTTTCAGTTTGCAATATATTCAGGAATGTTGTGCATTCAAACATGATGTTACCGTTGCAATAGGGTATCAATAAAATGATTAAAACCAGAAGTTGTGTTGCAGACCTATGATATGGGCAATATCTTTCGCTTTGCCTTGTATTTATGGGTTCTGTGCCTTCAGGCATCACCGTGGCGAATAATATATCAATATAGAAGAGGAATAAATGCACTTTTCAACTGTATGAAAATAAAAAATGATTAAAATGCACCCTAGAATTTATCAAGGTTCCAAAGTCTTGCTGTGAAACTTCAATGTGATCAATAACAGTGCATTTTGCAACTTTTGACATTTGTCTTTTCTCCATATTCATATATTCTATACAATGAAGCATGACACAATCATTACAAATATGATATTTTGAGTGTGTTTTCGCATAGTTCAGTAAGCACCTTTTAGGGAAAATGATGCAAAATCCATTTCATTTTTGTATTTTAAATAACGTTACATTAGATACTACTATGAGAATGTTTAATTGATTGTCATGTAAATACATGGTAATTGGCGTGCTACGGCTGAGTGAGCACACTTTAATTGATAAAGCAAAAATGCTCATATTCACTGTTTATCATCATATGGCACAAAAAAAAAATTACTTTTGAAAAGTGCTTATTTTGCTCTTAATATGTGCTCGCTTATGTATGACTACATGGATCATTATTACTTTCATTCATGTTAATTAATATAAACAATTACGTCAAGTTCGCTTTGTTAAAAAAAAAGCTGCAATATCTAGTTTAAGGGGAAGTCCAGACGATTTCATTAAGATCATATTAGGCCTATATAGGACAAGCAAAATTCAAGCTAACAGAAAATATGATTTTTATCTATTAAGGGTTTTTTTTGTGATTATTAAATATCCGTATAGAGGGGGCTTTTTTGGGGGGGCGGGTGTATATTATTCCTTCTGTACTATATAAAGGAAATCCAAAGCTATATACACTGTTCGTCACAAAGGGGGAATATTTTTTCTAGCTCCATTGACATTATGTTGCTCTGGCTTTAATTTCTTGAAAGTGTTCGTCACCGCTTTCAATCTTCGGGAACCCTTCCCGGGGATTTTTCTTCCAAAAAAGTCTGTCACTCCCCAAAATGGCCAGTTTGTCATTTTTTCTTATTTTGGGGGGCCCCTTTTAGGTGTAGAGTTGATAGTATTGTTCTTTAAGTTAAATCTAGTTTTATGGTTAGACTCTTTTGTCTAGGGGAGGGGTCAAAATTTATTTTGATTGGGGTTCACCATTGATTTTATTAATTTTTACACCATGAAAAATTCTATCTTCCCAAAATTGTATTGTAAAATCTCCGCTTAACATAAATATTAATATAAAATATTATCTATAGTCACCATTTAAAAATTTGTCATGAAGGTTTAAAAAAAAAAAAGAATTAGGGGAAAATGATAACAATTAAGGGTTAAATGTTGTTTTCTATTTATTTTGTTTTTAGCTTAAAGGTGAAATAAAATATTCCGAAATTTAACCGAACACACTTTTTACTTCAATCCCACCCCCATCTAGATTTAACTTATGCGGCGGTCACAACTCGCCGTACCTTCGACGTGCAAGCAGGCGCGGATCCAAGAAAATCGAATTGAATGCATTTCGGGGACAAAAGTTTCTTGGGACAAAAGCGGCTCTATAATGTTTACGCATGGGCCCGGTAAATTCATTGTGTGACTCCGGTCTGCGTCCGCTACTTTTAAGAGTTGCAAGAATGTTCAAGATATAGCCAGGGTTCCGGAAAGTAAAAGCAGAGACGACCATTCAAGAAATTAAAGCCGGAGCAAAATCATGTTGCTAGAGCGGTAAAAAAAAAAATTAATAAAAATAATAAAATAAAATATTCCACCTTTATTGCGGACAGTGTATATTTAAGTGCTCATATTATTCATATCCTATCAAATATCATGTTTTCATTTTCAGTTCATGTTTCATTTATATGTTTATACATGTTGCTCGTTGTATATTACCTGCAATATTCATTTATATTGGGAGTGTTTTTAACTTTAAAAAAAAAAAAAACCTACCCCGTTCCGTCAAATTGTAAGAGACCTGTTTACTATTAATGCACTCCTTTCAAACAAAATTTATTCTCAACGACATTAAATTTTGCCAGACATATCAATTATATAAACTTGATTCCAAGTATTTGAGATCATTCAGTCATGGCAGATTACTTGAATACCCTGCGTATCTCATTTACAAACATTGACAAAGGAGCCGATTTACAGTAAGTTCACATCAGGATCTTATAATGGTTTTATCAATGTCCATTGATTTTGGAAGTTATATAATCCATATACTATCGGCAATTCAAATGTCCAAATCATCACTTGTCACTTGACGCGTAAAACTAATTACGTCTATCTGATCAGGAATGGGTTTTTGATGGAATATTTTTTTGTGATTTCGTTATCATGGTAGCTCTCTATGTCAACGCATCATCTTGAAAATATAAACTTTTCTTGATTGCAAACTTTTTGGATCATGTGGATATTGGATCTGAGTCTATGCGCTTCCTATACCACTATATACATCCCTGAATAGGATTTCGACCAATCACAATTCATCTGTTGAATCGCCGTTCCCTATTGGCTGGTGATTTTATGGTATTTTTTATTGTTTACTTGTCAGAGATTGTAATAAAAATGTCTTTCAATTTCTTTCCATGACAGAGTGTGTTTTCATGTGACTCGATGAGAAGGATAGACCAAGTATGGTGTTGACTCGCAGACATTTACTACTGGTTGTCATGGTTATTCTTCGTTTACAATGCGGAGGAAGCATTATTGGTAAGGTGTCACTATTTTTTCTCTTAATTTTTATTTATTCATTCATTTTTACTCGGTTTGTTTGCTTCAGAATGACAATATTCAACAAAAGTTCATTATATTCATTTATTGAATGACTGTTATCAGGGGCTACGATAACGTTAAAAATACAACAACAAAAAAACACAGTATACACGTAATTTCTATTGCTCATGTGATTGCAATGTCTCGAAATCAACTCCTCAAATGACCAGGCTATATTTTCATCCCCTCAAATTCTTACAAATGTACAGTAAATTTCATTTTCATTAGCATGTCTAAGGCGAAGATTCGGGATTTCAAAGGCGAGGAGGGGTCAATTTTTTTTTTTTTTCGATTGTTTCATCTCATGTGAGCGCGAAGCGCGAGAAGAAATTCGCCTTAAAATGGCCCGGGAAGTTGAAGGACTTTAGGTTATTTCTAGTGCATTAATTTCGATAAAATAATGCGAGCGCGAAGCGCGATGAAAATTTTTGCCGTTAATGACCTAAAAGCTTTTTTAAGCTCTTCGTCTTCAAATTCGTTTTTCCTTAAATGCGAGTGCGAGGCGCGAGTTAAATTTTTGACAAATTATTACAATAAAGCACTGCATTTAAGCTCCTTTATATTTTGGCTGCAATTTTTAGGCATATTATTTTGTTCAATAATATCATGCAAACATAAATTTAGCCATGAAACGAATTGAAATCTATATGCAAAGTGCTTTTTGCACCCTTTCCTAAATAAAGCACGCGAGAGCCATGTAAAGTGCTTTTGGCACCCTTTCCTAAATAAAACACGCGAGAGCCATGCACGACCTAAATTTTGACAAAATAATTACATGAAATTGTAACATTTTAAGCACTTTTTGCTTTGAAGCGCGTACAAACAAATTTGTCAGTACATTGGGATCATTTTTTTTTCTTTAAATAAAACATGCGAGAGCAAATTGCGAGTAGAAGTTTCGTCTTGACATCCAAAGTTTATCAGAGATTCAACAAATAAGATATTCCCATGATTATGCAGATCAGTGGTGTTCAGTAACAACTGGTCTTAGAAACCTAATCAATTTACAGTCTGTATCAAATAATAAATGGTACAAATGGGAAACCTTTTTTCTTTTTTTCTTTTTTTTTTAGGATGAAGATT
This sequence comes from Paracentrotus lividus, assembly GCA_940671915.1. Taxonomy (NCBI): domain Eukaryota; kingdom Metazoa; phylum Echinodermata; class Echinoidea; order Camarodonta; family Echinidae; genus Paracentrotus; species Paracentrotus lividus. The sequence goes on along the minus strand of CALNVZ010002100.1, from coordinate 48,816,460 downwards.
AGTCCAAACCTGGTGATGCTTGAAGTTGGTATTTCCATAGAGTGGGAGAAGTGGGATTTCTTTTGCAAAAACTTCATTTGGTGCTCTAGATTTTGTGCACGCCGTGCCATGCCCTTGTGTACTGAGGTTTCAGACATAAACCGCCAAAATGACCGTAAAATGGGCTTGTATAAATTCAATTTTCTCGTCGTCATACAAAAAAAATAGCATAACTTTTGTTCTACAATAGCAATTTTTTTAAAATAAATTAAATCAGAAAGCAAAAATATATCGGCTTTAATTTGATACGGCATACACAAAGCATTTGAGAAGCTTTCATATCTAATGTACTTTCCCCCCAATTTGCACCGTTTTTTAAATTACAGATTGTAATATGAAATGCAAAAAGGTTGTACTTTTAATTTCGATTTTCATCAGGTGGCTCTCAGTGCATTCAAGTATTTGCCTTTCCTTACACAAAGGACCCATATGTAAATTCTTTCCAGTTTTTGACAACGAAAGACCAATTCAGGGAATTACGAAAAGAATTGTGATGGTAATATCATGTTCAACCAAACAGGACCAATGTCCGCAAACATATTTAGTGTCAGAGTAGTACATGCAGATACGCTATAATGGTGTTAGATCACATTAATGAAGGTCAATTATTAATAACGCTTCAAATAATCGATAAAACAAAGAGAAAAAAAGGCCCGCCACGCGTACCTGATTTCGGAGAAAAATTACCCCTTAATGAACGATTAAAATTTTCATTTTGTTCTTTTTATTCAAGACAACAAATTTATTTGGCACCACGCAAGTTTTATTCATTTTATATTGATGCAAATCAAATATTCGCCATGTTCGTAGAGCGATTTGCAGGGCCGCGGAGCGATTTTGAAAATAAATACCTTACTAAAGAAAAATTATCAACGAAACAATATGAATTTGAATAATTTAGTTAACAGGTGGGCCTATCATTATCGAATCATACCTATACGTCATACACTCACGCATAAACTCGGGCCCGTTTCGACGATTGAACAAAGCTTCCGATATCGAGCATTTCCAAAGGAAAATACTCAATGAAAAAGCTTAAAATTGGTACTTGTCGATACTTGTGAAGCTTATTAGCTTTCGTTGAATGTGTAATTTGGCTATTTCATTTATCTGTCTGGCCGGGGTCCAATCATATCATTCAATTCAACCAATAAATATGATGGGACATAATTAAAAGTAACGGAAATTGTAAGATCAATTTGACTGCGATGATAATATTTTTTAAATCTATAGCCTATAGGCTAAGTTTTAAAGAAAATGGAACAAAAGTACATCGACTCAAGGTTCAAAGGAAAGTGACAAGAAATAATATGTAATGACCATTTTACGGAAATGAAGAGAAAAACGGGTATTAGTTAGCCATGTGTTGGTATCCTTTAGAAAAACAGGGTCGTTAAAATATTTATAATGCAATAATGGAAAAATGATGAAAGTGGTGGTCAGATTCGGATGAACCCCTATCGACTTCGGACAGAAATAATCGTGGTCAAGATTTCAACGAAGTCCGATTTGAACCAGTCATGTGATAAGTGTATTCCTCTGCATCATGACCAAAGTCACGATTCATTGAATAATATGCTGGGGTTTTTCAGTTCTTTGGGGGATTTGTTCATCAATTGATAAATTACACTTCATTCTAGTATGACATTTTAAGAAAAAATTTGACTGCACGCATCCTTCCTACCTAAACGTTTTTTGTTTTTTTTTCTTTTAATTTGTTCTCTTCCCACTTTGTATTTCATAATTTTTTAAAGTCGTTTTGCTTTGTTTTGTTTAAAAACTTACATTGTGTTGTTGTTAAAGGAAGGAATGACACCCTTGAATATTCTAGAACTTCATAGAACTTCAAGCTTCATCTAACAGAATAAAACTGTGACCTGAACTTCCTACCTAACCCTTTGTTTAAAAGGGGGGAAAAAAAAAAAAAAAAAAAAACTTCTTAACTCTTATTCTGTTTTCTCACTTGCCATGAGAAGGGTTTGAGACAGTTTGAAACTATAGTTTGAGACGGGTTTGAGACTAGCCGCAGAGACGCCTCAGAGATCCACTCTAAAAAAAGAAGTGCTGTTTTTAGCACTTCAGAGGCTGAAATCAGCACTTTTTAAGAGTTTGTATAGTGACTGCACTCAAAGTGCTGTTTAACTGAATTCAAATTGCTGTTTTAGCACGTTCACGTGAGCTGAAATTTTAGGAAAAAAAGGGCAAAAATGGCGTGACTTCGTTAGGATTCGAACGTGTGTCCCCTGGAAGAGAAGCGCTTATACGAGCACGTTAGACCAATTCACATCTCACGATTGCTAGCAGATCATAATTTTTTGCATGATGAACTTTCTTTAAAGTTGCCATAATTATCTATTATGCTTTCATAATTTAATCAAGTTAGGGAAATCTCCTTTGGTCTATTGGTAACGTCAGCAGTACTCTTCCATGTCTACTTGAACCCGGTTCGAATCCCATATACCGACCATGAACATTTTTTTGTTGATAAATTAGCACTTGGGTAAGCGCTAAAACAGCACTTCAGGTGCTGATTTAGCACTTCAAGTGCAGTCACTATACGAGCACTCATTAATTAGCTCTTCAGTTTTTAGAGTGTGGTTTATTTTATTTTTGTCATTCACTTTAACACTAACATTGATTAAACATTTCAAAATAATGTGAATACTGATTTCAAAATGCCACTTGTGTGTAATTCAGATTCAGATTCAGATTCATTTTATTGGACTTTTAGGAAATTCATTTTGTCGGCATAACACAGAGCACTTTACTGCACATATTCCTTCAATCACATTTCATTTTCACAAGTCGAGTACTTTTGATAATAATTTCCATTATAATTGTATGATAAAAACTTAATTTTCACTGATAAATTGGGACGTTTAAGAAGACTATAATTATGTGTGACATTGGTCTGCTCCTTTAAAGGTGCAAAGTTGAAACTTTTTTTTTCTGTAAGTGATTTTTATGCATGCATGCAGAATCTGTTCATAATGACAATTATTGAGAAGTAAGGGTATGGGATGTAAAAATAAGTCCGCATTCCATAAGGTCGTGAGTACTTACAAAGTGCATGTTTGTTCATTCATATGGTATTAATTAAAAAAGATATCAGTTATTTTTATTAACATGTTCCTGGTTTGTAATTTATTTCCACTGAAGTTGTCAATTAGTTTAATACCTTGTAATGCGCTTTGAAGTGACTGAAAAGTGCTATAAAATGAATCAATTATCATATCGGTATTATAAATACAAAGTACACTTATGAATTAGTTATACCGGTATTTGTTCTTTCGTGGTTTTAAAAATGTTAAGAATATTTTTTTATCTCAAAGATCTTTATTATATTTTAATTAATGGCGATGAATTGTATTAAAAAAGGATTCTGCCTTTGATAACTTACAAAAATCATGTAGAATTTTGTTTTGTTGTCTTGTTTTTTTTTAGTAAAAGAATCATCCTTCATCATCGTAAGCATGATCATTTTTCTTCGAAGTTGCCTTTAAGCATTTGCTAAATTCTTTTTCTTCTTGACTTCTTCGGCTTGTTGTCAAAGCTCGGCTTTATCACCTTTTGCATCCTTTGCTTGTTTTGGCTTTTATTCTCAAATTGAAATAATTCTATCATTTTAAATGATCATTGACGTAAAAATGTATATGATTATTTTCATTGGAAAAGAAATATCAAAGATTGTTAAAATTTTCTTATTTTTGTTGTTCACCTTTCTACAGCATCTCTTGAGCCCGTAGACCCTAAGATCCAAGTTGGTAGTTCTCTGACTCTCTCCTGTACCCTTCAAGAAGGAAATGATATCAACCAAACATCACGCTCCATTATTTGGACTAAAAGCTCCACCCCTATCTCATCGACTCGTTATGTCACACCAAACGCGTCAACGTCACTGCTTCATTTGCATAACGTCACCACTGCAGATGCAGGGAAATATTATTGTCAATTTGCAGGGGACGAGTGGTCAGGAAAGCCAGGCGTTCATGTTTTTGTCGGAAGTAAGAATTCAGTATCCTCAAATTTACATGTAAAGAAATGTCATTATTATGCGAAATGAGCATTAATTCTTCGCAAATGATAATGACTTTCAGAAACAATATAGAATTTTTTTTGTAATGAATTGTGTTTGGGTAAATACAATTTATACCAGCAAGTTTGTAAATATTCGTATTCTTTTCTTAAAAATGTAATAGGGGGCCTAACGGCACAGTACGTGTTTTGCTTCACATTTCTCAAAATCAATGGCATACCCTTCCCCAAGCGCCCCCTTCCCTCTCTAATGAATCTACCAATACTCTACTGAATAAAGTACCTCTTCTCATAAGAGAAATAGTTGGTATTTGAAATTATCAACTCACCTGATTTGCATTTAGAACAATTCTTGCCATTATTGATTTTTTATTTCAAATATTGAAATCAAGCTTTTTTTATACAGCCCTCGATAATCGACTAAAAACTTGTTTTGTACTTGAAAGTGTTATACGACCACAAGATAACAAAGCAATTAAAATACGATAGTGTAAATTGCTCACAAACAACCGGACCGAATTGAAGGGTAAGGGTCTTATCAAGTGACCAACTACCAGCATGCTAGGATAATTATTATGTAACACGAGTAGCTAGTCAGTCATATTTTCTTCACAGTTTCTAGTTCATTAATTTGTTTAAAGATAACGTGCAGAAACTTTCCATTAAATGGATTGATAAAAGTGTCATAGGCCTAGTGATATTTTTTAAATCTATTTATTCTTCTTCTTCTTAAATGATTTATTCATTTTGTTTATCATTAGTCAAGGCTGGCGTGAATAACGGCAACACATTTTTATAATAGCTCACAAGACCCTAACCCCTAACCCCTTTGCTTTTTACCAGGGTCTCCTCGTCTTTCTTTTACTTGTTTACTAGAACTTAACTTCATATTTCTTACTTACTTTACTTACTATGTATCAATGTAAACATGATGAAGTTGAAATGTACTATGTGATCTATTGTACTATATTGTATAAAGAAGGATCAATAAATATCTAACTATCTATCAGATTTACCAAAAGAAACCCTTTACATAATTTTATATACCATAAACCTTCAAATGTGTAGGTGATGGTATAGTTAAAATTATTTTTCGTATACTAAAACCAGCATAAGATACCACTGCCCTCCGCTATGTTCTGTATCATATTCTCTTATCACTTGTTACCTTTATACCAGCTCCTCCTGAACAGGTGGAGAATGTCACGTGTGAGGCGTCAACATTCAACACATTTGAGTGTAGATGGGACAACCAACATCATAAATCCAATCTAGCTGTCAGTGATAATCTACAGTTTAGACCATTCATGCCATATGGCCAGTAAGTGTGATAAATATTCTATTTTGTAATGTCCAATATCGACATGCATTAATTTCTTTTATTAGCGGGGTATGATTTATTTATCACCCTCCCACCCCCAGCTCTAGGCCAGTGGATAATTAAACTATGAAACACCCCCAAATAAAACAATAATCAAGAAATCCAGGAATTTTGAAATGTAGTACATTTTGCCTCGCCCCTAACTGCCATCAACCTTGATTTTGGAATAATTCATTCCTAAAATCGCATCAGTCTCCGTAGTCTCGGAAACGTCTCCGCGACTGGAAAAATCTCATTGATATGAACGTGTTCGATTTTACTGCGACTCAGAAGGCATCGCTGTGACGTCTAAAAGACAGTCGCAGCTTAGTTTCAAACCCTTCTTAAATCCATCGAAGGACAGGTGGAATCAACGGATTGTTGTTGTTGTTGTTTTGTATGTTATGCATACATACACATTATACGTAATATGATTGTTTCCAGCAATGTATGACATTGAATGAGGACAATCTATCAATGCAAGAACGAAGCAACAAAATATGTTTACATACCGCCAAAATCCGTGATGTTGATGATGACAAAGTTGTTGTTCTAAAGTTACCAGGTATTCTCATATACTCGTATCACCACTTCACATGACCTTCATAATGACATCTGATATCAAAGTATACCCTATACTTCAATGCAACGACATTCTTTAATTTCATGCACTTGATACATTTATTTTCCACATAGGAATATGGAATAATAAGCCTATTACCTGGGGGCGTTTCATGAAAGGACTTGTCAGATATTTTATCCGACAAAGTGTTACAAGCTACTGAAATACTTGCATCTGATTGGCTGAGAGCAGATTTGTCGGATAAAATGTCCGACAAGTCCTTTGATGAAATGCCCCCCTGATTACTTCGTGTTACGATTTTGTTGAAACACCTTCGTTCTCCTTGATCGAGTTTCTATTATCAAAAAGATGGAAAACAATGAAATTTTAGATGATGCTGATACCAGCTTGCCCAATTTTTATTTTTATTAAGATATTGGTTTACTTTCAAGTCATATGGGGTTACTATATAACCCTGGTATTATACAACATAACATGTTCAGTGTCAAAACAAAAAAGTCTTTGCGCGATATCCTATCTTGCAGACAAAAATATTTATCTTTAAAAAAATTAATTCTAGTTTGGTTATTCCCAGGATATATTCGAGACATTATTTGCGAGGATCAAAATCTTCAAAGGGGGACATAATTTTCAGACAAATTTTGTCCTATGACATGATTTATCTTTGTCTAACATTTCAAAAGTGTAAATAAATAAATAACAAAAAAAATCGTACGTATAACACTATAATTTATCTTTTTTAATACATAATACCTGTTTGCTTCTGTGCATTTTGAAGAAAAAAAGTTATTCACAAAATTTCACTCAATATGACCATTGCCTATATATCTATTTCTGTTATCACTGTATGATAAACCAATCACTAATTAGGTTTTGAAATATTGTTTACAGTGAAGGTTGAATCTAACCTGCAAAGAGATGGATTTGTTTACGACTCCGAGACTCTGGAATCATGGAGACGTCTTGAAGACATCTCCTGAGTCTCTGCGACATCTCATGAGTCTCCGCGACGTCTCATGAGTCGCGAGAAAATCACACACGTTCATATATATGGTATTTTTTCCAGTCACGGTCTCCGAGACTTGCCAAAACTGTTGCGACCGATCCGTCACGGAAGTCTCGGAGACATCTCCTCCGATGAGATACAACCTTAACAATGCTTGATAGGAAAATGAATGTTGTCTCGCATGTTCTAATGTCCATGCCCACTTTGCTTTTCCTTAATTAGACTGGCATGGCGAACCTGTACTCAGATAGAATGGAACAGATGTGAATGTTCCTGTGAGGACTGTCACGACTTGGTGGAAATGCAGGTCATCTCTTCTAACGTACTTGGAAGTGTATCTCTTCAACTAGATCCCATCATATTCTTTGATATTCGTAAGTAAAACTGTATTCATTATTTGAATCTGATTCTGATGATTATTTAATCGAATGGTTATTCACTCCATTAAAAAACGGTTCCGGATATGTTTTATGCCAATCGCAGCAATTGTTTGGCTTGAAATGTTTGACCTATATGGAGAACAACTTTCTTTTCTAGTATTTTGGACTCCTTCGTGTTTCAGTTCTATAATTATGATTTTATACATTGCCTAATTACAAATAATCTAGAGCTATGGTTCTGATAGAGTTAATTGACCGGGTCAGAAATACTTAGCGATTTTGGTATCGCCAGCTGATGTAGACGGGCCTTATTGGACAAATAAGAACTGAATAATGAGATAGATAGACCTATACACACCATTATTGGCCCTACCTCCAGGAAAGACCGAAAGCTGACAACCACATGTTCTTACTTCTTAGTTTAACATCGAGTTTAACATCGGTATATATTATTTCAATTCAATGATATATGGTATCTTTATTTCCCTTCACTTTAGTTCGCCCAAACCCCGTTAGAGAGATCAGTATAATGGCGTCACAACCTGGATGCTTGAGGATAACATGGCAGCAACCATACGGATGGGAAGGATTTGAGGATATGTTGTCCAACTCGATCAGGTATCGAGAATTAGATCATCCTAGCGTGGGCCAAAGTTGGATGGAGGTAATTAAATAATCAAGGGCGTAAATCCGTGTCGAGGAGTGGGGGGGGGATGAGCGAAAT
>CALNVZ010002100.1:48677741-48807955 GCA_940671915.1 Paracentrotus lividus | reverse complement strand
GAATGTTGTCTCGCATGTCTAATGTCCATGCCCACTTTTCTTTCCTAATTAGACTGGCATGGCGAACCTGTACTCAGATAGAATGGAACAGATGTGAATGTTCCTGTGAGGACTGTCACGACTGGTGGAAATGCAGGTCATCTCTCTAACGTACTTGGAAGTGTATCTCTTCAACTAGATCCCATCATATTCTTTGATATTCGTAAGTAAAACTGTATTCATTATTTGAATCTGATTCTGATGATTATTTAATCGAATGGTTATTCACTCCATTAAAAAACGGTTCCGGATATGTTTATGCAATCGCAGCAATTGTTTGGCTTGAAATGTTTGACCATATGGAGAACAACATTCTTTTCTAGTATTTGGACTCCTTCGTGTTTCAGTTCTATAATTATGATTATATACATTGCCTAATTACAAATAATCTGAGACTATGGTTCTGATAGAGTTAATTGACCGGGTCAGAAATTACTAGCGATTTTGGTATCGCCAGCTGATGTAGACGGGCCTTAATTGGACAATAAGAACTGAATAATGAGATAGATAGACCTATAACACCATATGGCCCTACCTCCAGGAAAGACCGAAACGTGACAACCAATGTTCTTACTTCTTAGTTTAACATCGAGTTTAACATCGGTATATATATTTCAATTCAATGATATATGTATCTTTATTTCCCTTCACTTTAGTTCGCCCAAACCCGTTAGAGAGATCAGTATAATGGCGTCACAACCTGGATGCTTGAGGATAACATGGCAGCAAACCATACGATGGGAAGGATTGAGGATATGTGTCCAACTCATCAGGTATCGAGAATTAGATCATCCTAGCGTGGCCAAAGTTGGATGGAGTAATTAAATAATCAAGGGCGTAAATCCGTGTCGAGGAGTGGGGGGGATGAGCGAAAAATTGCAACTTGTTGACATACACAAGCATCGTGCCACAAGTTTTTAATACCCATAGCTATATAGCAGAGGAGCGGAATGGATTTGAGAGGGAGGGTACGAATAGAATTTATCTCTGAATGTATGCTTTTATCTTATGGCTGCCTGATTACTGTTCATATTAGTAATGGAAAACTAATGCGAGCGCGAAGCGCGAGCAAAAATTTTAAGCTAAAAGTTGGAAATATTTGTGCATTATAGCTCCTATTTAGTATCAGCGAGCGCGAGCGCGAGCCAACAAATTTATGCTGCAATTGGATATGTTTTGTGCATAAAGTTATTAGTGGTCCTATAGGCCTGTAGTATCACGAGCGCAAAAAAAAATATATAGGCTATAGGCCTATAATGTGATAGAGGTGGCGGAACGGTTTGAAGGTCACGGGTCTTGAAAAAAGGCGACAGTTCTGAAAAGGGTTACACTTTAGATCAGAGGCATGGATTCTAAAGGGAAATTTATTCGGAACGGAGGAATACGAAGAAAATTTGTCTTTGATTATTATGCCTTTTATGAATCATAATGCTGCCTTGATTACTGTTCATTTTAGTAGTGGAAAACTAATGCGAGCGCGAAGCGCGAGCCGAAAATTTTAAGGTAAAGTTTGAGATATTGGTGCATTGTAGTTCCTGTTTAGTATAAGCGATCGCAAAGCGTAGCCGAAAATTTTAGCTGAAATATAATTATGTTTGTGCATTAAGTCATATAATAGATACCGCGAGGCGCGAAAACAAAAGTTAAACAAAAACTACAGAAGAGGGCGTCGGAAAGGATTTGAATCGGGGTCTCGGTGGGAAAAAGGCACATTTTCTGAAAAGTAGATCAGAGGCAAGACCTAAAGGAAATGTATTCGCGAGAGGGGGAGGTACGAAGAAATTTGTCTTTGAATGGTTATACTTTTAAGGGCCTTGATTCCTATTCATTTTAGTAATAGAAAAAGTAATGTGAGCGCGAAGCGCGAGCCAAATTTTTAAGCTAAAATTGGAGATATTAGATATAGATCCTATTTAGTATCAGCGAGAGCGAAGTGCGAGCCGAAAATTTGTATCCTTTAGAAGATACATTTTACATTCTTTGTTAAATAACAGCGATAGAAAACCAATCCACAATCTTTGCTATGAAAAATTTGTTTGGGCTGCAGGCCCAAGCCTCCTACCAACCTAGCCCGCACACAACTACATTAATGTTGTGTCAACAACACCTTTCCGGCAGTCCCTTACCTAAGGTTTGTCCCCAGACGAGGGCATTGGATCCAACTTTCTAATACCTACGTTACTGTTTGTTACTAGTGCGAGGTCACATAGCGACGAGCAGGAAAATTTTTGGTTTTTTGGGAGTAAAAAAGAGGCCAATTTTAGTATTGAAAGGACCTTCTTGGTCACGTGTGTGACCGAAATTATGCAAAATCTTGACTTTAATTGGCTATAACTCTAACAATTTTAAAATATACTGATTTAATGTTTATCATGCTAATATATTTTGTTGGCTATCATTTGTAAATATTTTTATATTTACAATATGCATGTTCAAGGTCAGAGTCAAAAGAAGTGGTACGTGTGTGACTTCACAGAACGGCATTAATTTTGAAAGTTCAATTTCATTTTGAAATTCCTGTGAGTTTTACAATATGAAACGTTCTTATTGCGTGAGATATAGCATTATGGACCTGTTTAACCAAAAAATACCACTGGATAGGAGTCATCTCTGAAATTCTTTTTTTATCCATTAATTTTTATCTTGGTGTCGGGGTCACAGTGTGTGACATTTTAGTGGGTCACGTGTGTGACGTATGGCAAATTAGTACAGAAAAATGAATATATTACGTATTATGGAATAAATGTACATTTTTAGCAATGTACATACTCGCTGTTGTATAAATTTTATTTGAACTCAACCTAGTCAGTCAATTGGGGGTGTTTTGGTAGCTGTCAAGACTGGGGGAGGGCGGGTAGGGAGGGGGGGGGCCATGAATGCCCCTATAAGATCTTGGCTGTTGATCGTGCGACCGCGCCGAAAATTTGCACGATGGTAGTGTGTGATGGTAACTTACAAGAAAGCACTGTTAATTTTCCCCATAATAATAATTAATTTATATGAATTAATTATGCTAATTTACGCATTCCATGAAGTCATAATTTTGTCCTAGATGACAAACTACAGGCTTCTGGAATGCTAATTTTGTGTTTGCATAATCTTTATAGGATTCCTAACCATTATACTTGGAAAAATTTGATATCGAACTAAATTCCTTGTGTATTTCATTGTTTTATGAATTTCTTATGTATTTCCTTGTTTTTCTTTTGTTGTTTTTTTTTCGCGAAAATTATTGCAGAACCATTTTGGAGCGTAATAATGCTAAAATAAATTAATTTCAGCCAATGAAAGTGAAAATAATCAGAATTTATGACCGCCCCCACCCAGCGGGTTCACGTGTGAAACCAATTTGTTTGCTAATTGATAATCAATAACTTGTCATGGATTCAGATTTAGTGAGATTGCAAGGTACATTAAATCTAGGCTTTGAGAAATAATTTAATAATACCAGAGCCATGGTTAAGAACGGGGCATAAACTTTTTGCTGTTTTCTGGTTACTTGTGTGTGACATTTTGAGGGCAATTAAATTCCAGGGGTTGATTATCCTTAATATAATCAATTTAACAACATTATTTTTGGGGTTAGATTAAAAGATATAGAGGTAAATAATAATATAATGACAGTAATCCAAGTAAGGAAGTCAGCATATCCATTCCAGTCAGGGTTAAAAAAAATGATTTTTATTTACCGTTTTTTCCATTAATTATCTTTATGTTAATTTACTGCAATGAGCATGAACAATTGCAAAATCACGAAAAAACATCAGTTCATGAAACTTCAGACATTGCACTATTTGAATATGCAGCTTAAAATCAAAAGCAAAAAATTTAAATGTCCCCAAAGGTTCACTTTTCAAAGAATGGCCGAATAGCCTGGTCCCTTTTTTTAAGGCATGACCATAGTTGGTCACACACGTGACCCGTGGCGTCACGTGTGTGACCATTTAAAAGTTAATTAATAACTAAACTAAAAGCTACCATGGCTTCATATGTTGGTGAGATGCAAGGCACATTATATCTAGCTTTGGAGAAAAAAGTTGTATAATAATAGAACCATGGTTTTCGGGGGGCGTTAACTTTTCGTGTTTTTGGTCACGTGTGTGACATTTAATGGCAATTAGTTTCTTTAGTTAATTATCTAAAAACAATCAATTCAACACCATTATTTTTCATTCAAATTTAAAGGAATGGAAGTTTAAAAAGGGTATAATTACAATAATCAAAGTAAGGAGACAGAATATTACGATCAAGTTCAGAACAAATGATATTTTACGTACCATCTTTTCTATTCAAATTTTTGCATGTTAATTTATGCAAATGAGCATGAAAATTTGTAAAATTAAGAAAAAAATGCATTTCATGAAACTTCAGACAATGCTCTATATGAATATGCAGCTTAAAACAAAAAGGACAAACTTTTTTTTTCCAAAAAAGGTTCACTTTTCAAAGAATCGCCCGAAAGCGCTATTTTAACCAATAACACAATATCTAGTGTATTTTTTTTTCATTTCTATCCTGAAAACTGGGGGGGGATGTTGTACAGGCCATCCCCCCCCCCTCCTCAAAATTGGGGGATGTATCCCCCGCGGATTTACGCCACTGTAAATAATCATTCATTTCAAGCCTTTTGTCAGGGGTCTATTCAGTTCTAGGACAACTACCCCCTAAACAATTACCCCCGGACAAACTACACCCGCCAAAAAATCTAAGCCAGACTCTACACCTAACCCTAACCCTATTTGAGGGTAACTGTTTAGGGGTATTTGTCCTGTCTATTCCAAACGACGAACAGAGACGAACGGAATTGAATTTCCACAAGCCATTCATACACTCTCAAAACTCTGGGTAAAATTTTGTTGCTGGTTAAAGTTGGTTGGTTTATTTTTACTAAAAGTGTTTCGAAAATGGAGTTGCCTAAAATCAATTTTTCATGTGTACTTCTGTGAGTTGGTAAAAATGGTGGTTTGGCAAAATTTTGCTAAAAAATTATTTCACTTGATCATCCATCCACTAATCACGGAGCTGGGGAAACTCTTGAACAAAGTAGAGAGAGACTAGCTAACTTCGTGAACAGTAACGCTCATTTCAACTCTCTGAATCAGCCTACAAACTGACATGGAGCGGACCCTGGTTCGAAACCCAGTCACGTCTCTCGGATGATGACGTAAAGGTCGGTCCCAGATGTAAATAATCAAATCTGATTGATACACGTCTGTCAAAACCAAATACTCCTCCCTTCCTCCAGTAGTATCTATTATACTGCAAGCATATTACTAAAGAAATACGTCACATTGATTTTGTACATTTTATTAGAAAATTAATATGCCACTGTGCAATTCGCTTCTGTTCCCTCGTTAATGTGACGCAGTGAGATACCCCTTTAAAGTTGAATAATTATGCTGCCTTTTTTGAGGCATAACTGTGAAGACAATCATTTAGTTTTGATAGATAAGTATCCATCTTTTCAAAAACTGGATGATCAATATCTCTCATACACGTGTCATAATGCAAATCAACCAAAACACTCCTTACATACTGTATTTTAATCCAAACTTAAGCTGAGGTTTTGAAACAAAAGTTTACGATTATGTTTCAAAGACTGTTCGATCTAATGGTGGTATTTAACTTGCCATGAGACGAATTTTGGACTATTTTGAGACGGGTTTGAGACGTTTGAAACTTGTCGCGGAGTCGCAGAGGCTCCGCGGAGAGTGAGATATAGTCAGCTGATCACGGAATATATACAAGGTCATAATTCTGGGAGCATTTCATCAAAGGACTTGTCAGACATTTATATCGACAAATTTGCTCTCAGCCAATCAGATGCAAGCATTTCAGTAGCTTATAACAGTTTGTCGATAAAACGTCCGACAAGTCCTTTGATGAAACGCCCCCAGGCCACACAGTATGGTGGATTAATTAAGAGTTTTTTCAAGGATTAATATAGGACTTAAAGTAGTATATAATTACGCGAAGAAAAACGATTAAGCGAATACTGCTGGTAGTGAATAATATCTGAAGAAAAAAAAAATTGCCCTTCTTCGACTTCGTTTGGGTGATGATTTTAAGCTTATTCGTTAGCTTTAGATGTTTTGTTTAAAAATTATTTTCAAGTAAAGCCTGAATTAATTATAGTCCTAATAAATCAGCCTGTAATCAATATATCTTGCCTGAAGACATTTGTTTGTGGTATCCTCAGTGTATCATCTTTAAAAAAAAAGTTTAACCAACCATCAACAATGTTTGCTTAAATCTGAATCTGAACTTATTCCAAAAAAAACAACAATAAGGTTGTGAGGACGATAAATTTAATAAAATCAAACTACTGGGCTCCCCAAATTCATGTCAAGTTAATAGATAAAGAAAGTTAATTATGTCATTTTTAAAAGAAAAATAGTTGACCTAAAATGAAACCAAATAACTTTCTAATATTTCTTTATATAACTCATGCTAAGAATGTTTGAATAATCCTGTCCTCTGATTGGTCAAAGTCTGGTCATAGTTTTAGCCAGGGCTGACCAGGGAGACTGAGCGTTCAATAGTCATCGTTCAATAGTCGTTTTCAATAGTCATTTTTTCAACGGCAGTCAAAATCCGTGTTTTGTGCGAGCGCAGACACCGTTGTGAAGGATTTTGAAATGATAGACTACAATGTATTTATTATATTTGGAAGTATCAGAACCTTTCATTGATTCAGTTTTTGTTTTTGTTTTGTTCAGTATATTGCTGACATACACTGTAGTTCTTTTTAAAGCCTCGACTGGGGCCTCCATCCTACTATGACCCTCTCAGCTAAATGGACGTATGACCGGAGAAAAACAAACATGTCAGAGTTTTTTCTTCGTTATATAAATATATAGTGACTGCCTTAATATTCGGGGCATAGTTGTTTCTGACGGCTCTCGGGGGCCTTCCATCCAGCTATGACCCTCGGCAAGCCTCGGGGTCATAGCTGGATGGAAGGCCCCCTCGAGCTTTAGAAACACTATTGCCCCTCATGGCATTCACTATATCTATATTAGTTTTAGGTATCAGTTGAACCCGATATAACCTACCACGAACCTACACATTATGCCACCTAAGGTCCTATGCAGATATGAAGTTATGATTTCAACATCGACTGTATCAACTTCAATAATGATGGACTATCCTGGTCTAATCCTGTTACAGCCAGAAACTCTCATGACAGGTATTACATTTTATTGTAACCATATAAGGAATTTCATTCATATTGATTTCCAAAAGACAACCGGATTGAAAACTTGAGAGTTGTTACCTAAAAAGAGACGGGTGCTACAGGAATGTGTCAATTTGCACAAGATTACAAACTTGTAATGGACCAAATATTCTTTGGAAGTTAGGAGAAAATACAATTAAACAATTTGGTTGAATTTGCAATTAGAGCAAGTAGTAATTAGACTAAGTGGGAATTAGACTATTAAAACTTATGTATTGGACCAAGCAGAAATTACACTCAATTGTAGGTAGAACAAACAGGTTTAGCTCATATGGTATTAAAGGTTCTATGACATCTCCCGCCGGAGGACAACTCCCCCGGGGACAATTCCCGGGAGGACAGCTCCCCCGGAGGACAACTCCCCGGAGGACTAACCCTAACCCTAACCCTATGTCCTCCGGGGGAGCTGTCCTCCGGGAATTGTCCCCGGGGGAGTTGTCCTCCGGGGGAGATGTCCTGATACGGGTATTAAACAATGGGATAATTGGAAAAAGTGCTGTTAGACCAAGTGTAAACAAATATAATTAACTCTTGATCATGTTTGAATTAATATTCCGAAACGCATAAATAACGAGATACTTTGCTCATATTTCGCAGCTCCATCCGTGGCGCCTCGAAACCTGTCGTTGAACGAGTCATCGGAGAGCTCTGATTGGATATCGGTCACGTGGTCTCCAATGGATCCTCTGAATGAAAATGGCGTCATCATGGGTTATTTGATCTACTCATGCACCTTCAATAGCTCATATCCAAATAGTCTTGTAGAAGAGACGGTGAGCGTTAGCAAAGACCTCGACGATTGGACCAGTATTCTCTGCATTGGTGCGTTTTGTTTTGTTTTGTTTTGTTTTTACGATCTACAGTTCGTGATGACATTGATTGATAATTGCCATCTTACATTGTTGTGGCTTGTTTCAAAACAGCGTATGTAATTATTATATATGTATATACAAATTAAAATTTGATTGAGGAGACAATTTAAATAAAACCAATGGTCATGATAGTCTGGAATATGTTAATTTTATTTATCAAAAATAAATGTTTACTCAACTGTTTTATGATAAATATGTTATCATAATTATACTTGCCTTTTGTTTTGTCAATACCTTTAAAATACTTCTATAACCTCTTCAATAGTGTCTACATGTGTAAATTTCACAAAGATAATGATTATAGATACACATGTTATAATAAAATGTTTATTGAGTGCAGTCCATTCAACAACTTTCTAACGTTGAAAACGATAAAACACTAAGACCATTCTCTTAATGACTTAACTGTTACTAACAGGTTCTTAAAATGTTCCGAATTTTACAACAACTTTCTGAAATAATGCTAATATCATCATATCTACGAATTCCTCCAACAGAAGACACAATGGTTGAAAACACCACAATAACAGCAGAAGAACATCTAGATGACCGGATAGAATACACCTTGTTCAACGTTGAAGCAGGGCAGAGTTATTTGGTATGGGTTAGCGCTTTCAACGAAGCTGGGGAAGGCCCTTCCACAGATCCTGGCATGATAGCCCTTCCAAGTATCGAAGAAAGTACGTATCACAAACTAAATGTCATTTATTAAACTATATATAATCTGTATTTTTGTAATGGTACAAACGAGAAAAAATAAGTGAGAAAGCTTGTACCATTTTCATTGATGCAGACTGTATAATAGGTTTCATCGTTGAGAGAGTTGGAATGTTGGATATTCATCAAGATTTCAAATTCTCTCAGGTATCTGACATTTTAATGATTTGAATTTTAAAAAAATAAACGCGTAACTTCATTACAGGTTTAATTAACAATAACCAGTATTATGTTTATGTATAACCAAAAGTGACTATGACTTATCATCTTAAACACCATATTGTAATTCGCTTCCAGATTCGAATTGTTGAAGTATATAATGTTTAGCAGTGGAAAGCTCACGGTGCACTTACCGGTAGTAATCTTTCTTGACATGTTCCTGTAATTAAAGATTTTTGACAATTCGAAGTAATTATTGCTTACGAGGCTCGTTTGGTTGCCTCGTAATATGACCATTATCTTCACTTTTCTCGTGTTTTCCATTTAACATCAGGCAAAGGAAGAGGAAGAATGGGTTTCGTGATTGTGTCTGTGATAACCATCTGTCAAGTAGTCTTCATCATTGGTCTTGGAATATGTTGCTGGCAAGCTGGTCTTGATCTCTTTAAAAGAAATCGACGTCTTCCTCAGCCTTATATCCCACCTGATGTCCTCGCCATGAAGGTGAGCACATCCGTATTATACTACATAAATTATACTATAATGAGAAATATTATATTACTTTATTAGCCGACATGTGGGCCGTTTTTCGGCGATGTACATTTGGTATTGTAAAGCTATGGTCACAAAAGTTGATACAGGCGCCTCCTTGCCAATTTTGACTGAACACTTTTGACTAGCCAAGACACTCTGGCCCATATTCAGCGATGAAGACTGAGTTTGTATGCGTCGAAAGTTAGTAAAATCTATTGTGCGATGAACTGCGATCCTTTTGTCTGATGCGGGTCACACAATAGAGGTGTACAAGATTGCGACATTTACAAACTTAGTCATCATAGCAGAATATGGGCCTCTAAGTCTTAATCTTAAATTTCGGCAGCTCCTGCTCACTTTCTACTCGCTGATGTCAGAGCATATGCTTGCGAGCTGGTCTCCGCCACGTTGGGAAATCTGTTGGACACTAATCGATAAGTTAAAACAAAATATATATAATATATATTATATATATATATATAATATATATTATATATTATATATATATATATCAGCTTCAGGGCGGCGCCTGCTTGTTTTTCCGCAAATTCTACTGGTTTACAACTCAGGCGCTGTACGGCCACCGAAACTGAAATACCTGCTTGATTCTTCGCCAGTCGCCTGGCGATGCCCTAATTCCAGCAGCGTCAGAGCAGGCTGTAAAAAGATCGGTTGTCTCGCGGCTTTTGTGACCGTAGCTTACTAATCACCTCTTGGAAAACTTCGTAATTTTGTCAGTCAAATTGATTTAAATGCTATTCAAAATTAAGTATGTTCGTATTAGAATAAAGAAGATGAAGAGTAGATGGTTTTGTTTGCTTTTATTTACTTATGTTTTATCCTTCTTATGTTATCTGCAGCAAGAGGCTTTGACTCCTCGAGCCCCATGCTCTGGTGAGTTCTTCAACGAACCTCGTGAGTTCAAGGAAGATAGATCTTTACTTGATGATCCATCACAACTCTCTTCGACGATGATAGTAAGCAACAGCGGCGGTTCCAGCATCGATCACGGTTTCTATGACATGCAGAGCAACAGTGGCAGCAACAGTGGTAGTGGTTCCTCATCGTGCTCATCATCACAATACAACTCATCTCACTACCACAGTGCTTCTACCTTGCGCTGCAGCGTGAATCTTACCAACGACAAGCAAGTTGTACTCATGAAAGATCCTGAAACGGGCTATTCTGTGGCAACTTCCGTGACTAATAAACGTGACGTGACGTTAGATATTGAAAATACGCAGTCAATGATGACCAAGAGTGGGAACTACGACATCGAAGAAGAAGATGAGGATGATGAGGAGGACAGCGATGGTTACGTCAATCCGAACAATGTTGAACCTGGTAGAGTAGGTGTGTCTAAAATAATCTTGAAGGGAAACGTGTACGATAAACCTACCTCGCGACACAGGAACCAATCAAGCCAGAGTGACACTCCGACTGTTTTGACATCTCTGAGTGATCAAGGATTCGGGAGTGCGGACAGTGATCCAGATTCCCGACAGGTCAGTCCTTCGGATACAACGTCTCCTTCGTTCCTGGAGTTTATACCCTCTATGATTATCCCGCACGTTGACATGAAAGACAACAAATCTGATTACTTTGGCCTGGATGAAATCGAAAGCATATGCAGTTCCATGGCGTCATCCAGGTATAGGTCAGGCAATAGTGAAGACTTCCCGTACAGATTGCCATCGATTACATCGTATCCAAGGTCGACCAGTAAGAGCGAAAGTGACCTCCTTGCAGGTTACATGTCCATGATGACCAAAGATGAAAGTGACAATGACTACGGATACGTCGCGCAGGAACACGATAAATCCATATCCACTTATGATATGAGCGAGGTTTGTTCAGAGAGCCCTTCGCCTATAAATACAACCACGAGAACTGAACTATTCTGCATATCATCTTCAAAAGATATCCCCAGTAAGGGGAATCGACAGACTTCAATCTTCATCACAATACCAACCCCATCGTCTTCCATATCCGGGTCAATGGGTTCCTCACCATGTTCCTCTCTGGCTTCCTCCCCTCTATCCACGGTGTCTGAAATGCCATCAATCCAGGAAGACACAGAAGAGAACATGTTACAGAGAGACATTGAGGAAGAAGATTTGGCTTCAGAGCCATCAAGTGACTCTGATCTTCATCCTGACCTTACAAACGATCTTCCAGTGCAAGTTGAGTGTGGTAAAAAGGATGGTTATGTCTCACATTCGGACGCAACGAAGATGTCCGCCATGCAATCAGATAAAAACTCCGACTCGATAGCAAAGATGACTCGGTCTGAATCATGCCAGGTCAGGATAGCAGAAACCCCTCCTATGAAAAATTCACTACGCAGTATTTTGTTCACCGATCCTGTTTCGGGTTACGTAAGCAACGCTGTTTTTACATAAGGTACTAATGACTAAAGTAGGGTTATGATTCATTTAGTTATCATATTCATACTTTTTTTCTCCCAAAGTCAAGAAAACTATTCTTCTTTAAAAGTTGTACCAATAAAACAGTTTAGATTTCGGGTTTGTGGGTCACCCGTACCCTAAACCTGCGATTAAAGTTATGTTTAGGGCTTCAGGTTATTGAACCATCCGATATTTTCTTTCTACCCAATGTACATTACTTCCATGTATTCATTACTATCAGTTTTTACATTGCGTTAACTCCTCATAATGTCCTTCTCTCTCTCTTCGTTCTCTCTTTCATATTCCCAAGAAGTACTACTGTAACACCAGTTATGGTTATGTTTTATCAGTGGTGGTATTAATACATTGTATGCGCACGTATCGTGTTTGCTATGGGTTTTTTTTTTCTCTCTTTTTCTTTTTCTTTTGTGTAAAATGATTCGTTTTGACATGTGTCGCTTATCAGTACTTATTCGAGTAATTCGTATCTGTAATTTATTAACGGTTCTGTTGCATAATTCATGACATATGCGATGTTATATTTCTAAAAAGCAGGCTCTATTTCAGTTATCAATCAGTAAACGTTTAATAATGAAACGCTACGTAAACGTTCAAAACAATAATTGCAATTTCTGTAATCCACAGACAAAAAGTTGAACTTAACCTTTGATTTCTTTCTGAACAATTATTGATGTACATAATTATATTTTCTGTACATGTAGTCATCACTACCTCTCTGTCAATAATTATCAGCCAACAATTTCCTCAACAATCTTGTTTACTTATCTATCTCTCTTTCAGCGCTTTTTTACTTGGTTGATGATTTAATCACAGTATGATGCAATTTTGCCACGTCCAATATCTCTAAAGGAACATTAATTTTCAAAGCAATTCCTTAACTGTAAATGTATTGGTGTCAGACATTGCTTTTCGAAGCAGTTTGTGGTTATCAGTTTTAAATGTCTGTTTAAACGTTTCGCCAAGTTTCACGGAGGCATTGTTATGTGCAATATTATTTTAAACAATAACTGTATAGACTTTTATATGCATTTATGCTGAGAACTTGGCTAGAGACAGGGTTGCATGGAGGAGGGTGACTCATAGGAGAGCAAAGGGACACATCTTCCTATGCCCTTAAGTCAGTAATTCAGTTATTCATTTATCGAATATTATGTTTGTGGTATCAGTTTAATTCATACTTGCAAAGAAACATCTGTATTAAACTTATCGCCAAGTTTTCACAATCTGTGACTAAAGGAATATTTCCATTATTATTTTCAAAACTACAAAACAAATCTGTATCCGAATATATTCACGTACAATATATCACAGTCGGATCTTGATTTATCATTTATCAGTTTATGTTTCATATAAATTGTCGCATAATTATTTGCGTAGAATTAAGATGTAAATGTGAAAGTGCTGCAATATATTTTTGTTTTGGGGTTGTTGTTTGTTCAAATTGACTTCATTTGCTGCAACGAGAATATAAATAAGTGTATATACTTTTATATTATGTAAACTGTACATAAGCTGCATTCGTCATCATTATGCATTTACAACCTGTTACCGAACTCTTCCAGATTTTTTGTAACCTTAAATAAGGTGACGAGAGATATCATTAGCTTGGTAGTGAAACTTTAAAGGTCATACTACCAATATATTTTTGTAATTTGAAATTTGTTGAAATTTAGGCCTTTTACAAATGTATAAGCAAATATATTAAGTTTTTAAACACTTCAAGCACATGTTGGTTGAAGTTGTTTGAAAGAAATGGTAAAAGTCGATCCGGCCTTTTAAGACCAAATTGTCATTTAAATGAGAAATGAATAAAGTATAATGTACACACAATGACCTCTCTTTTCGTCTAATTAGTTTGTAGGTTGTTGCAAAGGGAGGGAAACATCGATTAAACATGAAAATCCATGAGAACATGAAACATTTAGAAATCACTGTCACAACTGCTATTTTAAGAAGTACAAAATAAAGTGAAAACGGTTTAAAAAGAGAGCGTCCACTTTAAAATCGTATATTTAAACCAATTATTGTCCAAATCCATAATCACAGTGGACGCATTTAGGCCTATATATGCATAAAAATGTAATTGGTTTTACTACAATTTTAAATGAACTTATACGACAAATTTTGAAGGTAATTAAATACTTTTCCATTTTCAAAATAATACTACAATGATATAACCAGCTGGATATAACAATAACCCAAACTATCATAATAATAATAACGATAAAAAGTATTAGCAAAATTGTAGTAAAAACAATAACTTGATTTTATTCATAGATTATCTCTCTCTTTGACAAACTTCTTTCAATAAACTGATTTATAATCGCAATACACCCTGGGATCATATACCTCCATTTGACTTTTTGTTCTATAGGCAAAACGACGACCATAAGATTTACCTACGAATGTATGGGGGATTGGCAAAAATGATTACTTACAATTTGAAAATGAAAATGAATTTATTTCTCATCATTTTCCGTCTTGTTCGAATAGTTATAATTTGCTGACAATCTAGATTACCATTCAATGTTCTTTTCCGAATTTTTTTTTTATGAGATAAAAACTTCGTCAGACTTTTAGGGAGTTTTAGAGTATGTGGTCAAATACGCCATTCTCGTCGACCCGAAATGCCTATGAATATCATCCATGTTGAGTGAAGATAAAGACCGTTAAGATAGTGACCTAAACGAAGTGTGCATTATAAGGATATTATGTCAACGCCGACCACATATTTCAGGTCTAAGTCAAAGACGATAGTGAGCATGGTCTAGATTTGGGTAATGAACGAGAGTGACAACGTGACAGATACGCAGCATCTTAAAATGACGCTATCAATATCAGTTCTGTAGTGAACATGCACTTCGAGCCCTCCCGCCCGCCCGCTCCCCCACAAAAATTTCGGAAAAACCAAAATCCCTTTTAAAAAAAACCCAACCCTCTCTTTTTTTTTCCCCTCCAATGCAATGTATGGTAAGAGTGCCCAAGTCTGCGCAGTGCTATGTCTGCCGCCCCACGTAAATGCGCGATTTTCATAGAACAAAACATCAAACTGAAACCAATTTTCAATCTTACCGCTCAAAAATCCATTTTGAAACAAAAAAATGCGAAAATAATTGGTTAAAAATGAGTTTCAGCAAGTTTCATTTGCTACCCTGAAAATTTCAATCATTGTCAAAACAGAAAAGTCCGAAACTTCACTGCGCTTGAATTGCGTGCAAAATGAGTCAGTGCGCAAATATGGGCACAATTCACTTTTGCTACACAAAATGATAAGCCTGTTTGAAAATCGTAAAAAAAAAAAAAAAAAAAAAAAAAAATTGTTCTTGTGAATAATTTCTTGACATTTTTTGTTTCATTAATCATTAGAATATGAAGAACAAAATAACATAGATGATTCTTTAAACAATATTTTCCTTTGTAATAAAATCGAGATCGAATTTTAGGTGCGCAGACTTGGGCACCGCCATCATAAACCTAATTTCGATTAAAATGATTATGAAGGACATTATGATATAGCAAGTAAAATCGTCACAATGGGTATTCTCTGCACCCTGTTGCATAAAACTTCTAACCGGAGTTTTTTCCGGTTAAAATCTGAAAACTCCGGTTAAAGTCCAAAAACTCCGGTTACAATATTTTTCTGGATTTTTTACTGTTTTTTCCATTGCGTAAAAACATACCAGAGTTTTCAAAAGTATTAATGCAATAAATTTTTAGGGCGTTTTAAAACTCAGGTTGAATAACTTAAGAAATAGGTCTACATAAGCTGAGTTTTTTAACCCGAGAAAACTCGGGTTAGAAAAAAAGTTTTATGCAACACCACCCTGATGTAACAATGCGAAGTATAAGGAAAAAAAAAAATTGTATGCGCACACAGTGTCATATGCGTTCTCGATCTCAGAAATGCGCGTGCGCTGTCTGTAGCCAAATCACGTGGAGATTGTAAAAATGTAACAAAAACAAACAAACGTAGAAATTAGCCTCCAAGTCCAAGACCACTGCTCTTTTAAATTAGCTTCAGCAATAATGTCCCCAAAATAACCAATAATGAAGAACAAAGTTCGCGCAATTGGAGAACTTCTAAATTAAAGAGAAGACAAAGAACATGGGTGATCGCAACTCTGGCATCACTTCTTGGGAAAATGGAAACTACATAGAAGAATTTTACAGCGCCGGAGAAGAATTCTGCTCATGCCATGGTCATTTGGATGGCACCACCAATAACTTGTTTTGCACATGCAGTGATTTGGGTGGCACCAACAAGGATTTCTGCTCATGCATTGAAATGGATGACTCGAACAACGAATTCTACTCGTGTAGTGATATGGATGACAGCAACAACGAGTTCTGTTCCGCCGCTGTCTGTTCGTGCAGTGATTTGGATGGCACTAAAGACGAGTTCTGCTCATGCAGTGAAAAAGAGGATAATGCCCAAGTTGATGATGGTGCTAGTAAAGAATACAAAAGTGACTCTAACCAGTCTGATCGAAAGCAAGCTGACGAGCGTTTAGACTGCCTGACAAATGAATTTCTAGACGATATGCAGGTAAGAACTAAGAATGTACGATTAATGTCACGATCATGATGATGTGCTTCCTCCGTGTTAAGAAGGGGCAAGTCGAGAAGCGGAGAAAAAGAATGCTGTTACTTTGAATGGGCATGTTTGTAGCGATGCGATATTCTATCCCTGCTTTCTAAAAATCATCTCAGTGTAATCAAGACTAAAGTTGTTGACTACACCCTACACACTCCAAGAAACAAGAAATTGGTGATGTTCTGATCCAAAATGTTATGAATTCAAATGCATGGTCGTCGAAATACATGTAAGCCCAACAAGTTAGGTCTAAAACAAAAAAGATGACTAACTGATGCAAACTTCATAAACTCTTCATGGGCATTAACAACAAACAGATCTTTTATTTTAATTTGTATTCAGACAAGAGATTGATAAACACCCCAATCAATAATGAGTTATTCTGACTTTGTTGAACTGTTGAACTGAATTTGATGAACTCTAAAAAAATCAAGATATTTGGGGGAGAATGCAAAAGAAAAAAAAATTGTCAAATTGTAGACTCTCATATCCAACTAATCTGTAAAGAAGATTGATAGAGTTTTAAAATATATATAGTTTTTTTTTCTTCATAACTTTCAATAGGCCTACTCAATGGTTGATGGGAGAGGAAAGGTGTTTATTTCTCCACGACTGACAACTATTCTCTCTTAAATGTTGAAGAAATAAAAATAACCACGGAAATTGCAATAATAAAATGATGTAACCTATTAAACATGACACCACAAATATTTCTTTGACAGGAATCAATCGAATTGGTCGACAAGAAAATGGATGAAGACGAAAGTAATTCAAGTAATACCCTGCACGGCTTTCGAGAACATCAAATGCAGCATACTTCTGCAAATCAAGTTTCGAACACAGAGCAAGAAAGGGATTCACTTTCTAAGAGAAATCTTGTCTTTGCAGACGAATTTATGGAATCAGATATTTCAGAGAATTTTAGCGAAAATACCTGTTATGAAGATGAAAAGTCTGATTCATTGGTGAGCACAAGCCAGAGCAAAACATCGGGTAACATGACAGAGGAGAAACATATCGGGGTATTGAGCAAACAGATAGGACTTGTCGTAGGTAATCGCCAATTAACATCAATAGTAGGTTCCACTCTCTTTGGTATGACCGGGAATAAACAGCAGAAGGATAAGAGGAAAATACAGTCAAGGATTCGACAAAGGGATCCTGTCAACAGGGCATCAAAGATGCTTGGATCTCATCGGGTTCCTGTCCAGAGTTTATCGACACAGACTAAACAAAATATTGGAGACAATAGGAATGTCCTTAGCCACTCTTCTCACCATTTAAAGGACACAAATAAAGCAGACCTCAAAGAACAAGAAAGTTCGTCTAGTATTAAAAAAGAAAGCTGTGGACCGGGAGAAGATCGTGTTCAAAGTGATGTCAAAAGTTCCGTTGGGGTAGAAGATCAACATGATGATCCCTCAAAGAAGTATTTTACATCCAGTGACGAAAGTAATCCCGAGGCCAAGACGATCGGGGACGTAGATGATAGTCGAAGTCAAGTAAAGGATGACACTGACGATCTGTTGATATTGATACTCTCTACCAATCCTGAATCGACGGAGGACGTAGGGGGACCAACAATTGACACCTCTCCAGGTACCAATGATGTATTTCCCATTGAAGGACATATCCGTGACAAAGCAAAAAGTACTGTTAATTTAACTGATGATGGAAGACGAAGTTCTACTCATAGCCTAAAATGTCGACAAGAGCAAAGTACTTGCGATCAAAGTGGTAGTATTCCCGAAGATGATGCTCTGCAGGATGATATACCAACTATTCATTTCATTAGTGACGACAACCACCGAGCGGAGATAATGGAAGAGATGAATCGGAACTCCAACAGAAAGTTATCCAAAGAAGCACGATCAACCGCTCAAGAATGTAAGTCGAAAGCTGAAAGCAAAGAGAATGATGATCTACTTGACAAGAACGAAGATGCCATTTGTAATTACTGTTTGAAACATCTACATAGATTTCCCAGCATTAGAAGTGATAGTGAACACTCCCAAAGAAAAGAACTTCGACAGAGTGACAAGGCAAGTAACCATTCGGAAAATGTTGAGATAAAAAGAAAGCAATTTATCGAACCGGTCCAACAAGAGGTCAAAGAAAGATTGGACGACTCCGAAAGAGCAAGGATCCCTCTTCAGGGAAATAACATTGATAAACAAATGAAATCTTCTAGACTTTCGGTTCGGGACCTCTCTGATCTAATAGCGGGCACTGAACAGGGTGAAGTAGATGCTACTTATACAACAAAAGATTCCATTTCTATTCGAATCAATAAACATAGTGACACTGACGCAAAGAAATATCTATCCGATAAGAGACCCTCTTTTGAGCGAAGTGATGTTAAAGGTAAAAGAAAAGACGTTCCGTATGACTTACAGAGTAACCAGCCGATAAATGATGACCAAAAACAAGACCAGCATTTGATGAAAGGGACACATAAAAGCATTGAAGAAACTAAAACAGATGCACTCTCTCAACAAATCCGTACTGACAAAGCAGAAGTTCTTGAAAGTAGCACATTACAGGTACCTGATAACGGACAGCAGCATTCTGCTCATCGCTTTGAAAATCTAAGTGAGTCAAACCAAAAGAGTTCCATGAGTATCAAAAGAGAAAAAGCTCCGCAGAATGAGTCACTAAACAACCATTTGCAACAAGATGACATAAACAGGGGAAAACCTTTGAATCAGGTGACACGAAAATCTCAAGAAAAGTTGGATGAGTCTGATGAAGTAGTTCAGGCAGAGGGTGAAACGAATGAACGGATTCCATCAAAACAATCACGGGCTCCGGAACTGTCTTCTATTATGTCAGGGATCGGGAAAACAGAGACAAATCTTTCCATTCCGTCGCATAATCCTTCTCGAAGTGTTAAAGTACATCGAGCATCTCAAGAGCACTACCGCCAACCAACACACGAACATGATGTTGGGATGAAGGGAAAATCACTCGATGGGAATCAGACATTTGGTCACTGCTTGAAATATCCCCACGACAACCATGACAACTCATATTACCAAAGTAAAAGTATGCCTAACATGTCTACAAAAGACACTCTACAAGATGATCTACAAACCAAACATTGCAGAACTGGTGACAAAGAAAGAAGTCCAAGTTTGGCCCGGACAAATAAAAACTCAGACATAACGTTAGACTCATTTCAGAGAGAGGAGAGATCGGGTGATATACCATCAATAAAGTATTTTGTTCAAGAATTGTCTAGTTCAACAACAGGCAGTGATACGGGTATGATTGATACTTCTCCACCAAATAAAAGTATGCAGAACCTTTCTACAAAAGACACTGTCCAAGCCAAACACTGCAGAAATGGTGACGAGAAGAGAATCCCGTGTTTGTCCGCGACAAATCAGAAGTCGGGCAAAAATTTGGAATCATTTCAGAGAGAGGAGAGATCAGGTGATGTGATACCATCAATGAAGTATTTCGTTCTAGAACCGTCTAGTTCAACAACAGGCAGTGATACGGGTATGATTGATACTTCTCTGTCAAGTAGAAGTATGCGGAACCTTTCTACAAACATTTCTTCAAAAGTCACTGTACAAGATGATCTACAAACCAAACAAAGCAGAAATGTTGACAAGAGAAGAAGTTCATTTTTGGCCCGGACATATCAAAACTCGGACAGAAAATTAGACTTAGGTCAGAGAGAGGAAAGGTCGGGTGATCTGATACCATCAAGTAAGTCTGTCGTTCAAGAACTCTCTGGTTCAATAATTGGAAGTGAAAGTGGTATAATTGACGCTACACCTACATCTCGTGATTCCATTTATATACGTGTCGATGAATCCAGTGATCAAAGCGATGGAAAACGTTCTCATAAGAATGTTCGTCAGACTGACTCGACAACCAACCATTTCCGAAAGGATGGCGCAGGAATGAGTCAACCAGTAAAACACAAAAATCAAAATTCTGAAGAAATATTGGATGACGAACATCAAATACAGATACAGAAAGCAGAAATTCAATATCCAGATGGATCCCTCTGTTCTTCGAAAAGTGATCTGCCAAGAAATCTTAAGAATCTTGAGAAAGATGACATAAAACCTTTGATTCCTACATATGAAAACTATCAAGGAGAGCTAACTGATCAATATCAGCGAGAGGAAGTGACCGATACGACAGAATCAATAAAGTTGTCTATTTCTGACGAGTCTGATGCCGTGGCAAACATGGACATAGCGGAAGCAGATGATGCATTTGTGAATAATCCTTTAATTTCCATTCGTGGCAATACTGGAATGTCTGATACCTGGTCGCAAAAGAAGCATTTCTATGACATGTGGACGAAAGGCAAGTTTTGTGATGTCAATATAATCGTAGATGGGCAGGTCTTCTTGGTTCATCGTGTTGTACTTGCTGCCAACAGTGAATACTTTGAAAAATTCTTTCTTGACTCTCCTGCTCGAAATTACCACGCCGATGTACTTTCAGTGGTCGTAACAGAAATGTCTGCTGATATTTTTCGCATCATTCTTCAGTACATGTATACCGGTCATATTGACCTTCAGCAACATCAGGTGTCTAAGCTTTTAACAGCTTCATTATTTCTATCGATCAAATCTCTTACGAGTGCACTTCAGGAATACCTCCTGAAGACTTGGAAAGGTGAATGCATTAGGGCGTTTTGTTTAGCTCAAACTGCAGGCCTACATGACCTCGACAAGGTGATCTTGAACTACATTCGGACGCATTTTGTTGAGGTATTAACATCGGAACACTTTGCTCTGTGTCCTGCTGAACATGTATCAACTATCTTATCGGACGACAACCTATGGATTAACGAAGAAACGGATGTCCTCTATGCAGTCTTATTGTGGCTTGAGCACCATACCAGAGACATCAGTTCCAACTTGAGACTTCTGAGACATGTAAGGTTCGAATACATTCCTCTGGCAACAATCGACAGGATCGAGAAAGGTCACCTCAAATCACTGACTAATGAATCAGTGAAGCGTTATATCCACGATGCGAGGAGGCGAGCATCATGTCTTGCAGAACATCAACTTCATTTCGATCCTCCTATCATTAGGAAACGCATGTCAGAAGTTGTTGAATGTCGCTCTGTTAAAACAAATGGCTCACAAAGCATCGAATCTACAAACATCGATGTATCCTTTCAAGCATCTGAAGAAGAACACGTCTATCCGTCAAAAAACAATCGTGCCTCCGCTGATACTCTTTATTATCCTCCTGTCATGAGGCAACACATTTTACAAGAAGCTGAATGTCGCTCTTTAAAGACAAATGGTTCACAGAGCATCGAATCAACGAATATCGATCGATCCTTTGAAGCCTCTGAAGATGAACAAGTCAATCTGTCAAGAAATAGTCGTACCTCGGTTCATTCTCTAAATAAACCTCCTGTCATTAGGCAACGCATGTCAGGAGCGATTGAACATCGCTCATTCAAAACAAATGGTTCACAAAGCATCGGATCAACGAATATTGGTCAATCCTTTCAAACATCGGAAGATAAACAAGTCAATCCTCCTGTCATCGGACAACGCATTCCGGGAGTGGTTGAATTTCGTTCTTTAAGAGCAAAATTCTCACAAAGCATCAAGTCTTCCAACATCGATAGATCCTTCCAAGCATTGGAAGACGAACAGGTCAATCCGTCAAAACACAGTCGTACCTCGGCTGATTCTCTAGATGAATGGTCAATTTTCCCAAGCAAAAGTAACTCGCCCACTTTATCTAAATCACGCCAATCTTTGAATTCCAAATCAACGCCATTCCCCTCCTATCACGAGATCGATACGAACAATATCCGTGTGAGTGTATCCCAAGATCAGGCTGCCAACGACGCAACAGCAACGTATCCTGTTGTATCGGGTGATGACCTTACAGGAAGTTCAAGCATGGATGCTTCTGTAGAGGATGAATCAAGTGTGGAGGTGGTGCGTATTGGTGGGATTTCCAGGACTTGGAAGGAGGATTGTGTGCACAATGATATTGAGAAGCTGGAGAATGGACGGGGTGGTAAAAGATGGGAAGATTGGACATCCTTTGCAGAGCTTCCTGTAGCCATGCATCACCATGCAGCCTGTTATATCCACAACTCAATATATATTTCAGGCAAGTTTCTTGTTCTCTTTTATTAAAGTGTGCTCTTGAAGAGGTATGTTATACCCATAATGCAATAAACAGCAATTATACAGTTATTTACTATATAAAAACCTATCAGTATTATTCAGGGGTGACAGAGATAATTTTGTTCTTAAGGCATAACTGACGCCAGAACTACTTCTTATAAAGCCAAGTCAAATATTAGTTATGGCCCGTAAGGATTTTTTATTATTTTTTTATTATAAAAAACAAAACAAAAAAAATACGCACATCTGCTTTGACCATTTCCGTCGAGCCTATGAATATTATTGCCAAAACGGCAGGTTGTTTTCATGCCGTATAAGGAGTGATGTATGTGACTGAGACTTTACAATAGTTTTACAACTTAGACAAAAAAGAATAGCCTTAATAATATTATGTTAATGACCATAGAAGACTATAAAATGCTACATGGATATCAAACATGTTCGCTTTATGCCTTATTTTTATTCTCATACAGGTGGTCATGTACAGTTGCCCTGTGATGCAAGCAGTAGTCATTTTCATCCCAGTCGTGTATTCCATGTGTATGATCTGATGAAAGGGAAGTGGTATCGTCTTGCCGATCTTGAGCAGGCACGGGTCTTTCATCAAATGGTGGCGCTTTTTGGTCAGCTTTACGTGATCGGCGGGCAGGGGCCAGATGGAGGGTAAAGATTTTGGCTCGTATTCACAAAGTTGTCCTAAAGTTAAGCCTTGCTTAAATATGTTTAACTATGGGTAGCAAAATGTGACTAAATCCGGAACATTATATATGTTCGATTCATTAGAATTATTGGTACCGAAACTCTTAAAAAGTGCCTCGAAATGATAAGTACAAAAGTTTTCCTAACCATTAAAGTACGATACCCGAACCCAGAAAATATGTAAGGAACATAACAACGTTGACAGATTGAGTCACACTTTGATACTCATAGTTAAACCACAGATTTAAGCTAGGCTTAATTAAAACGTCGATTAAATCTAAAAACTTTCAAACTAAAAATTGTTTGCTTAGTTTTTCTTCTTCTTCTTCTTTTTCTTTTTTTTTTTTTTTTACTATTATTATTATTTCAGTTTTTTTTATAAATCTTATATAAGGATATTGCCTTTTGGTTCTTGTGATCACCAAGTGATAGTTGCATTGCACATGTATAAAGTTTATCACTGAACACGGTTAAAAATGCGGGTTCTTTCAATTATTTTACATTCGCACCATAAAAGTAAGACTAAACGATTCTATGAATTGTGAAATGGTAAACTATTCTAGTAGAATGTCACCCACGAGGCACAGTCACGTTGTTAGTTAAACGTGAAGCTTATTTTTTATCTGAGAGTGTGAAAAACTTTGTATACCTTGTTATTCTTTGCATGTTTATTCATCTTTAATGGCGTGCATTAATCATTCAGTAGGCATGCTGGTATCATAAAGTATCAAGGCGCAATGTGTTAATGCTTCCATAATTGTTTTGAAAGCTTTGAAAAGGTGTTTTATAGAGGTGCGGTTGATCACACTCGTGCACATTAGAGATGCTTGAATAGATCGTACCTCTAAATACGATCGAAGAGGCTCAGAAATCAAAGCTAACACATTTTTCTTTCAGCTCAAGATCTCAATCAGCACTTTTTTTCTTCTTCTTTTTAAAATTAAATATCAACTTTATTACAGCCATCTGGTAATTTCAAGACACTCATGTATTTAATTCAAATATCATTTTTTGCCCAACATGCCAGACTTGATTTTGATATCAATACTGTAATAAAAGTCACATTTTCACTCATTGATAGGTTTATAATCAAAGACACCAATATAAATGTCTCGCTTTTTTCTACGAATAAACTAATTAAAACACTAATGTAAACACTTCGGCTATGAAACGTATTTGTCAAAAGTATCCATGGCACAAACAGTTTTACGTTTTATCCGGCCCTACTAAACATTTAAAGCTTCGACTTTCTAACCTTTAATACCCTTTGAAATATAAACAGAGCTCTATCAGGAGTTGAACGGTATTCGCCCTACACAGACAGTTGGCGCCACGTCGCTCCTATAAGCTTCCCGCGCTACGCCACGGCTGCTGCAGCCTACAATTTCCATTTGTGGGTAGCGGGCGGGGCTTCCAATCACGTGACATCTTCAAATGCTGACAGTCATCAGGAGCGATTTGGTGAGGAAGGTGGAACCAACGACTATGACGGATTCTATAAGAGTACCAGCACCTTCCTCACTGCGACCGTCGAGTGTTATTCGCCACATAATAACAGGTATGGAGGGCGTTTGGATTGAATAACTCACACGAATAGTATTGTAATAAACAAGGACAATGTCCAAATTACCCCCAAAATTCCTTGACATGGTGTGATAATAATATGCCCATTAAATTTATTTGAAGGAGAATAACAATAAACTGAGAACGGTCATTTCTCACGGCAAATCATCATTAAATAAGTGCTAACAAAACCAATTTCACGCAATCATTATTTTTTTTTTCTCAATATATTAACTTGAAAGTGGGTCATTTTAATAACATATCTATTGAATCGCATGAGAAAAAAGCGCTGCCTAAAAATATGAAGCTATATGCCTACCTGAAGTCAGTGACATGACTTGAAAGACGACATGTAATCCACCCCAGGAAAAGTAAGTTATTCATTGTTTGAAATCTATAAAAAGTTTCCCATGTTATAAATTCCCATGATCAATGGTATTGGATAGGAAATCGAACATGTATTTATTTATTTAGTTCACATATCCATCACAGATTTTATTTTATTTTATTTTTTTATATTATTATTATTATTTTTTAACGGGGGTAGAGTATGAAACTTTTGCTCCAAGTCTTGAGCAATATTGCACTTCATGTACCCGGAATCGACGCCAATTTTCCGCAAGTAAGAAAAGTACCTTTTCTTTCTAACAACACTTTCGAGATCTACACGCTGAACAAAAAGTTGATAATGAATCCCTTTCGCATAATTATATTCTCAGCTGTCACGTAACATATCGGTCCGATAGCCTGAATGCTTGCTTATGCTATTCCCTCACTAAAGCCACATTCCACTTTATATTATGATTCATTGATTGATTGATTTATCTTTTTTATAATTATTATTATTATTATTGTTGTTTTCAGTTGGACCAAAATCAAGGACCTTCCATCACCAAGATGTCATGCGTCTCTGGTGCGGATCAACAAACGGCTCTATCTTGTAGGTGGTTTTAGTAGCATACGTCACAATCCAGCAGACGATACTACTTTCACATCTACAGTAGACGTATTAGATGACGTCATCGAATCATGGCGTTACGTCACCGATATCGAAGAAGGAAACTACAGCGCCAACACCGTGGTAGTGGGTGCGTCACATCCGGATTCTTATCTTTTACTTGAAATTTATGTTATGTTTTTGTGGTTGTCATTGTCGTCGATGTTGTTATTGGTGTTTTTGTTATTTAGCTGTATATGTATAATTTTGGGGGATGTGAATTATAACTAAAATTTCTATCAAAGTCAACCAAGTTATGAATGAGGAAAGTCAACAATCTTCTTTCTTTTCTAGCATTGTTTATATTTTTATAGGACGTCTCTAGAGATTTCATGTTTTAATCTTAAAGCCGAGGGAAATAACAGGTATCAGATTTAAGATGCTGTCACCTCATTACTCACCTAAAGGTTGCCTCATATTTCTTTTTACTTGTGTTTTGATGCTGCCTCCTGTCTTTCATTTGGCAAACCTTTTTATTAGCATTTTCCGCCCCCTTTTGACCCAGGGCGTAGGCTAATAGGTGTGAAAACGGTGCAGCAGTTGAAAAGCTCCAAATGTGTTTGTTTGTTTTGTTTGTTTGTTTTTTTATGTATATATTGCTAATTCCACACTTTAATGGAATGTATAATCAACCACAGTCTAATGCACATCCTATTTTTTAAATTAATTTTGGACATTTTCAGGATCCAAAATAGTAATCCTTGGAAAGCCTGGACCCTTCTTGGAATCGAGTGGTGATGTCATCTCAATCTTTGACACATTGACCGATAAGTGGGAGTTACGGCGGAGTCAGCTCCTAGAGGCTCGTGTGGGACATGCATGCTGTGCTATTCCAGAACCACCCCATAGGAAATTATGTCAAAGGCGAAGGAGTATTGAAGACAAAGAGCTGATGGACCTTACTTGATCACTGTTGATGGTGTTGATGTAAACATCAACATATCATGCTGCAATCAATTGCAAGTTTGAAACAACCATTCTGATTGGTTAATAGTGAGACTTTCATGCAAAAAGTCCATGCAAAAAGGATCCTGATTGGTCACTATCGATTTGCAATTGATTGTAACTCTTTATGTTACAGGGGCAAGCAGCTATGTAGCAATAGACGTACAATCTTCAGAGACTTGATTGTAGCTACAAGCCTCTAGGTAAATGTCCCAAGTTTCCCAAAATGTATTACACTTGTGGTACGACTGCATAGGCACTAGTCAATGGATTGGCTTCAAATATTGTGATCATGTTATTTAAACAATGAAAGAGACATTTCAATCAGTTGGAATAGGTTCATGTTAAGCTTTCATGTAAAAATATCTTTCATCAAATCATGCAGTGCTTTGAAATTACAGATTTTACGCAACAGTAGACAAATAAATTATGAATGCAACTGTTTCCTTCATGACTTCAAATCGTGATTTATTTCCCTTTTAATGGATACAAAATATACTCTGCATTTCAAATACGATGATATTGGACAATAGAAGTACATTTATAACAAAGTCAAAGTTAACTTTGTTCCCAAACACTTCACAGCAACATGCAAATTATGATACATCAGTACCAAAATGTTAACCCACAAAATAATTAATCTTACTTGGTTGTGATACATAAAAGAAGTGTTAGGAAAAACAAACTTGAAGTTCTTCATGAACAAGTAATAATATTCTAGTTTTTGAACAAATTGTTTTTCCAGTGAAATAATTTACATGCAAAACAAAACAACATCAAAACACCCAAAAAATGAACAATGATTTTCAGGCTCAAAATAATATTACATACTAGCATAACTGAATATTATGGTTTTATGATCTTTAACAAAATATTTAGATAAAATCATGTATTACAGTGAAATAAAAGTCAGCTTGTACTTCACAAAAGAGTCGGCCCATCTAAAGTAAATATATATTTGCCTTTTAAAATCTCTAAGACAATACTGTACACACTACACCAAATATGAAAGTGTTTTCTCCATCATTCAATTAGTAAAATTTGTACATTTCATACCCTGACTGCCACTCGCTGAGAATTTATTCACACATAATAAAAGCTATTAATTTCACACACAAATGACCAAACTCGGTTAGTTGAATCAAATTGGAAGAACGTTACAGTGGTTACTAAGCCTGTATGTATTTCATCTATCTTTCCAATTGGTTTGGCAGACTCTTGAAAAGAAAATCTTAATTCTCTTTATATATTCTCTCTTGAAGCAAATTTCAATTTCTTGTTTACCCTTTAGACACTGTTTTGATTAGGTAGTGTATGTATGATCATCGTTTGTTCAAGTTATCCAATTTATAGGGAAATAATTTCCATAAATTCAATCAATTCTGTTATACATTTCATGTTAAGTTGTGATGTAAACGAAAATATTACATTCCATATCCTTTGTTTCACAGTGCACATTGGAATTGAATAACTAGATAGTTGGCGCAATACAAATGCAATGTAAAATTATAAAAATTTGACAATCATAGATGACCAAACTTGGTTTATCTTCCTCTGATTTGAACACTTTTGGGGGAAAAAAGCATGTGATTTCTGTTAACAATCAACATTATCATGAAGCATTTCCAATCAGAGACAGAAATTATATGCACAAAAACATACAACCAGTAAAACTGGAATATTTTAGAAATATTTTTGGAAGAATTAATTTGTATAAATACACATTATTAATATTGTAAAGAATACACACAATTTTTTATACATCAGCAAGTTGGAGTACAAATGGCAAGAAAAACTCATATTTCCTGTTGGCAACTAAAGTATTTAAAATATTTAAATAAAGTTGAACATCACATATTATTACACGTTTAGGTCTCTTTTTCGATACATTAAAACCATGTATTAATACTCTTCCAGATGTTTGCTTGTTGGCGTTCAATATTGTTAGCATAATGAATGTCCTATGTATTCTACATTACTCGTATCAATGGAGAAAAGGAGTGCATTATTGTTACAATATTGCACTCCGCGATGCTGCGCGCAACAGCTTATAACAATGGATACGCCGAGCAACAATTTACGTCATGATAGCACAACAGCTTTTAACAATGGATAAGCAGAGCAACAATTTACGTCATAATAGCTCAACAGCTTATAACAATGGATACGCGGAGCAACAATTTACGTCATGATAGCACAACAGCTTTTAACAATGGATAAGCGGAGCAACAATTTACGTCATAATAGCTCAACAGCTTATAACAATGGATACACCGAGCAACAATTTACGTCTTAATAGATTGATCATTTGAATTTTGTGAGATTATCCTTCATATCGGATCAGGCAGATTTGATACAGGTGAGTAAACCTCTTTCTTGTTTAAACTGGTAGCGTTGCTGTTGCCATGGAAAATAGTTTGTATGTATAATAATAATAATATTGGATTTCTTTCGTGCAATATGAGCTATATTCCATTCATCAGTATGAATATTGCATTCGTCTTCGACTCTTGCAATATTCATACTGATGAATGGAATATATCTCATATTGCACTCAAGTGCATCCAATATTATATAAATAAATGATCAGAAATATTTGATGCATTGTTACATAGGTCAATTAAGTGACAAAATAAATGTTTGCTTCTATTTTTTAGTCCTTGCTTTCCGACATTGGAGGCTTCTTTTTCAAGTTAAAATAGAGAGACTCAACTGATAAATCAAGATTTTTATATTGACACATTCCTTTATATTGACACATTCTTTTATCTATGGCATCTTCATAGTAAATGATAATTTTTTAAACGATAAAATTAGAATAAATATGAGATTACAAAGAATTTTTAATAGTGCATGGAGAATCATATCAATGTATAGCATATAGTTCAATATCTTTTGTCTTTCAAATTTAGGCAGAACAAAAATATGGAGAATTAGACCCTCAAAGAGACTGCTATTAAAATATCACTGGAAAACTTTAAGCCCAGGAAAGTGAAAAACAAACTATGTATAAAAGTATATGCACAGATATCTTCATACACATTATGTATATGTATATTCATATGCATTGTGTATGTGTATGGTGACTGAACTTGATGAAACTATCCACTCGGTGCAACACACTTTTCTGCTAAGGTGAAAACTAACATTCATCATTAGATGAGGTTTTGGCCAATTGTATGGCAAGATATTAGTATCTGGAAGATAATTCTAATTATGGCGTGGTATGAATATTCAGTATAATTATTATCATCATCATCATCATACTCGTGTAAATTGACAATATAAAGTTGTGTTTTTTACTTTCCTTGTGTCTTGAACTCTTTTTTTGACATTATTCTAATTATGGCACAAATAAATATTCATACACATTTTTTTATTAGTATCTGGAAGATAATTCTAATTATGGCGCAGTATAAATATTCAGTATAATTATCATCATCATACTCGTGTAAATTGACAATATAAAGCTGTTTTTTTACTTTCCTTGTGTCTTGAGCTCTTTTTTGACGTAATTCTAATTATAGCACGTATAAATATTCAATGTCATTGTTATCATTCATCATACTGGTGTGAATTAACAATAATTATAAAGATGTGTTTTTTACTTTCCCTTTTACTTTTCAGCTCTTTGTTGACATATATTGTGCACATATTTCATTGAGGGTCTACTTTAAATGTACCTGAGGCATATGTGAATAACTGCATCGTGATATATCCTGGAATGTACTAAACACAAGTAATTTCAAGGTCGAACATTTCACACACGTAACTCGCTACTATTTGCAGCATATTTTTTTAATTTATTTTAATTTTTAAGAGTACAAATGTAGACTTGTTAGTAGATCCATCATTTGATAAATTAGTTGCTGGTCAAACAGTAACATTTACTGTAAGCTCTCTGCATTTGTTTACAAACCAATTCTGATCGAACCCAGGTTGGAATCCCAGTTACGTCTTTCTGACGGCAACATTAAAGATGGGTCCCAGATATAAATAATCATCCGATTGGTACACATTTGTCAAAACCTAACCAACCAACCAGAAGAAAGTGTAACTTACCTCAAGATTGTGCAAAGGAATGTATCACTCTATCAATCGTGAATAAATAACTGGACCAAACGCTGGATCAAAGTCTTCAAACAAGGAGCTAGGGAAAGAGTTCTGATATATCTAAATAATCCCTGTTCTCACTGTGCTTGCAGGTGCCTTCCAACTGGGAAGCATAAGTAATGCAGAAAGGCCATCTAACATGGGTCTGAAAGCAGTAAGAAATAGGAATTGGTAATCTTTAGGGAATTGTTGTGTTTCACAACAGCACTGTCCATGAATTTATGGGTTGAAATTTCTTTCTCATGAAAATGTACATAATGTACTTCTAAATCCATAAAAAAAATCCATAAAATTGAGAAGAAAACAAATTCTAAAAATAATAATAACAATAATATTGTTTTATTACCTTATGTAGTCACAAGAACTGATCATCAGTCGTTCCTAAGGTTGTTTGTAACTTTCAAATGACTTGGTGAAGCACCAACAAAGCCTTTTATATAAAATCTTTTCCTTACACAAATTACCTTACTCATTGACTACCAAATACTCTCTTTCCCATAGATTCAATACATAAAGCAACAGGCTTCCACTGTAAATATGATAAATGTATCATTCTACCATTCCCTCTCTAAGACTCTATGTTCACCATCAATTCCATGACCTTTACTCAAGCAACAATTGCTTCACTTAAAATTGCATACACTAATTGATTGACTAACTTCAACCTGGACTTAACACTATACCCTACCCTAAACCTCTCCCTAAACATGACAGAAAACCCTAGATTGCAACTCTTGCCATAACCCTAATCTTGGACGAAATAAAGCTGTGTCATGCTACCATCAACATTATTTCCAATGTAATTGATAGACTCTTGTTCTTTTATTCATAACATACCTCATATTATTCTACAGAATGGATTTATTCATTTATTTAGCCTTGGGTTACATCTCTTTATGCATAACTTTGAATTTTATTTATCACAACAAAAACATGATCTGAAAGGTAACACCATTCTAAAATGCCACACCTAGAATACAACTAAGAAAGAGCTATGCTTTAATCACTTGATAACAATCATTTTGAATACAAAACTTACCTATAGGGCACATTCCCGTGTTGGATGACTTTGGTTTGTCTGAGCGCTGTTTCTAGTTGCTCCTACAGATATAATAAAAACAATCATGGTTTGATTTTATGATGATGATGATAATAGAAAAGAATAAATAACAGTGAGTTCATTTGATAATGCAGTCATGGCTGTTTGATTAGATTAAAATAAATTCCAGAATTTAAAAACAAAATCCTGTCAGGTCAGGCACCTAATTTTCCTCACAAGGAGATCAAGTGTGATTAAATTAATCTTGCCAAGTAATAAATGATCTGCAGTCTAGTTATATTCACCAGAACCACAACACATTTACATGAAATCATATAAACTTATATTTTAGCCTCTATTACCAATGACTTTTAATTGTGGTCATAACTCTTGTTGATATTTGTAATAATTTCATATATTTATCGCTTATGGTGTGAAATACAAAGTGAATAATTAGCCTTGAACATTTTATCTTAATGGAAATTGACACTACAGAAATCCCATGTATTATTATTATTATTATTATTGTGAGGTACAAATACAATAGTACTTTTTGTTTATACCTTGAAGTTCTAAAGTCATACAAAATCAAATACAGATTAATGCAACAGTGAGAAAAAGCTGTTGACAATCTTGCCTCAAAGAAAAGTATTTAAAAAAAACAATGAAACAATACAAACACAACCAGCATAAACAAATTTATTGCTTCAACCCTTACATTGTAGGTTATTCACTGTAGGTTAACCTCTCTTTGGCACTCGTAAACAATACCTGCATTTATTGGTAATTTGTCAATGTTAGATCATTTGGTCTCACCTACCAGTATACCTTTCAAGGGGTATATAAGCATCAGCTCCTCTTTTTATTAAAGCATTATAATACTCATAATAATCATAATATCGTCCTTGCCAACTTCCAGTAACCTTCTATATCCGTTTCATATATTACTACCTAATTAACATTCAGCGTGAATATCTTCACTGCATCACTCTTTATAAAAACACAATGCCAATATTCAATATTACACAACTTTACTCAAGATTAATTCTATAACTTATCCAAGACAAGCAAATTTAAGCACAAAATATTTTCTACCCAAATTTAGTTCTAAACTGAGGGTCAAACATTCCTTCACATCAACTAAGACACCAAATGGAAACCAGCAATTTTCCCTGTGGGTCACTCTCCTACAAAACTGCTACCCCTCCGTGTTCACACACTCTGAAAAAAGACCTGACATGGTGTGTTACACTTTTGACTTTTTTTTGTGGATGTGCATGCTATTAGCACAAAATGTGGTTGAGTGACCCCTCCCCCAAACTATTTTCATCCTTTTCATCCTTTTCATTGATAACTGTTTTAACCCTGAATACTGTGAAAATTTTTCAAACCTGTTTGAATCGTGGTTGTCAATAATGGTTGCCACATATTATTTTTCATTTAATGGTGAAACAAAGACACCTGTTACTATGTCATAGTCTAATTACAGTATAAGCCAATATTTTCATGTACAGATATTTTCACAATTTTTTTTTGTTTTTTGTACTTATCTGGGAAATTAGCCAATGGATAATTTTGCGATGTTTGTGATGTGTTCATTACAATAAATAGCCTTATGTTGAAGTAGCAATTTTCACGAAGATGGACTTTCGCGAAATTCGCAAAAATGAAACCATGGCGAACATAACCACTTATATAGTATACAATGTTTTTATTTATTCATGCAATAATAAGTGAAATAAACCATCAGCAAGAGAGAATTTCTCTATTTTCCATCCTGAATATATGCTGGC
This sequence comes from Paracentrotus lividus, assembly GCA_940671915.1. Classification (NCBI taxonomy): domain Eukaryota; kingdom Metazoa; phylum Echinodermata; class Echinoidea; order Camarodonta; family Echinidae; genus Paracentrotus; species Paracentrotus lividus. The sequence goes on along the minus strand of CALNVZ010002100.1, from coordinate 48,774,091 downwards.
TTAGTACCCAATACTTTAAATGAATCCACTTACTTCACTGATATCTAATCCAGTGTCTCTTAGTGCCTTCTTGATCTGAATCACAGATAGGCTACCAGTACCTTCAACATCCTGCGCTAGACAATGGCTCAAGATCCTTGACTGATTGTCACAGATGAACTTATCAACCATAGCTGCTATATGACTTGGAGGCTAAAGTGAGATTAAGAAAGAAAAGAATAAAAGAAAAAAGAGAGGAATAAGATTAGATAGGTTTCCAGTGGTTTTGAAATCCTGTGCTAGACAATGGCTCAAGATCCTAAACTGGTTGTCACAGATGAATTTATCAACCATGGCTGTTATGTGACTTGGAGGCTGAGATTAGATTAAGAAAGAGGGGAATGAGATTAGATAGGTTTGCAGTGTTTTCAACATCCAGCATGAGACAATGGCTCAAAATCCTTGAATAATGAGTTTAATTTAAATTTTAAGTTGTATAGTGGAAAATTGTTATAATGAGGTTCTTGGGACCATGCAAATGACCTTCTTATATCTGGGCAAAAAAAAAAACAACAACAAAAATATAAAGAACTGGGACTAGCAAAATTACCGTTATATCAGGAATCTCCTTCTATCAGACCTCTTCTTTCTAACGAGTCTCCACTGTAATAGATTTTCTGGATTTTCACATTTTATTTTTAAGACATTCGTATCTTTTTACACCTAGATTTTAATCTATTTTTGTTGTCCTCTTTGTTATTTCAATGGCATAGGGACTGTATAGTTTAGTCATATCTAATAAAGAATATCATAATAACAACTTTCATTTATATAGGAGCTCTATAAGGAGGTGACAAGTAGACTTAAGGAGTATAATTACGAACGAAGAAGAAGAAAACACATTCATAATAAACTAGAATTAAAGTCCCTTAGCTACAAGGGGTAGGTGGGGTTATATCAATGTCATTTGGAAAGTGTAAGGAAGAAAATACATACAAACATTTTATCAACTTAGTATTAGGTCCACACAGTACAAAGGGTCAATGGGCTCAATAGGGCAAAGGAAACTCATTTCTTTAATTTTGGTAACCTTGTGAGTGGACTTTATTCACAGTTTTGTTTGGCAACATAAATAATGAACAAATTAACAGACTGAATATGACTGAATTATTCAATTCATCAAGACAACTTACTATATTACGTTTATGTCCATCGACATCAAGCTTGAGTACATGGAGGTCCTTCATTTCTACAACATCTCGGATCTTCTGATGGATAATTAATGGCATCGGGATGTTCTGTGGAATTAAATTTTTAAGAAGCAAATCAATAAAGAAGCACTCATAAGGCATTTTCAACCAATTTCATGAACCTGTTGCATGCAACACGCTATTGCCATAAATGACTACTATCACTAACAGTCCGAGGGCAGCGTGAGCTATAATAAGCCAAGAGTGCGATTTTTATACAAATATCCCAGTCCTCTATCTGCACTCTGCGGAGCTGTGCGGACCTGTGCGGGCTAAAACTGAGATTTTGCAACTCTTGTAGATTTTGATTTTGTGAACGGAATTTCCTGATTCTTACATATTTAGAAAGAAGAAATTCTAAACCTACCTATCATGCACATTTTATGGTATTTTATCATATCTGAATATTGTAAAAGTATTGGTGAAAGATACGGAACAAAAACATATATTCAGTTCGGTATAAGTGACAAGAAAAGTAGTTATTTTTGCATGATTCCAAAAGAAAATTACATATTTGGAAAGAGTGAAATCTTAGCTTCAAAACGTAGTAACTTTTGATATCCTTTACTTTTTATACCAGTCAGGAGCTAGCAAAATATAAAGCAAGTCCAAAATACAGAAAATGCGGCTTTCTGATTGGCTGCTTGAATCAAGGATTGATGCGAGCGGGGATTTTGAAACACGTGGGAGCCGTTACCTGACCGCGCAGTGACCTTTGGTGCGTGGTGAGATTCGCATCAGCCAATCAAATCACACTCAAAATCAGACCAGCCAATCAGATCGCAGTTATTGAAGCAATTTTGTATTATTTTGCTGCACATTTAGCTAGCTCCTGACTGGTATAAATCTTGAAATACCATGTTTGGTGTATTTTTGGAAAGCTGAAGAGTTGCTGAAGATTATGAACCTATTTTCTCGTCGAATCATTGAAAATAAAGCGTATTTGAGGCTATTATTCAAAAAAATTCCCAAACGGATTTTAACGCAAAATATATCCAACAATTTCTACTAATTTGAAAGACATATTTTCTTTCTTACTAAGGAATATATATTTTGATAGTATGATATATTATTGCCGAAAATTTCATGTCAAATAGTCATTTCTATGCAGAATTATAACCGCACAAAGACAGGGGTACAAGCTGCTAATTACGTATTCAAACACACAAACTCATGAATAGGACTTGCATAAAAACGAGCGATTTCCAAAGCGCTGCGGGTGGACTGCTAAAATGACACTGACATTTCATCCACATTACCACAGCCAATGGACAAAGGAAAACTCTTAGGGAGCCAATTTAGCTGCTTCTTTCTGAAGCTCTATGAAAGACCACAAACAGACTGACCACCATTCACAAGAAAGACTTTGTGTAAAACCTTCTGCACAGATTACAGTACTAAAGTGTAGGCTAACCCTTTTTGTTTTTAATTCATGTGTTGCTTTCTAATCAAGAGGGAAGTCAGTTGCCAAACTGTAAAAGAAGACATAAACGACTAACACCATACCTTAAAATAATGTAATAATAATTAATTTAGCTACACATGTATGCAACAAGGTTATTAAGCCCTATATAGATTATTTTTCCACATGGTATATTTTTTCAAAAACAAATATCCTTTTTATTTCTTTTTATTATTTTTTATTCTTACAAAGGTGAACCGGAAATTCTTTTTGCCCCATTTTTCAAAGACCCAGCAGCTGTTGAGCAGCGCCAGATGGATGTTGCTCTATCCCCTTTGTGTTGAGTGCCTAACAGGGTAGTAGCATTTTTTTACGTCTCTTGGTATGACACAGCTGGGGATAGACCCATGACCTCCCAATTATGAGGCAGATGCTCTATCTACTTATCCAACACATCGGTGTCATCTAATGATTAAAGTGGCAACAGAGTGAAGCTGCTAGGACCAACATGTGCTAGATGTGGATAACTTACCTGTAATGCAACTAATCTCAGTGTGGGATTAAGTTTAAAAGCTTTGCACAGGGCGATTATGCCTTCATCTCCAATGGGGTTTGAAGTTAGCTGTAAAACGAGAATAAGGAATCCTTTCAAATTAAGGTAAACTTATCGGCCACTTTTTTCATTAAAAAAAAAAAGAAATATTAAACATCAACACATTTAATTGACTTGTCTCATTTCAATCATAATCTTTTTTTAAAATTCAAAGAAGAAGTAAATTTGTTACAAATAGGAAATCTACCTAGATTGTTAAAAGTTAACATATTCTTTAAATAGGTTCATTTAAAAAATATTCTCTACAGCTTTTTAGAATCTAAACTGGATACCATGCGAGCGCTAATGCATTTGACCAGCAAGTGTGTACCTGATAGGTAACCAGCTAGAATGCTCCCCAAGGAATAGAAATTGTGCAACTGTCAGGAGGATCGTAATTTAATTCAATGACCATTATAATAAAATCCACAAAGTGCTACATAAGAAATGGATATTATAATTACCAAAAGTCCTGCTAAGCGAGTGTTTTTCTTTACTCCAATAGAGAGCTTCTGAGCTCCTAGACTATTGATGTGATTATAACTGTAAGGAAAATGATATCATAGTGATAATAATTTTACTATAGAGGATGAAATGTAAAGAGACAAAATGGTTGATCATGGTTATAACATATTCTTCCTATAACCTCTACTGCCCCGCATATTTTCTTAAAATCTCTTTTCATTCTGTTCTCAGATTTTGCCATTCAACTCAGAAGGCACTTGCATATCTGTCTTTACCCTTCCCCATAGAAATGTACATGTACATGACATCTGTTGAAATTGTAACGGAAAATACTCTAAAAGATCAAAATACAATCATAAGCTTACTATTTACTCTACATCTTAATCTATGTAATGTAAATGACCTCAAAAGTCAATATCTTAGGTGCTTGTTGCTTGTTGGGAATGAAAATTGCATAGTAGCTGTAAAATACATCTTAACTGGAGTGCAGATTTGGAATCAATTGGCATTATTGAGGTAGTCGTCATGTATAAAAAATTTGGGTTATCGTTCACCACAGTGAAGATTTCAAACAGTTATGACTTTTGTGGTCCCCATACATTTTTTTTTTGCAGCCACAATGTGCAAAGCTTTCTGAATAGAAGACCAACAATAAAGTCAACGTTTACACTATTGAGCTGAAATGATACCTGAGATTTAGAATTCGAAGACCTGTATTGATCTTGAGTGCTCTCATGAGTGCAATGCATCCTGGGACTGAAACACCATTGTTTGAAAGGTCAAGAACCTCTAGAATAGTATTGACCTGAAAAAAAGAAAAAAAAACAGATTGAAAATTAATTTTTACAGAAGACAAAGAATGGATCATACACCATAAATAAGATTAAATCAAGCCATAAATTTTGTCAAATAAAAGGCAAGGTAACTATTCTATAGGTCACTTTTGATCATTGCAGTACAAATTTGAATTTCTAGGAAGGGCATCCAAAAACTAAAGGTCAAACAAAGACTTTGGGAAGGAGCAATAAGGCTACTAAAGGGGGCATCCAAGGCCTGACCTTTGATGGCCTTAGATTAATTAAGCCCTGATTATCGGTAAATGTATTTCTAATATAGGTTTTCCAGATCGATTTTAAACTCTTTGAAATCAAATTCATTGTTTATTCAAGCTGAGCTGTCAGTCATTCAAATTAACACAAACAGCAATCAATTTAGTTTTTGAGCAATCAAAACTGTTTATAGGTAATAAGTTTTGTTCATGAGTATGAAATTCGAAATCGGTGCAGTCAATTTAAGAAAGAAGAATATGGTACGTATCCAAGAATTTGAATGAAGATAAACGAATACGATTGTTCATGTGAAATTGATTGCCGTAATTTGTCATTTGGTTGCCGAGTTTCTTCTTTTGAATAAGGATCGCATTTCGGACGAAATTGTTTGAAATGTCAAATATATTGTAGATAATTTAGAACTGACCAGGAAAACCTATCATTATTTGAAATATGACAATGTTAGTAACTGATAGACGTTTCATTGAGCTAGGGTATATAACTTTTCAGTGGTTAAAGGAAATATACATATGTCTGAATATGTCAGAATGATATTTACCTTGAGTGCATTAGCCATTGCTGCAATACCCTTGCTTCTGATACCATTCCATCTAAGATCCAGATAATTTAATCCATCATTCACTGCCTGTCAAGAACAATGGAAAAAAAAAACATTGAAAATAATACATTCTTTTAACTTCTTGAACCACTAGCGACAAATTTTGCCTAAAGGGATTAATTAGTTTTGAGAGAGACATCGCTTTGGATATTTGTTAGCTGGAATGAAATTAAGATCATAATCTTAGAACACTAATTTTGAATATATTTACCGTTTAACGTTTATCTGAGCAAATTTGATCAAAAAATGGCTGATATATATGTATTTTTTAAATCTTGGACGCGAGCGTTGGTCATTTTGATCATGGTTAAGAACAAATGTGTAAAAAAAAATACAAATTCCATTTTACCTGTGAGACACATCAGAATCATGGTGTCTTCTAACGCCCAATAAGTAGGCATGGAGGTGCAGCTAGCGAATTGCTGCATTTGAGCTATATAGAGTCCCTCTTGGACAAAAATACTTAAATTTGCCAGAATTCATGAAAGGAATGTCACACAATTTTTCAAACATATCTTTTTATGAATGCAAAGTAATATGAGGCTACTTTCGGAAATATTCAGCAAAATTTCCTTGCTATTCCTATTACTAATGTATCCATTTAACCTTGCTGTCATTGAACTCGCATAATTTGAGCAACAAAATCAAAGTCAAAGGTCATTTCATATTATCTTCCCTTTAAATTCCATTGTTTGCTTTTTTTGTTTTTGTTTTTCTGAATCAAAGATATTTATTCAGTCCCATCAGATTCAATTAGGGGATTGTTGAATGTATGTTGACACATTACCGAAAAACAAAACAAATTTCAAACTAATTTGATGAACATCTAACTATCTTACCAGTCCTGAAGCGAGATGCACCCCAGCCATCTCCCCTAGTTCATTATAACTCAGATCTAGCTCTGTGAGTGTAGCATTGTTCCTCAATGCCTCTGCTAATGGGATAGTATCTTTATCAGTCAGGTGATTAGCTGAGGAGACAATGAATCAAACAATACTCAGTGACAAAAAAACAATCAACAAAATTCATCTTCATTTTATTATAAGTATGTGGTAACCAACCAACACTGGTAAGGTTATATTTCTTTCATATACACCTATAACATCTGAAAAATGAGAAACGACAAAAACACCAACTAACAGTCAGAAATTCAGTCAAAACTATTTAACAAAGGTAAATCTAAACACGATATAAAGTTTCTCCCATAGGAAATCTTTAACAGAAAAAAAAAAAAAAAAAGAGATAAAAAGAGAGAGTTTGAACATAATATCATTCATGACACAAATACAATTGGCAATTTGGTAAAATAAATATGCTATCATCATCACATCACATCAGGAACGGAAATGAAGGATTTCTCCTGTAGATTTTCCGGTCAATGTCCAAGTTTGTAGATAAAATCTAAACAGCTTAAACTTGATAGATTTTACATGCGATGAGGAGCGGAGGTTGTAAATCTTTCCCCCCCCCCCCACCATACATATGTCTGAAAACAGTCATAAATATGATGTATCATTAACAAGATAGTGGAAGTATAAATTGAACAGCAATTAAAAAAAAACAAATAAGGCCATGCGTTTTAAGTTGGGCCCATGTTGTGTGACACACTAAAAATTTGTACTAATCATGCGCATTTCCATGAAAGTGGCTGTAACTTTATAAAAATATATATTAACCCCACAAAATTATACATTTTCTGGAAGCTGAATGTCTGAGGAGTTCGGAAATGTGCTTAAGGTTAACATAGGTGGCGCCCTTGAAAGGTTATGAATCTTAAAGCCTGAAAAATTCATGAAAAAAGATGGCCTTGGAAAAAAATTGCAAAAAAAATATTGCTTACCGTACAACATTATTTACTGCAGATTTGAACTCCTCACATTTAGAGCTTTCCAAACATGTATAACTTTCTATACCCTGGGAGAGTTTACCGCATTTTGCTCCAGGCTGGAAAGATGACTTCGAAAATTTCAATTTTTTAAGAAATTGTACCTTTTTGCCGTGTTCTAAGTATTGTAACTCGCTGTTTAAGATACTAGACATGTAATGAAGGACCCTATATAAGTTGGTAAGGCAGATAGAAGTAGCAAAGTAGTACTGACATGTGAAAATCCCTTTATCTTGGTAAACATTATTAACCATAATGTCCTATATAAGAGCCCTTTAGCTGTAAAGATATTGTCATTCATATATAGTACAGTCACAATAGTGTACAAGACTAAACTGTTTATAACTACTTTTATGGATCATAAACAAGCTAAATAACATGTTGCAAGTGTTTCAGAAGGATGAATCCATCTCTGAACATGATTTAACTCTGTTTTACAGCACATGTACCATATTTGCTGCGCGGCTCCTCCTGCGCGGCTCCTCCTCCACCCCTGACTCTCGTTAATTAACAGTTAATTAACAGACAATGATGAAATTTTAAAAAATTTTAAAGCATGTATTTTGTTGCCTTATATGAGAGCTTTAATTTAAGACCAAATGCAGCTATATAGCTTGTATAGTTTTTAAGTAAATCAATAAACAAAATCATATTTGAGGAGCAGATGTCACAACTCCACCTTTTTAAGGGCCCAACTCAAAACGCATGGCCATAAATAAAAATCACCAACAGTGACATAATAAAATAAAGTACGTAGTTTATGAGTACAATCTATGTCAATATCTATATCAATAAAGTGAAATCTCACCTCTTAGACAGAGTGTTTTCAATGTGTAGTTGGACTCCAACATGTTAGAGAAGGCTACTATACCTCTTCCTCTGACCAGATTGTGAGAAATATCCTAGAAATAATTATAATGTATGTCTTCATTTTATGTTCATACCAAGACAAAGTTGAATTTCATATACAGAAAAATCAGTAAAATATCACAATTATCTGCATTAATGTAAATTTAAAAACTTTCATTCTGTAGCATTGTAAATCACAACCATGCACAATGTTTATATACTAACTAAACCATTTTCTTTGAAATACAATGTAAGCTCTTCTATCAAATCAAATGTATTGATTTTTCATTTTCATGATTATAATTTGACTTGATATACCCTCCATTTATACCAGCTACGAATTTAGTAGGCTTGTGAAAGGATATTCTTCTGATAATATTTGAACAATGTATAGACTGATTGCTACCTTAGCCCAGGTGCAAATCCCACCATTGGTTTCAATTTCCTTCAGCAAGTAATTCTTCCGAAGTTTGCTGTACTCAAACCATGTGAGGTAAATGGGGCGGGGGGGGGGGGAGGGACCTGGTAGGAATATTCATTCCTTGAAATGCAGAACTGCTACACTGCTAAGAGACATTTGATAGAGTGGTTTTAGATGTTATAGGAAGAATAATAATTATTATTATACTTACAACTTTGGTGATATTGACATTATTTTCCAGCATGGTAGCAATAGCAATCCCACTGTCATCTTGTAGATGGTTATCACATAGATCTAGAGTTTCTATCATAGAGTTATTCTGCATGAGGTAAGAAAAGTTATGTGAACACACCAGCTCATTGAAATATATTAAATAAGAACCAGAATCATATTTATAAAGTCTTATCTTACTCTCATAAGCTGTTATAAAAACAAATCTCCTGCATTTACTTATTTTGCTGTTCAGGAGATATAATTATTTTGCTATGTGAATCAATCCTCTTTACATAGTGGGCCGACACTTTTTCCAAAAACAATGTTCAAGTCCAAGATGTAGAGCTAGTGTTAGGGTTGTGGTAGGGTTTGATATTAGGTTTTTAGGTTAGGGTTAGACAAAGCTGAAGTCTGTCATTTGTATAGTATTAACCCTTTAGCACCTAGAGACTTCGTGAAAAGTGTCAGTTTACTCACTAGCGGAAAGGGTTATGCTGTGTTTCAATGAAGTTTTTTCAATTAAAATTGCTATCAAAACACACTTTTTTGTGCAGAATCGGACAGCACACATCCAATGTGTAATCCCAAAATAGTATGGGCATGTTTCATCACATATTTTTTATACGATCTTGACTATAGCGTGCTCAAGACAGGGGCGGTTTGGGGCGGTTTAGTGAGTAAGCTGAGGGGGGGTCTCGGGCGGTTTAGGTGCTAAAGGGTTAAGTATCAAGTATTTGTAATAGTACTAAGGAGTGACCACGGAGACAAAAATGGTTGTGTGTCCAAATGTCGGTAGACCTATTGCCACTTGGTCTATACCCACTTTGACTACTGCCTGTTTATTCCCATCCCACATGGGTTAATTCCATTTTGTCTACAACCAGTTTGACATATTACCTTTAGGTCTAATAGCCACTTTTCCCAATTACCATTTTGTTTAATTCCCATTTTAGCTAAGCTCATTTTGTCTATTTTCCATTTGGTCTAATTACATGTAACAAACCGGTAATGTCTAAAATATTCATTTGGGAATGAGACAACAAAATTGCAATTAGACTAATTCAGCTATTAGACAGATTTGCAAGTAGCCAAAGTGAGAATAAAACCAAGTATGTATTAGACAAAGTGGAAATTAGACCAAAGTGTTAGTAGACCAATAAGATATAAACTGAAATGTTACAACACCCTAAATACCTTCATAGCTTTAGTTAGAGGAACAATATTCTGAGCATTCAGGTATCTATGCCTCAGTTGGAACGCTGGATCTGCCAAGTGTCTTAAAACATACGATGCTGGGTCAACACCTGAAAAATAGAAAGATAAACAAATAATTAATTATACTTTTTGGACACACCATGGCATACATCATGGTGAACATAGAATCTCAATTCAGATCTAGAAAGAAACATTCTGACTACTCTTTTGAATAATGAATGGCAGGTACACTTAATATTTTCATTACTCAAAATAAATTTATTTTAAAATCATGCTTCAATGTCATTCTCTTATCAGCATTTGTTTCTTTGGGAATTTTCTTGCTACATCAGTTTGAAAATTATGCAATTGGAAACAACTCTTGGACATGTTCTCAACAGAAATTCAGCTTTTTAAACTAAAACAGTACTTGAAGATCAGTTGCAGGCAATAACATCTGTCGATTCCATGCTGTATTTACTGAACTAACACAAAGTGCAAATTAATAAGTTTTGCTAATTTAGTAATTTACCTTCTTCTTTGCACTTCTGCATGTAAACTTGCCTTCCTGATGCATCACGGATAACTCTAGGCTCTGAAAAATATAATTTCATACATGTGAAAATCTCAAATCAAACACAAGAATATTAACAATCATGAATGAAAATAAATGCGTCATAAGAGTCTTACAGGTAAAGTGTGACGTACGGACGACAGACGGACGGACGGATGCCATTCGATCCCTAAGACTCGCCTTCACCTCTGGTGGGCAAGACAAAATGGAAACCAGCCGTGTTCATCTCATTTCTCAGTACAGCAACGCTGCATCATCATGCATTGGATTCCTGGTGACAGCATTAAATCAGTTTTACTTACTTGCAGGAAAGTGTTCCTCTAGATCAGTATCATAGTCATCATCATTCTCATCCTCAACACTCATCATATCTCTGATGGGATCCTTTAAAATACGCTGCTCTTTCTCTTCTTCTTCCTCATCCTCAATGGTTGCAGAGGTTACATCATCTGATAGGGGATATCAAATCAATTTACAAATATTGAAAGAGTAATATATAAATTCCTTACAAATGTGTATCATCATCAATTCTTCACCTTATTTCATGGTTTGTACCATGGGCGTAGATATGCATTAATTTCTTTCGTTAGTGGGGGGGGGGGGATGACGACCTATTCAATCATCTCCCCCCCCCCCCCAGTAACAAAAGAAAGTGCATCCCGATCTACGCCAGTGGTTTGTACAAATGAAGACAGAGTATCATTTATCACATAAATATAGATGATAACTATACAATAATTTTAATATAATAATCAAAGGTGATACTCTTTATTCTTGTGCAATGGTAAAGTATCATTCAGGGTCAACATTTAAAAACAAACTTGTGGTGAATTGTTTCCCATTTAAAAAAGGGGTTAAAATGAGAAATGACGAAAAACATATATGACAATAAGCCGCTTTAATCACCTGGGGTCGTCAAATCTTCATCCCTTGTATCTGGAGTCGCTGATAAACCACCATCATCTTCATCCTGTAATTCAGTGATGGACCATGGTGTACTCTGCCTCCTCTCATCCAGAATGGAATCACCCAAGCTGGATCTGCTGTCATGCAGTACTGTGTTATGACTGGGTGCACTCACTGCTCTCAGAGGGGAGGGACTCTTTGGACTGGGTGACCTCTTGCCATGTCTGCTGGGGCTTTTACTTGAAGACCTTGGGGTGAACAGGATTATATAGAGTGTGACCTTTGTACTATTCATATTTTGAAATGCCACATGAATAATTATATTAATAATAATGATTTAACTGATGTGATATATATCATTTTAACAATAATAAACATTAATACAAGTATAACTATTAATTAAAAACTTCCGGTAAGAAGATAAGTGCCATGTTGAATAAAGAGTTTTCTATACTTAACTTTGACATCAATACCAACTTTTATGAAACACAGTCAACCTTGTCTAAGTTGAACATATTTAAGTTGAATAATTACCTAAGTCAAAGGCCTTTTAAAGTCATTTTCTCTTTACATTCTATTTTAACCCTTCATAGGTGGAATTTCTTCAAAGTCTAAGCTATTTATTCAGTCCCAACTGATTCGGAAGTTGGGACTGTACTACAGTTGTTTTTTTTTGTTTTTCCTCTTAATACAATTAACTAATTTAGTTTCAAACTCATATTCTCAATATGATTAAATCTTTTTATACGCACCGTCTTTGTGAAGCGGTTTTCGGTCTGCCACTAGACCTAACAAGTTTTGCTTGAGTAACATCGTGCCTTGGAGACTTCCTCCTGACAAAGAGAGCATCAGCATCACCCCTTTCATCCACCAGACTGATACCTCCGATGTTGAGCTGGGATGGAGAGATGGTATCCTTGCGTGGTTCTGTATCCGTAGCAACGAGATGCTGAAGAAGTCCATGGGGGCTACTCCTTTCTGGTGATGATGCTCCTCGTTTCCGGTTTGAGGTAGATTTTTTGCTTTTACTTTTCTGAGCATAAAAAGACAAAATATTATAAAGAAGTTACAACAAAATGAATTTTCTGGGTCGGCAGAACCATATCAAACAAATTTAGAGAGAAATTATGTTTGACTATAATTGATTATCAACCAATCTGATATCCCCAAACAAGAGAGTGATGTTAAATATTAAGGATTAATACATGTTACAATTGCCATAACTTTATAATTTTCTATATACCGGTAGTTCTTAACAATATTTCAGCAAATGAATTCTTCTCCGAGTTCATTTGGCATTTCTATCAGCAGCAACCATAGAAAAAATTGGTCTAGCGATCTCCTATATGCACCTATATACACATTTAGCAAATTGAAACTACTTAGTATTACCAGAAGCATTGGTAAGAAATGAATGGTAGCAGTTGCTCTCTTAAAACCCTTGAGAGAAAAGATGTGCACTTAAAGTGGGCAGTCAATATTTGCATAGTGTGTGGACAGTGTAAACAGCTAATCCCTTTTATTGTAGTTTGTATTGACAGTATACCAAGTTGTTGTGTGTCTGACAGGTGGACAGACAACCAGCCGTTTGAAAAGGTTTACAAGCCAATGTCTTTTTATTTTATTAGCACAAAAATGTTAGAACATAGATATGCAGATGAAAAAAATATTGGTGATAATAATCGAGCACTATTCAATATATATTTTTATCTTAATGCTGAGACAAAAAAAAAAAAAGGCAAGGCTCATCCCCACATCTACAGAGGCGCTCTGCTTTTGAAAAAAAAACAAATTTTACACATTGCTCATGGAGAGACTTTAAAAAGTGTCCATTCACACATTTTTTGCATTGACTTTTAATGTCGATAAACATCTTCTCATTTTTTTGGGGGGGTGGGGGAAGATACAACTTGCATTGTATGAATCAATAATTTTGCTCAGACGAAATTACTTAACTTGGTCTCACTAGAAAACTTGCTAAACTTTTCCTACAAATTTTTTTTAAATTAAATAAAGCATTCTAAGACAGTAATAACTGAGATGAAACTCAGGGCCTATGGCTGTATGTGTAGAGCAGTAGGCCTGTATATTTCCAAGACTACACATATTTGCAATTAAGACAATTTAAAATCTATGCAGACAAAATTTAGTTCTTTGACAACAACGTGATGATCACAATCACTCATCACAGATTTGAGTCTTTCGTGACTCTTCAATCAAGGTCTGAAAACAGTTTCTGAACATCTCTTTGTCAACAATCAGTTCACTGGAAAGAACATGCAATTCAATGAGATTAGTTTGCAATACATCTGGATATCCACAAGTAAAACTTACCCGTCTACTCGTAATAATATCATAATCAATGACATTGTTCGATTGTTTACCACTGGCGGCGGAGGCGCGGGCAGAAGCGGCACGTAGGCTTCGTGGCCTAACCACCGGCCCGGTTGGGCGGGCTGGTTCTCCGTGGTTATGCCCACAGGCGTGACGTCTGGCTGGTTTTGTATCGGACATTATTGATTGGATTTGGAATACGGTTATAGCAGGTCCATATCGGGACCTAAATCAGGACCAGATTCTCCAAAACATCGTGAAAACAATCTGAACGGAGCATCCTAATCCAACTTTTTTTAAATTCACGTTATTCTCCCTGAACTGTCTTAGTGTCTTCTTCTCTTTCTCCTCGGATCGATCAGGTGGTTGTCAGGAACGCTCAATTAATTCAAAAGTTTGTGAACTTTCTAGTTTTGTTTGTGAAGCGAAGAGCGCCAACTCTCTTCCAATATGGAATTATCCGCTGAGGAGTTACTCCTTTCACATTATTGTACTTTTTTTTTTTTTTTTTTTTTTTTTTTTTTTTTTTTTTTTTTTTTTTTTTTTTTTTTTTTTTTTTTTTTTTTTTTTTTTTTTTTGAGGGGAGGGGGATTCTTAGGAACTTGAGATGCTATATAATACCACGGAACGATTTAGTCAATAGATTAGTTATTATAATATGGGTTGAATTAAGGGACAGTGTATGTTGGTCTCATATATTATCAACAAATTTGCACTCCCCTCCCCCTATTTTTCTTCTTTTTCTTTCTTTGTTGTTGTTGTTGTTGTTGTTCTTCTTCTTGTTCTTCTTCTTCTTCTCTCTAATTCGGTAACTGCCGCTGAAATCAACATCCATCTGAATGAGGTAATATTTTTTTCCGAAAATACATTCCAAAATAATCCTTTATATTAATTATATACTCAAAACTTAAATTTCATCTGCTGTGATAACCACACCATATTTTCATTTATTTTCGATTATAATATGAACCTTATATATTTCACTTTCAGATAAATATTATTTAATTTTTGGTGTTACTAACCAGGATTTGGAGATTTATGAACCCTATATAATTAATTTTTGGACTTACGAACCCTATTTCATTTTTATATCATCGAACCTTTATAGACAAAACGAAAATTTGGAAGAACGAACACTATTTCGTTCTTGGACATTTAGGAGCCTGCATCCAAAATGATTCGTTTTGCTAAAAAAAAAAAGCGATGGTGGCTTTGGGAAATGGGTCAATCACAAACTAACACAGAGTAGCATTGTATCACCTTTAAAATGAAGAAGAAAAAAAAATAATCGGCTGACAGATTCAACTGGTTGAAATATTGTCAGCGGATTGTCGATGTGAAAAATAAACATGTTTTTGCATATATCATAGTCCAAGGAGACCATCTTGTCTAAACTTCGACTTTTATAGTTTTCTTCAAATCTATTCATGCCGTAGCGGGCGCAGCCTGATCACACAATAAAAGTATCGGGCCCATGCGTATACATAATAGAGGCCGCTATTGTCCCCAGACAATTGGGCCCGACAAATGTATTCAATTCAGATATCTTGGATCTGCGCCTGTCGTGAACTTATTAATGCAACTCTGCGTGATGAGAATGAGATTTTTATAGAACTTTGTTATTCATAAATTCAGAAGAAAAAAAAATAATAATAATTTAGCAATGAAGAGGACAGGAAAAGCCGAGAGCGGTCCTTTGGAAACATAAAATGCAAATAAAACGAGGGTTAAGTGGCCTATACATGACTGTATAGTTTTCCGTCTAGTATCGAAGATAAAATATTTCAGACCAGCTTTCAAAACTTGATAAACCGCCTTGTAATTCCATCTGTTAGGATGAAAGTTCTTATTGGTAAACAAAAACAAAATATGTTAAAACATGGATATGGGGCAAGTACATTATTTTCTCTCGAAGGATATGTCACAAGCAGTTTTCAAAGGCCTTTCAAGTAATACAAAAATATAAATTTATTTACTTTACCTTTCTGTAGATTGGTTCCATAACATTTTTGTTGACCCATATTATATGATTAGGCGTGGAAGGCTCCATAGTAGGATCCAAAGAAGAATTAACCCCGATGACAATTTCAATTGTATTTTCTTCGCTATCTAACAAGTATCGTTGATAATCAAATTTGCCTGAAGACGAGACGTTAACGGTTTATAATGAATTCTAATTCCTGACAACTACAAGGTTTATTTCAGCAAATGAGAGTGATGTAGGCGTGTACTGCATGAATATTTAAAACAATCTTCAGGAACTAGTCATCCATTCGTGCGTCGAGGAAAATGAATAGATGAGAAGCCAGTTTAAGATCGGGGAGAATGAGATGACTTGGGTAGGATGGTGGATGCAAGTCAGACAATACAAAAGGATGAATCAGTAAATGGGAAAGAGTGGGAGGGAGAGAGAGAAAGAGAGAGAGAGAGAGAGAGGGAGAGAGAGAGAGAGAAGGACAGAGAAATAAGATGTTTCTGTTTCCATGACGACCAGCATTATTTATCTCTTGCAGGTGGTCGGTTTTGAGCTAATGTTGACCTAATATATGAGATTGGATATTGAGTGAGAATGTAAAAAATCATCATATCATTGAAATGTATGTTGGCGATGAGTCAAGGCATAGATATTTGTGATTGTTTCATAACATCGCAAAAACCATCATATCGACTCCTCATAACTGTTTGAAGCTATGATAACTCAATAGTCTATTGACTGCCTTTTAAAGTTGAAGAAACTAATTGTTTAATAAATTTTTAAATATACTCATCTTGAATTTCAGCTTTATTATAAAAAAAGGGGGTATGCTCCCATCTCACCCCATAATACTTTGGAAGATAAGAAATTGAAAAAAGGAGGAAAATTTGAAGAAAGGATAGAGCCGCTATACTGAGAGCGCGGGAAAAATATATATGAAATACATTCAAGATAGTTCTTTATTAATACGTCTGCTGCTTATTGAATTTGGAAGAGGAAATCAAGTGACGCGTCTTATTACATCTGCCTCTTCTATTGTTCGTCTCCAACAATCTTTCTTTGAACCATCGACTCTTTTCAACTCGACTTGTGGCTCAGAAAAGCGGCAGGTGTCACCATATATTGGTTGCCAAGTGATCAGCGAGACCTCAAGGTAACACTTTGTGTTGTCTGCTCAAAGGCATAATCGAGAGAGCGGGGAAACCACCTGCCTAGGTGACTTTATTTTAAGATTGATACTTTGGAGGTCTCAGGGCAACTTTTTTTTTTTTTTTTTTTTTTTTTTTTGGGGGGGGGGAGCTCTTCGCATATGATCTATTTGTATCGATTGGGTAAACGATAAAGACAGTGGACAACAAAACTTGTTGAATTTTAAAAAGAAAAAGTTTACTGTCAGGCTTTATTTTGGTTGACATACATTTATGACCTAATAAGAATTGCCCCTGCCATTTTTACCATTGATAGTTTTAACCCCTGCCATTTTTTCCTTTATCATTTTTACCCCTGCCATTTTTCCTCTGTCATTTTTACACCAACTATTTCTTCCTCTGTCATTTATACATGTCATTTTTACACTGCATAATCCTATTCATATTTTACAAATAAAATAAGCTTGTATATTAATAATTTGTATGAACATTATTATATCTACTGCAATGTTCTCTAAAGGTCAAAAATGTTTGAAATTGCACAAATGCATACTCGGTCTCACATATTTCTGTTATTACAGCGACAAAATAACAAAGCATAAAAAATAAGCATTAATCTTGTATATGGTTGCAAGTCAAGTTTCATATATTTTGAATATATCTTTTTAAGATTTCACATACACATTTCAAAACATATCAGCAATAATGCTAGTTAGTTTTTAAAATGAACTTCTTCAGTCATATCATTTAAATTCTACAATTAACTTTGTTTTTACTACATATTCACATTGTCATTGTAACCTGTATTACCAATGCAACTGTCTCACAAATACCAACATAATGGTTTAATGGAAGCATTTGTGACAATGCAGCTCTTTACATAACAGGTAACCATAAAAATTACAAACAAAAAATACATATAAATTCAGATTATTTTAAATAGCGAAAAAATTCCTTTAAGAAATATTATCACAAGGTTGCCCAATTTTTAAACAAACAGTTCACAAAAGAAAACAATAAAGAAACAAAAATTTAGAATTTGGGATAGTTGCAACAATTTTCATTAATCAGAGTTAAGGTGTTTTTTTTTGTTTTTTTTTAATTGAACATGTTTTAATAATGGGGTCAGAATAAGTATGCCAGTACAATGTGTCTAAAACCTGTTCCTATACAGAATGGCAATATTAAGTAAAAGTGACTGCCAAAAATGTGTGGGGTAGATTTATCAAACTATACATCCATTTCATTTTCTTTTTTAATACAGCATGGTGCAAATGAAATAATAGGGAGTGAAGATAATGCTATCGCTCCCCCAAGGGTGGTCAATTTCAGTTTTATTTCACTTTTTTCCCATAAAAAACAGAGCACCATATAAATGCATTCCAACTTTATGAGAAATTATTTCCAAAGAAAAGCATTTGATGCTTATATCATGTTCAAAGCTTTTGAAATTGTAGTTCCAAAAGACACTGAAAGACATAATCTACATGAATTACAAAGTTTACTTATATAAATACTCATGAGCAATTCTAATTACCCTTCCAAATTTCAACATTCAGCTACAAAATTAGATATTATTCTTCCACAATTGGACTTAAATAAGGTTACAGTTAGTTAAATAAGGGTTCATGTCTTAAAATCTGTTTTTGTTAATTAATGCCTCACTCAAGTAATGTCATATAGTGATTGCACAAAGTTACCATAATCCATGAAAGAGACTTTTAATTTAAGTTTGCATAAATTTGGACATTGGGCACATACTGCTGGTCCAATTTCAAAAATAAATGTATGTTCAACTAGCAATCAAAATAATCATTGTAATACCCTAACAAACGAAACAAAATACTCAATACAAAACAAAACATGTATGAAAAGATGTCCAACAGATAAAACAATTCCAGTTGAGTGCTTTTCATCTATTTATAGTTACAATATTATACATGCTCTATACAAACCAAATGTAATTTGTAAAAACCATCACATTATTAATTCCATACCCTTATATATTTACACCGATGTGGCCCCTTCAAATAACATACATATAATGATAATAATAATAATCATATATATCACTAGTTTACACCTTCAAAAATCCCCCATCAAACATTAACATTTTTTTTTTTCAACATACCATTGCACTTGATTGCATAATGCAATTATATAAACAAGCACAAGATAGGAATATTAGGTTGATTTAATCAATTTACCCATGAAGATTTCTGATCATTCATACAGTTTGTTGTCAGCTTATTTAATTATTAAAAACAATAATCTCCAATGTTTATATCAAAATGTTTTTCAATGAAATGCTAGTAATAAAATAAAAGCTGTTTTATGTACTCATTTCTGAATTGCTCCTCTTTTGTTTTAGTTGTGTGTGCCAGGTATTCTGGTTGAGTGATTTATAATGATTGACCAACATTTGAAATAATAATAAAATCAATATTTTGGTACATATTGTTTTCACTATTTCATCAGCTGCAAGTATGAGATTTATCTCGGTTGCAGTTTATGTACATGTACCAAACTCCTAAATTCTCAGTCTGTGAAGCATGCTTAAGGGGCAGGTATAAATAAATAAGTACATCAACTAAGTTCTCTATTTTAAAATTGAAATAATGGAGCTTGCATAGCATAAATTGGAATTGTAGGGTGAAAATATAATGAACAATCAAATCTATGCAGAACATAGAGAAAAATACATTTGTGCAATAATCAAAGAAAGATCAAGATCGGGAATATGCACAGCAGTACTATCATATGAAGTACTTAACATTTCAACACATTAAAATAATAACAAGAATAAATACAATGGCCAGTTAATGGAGCAACAGGCTAATCCCTATTCATGAGAATAAAGTTCCAGAAAAAAAACACACGTAACAATGATAGAAAATCTGAGCTAATTTTGCAAATCCATAAGCGAAAGCAGGACTTGGCAAGCAACTGTAGTCTCTAACGGACCACAAAAAGCACTTCTGATGTATGAAATAAATATTACACAAAACACATTTGTACTACAACAAATTCTGCTATGGTCTCACTGATAACCAAGTAGAAAGAATACTAGTAGCATAATTACTAATTTTTTTATCCTTGATAATACTTTGGGGCTAGGTGTATAACCATAGGTTATTTTTCTTTTATGAGGGCATTACATTTGTAGTACACTTTTGCAATTTATCTTTGGACTACCACTAGAATCAGCAATATGATCTCAATCTTTTATGAAGCCTTAAAACAGAGCAAGCAGACAGTGAAGATGGACTATCTGTGAACAATGCCTCATATTTTTGAATGTTTGCACCAATATGCTCCTCCTTTAATCATGCCAATGTTTCTTACTTCCCATTTAATACTTGTTGCACAAGAGTATAGCAACTTCTACCAAATAATAGATGCCATGTTCACAGTCTTACATTTCATGTTAATGGCAACATCTAGTCTTTACAAATATCGCCTTCTTAAGAGGGGGTGGGTGCTCATTTTATTTTGCTAAATGGTATATATTGACTAAAGTCTTCACAAAAATGGATCCCAAATTTTTTTCCTATGGCAAAAATTATTGGTTACATATGCAAGTATAAAAATCATCAATTATATATCAAATACAGATGAAACAAACATAGATGAGTGACCAAGAAGTTATTATGAGTAGAGGACTGCTATTCTTCATGCTATATTGCCTTTATCTCATGTACATGTCAATAGATATGTCTATTCTGACTACAGTATACAGGTTAGTCGTACTCAAAATACCCCAGTCACAGACAGGAATACCTCATACAAGTAAATGTTATGATATACCTCATACTGAATAAATATCTACGTCCAGTAAACTTGAGCTCAAGGTCAGAGAAAACATAAATAATAGTAGAATATTTGCAAACTCACATAATTATAATCATCCTCCAATAATCATCTCTTATTTTAATACATAATTTTGTATTGATATATTTATGATGAGTGTTTCTGAGCCTACCACAGATGTGTTTCTCTGATCTCACTGATGATTTGACCCGCTTTCTGAAGAGCCTGTATGAATGAAAATTTCACATTGTCATTGTAAAATACACTGGATTAATAAAATAATGTACTAGGTAACAAATAATTAAAGTGCAGAGCACAAACCAATCAGTAAAAATCCTGCATTGGAATAATCTTTACTTAATATTTTGAGCACCTCTGTGACAGGGGGGGGGGGGGAATTGAGCCTAAAATTAAAGAGGACAATCGCCAAGTATTTTTGGCACGTATCTCAGAAATGACACAAAGGACCCCACAATTATTTTTATCAATAATGCTCATTTATGCAAATCATGTTCTTTAGGATGATTCCCTATTAGTAATCAAATAAATAGAGCCTTTACATAGTTAATTTCTTGGCAAAAGGTTTGGGTTTCCAGGCAATAGGGAAATTAAGAAGTAAAGGCAAATGAAAGAAGTGTAATAATTGCAAGAAGTATATATAAGGTGGCAATTTACAGTTGCATTTTAATAGAATAAAACTGAATTTGCATATTCATAATAGACTTGTCGCTGTCCATATGTATGAACCCAAAGTACTTACATGCAACATTTCTTGAGCATCTTTCCGTCGTTGTGCCATATGTTCTGATTCATTGAGCAGTGTATCAATCTCTTTCTGACGGTAGAGCTGTCCTACCAGCTCACTCTGTAGGTTATCCTGTACATGGTTCACCAGGAAGTGCATGATGGACTTGGGCACGCTGTCCTGAATGTTCTTACGCACGATGAGGAAGTAGCTCTGGATCAAACGCTCTGAAATGTCAAAAGGATGAAACATATTTTATGCATCTTTTTAATGTTTAAAATCAGAAGATATTACTAGTTACTTGTTGTGGTAATCCCAAAAGGCAGCTCCTTTGAAGCTATGCTAGAATGTCTATCGTGTGCCAGTGGAGGTGACCAGGTGCAGGTTTAGGTGGAATAACATTGATGCAATAAAATGAGAATCCAAGGGTGCGGGTAAAAACATTGATTTATTAATATCATATGGGATCCAACAGGAGGCTGCATCTTGCTGATGACAGGTCTCTTTAAAATCTGCACTACAGGGTTAGGGGCAGAAGAAGCAGATTTTTTTGGCATGTAGTATTTTCTTCCAACATATTTATCTTTGTTGGTTATACTAAACAAAATTTGAAGTGTTTGATATTATTGGAAAGCTTGGAATCTCTTGGATTGTAACTTGAATTGGAAGTAATATATAATTGAACATTAGTTTTTAAACATCAGATAATCAAATGCTATTATTTAAACCCTCGATTGAAGGTGAATGTAACAATAACTCAACCAGCACTTACTAATAACATCAACGTCCCTCTGTTCTCTTGAAGAAAGTTTCCTAGATACTGGTACGTCAGGCTGAGGAGTAGATAAATAAAAATAAAGAAAATTGTTGGAGTATACTGGCAGATTAAACAACAAAGTTAAAGTTATTTTTGCAATTGACCACATGAAATATTTTGTCCTTCCCTGGAATAAATTGAATACAAAGAATTTTAACTTTGTAAAAAATTTAGCTCCAAATAACACTCTCTTCCAAATGTGCCTTGAGCATTTTATCTTATGAAAAATGGTGCCATAGAAAGCCCATGTATAATAATTAGTATTATTATCAAAATTATTTTCACAAAAATCTTCATTTCAAACAGGCTTCGCAAGAATACTATTATGGTTGAAATTGTAGAAGTAGTATTGAAGAGTTAGATTCTGACCATAACATTCTTTCCTTATGAGAGGAGATATGATAGAAGGTACTCACAACATCAGGTAGCAGATTGATACCAGGTTTCTTCTGTTCAAATTTAGGACTGCTCATCTGAGGTGGGGTACTGGTGGTCACCGAGAGGTTCTCTGTGCTTGCTGACTTCCCAGCTGGTCCTCCTCTTACCCATAATGGGACCCATGATGCCCCCTCTTTGCCTTCAACCCTTGGTGCTGCCCCATCTATTGGTGTTAGTGTCTGTTAAAGAAAGTAGATTATAATTACAGTTAATCTTTATTTATGAGTCCAATTTGATAGAATAGGTCCTCCTTTAACTCAAGAAGGGACCCATGACGCCCCTCTATGCTTTCAATCCTTAGTGCTGCCCAAGGTATTGGTGTTGGTGTCTATTAATTACATAAATGAGAATAACAGAAAATGACTCTACAATGCTACATGCTATCCTTTAAGAGGTGACCCAGGAAGGGACCCATGATGCACCCTCTTTGCCTTCAACCCTTGGTGCTGCCCCATCTATTGGTGCCGGTGTATGTCATCATAGCAATAAATAATACCAATACATAATGTTTAAGAATAAACTTTTCTAAACAAAGATAGTGACAATATAGAGGACACTTTTATAATGCTTAATTAATATATAAGATTACAAGAATTTATTACTACAAAACCAGAATTTTCAATTTCACCAGGCTTCCAGATTTGCACAAGTTTCATCCCACAAAATATATTTATTAATAAAGTAATTCTTTTCAATGGCGGGTCTAAGGGACATGTGTCCCTACTATAATTTGAAAACTACTCATCGACTGTCCATGTTATTCTGAAAAATTTCAACAGCCTCCCACTCTATTTTTAAATCCTGGAATCTCCACTGCCTTACTAATCTGCAAAAGTTTCATGGCACAAAATCCTCTTATTAACAATCCACAAAAGTTTCTGGTTTTACAGTGCCCATCACTATTATGAGTTTGAATACATTTGAAAAAATTTCAACATGGAAATCAGAGAAAACAATTGAGAGAGCAATTACTTTTGATTGCCTGTCATTCTTCTCTCTATGGTTCTCCGTTACTGATTCTGGAACTCTGGTAGACTTCCGACTGTTCTCTCGGTCATTTTGTTCCACGAGTACATTGACAAGACTAGCATCAGCAAAGTCAGGGTGCTTTGTGTTGATGTAAGCCAGCTCTATACCAACAATATTTTCAACCTGGATTCATAATAGAAACAGCAAAGAGAAGATAAATAGTAAATTCACTGTAAATAAAACAATTTTAAAAAAATCTCAAATCATACTTTGTATCTTGTTGTGGACAAAGAATTTTGTTTTTATTAATTTGGTTTTCGCAGATGTGCTCTATGAATATATGATTATTTACAACTGGGACCGGCATTTTACATCATCAACAAAAAGATATGATGAATATTTACTGGGTGCAATCTGTATAAGTTTGTGGGTGAATACAGGTTTCTAACCATAGACATTACTGTTACATTAATTCCAAATCCCTGTTCCTGATTCAATACTTTTTTTACATCACTTCAACTGCGGTTCCAAAACTAATTCATGATAAGGGCTTGAAAATCTAGCAAAATCATATTTATAATCAAGCTATGTTTTTAGAATTTCATATTCATCTTCATACCATTGAATTTGTAGCTGGCAGTCTCCGCCTGAGCAGTGTGGTCACAACTTCAACAATGCGATCATGAAGCCTTGGAAATCGTAGAAGATCTTGTGTTCCGCAGTGTGCTATGATACGTTGCATCTCTTCATGTACCAGTTCAATACAACGCATACTGGGCTCCTCCAACCTTCTGATCTGCCTCTTGACTAGGAGCTCAAATGATACTTCTGGAACAAACAGAGCTGGTCTGGGACCCTGTCAAAATCAATAGTTGAGAGAAAGGTTGAACTGGTGTTTGTAGTAATGAAACCGGTTTTTATAAAGCACTTTACCAATTATGACCTAAGGAAAAGAGTATATGATGGGTTTTACAACTAGAAGTTCAGAAAAAAAATTATAAACAACACTAATATGCGATACAATTAATATTACAAATTATCATTTCCTCTTCATCATCATAGCATTATTTTCCCCCTCTTGTAAATTTTCAACCACTTTGTTCTTTGAATTCTATCATGTAAATTTGTTTATGTAAAATTTGGTTTTGTCTACTAGTGTTTTTCAACACTTTTCATGGGCCCACCTCATTTCCATTATTATTTTTATTTGAACATACCTTTGTATATTATGATATCTTGAAATATTGTTGTATATGTTTTTAATGAGGATGTAGAAATAAATTCAATTAAATTCAATAGTATAATCAAAGTAATTTTTCCTATTGTGACTATTTATGTACACTTTGAACTATCATCTACATACCGTTGCATTGCGAATGGCAGTTAAGATATCTATTGTTCTAAGTCCTCCAAGTGGATCTATACCGTCTAACGTTCTTCCGAATGTCTCATGGAAAATGTAGCAGATCCTTGCTCCTCCACATCTAATCAATGACAACAAAGATTTATGTACAATAATGAATCTCAGTAATATATTCTCAATGCATATCTCAACAAATGTCAAGTTCTGAGTTGTGTGTCAATAGTTCTATGATGATATTTCTTGTGCCCTTATATTTATGGCATAATCATAATACCTGACAATTCCTTCAAATTATTTTTGATTTAACTGCTCTCTAAAAATTTACAGAGTTTTTTTTTTTTTTTTTTAGTAAACTATAGGACTATCATTTTATATAATCAAGCTACGATATCCTATCATTATCAGTTTTGAGTTACTGTAAAACTAGAATATTTTTGCGAATTTCAATTCAATAACAGTGCAAAAATAAAAACATGTTAATATTTTTGAATTCCCATTTTTGACCATATTGAGGCTGAAATGGGGTCAATGCACTATTTTCCTCCAGATTGTCAGTGAAATCACTCCAAATTTTCCACTTTTAAAAAAGACATTGCAAATCGAAGGTAAAAATAACATGACAAAAGGGAAAGGAAGAGACAAAGAACTACAACTTACAATTCTGATGTCTCAATGTTCTTTGAGGTTCCTTCAATAGTTGCACAGTACTCTGCAGCAAATTTGGTGATAATCTGTAGCAAGGTTTGACTTTTATCATCGACTGGTTCACCAAAGGAAGCCATCAGTTGCTGAAACTGTGAGGTCATCACGTTGACTCTTGTCTTCAGCTCTGGCAGACAGTCTCGGATGTGATGCATCAGTAGCTACAATGAAAGATGAGTTGGTATAAGAAATATCCTTCATATGAAATAAATTCATATAAATGGTAGGAAATGAAGCACAATCGCTATTTACAAATCAGAATTAATATTTCATTTTTGCGGAACATGAGGAAAATTGCAAGACACTTGTCACACTGAATTATCTGCAAAATTCTTTCTAACATCATTATCCACCATTATTATCATCACTACCACCACTTCAATATAATCAACAATATAATAAATGACAGCTCAGTTAGTAGAGCAATTGTTTCTTACTGGGAAGATTCCTGGTTAGAAATCAATCCGATGTACAAGCACACTTTGATAAGGCATTAACCCTATCCTCACCCTGTAATTTGAAACAACCATTCTGAATGATGCACAGTATACTTTTAAGCATGAATTCCATCCAAAATGGATCCTGATTGATAGTTATCAACTTGCAATTGATCAAAACTCTGTATGTTACAAGGCACCAGTCGTTTACTAGCATTTAATTGCTTGTTTATCAGTAAGGTAAAATAAACCAATCAACCAATTCACATCATGTCAATTATGAAAATGTCATCATGATTGTAATCGTTATTTCTGTGTTATGTAAGAGTTCTGTTCTAATCCATAGATGACACATACCCTGTTGAGTGTTCTGGATAGATATGCGGTACCATTTCTGCTGGCAAGAGCTGGATATTTGCGCTGTAGATAAGCTGCTTCATCTTTCACTGCATCCTCAATCACCTAAGAACCAAAAACATGGAAGAAACATGGTTGCTATTAACCTACTGACTATTGAACTTTCTCATTCCCGTAGATACAGGAACCTCCCAGTTCCTGTAGAATTTTTTTAAAAATCATTGAAATTTATTTCTATGTGATTTAATTGTGTTTCTATAGAAAGACACTGCAGTATTGAAGTGGCCAAAGTCATTACTTGAACAAATTTGCAATCCTAAAGCAAATGAGTACAAAAATATTACATCAAATTCAACAAATCCTCCTGAAAAAAAATAAGTATAACTACAAAAACTGGAGTGGTATTGCATTTTAAAAATGGCCTGAATGAGAAATAAAGAAGCAATCCACATAAATATTATCAAAGAAGATACACAATTAGAAAAAAAAAAATTTCCATCGCAACACAGGCACAGCCATGATGATGGAAAAACACTATTTGTGATGTTGCCTTTGTCCTCTGGTTTAAAATACAATGTACTATATACAGCTTGAGAAATAATTCTTAGACTAAACTGTACAGGAGCTGAGTAGGAAAGTGGTCTAATAATTATTTCCCAAGCTTTAGGAGGAAATTTATTCCAGGATGTCTTATAAGATAAAACTGAATTTACCTTTTTGTTATTGATGTCCATCTGACTTCTATTGACTACTCCAATGATTCCTAGTTTCACTGGAATTACTGCATAAAAAAAGAAAGGAAAAAAGTTTGCATGAAACATGTCTTACAAATAACAACATTCCCAAAAAAAAATACTTAACGATTTCGTTAGATACAATATCATTACAATACATGTTTCTTAGACATGTTTAATGATCTTCAGATCTACAATGTCACTGCTGCACTCTAATTCTTTCACATTTCATGATCAGAGACTGAAATAAGCCTATATATTTATATTGCTTTCAATAACATCAAGATGTACTTGGCATAAATAATGGCTATGGAAATAAATAAATGGCCTTGGGTTACGTGTCACAAAGGACAGCAATTGATCACAAAGTGGCAATAGCGAATCACAATCATTGTGTTGCATGCGCTTTTTGTTCTAAAGACTGACCAGTAACCAATTAGAATTGTTCTTTCAAACTTGCAATTGATTGCAAATCTTTGTATTACAGGACCCAGAATTCGAGAGAAAATATTGATAAAGCTGAACTTACCTCTACCACACAGTACGTCTACAGCATCGGTGCCTGCATCCATAAGATCAAGCTTGGTGATAACGGCTAAGGTCCTCCTACCATCAGGATCTACTTCCTTGGATAACTTAAGAGACTCAGAGGTAGCCATGTCTGTATTGGCAGATGTAACAGCTAGGATGATAGAATTAGGATTGCCGATGTATTTGACGACCATCTCTCTGATCTGGGTTTCAATGTCCTCTGGTTGGTCTCCAACTGGAACCTACAAAGAATAATGAAGATATTATTGATCTACGAATTGCAGATACCAGTACTGGCAGATACTTGTCTATTTTCTACTGCACTGCTAGAGCTTTGAACCAAACTTAGTTGACTTTAATTTCTTGGTAATAAAAGGCCATGCATTGCCCATAATGACTACTGGCCGGTGCTTTTGATTCTAATTTTCTTGGGAAACAAGATCCTGCCTCCCCAAAACACCTAAGAACAACAGCCATGTGGTATATTTTCAGATCAATCCAACATATAACGTTTAAGTTATTCAAAGATAAATTTAATTTCTGTCATGGTGTTCAATTGTTAAAGAAACTGTCACAAAAATAATTGGGAAAGATGTATTACAATGCTCCGAACAATTTTTTTAATATTACCATTTGAATCCAAACAAAATCAACTCAATTCATCTGAGAGTAACATGCAATGCTAACAGAAATGCATATTGTATAAGCAGTTATTTTCACAGTGGTTTTATTTCAGCGAATTTTGCAAGTCCATCTTCACAAAAATTGCGAAATTATCCACCCGCAAATTTCCCAAACTAGTCCAAAATCGTGAAAATATTGGCTTATACGGTACATGGGACTACTAAAAAATATTCAGCCCGAACATTTCAACTGTTATTTCTTCCTTCTTCTTCTTCAAGAATCATCAAAGGGCTCTGCAGCTTATTTTGAATATTTGTCATATTATGACTATAGGGGAAATAAAGAACAATCCTTTGGATATTATTATTAAAATATTCCACCTAAATAATATGAAAATAATTTGAAAGCTCACAATAATTTTGTTCATCTATCCCACTGTGTACAGTAGATTCTCTTTAAATATTTTCTGGCCTACAAGTGCATGTAAGTCAATAAGTTATTCACCTTTGTTAGACCTGGCAAATCCACCAAAGTCAAGTTAAGAACGTTGGGTGAGTAGATTCTCAAGTGAATTGCATCATGGACAATTCCCTGGAAAAGAACACAAGATAAATACAAAACAGACACAAAAATTTAAAATGATACATATCATTATAATGACAAAGAAATACAAAGATCACAAATAATTTCCTGGCTGATCAAAACTTTCATTCGATAAATTGAATCAATGTACTACTTCAATTATTTTCATCCAAAATAAAAACAACAAGTGGATTAGTAAATTACGCGATGCGCAATATATGTCCCCGCCGATAATGTAAAATTCCCATTATATCACGATTAGTGCTATCACATAAGGCAAACGGAATCGAAATGAAAAAAAATGGCGAAGAAGTAGCATTTTGTAGCCAATGTACATTATAGGCCAAAGTCAAGGTCAAAGCGTCAAGGGCGTTCAAAAGTCAAAATTCCACGAAGAAGTTTTGTAGTCCTCACCTAGTGCTCACACATAATGCAAACGGAATCGAAATTGGATGAAAATTGCGAAGGAGTAGCATTTTTTAGCCAATTAACAATATAGGTCAAAAATCAAGGTCAAAGGTCAAAATGGTCAAAAGTCAAATTCTGTGAAGAAGTTTTGTAGTCCTCACCTAGTGCTATCACATAAAGCAAGCGGAATCGAAATCGGATGAAAATGGTGAAGGAGTAGCATTTTGTAGCCAATGTACAATATAAGTAAAAGTCAAGGTCAAAGGTCAAAGGGGTCAAAAGTCAAAATTCCGCGAAGAACTTTGTAGTCCTCACCTAGTGCTACACATAAAGAAGCGGAATCGAAATCGGATGAAAAATGGTGAAGGAGTAGCATTTTGTAGCCAATGTACAATATAAGTAAAAGTCAAGGTCAAAGGTCAAAGGGGTCAAAAGTCAAAATTCCGCGAAGAACTTTTGTAGTCCTCACCTGTGCTATCACATAATGCAAACGGAATCGAGAATCGGATGAAAAATGGCGAAGGAGTAGCATTTTTTAGCCAATTAACAATATAGGTCAAAAATCAAGGTCAAAGGTCTAAGGGGTCAAAAGTCAAAATTCCGCGAAGAAGTTTTGTAGTCCTCACCTAGTGCTATCACATAATGCAAACGGAATCGAAATCGGATGAAAATGGCGAAGGAGTAGCATTTTTTAGCCAATTAACAATATAGGTCAAAAATCAAGGTCAAAGTCAAAGGGGTCAAAAGTCAAAAATTCCGTGAAGAAGTTTTGTAGTCCTCACCTTAGTGCTATCACATAAAGCAAACAGAATCGAAATCGGATGAAAAATGGCGAAGGAGTAGCATTTTGTAGCCAATTAACATTATAGGTCAAAAATCGGGTCAAAGGTCAAAGGCCAAAATTCTGTGAAGAAGTTTTGTAGCTATCACTAGTGCTATCATATAAAGCAAACGGAATCGAAATCGGATGAAAATGGCGAAGGAGTAGCAAATTGAAGATTTTGATCACATACGGACGCACGGACGGACGGACGGATGGACGGACGGATGGACGGATGGACGGACACACACACACACATACGTACGGAGCCCGTTTCATAGTCCCTGCTCGAACTCGTTCGGCGGGACAATAATCATTTCAATAGATCATTGATTAATATGGTTCTCTGCACAGAGGTAGTAATTGCCAATTTGAACCCCTCAAGTAAAGACATTGGTCTACAACACCTCTAACAATGAAAGATACCTTGTTGGTCCCTGCCATTCTATCCGTCTCAGATTCAATCTCCGCTCGAATCTCCTCAAAGTTGGTGTAGATCTTATTCTTAGTGTGGAGAAACTTCCCCCATTCATCAGAAGTGATCTCTTCTATTATTAGAGAAACAAAATAATGAGAGATATTAAATGTCATGAGAAGCATTTTCTAAGTCATATGATCCACAAGGTTAATTTCAAGGTAAAATCTTTGGGTCAAAGGTCAATTTATCCCAACCAGCAACAATCCTCCAAATGATAGCAGATCTGGTATCCTCATTGAATTCACTTTCCAACAATATAAATTACATGTAAGTGACGATTGACCTTCCAAGTTTCTGTAATACAACAGGTCAAATGAAGGGGGCTTGCAACCCTTTTCTTTTTCTTTTCTTTTTTTCCAAATATTCTAAAAATACCAAAAGTTTCAAGATTTTTAGGGGCTTTACTTTTCTTTTTTTTCAGTATCTCAAAGACCATAACCCGATGATTTGGTTATATCCATTGGGTGATTTCACATGGACTGACCATTCATTTAAAAAAACTTCTGAGAACTTTGAAATGAAATAGAAAAAGTAGCATTTATTTAAGTGATATAACAAAGAGAGTCAATGCAAAATATAAATTCAGGCATAATTCACTCAAGCAAACCTTTTTTATGGCAAACTTAAATAAAAAGTAGGCATGTTTCTACAAACAGTAGTAGTTTTTAACCATTGCATCTGGAAAACAAATTGATAACTACATGTATATCAAGCCTTAGGGATGATAACATTTGGTAAATGTCGTCCCCAACATGTTTTCATTGTTTTGAATTTGGAACTTTTCAAACATATCTTTCAGTATCTATTTCCTCTTTTCAAATCAAGGCAAACCTACATGTATTAATTTAAATGATACGATATCAATGCAAATAAAAAAAGCTTTAAACCTTTGAACAGCATGAACAAAGTATTTCTATAATGATTCTAAAGAATATGATTTATGATCAATCAAAATGTAAAAAATATAACAATTGTAAGTAACAAGGCAAAATGACACTTCATTTCCAATACATGTACATTATGTCTCTGCCCTGGAAATCCAAAATTCAAGAAATCGACATTTATGTGACCTTTAACTTAATGACTATGAAATTTGAAATCATAACGTCTTCCTATAGTGATGTCATAAATTTTGAAGTTACATGTAATGTATCAAGTGGTTCTTGAGGTGTCGTAATAATCAGAAAGCGAGACAGACGAACAACACAAAAACAGGAAGGTGGTGCCATAGGCATCCTGTATTATTTCTGTCCATTTGTTTGCATACACAAGAAAGCTCATTATTGCAAATACATATAATTCAGCTGTTAGAGTATAATTCACTACAAAAGTCATGCCCTCATGAAACCAATATTGTTTTGTATCACTCACCCTCATTAGTTCTTCCTGTTCCTCCCCACAAAGGACAAATAGTTGGAATAAACACAAGTGTAACTAAGTAACGCAAAAGCTCATACAATGCTAACTCACTGAGGGCACATACAAATGGGTACCATATTATATAATTTTTTTCTTCATCATATTTCACATAGTCATGTGAACAAAAATTTCAAAGTCTTTATGGTCAATGAAAGGAAATTGCTTGTCAATTGATTTTGCAAACAGCATATGGATTCTATTTCCCCTTCCAATACATGTAATCCCAAGCTACACTTTAACTTAAGCCAAGCACATACATGAATAACTGCTTTATAAAATAAAACTTGCAAAAGATATAAATTGATTTACAATTAAAACATAAATTGGTCATTAGATAATGCAAATTTTGTTTAATGCCAAATTCTAATTGACATAAGGGTATCAATATTATTCATTTGTGATTTTCTTCAATAATATCTGAAAGGCCTGCATGTATATCAATCGTAATGAATGTCCATTTCGCATCCGTATGCCATAAAACCAGCTTGCGACATGAAATTTTTGCGAATTGGAGCCGAAAACCATTTTCGTGGAATGAAACATTCGCAAATTGCTGGTTTTACTGCATTAGAAATTGTTCATCATGCAATTTAAGAGCTACACTATACTATTTCATTCAGACCCCTACATACCTTCCCCATCTCCTGATGCTCCTCTTTTGTCCTGTGGATCAACATGGATCATCTGCAAGACCAGAGGCCGTCGAGTCACTATCCCATTTCCTGTTTCACACAAAAAGTAAAATATTAAAGATTTTTTTTTTTAAGTGAAACTAGTGTTTTGGTCATCACATTGAAATGTGGAAGACACTGTCTAAAAGTAATTTGGCGAGGTTGATAACATTTCACCTGAGCATTATTTTGTGCTGTGAGGTTTTGAAATCGCCAAAATGATAAGAAATGAACCCAATTCAGCTTTGAGTCACATGCACTTACACAGAAATGCATGTATGGGGCAACACAAAATGTTTGGGACCCAAACATGTTAGCTGTGTGATATATTTTGGATCATATAATGACTATTAGGGCATTTGAAGAGCAATCTTTTCTTGTGGAGCTTTTTATTATGATATTCTTCCCAAATATTATGAAAATAACAGGAAAGCTCAAAATAATTTTCTTCATCTTTCCCACACCTTCCCACTCCACTAGATTCCCTTTAAGTGCATGTCATCATTGCCTTTTGGGTGCTACCACGTAGATGTTCGTGAACACTAAACTTAGCATGAGGGCAACATCAAAATTTGTATTTATTTTTTGGGCTTCAGTTTTAATTTTGTAGCTTTGCAGCCTGGGGGTCTATAGTTCAATTTAGGGACCCATGCAAACTGATGTCTGATCTACATTGTACATTGTATTTGATGATTGTTTCTGTTTTGTTTTTTTGCTTTTTTTGGGGGGGGGGGAATATTTCAGTCTACAAAATACCGTTTTGGGGTTTATTCTGAGAAAAACAACAAAATATCAAAACTGAAATTTTTACGTAAACATGAACCAGGGAAGAATGATGGAAAATGACTCATATTTGCTGATTACATGTAATTTACTTCAATTTGTTTTCTGTAATTGCATTCTATTTTTTGGAAACATTTCAATAAAAAGACCTTGCCCCACCTGAAGCTCTTTTTCAAACACACCTGTCTTCAATTTAGTAAATCTACACAAATGTACATTTCTAAGGATTAAACTTATGTGTAAGGAAACGGATGGTGGAAGTCAGTAATTAATGTAGACTCTGCTTGTTATTTCTTCCTCAACGGGATGGGAGAAAGCTTAAGTTTACATAACAATTACTTTTGGATGCAGACAGACATCACTTTATCTCACTTGAAATATTTACCTCAAACTTCAGATATATTTTTTAGAAGACAGTGACTCCAAGTCTCAGAAGAAACATGGTAAGTAATCTTCTCTTTCATGCAAAACGATGTCCTAAATGTTTTACATTATAGTTGTAACAAAATTATACAAAGTATCCTAATCAATGTTTAGTTGTTTAAAACAAGTCAGACAATAAATATACACTCTTCCGCACTTTCAATCATAATGTGACAATATTTTGTTACTATGCTTGGTGATTAACATTTCACAAAGGGCCAATAAGAAGTCAGCCCTAGTAACAAAACCTACTTTTTTTTAAAGCCAAACAATTAGGGAAAAAGATCAGTGACAGATTATAGATATCACATATGTAAATGTTTCAAGTTGTAATTGATCAAACACAAGCAGGTCTGCATGATCAATATATAATATCCCTCTGTTGGCTGCCGATGAAGAAATATTTTTTAATTTCACTGAGGGTGATTTGTGTTAGACGTCTAAAAGGTGTCAGTTTACCGCGGCTTTTGAATAGAATCCCGAAATCTTAATACGGCTTAAGCATGTTAAACATGTTAAAAGCTGAAAGCCGAATGTTTCCCAGGAAACCATGGGAAACTGACGCCTTTTGATCGGAGAAGACGGCTTAAATAATACGCCATGAAGACAAGTACATGTAGAGGTTCTTGATTAAATGTTTGCTTCAGAGAAGTTGGAAATTGAAAAAGAAAAAATCTGAATAGACAGGATGGAAATTGATGTGAAGTTTTGTTTGAAAAACAAAAGGACCAATTCTTAAAGAAAGAAAGAGTTGGCAATTTGTGATTAATTTGAAACTTCTGGGGTCTCTTACTCTTATCCTTGTTAGATTTTCTTACAATTTTTCACTGATATGATTCTGGCCATGTGTTATAAGTTCGCCGCCTTTTGCGTTACATGCCAATTTCACTACAAATGGCACTTTTTCACTTCAAAGACTTGTATCTCGAAAAGTATACACCCTAATATATCAAAACTATACATTTTCTGAAAGGAAATTCCTCAAGAAATCTAAATCTGCATTGAAAAATTAAACTAGGTGCAAGATAAAAAAGTTATTAGGAAAAAATTCAGGAAATTTAGATTTTTTTAATTTTTCATTGTTTTTATCGTCAAGTCATCTATAATCACCCAAATATTAATAATATTATTATATTCTGGTAGAGAATAATAAGACCTTTCAAACAAGGTATAATTCATTGTGGTTTACAATTTTAGAATGAAAAATATAACGATCTGAAATTTAGCTCTGAAAATATAGGTTTTTTTTTCAAATTCATGAGGGGGTTGGGTCCTGCCAAGTACTGTTGCACCATCAAACATATTGTTAAAATGATATGGTAGTATAAAGCAGTTTAAAAGCTTCCATTTGGTGCTTAATTCACAATCATAGGCTAAAATTTGGGAGAGATATTGCAATTTTCCCAACGGTACTACAATATCTCTAATTCCTAATGACTTTGTACAGGAGGCATTGCCATTTTAGACCACGATTGTTGAGTCTTCCTGGGTACTATTGTAACATCAAACCTATTGTTCAATGATTTTATGGTATAAAGCAGTTTATAAGCTTTGTTGGTACCACTTTCACAGTCATTAGCCAAAATTTGGCAGAGAAATTCAAGTTTTCCCCAAATCAACCACATAATGTAAAATTTTCCATTGACTTTGTACAGGCGGCGCCGCCGCTTCCAGCACCACCCCTACTGTCCCAAACTTAAACCATTGTAACTCCACCAGAATGTTACGTAGAACAATGAAACTTGACAGGGAGCTAGCACAGTAACATAGCTTCAAAATGAGATCAAATTTGTTACATAAACTTTCTTACTTTGGAAAATATTGACAAATTAATGCTGAAAAATAGCAAAAAGCGTAACAGCACCACCCTATTTGGGTGGCGAGTTCATAACACACGACCTTCTATATTTAATCATGCCAGACATCTACATGTACATGGCCTTTAGATTGCATGATACCCCACTACAGTACTAAATGCAATTTACTTACCCCTTGGTAGAAAATCCCGTCCTACCAGACTCTCAAGGACTGAACTCTTGCCACTGCTCTGTAATTAAATTGCAAAATAAATCTACATAAATATTGTTTCTCAATAACTTTGAGTGCTGAATATATAAAAACTTTTATGAGAAGTGATATATGTAAAATGGTACATGATTTCAACTTAAAAGTAATTTATCTGCTTTATTTACAGAAGAATGGACCTTATTCAAGTTTCGGACAAATGAACCTCTGGAACAAGGGTCCCTTGTTCCGAAAGTTCATTTGTCCAAAACTGGAATAAGGTCCATTCGTTCGAATGTGAAGGATTAATTGTCCTAAGGTTCATTTGTCTGAAAATAAAATATAGTTCATTTGTCTGAAAAAGAAATAGGGTTCATTTGTCTGAAAAAGAAATAGGGTTTATTCGCCAGAAAATGAAAAAGGGATCATTCGAAAATTTCAGACGAATGAACCCTATTTCTTTTTCGGATGAATGAAGCTTAGGACAAATAATCCTTCACAACAGCTAACCCTATTTAATTTTTTGGACAAACAAACCTTTGAAATTTCTAAAGGCTATTTCACTCTTGGACAAACAAACCTTAGGACAAATGAAGCTTCGGGACGACAAACCCCAATTTAGGAACCTTTGGAACATCCACACTTCGGACGAATGAAACAATAAGCTAGATCTAGAGATCTACACCCGTTTTTTGTTTTTTTTTGGGGGGGGGGAGGGGGTTCGCACAAAACGTTGAGTAAACTCTACTCTCTAGTGCTTATCATTTTACCCTCTCGTTTAATGTTTAAAAAATATTATAGGAAATGAAAGGGAAAAATATTGCATTTCATCATCAAAAACCGATGTTGGCTCATCAGTGGATAGAGCATCCGCCTCATAATCGGGAGGTCGTGAGTTCGATCCCCGGTCACGTATACATTAAAAAATGGTAGTTGCTGCTTCCCTGTTTGACGTTCAACAAGAGGGGGGTAGAGCGACGTCCATCTGGCAGTGCTCAGCGGCTGCCAGTCCCTCGAGAAATAAAAGGGGCAAAACGCGAAACGAATATCTGTTCACCTTTGTTTGGACAATAGATTTCTAAAGTTTGGAACAATTTTTTGTTTCTAAATCAATATTTTGGCACAATCGTGGTATCGGTAAACACCGTTCATTTTGTACAGCAGCGCTTTATTCAGTCACATGCACTGGTTACCTCTTTCAACCCCCATTCAGTAGAATCTATTCACTTGTGTACAAGGACAAGGTCAAGGATTTGTGCGAGTGGTTTCTGAAACGAAGATATCTAGCCAATATTTTCCCTTTCATTTCCTATAACACTAAACATAATTATGTAGGTCTATTTGACTTAATCCTGAGACAAAAACAAGGCGTCACGTCATTGGCTTGGGTTTTGTTCGGTGTCAGGACCCAACCCACGCCCACCGGCCCCATAATCTAACTTTACATGTACGGTATGGTACCGGTACGTACAGCGCTGCAGCAACGGCACAGACATGGCACTGCATTGGGCTTGGTTAGTGGGCTTAGCATGCACGTACCGGTCGATTTCTCTGTCTAAATTACCTGATTTCCAACGACGACAATTTGGGGTAACTGGATAACATCTGTTCCAACAGTATTGAAAACATCTTGGAGTCTATTTATAACTGGTATTAGCGCTTCCATTGTGTATATTTTTCTTCCCAAATCTCCACTTTTAACTTCGTAGAATTAGGTGGAGGTCAAACAACGGCGGCGCCGGCGGCGCATCTTCTTCCGGCAAATTATAACGCAAAGATAGATAATGCACAGGTCATATCTGCACGCGTTCATAAATAATTTATCAAAATAAAGAATACTGAATTATAATATTTCTAGTTGATCTAGTTAATAAAGTGTTTTGATATGATTCTGAAGGTACATTCTTGTATATTTTGTCTGGAAAAAAAAAATCATTGTTCTACAGTGGCGGATGCAGGATTTCATGAGGGGGGGGGGGATCGAGGGGCAACTTGGAAATTTGAAATTTGGTACACCCCAAAAATTTCACTCACAAAAAAAAATGTTCACTTCACAAGCGTGCGAATATCGATAACAAAGCGTGGGGGGGGGGCCGGGGGAGGGAAGGGGTTAACTTTTTTTTTTTTTCCTCCGCATTAAGAAGGTCATCAAGTATCGGCCATTAGGGATAAGGTTCAGTTGGCCATTGGGTCTTCTTTTGTTTTGTTTTTGTTTTTTGTGTTTTTTGCTGGGGGGGGGAGGGGAGGCCGGGGCGCCCACCCACCCCCTGGATCTATGCCTGTGAAGACCTGTGTCACCAAACAGGACGGGGAAAACCCAAGCAATTGCAAAGAGCGTGATTTTTTTTTTTTTTTTCTGTTTTAAAGAAATACAAAACACTGTCGAGATATGATAAGATGATTAGAATAAGATAGTAAGTTCCTTTAAAAATATTCAAACAATGTACAGTATATTAGAAAGGACAAAGGAAAATAACTGACTTTCAATTTGGGATTGTTTCATTTATTACAATTCTCATAAAATATTGACTTACGAAGTTATGAAGCAGCAATACACCGGTATTATCACTTATAATGACTAGTACTATTACAGAGTTGCATAATAGAATTTGTAAATATTCCTCATAATTATAACTGCATCTTTAAGAAACGAATTGTATTAGAATAGACGCCCATCCAAGTCACAACTCCTCCGTGTTATGAAACTTTGGATCTTATTTGTGCCATTTCATCATTAATTTTCCCCCAACCTAATTGGGCTAGAAAGGCACCAATAATTTAAGCTTGATGTTCGTAAGTAGGTTTGCTTAACTGTGTTTCAATTTCACTTTCTTTTTGATCTTTTCTACAAATGGACTAACGTTAGACAGATAGAAACCACTTTTCGTTTTGCATTAATATAATGTTTCAAACGCGAGATGGCGCTACAGCGGTTATTCAATTCGAGTCACACATAACGTTGTGCGCAATGGGAATAAGTGCTTACGGACTTACAATATAATGTTTTAAACGAAAGATGGCGCTATTCCACTATTCCTTAAAGGGGAAGTTCACCCTGGAATTTTATTGGTTTTGAAAAATGCAGAAAAATAAAAGAAAAATATGAGTGAAGGTTTGGAGACAATCGACCAAAAAATAACGAAGTTATGAATATTTAAAGTTTTGATTTTGTGACGTCACATGCGAGCAGTTCTCCTATGTGTTATGTAGTGTAAATTCCATAAAGTGTCACTTTTTTCAGAAGAAAATTAATAATTTCACCTGTACGGTCGATACATCATCAAACATATGTTAATATACATGCCTCTATCAAATTGACCCATTCCTTTATCAAGAACCATGAAAAAAGAGAAATTTATGGAATTTACATACACAACACATGGAAGAGCTGCTCGCACGTGACGTCACAGAATCAAAACTTTACATATTCATAACTTGGCTATTTTTTGGTCGATTTTCTTCAAACTTTCAATAGTATTTTTCTTTTATTTTTCTGCATTTTTCAAAACCAATAAAATTTCAGGGTGAACTTCCCCTTTAATAACCATTAACAACAAAGTTATTTGTTTTACCAAATATGATGGACACGCTTTTACATTTGATATGAAAGTGTTGGGATTAACAATAATATTTTGGGATTCATAAACAGTCTATAATCGAACTGCAATCTGTATAAAACAATTGGTGTAAGCGGGGGAAAATGAATTAAATATGACATTTTCTCAACTTCTGCTTCATTTTCTTCATTGGTACTGCCAGAAGGCTCAATGCAGGAGCAAACCGGGCAGGAGTGCGCCAATGTCGGTGGCGCAAACCGGGCAGGCGTGCACCAATGTCGGTGGCTGAATTTTAAGGTTTAAAAAAAATCAGATTATTGTACTAGAGACTCCAATTTTTTGTTCGCAAGTTTTTTTTGTTTTGTGTTTTTGGGGGTTTTTTAAGCAAAAGTTATCATGCACGATTCCATAGCAATTCGCAGAAAATTTATTTTAATTAGCATAATAAGCTATAGGACTTGGAGTCCGGCAAGCGCCAAAAAGAAGCGTCCGAGCTGCATTGTAAGTTATAGGAGAGCTGCGTAGAGGATTAAAAAGGGAACAAATCTTCAGGGATAGGAGAAATGTGCTGGAGCTATATAATAATGAAGAACTCTTTCAAAGGTATAGGTTTTCTAGGGAAGGAATTATGTACATCACTAATATTGTTGCGGACGACATTCAACATCCAACAAGGAGAAATGTTAAAAAGTTCGCCTTTCTTGTTCTATAACTTTTGAAACAATTTTTTTTTTTAGTTGGCTGATAAAGGAAACTGAGCTAGGTTTGGTCTATTTAAAGGGCCTACGATATTTAAGAAAAGAAAAACCTTTAAATATGCTGACTGATCTTGAAAACTTGTAACACTGTCATAAAGAATATAGTCCCAAATCCGTCTCCGTGAAGTGAAATACTAGTACCACCATGAAAATTCAGTGGTAGATCTGGCTGGATTAGAAACAATAGTTTGCAGGGACACTTTAATGTGCACCAACAATGATGCCCTCAAGATGGTGTTTGACCCGATTATGCAATGGTAATGGTTAGGCCTAAACAATGACTCTATCAGGATTATTTTCATAAATACAGGTGCAATGAGGGGCCAAAAAAGATATTTCCACTTGCTTTTGTATTTTGTTTATTTCTTTTTCAGATGAATTGAAAAACAAATCTACTTTTGGTAAAAATATATCTAAGAAGCAAATAAATCAAAATTAAAATAAATAAATTAAAGAGGCTACTGCTCTGTCTTTACCTTCCCCCAGAAATCTGACAATCGAAAAACCTCATAAAAAAGCGGGGGTCCAATGATTGCATGCCCCCCCCCCCCGGGATGGACCACTGAAGATAGGGTACATGCAGGTAATATGGGCCACCCGAAGCAAATCATGTCGTGAATGTCGACCGGTGACCGGTGACCAGTGTGAGCGCCATATTGTTCATATGAACTGTATACGAAAATCTATCATCGTGATAGCATCTGATGCCGAAATTTCTCTGAGAAAATTGCTGAAAACCAACAAGGTATGTAAAACTTACGGCAATTTTTCATGCAGGTAATATAGGCACTTTGGTGATGACGTCAACATTTGAATATTGCAGGTTGGTGATAATCGTTTTTCTTCACAATAAAAGTTAGAGCAGTAGTTATTGATTCATATAAACAAAGATTAGACTGTGTCATTTTGTAATTTTATGCAAATTAGGCAAATGAGCTTAGGGGGCCCATATTACCTGCATGTACCATATTAATAAATGGGTGATTACTGGGAGCAAACACATCTGAAATGTTGCTAGACAAACCTTCAATATTCATGCAGGATAGTCTGTATGAACAAAGAAAATTCAATGTATTACGGGGGTGTACATAATTATTTCTATTGCCATCCATGTTTATCAAAGTGACTATAGAATAATTAAACACCTGTAGTTATTATGATCTATTGTGCTGTTGCATTTATATCAAATGAGAGTGTTCCTTAATATCTAGTTTAAAACAAGGGGCTTATCTTTCAACTAAGGCCTACTAGGCAAGTAACTTATGAAGGTTTTATGAATGTGGGCCCAGATAGATACCGCCTTTCGTTTTGCATTAATATAATGTTTTAAACGCAAGATGGCGCTACAGCGGTTGTTCATTTCGAGTCACACATTACATTGTGCGCAATGGGGGAATGTGCTTACAGACTGACACTATAATGTATTTAACGAAAGATGGCGCTATTCCACAATTCGCGTTAAGCAAAGGAGATTGATATTGTTATTTGTTTCCCCCTGTGATATACCAGATTATGGACATATACTTTTACATTTGGTGTTGAGTATACATTTGGGCATATTTAGAATTCCCTTTCCATTTGAAAAGTAATCTCTCCTTACTTTTGAAAAAAAAGGTAATAAATTTTTACTTTAGGAAAAATAACAATTATACAGGGCGTCCCAAAAAGAACTATACACTTTTGAAATGGCTGCCAAATAAAAAATATATGATTTTAGGTAATGAAATTTACATGTATGGAAAGCTCATTATTCAAACTTTCATATGACACCAAAAAGTCCGAAAATAAGTCATGCATGAATGAGGAGCGTTCACTTTTGTAAAGTGTATGGAAATTAGGGTGCGCAGGAATTGCCCTACCAATTTGTATGGAAAGGAAAGTCATTTGGAGCTTATGGCATTGAGGATGATATGCAGAATTACTGATCAATTATGATAAGTTGGGGTTTGCTAAGTGAAATTTGTGGATTCGGGGATTACAATTTCATGCATGAGTGAACAGGAATATGTATTTCCTATTATAGCATTGTAACTTTACAAGTTTTATTCAGTGGTGTGTTAAGTGGTAGTCAGGATGGGGTGCAGAACCGGTGAGATGCAGGGTAAGAATTTTTGATCACTTTTGAAATAACTGTATGAAGATGATGTAATGCTTGATTGATTAGTTGAAACATTTGGAGACTGGTACCATGTTGATTAAGTGATTGCTAGCTGGGTGTTGATTGTCTAATTTATGTGACTGATTGATAGATTGTCGTCAACCATCCCAATTTGGGTAAATGTGAGTAGACCGGGATGCGGGGAGGTAGTCGGGATATTTGGAGTAGAAACCAATGAATATGAATGGTCAAAAACACACCCATGCAAAAAAAAAGAGAGATAGATAGAGAGAGAGGGAGGGAGACAGAGAGAAAAAGAAAGAAGAGAGAGGGATTAAACACACCACTGAAGCACCTCACTAAAATTACCTTGGAAAGTTACAATGTAACAATAGGAAATATGTATTCCTGTTCACTCATGCATGAAATTGTAATCCCTAATTCCACAAATTTCACTTAGTAAATCCCAACTCATCATAATTTATCAGTAATTCTGCATATCATCCTCAATTCCTTTAGCTCCAAATGACTTTCCT
Organism: Paracentrotus lividus; assembly: GCA_940671915.1. Classification (NCBI taxonomy): domain Eukaryota; kingdom Metazoa; phylum Echinodermata; class Echinoidea; order Camarodonta; family Echinidae; genus Paracentrotus; species Paracentrotus lividus. Next base: position 48,731,172 of record CALNVZ010002100.1, on the reverse strand, counting down.
CATACAAATTGGTAGGGCAATTCCTGCGCACCCTAATTTCCATACCCTTTACAAAAGTGAACGCTGCTCATTCATGCATGACTTATTTTCGGAATTTTTAGTGTCATATGAAAGTTGGGATAATGAGCTTTCAAAACATGTAAATTTCATTACCTAAAATCATATATTTTTTATTTGGCAGCCATTTCAAAAGTGTATAGTTCTTTTTGGGACGCACTGTATAAATAAATGTGTCTGGTTTCTTGTAATCACATCTTCTCTGAATAGTTCATATATTTTCCAGTTTGTGCGTGTTTTAAAAATCAACCAAAATATATAAAAATCAAGCATAAAATTTACCCAAAGGAGCTACATGCTGGGAATATTAATAATGATAATAATAATAGTAATAATACATTATTGTTAATCATTTATGTTGTTAATAATGATAATTTATTGCTCATATATTTTTAATAATGATACATTAGTATTAATATGTTTTTAATATTCCCTATCATTAATTGCTTCTGTATGATACCCTTTTTCATTACCGTGTTTATGCTGGTTTTCCTTTGTTTTTAAAATATGTTTGAATTTATTGCAATGTTATTCGAATCGTTATTGTATTGTAATTCTGTATATTGTTAAAGTCAGCAGATTGTTAAAGTATTATAACCTGCCGTCTAACCCAGTGGGTTGAAGAGCCTGGTTTTTGCTGTTCAAATGACCTTCTTTAATAAAGACATGATTTACCATCTTTAATGAATCTCAACTTGGCACAAAAGCCAAAAGATTTTCCTTGCTTATGCGCTTCGTTCTGTATAATTTGCTTTCATAAAACAAAAGTTATGCTAAATTTTGTGCGACAAGTAACAAACCGAAATTACGCACTTCTATTGGTCTGGAGCGCTGAATTCATGGCCTTTATGCGAAACCAGCGTGCGAAAAACAGATTTTTCTTGATTGTAGAAAACTAGTCATATCTCAAAAATTACAGCACCAAATGTGATTTTAAAAATTGCAGAAGAAAGTTTGATTTTCCTTCTTTATAAAAATACCAAACAATACTGTGATCAATCTTCATACTAAAAAAAAAAAAAATTAAAAAAATTAAATAAATATGGTTTCCACTTGTAACATTTTATTTGACACAGACTGTATATGATGTATAACCATTAACTTAACTTTTGTTTTCAAAAGCATATTGTATACGAGATAAAAATTTATCAGAAATGATTATCATGAATTATTCCCACATCTCTTTTTGTTAGAATTTTCTGTTTATATAGATACTTTGGAAGAATTTTATAACATGACCACAATACACACGAACAAACTTGCAGGTAAATGAACTCTTTAGAGTAAATGTGACTGGATTTTTAAAGTAAAATATATCACTTTTCTAATGAAATCGAATTGAAATGTGCCAAAACTTATTCTAGACATCATCGTATCAAATAATGTAAAATCGTATCCACCATCTGGTATATCACATGGGAAAACAAACTACTTTGTTGTCTAATGGTCAGTATTAAACTCCTTTGCTTAACGCGAATTGTGGAATAGCGCCATCTGTTGTTAGAAACATTATAATGTAAGTCCGTAATCACTTTTCCCATTGCGCACAACGTTATGTGTTGTTGGAACTGAATAACCGCTATAGCGCCATCTCGCGTTTAAAACATTATATTGATGAAAATCGCGACGTGGTATCTATCCGTTTAATACAATGTTGTAGAAAAGACAAAATAAAGGGAAATTGAAATACAATTAAGCAAACTTACTTACGAACATTAAACATGCATTCGTGATGCCCCTCGGTTTGCAAATAGCCCCATGAGGCTTAGGGACAAATCAGTGACGATAGGGCAAAAATGAGTTGCATGGTGTTAATATTTATTTTTAACAAATATTTTAAAAAATAAATTAATACTTGGAAGTCAAATAAGAATTTTCCTTTATTCATTCAATCATATATTTTTAGTAAATAATCACAATCTGCCATTATTCTGCATAAATTATCTTTTCTATTTTGGGTCAGCAGATTTAGCCTTTTTTTTAAAAAGTTGTTGATTAATCATTGATCATCAACTTGTCCAGTGCTGAAATGTATGCCTTTATTACTTGTAAGCATTTCTGTACTTTGTATACATTATGTATAACCATTAACTTAACTTTTTTTTTTCAAAAGCATATTTTAAACGAAGTAAAAAATGTATTAGAAATAATTAGTGATTTAGGCAGTATCAACAAAGTTTGAGAGCATTTAATACCTAACTAATTTTTTGTTTTTTTTTTCTTTTTTTAAATCATGACTGAATCTGTAAATATATGAATCCAAAATTATTATCATGAATTATTTCCTACATCTCCTTTTGGTAAACTTTTCTGTTTAGTTTAGATATTTTGTTAACATTTTGAAACAGGACCACAATACACATGCACATAATTTTAAGGTAAAGGAAATCAGAGAGAATGTGATAGGAAGAAGCAGAAAACATTTTTTATTTTTTTCTTCTAAAGTAAAAGTGATAACTTCTTTCTAAGGTAAAACAGATTTTCTTTTCAAATGAAATCAAATTAAAATGTGCCAAAAACGTATTTTAGACATCACCGTATCAAATAATGTAAAATCATATACATCATCTATATATTACATGGGAAAACAAACTACTGTGTTATTTAATGGTCAGTATCAAACTCCTTTGCTTAACGCGAATTGCGGAATAGCGCCATCTTTCGTTAAAAACATTATAGTGTAAGTCCGTAAGCACTTTTTCCCATTGCGCACAACGTAATATGTGACTGGAACTGAATAACCGCTATAGCGCCATCTTGCGCTTAATACATTATATTGATGAAAATCGCGACGTGGTATCTATCAGTTTTACACATTTGTAGAAAAGACCAAATGAAGGAAAATTGAAACACAATTAAGCAAATTTACTTACGAACATTAAACATTTATACATTCGTGACACCCCTCGGCTTGCAGCTAGCGCCATGAGGCTTAGGAAAATCAATTATGAAAGGACAAAAATGAACTTGCAGACTTTCATAATACTGAGGGGTGGCGATTGGGAATGGTGTTAATATTTTTTTCATTTTTTTTATTTTTTTGTTATATTAAAAAAAAAATTAATAATACTTGGAAGTCAATTAAGAATTTTACTTTAATTATTCAATTGAAAATTTTTTGTAAATAATCACAACCTGTCATTATTCTGCGCAAAATATCTTTTCTATTTTGGGTCGGCAGATTTAACCTTTTTTTAAAGTTGTTAATTAATCATTGATCATCAACTTGTCCACTACTAAAATGTATACCTTCGTAACTCGTAAGCATTTCAGTTCTATATATATTTTATGTATAACCATTAACTTAACCATTTTTTTTTCAAAGGCATATTGTAAACGAAGTAGAAAATGTATTAGAATTAATCAGGGTTTTAGGCAGTATCAACAAAGTTTATGAGCATTTAATACCTATATTTATTATTTATTTTTTTTTTAAATCATGACTGAATCTGTAATATGAATCCAAAATTATTATCATGAATTATTTCCTGTATACATCTACTTTTGGTAAAATTTTTCTGTGTAGTTAAGTTGTTTTTTTGGTAACATTTTATAACAGGACCACAATACACACGCACAACCTTTAAGGTAAAAAAAAACAAAAACAAAAAACAAACAAACTCTTCAAAGAAAATGTGATTGGAAGAAGCTAAAAACATTTTCCTTCTATTCTAGACATCATCGTATCAAAATAATGTAAAATCGTATCCACCATCTGGTATATTAAAGAAAAAAACAAACTACTTTGTCGTCTAATGGTCAGTATCAAACTCCTTTACGTAACGCGAATTGTCGAATAGCGCCATCTTTTGTTAAAAACATTATAGTGTAAGTCTGTAGCATTTTTTCCCATTGCGCACAACGTAATGTGTGACTGGAACTGAATAAAAGCTGTAGCGCCATCTCGCGTTTAAAACATTATAATGATGATGATGACTCTGGCAAGTCCTCAGAGGATTCAACATCGACGAGGGGCTAGTTCAAGTCATCCAAGCCCTTTACGAACACTCAAGCAGCTCAGTGCTTTTAAACAACATGGCAGGAGAGTTCTTCCCAACAACTGTTGGTGTAAGGCAGGGGTGCCTCCTTTCCCCTGTTCTTTTCAATCTCTTTCTGGAGCAAATTATGTTGGACACCCTCGAGGATAGGCAGACTTCCATATCCATTGGTGGAAGGCCTGTCTGCAATCTTCGCTTTGCAGATGACATTGACTTGATGGGCAGTAGCAAGGAGGATTTGCAAGATCTCACCACCAGACTTGACTCGAGAGCCAGGGCTTATGGCATGGAAGTCAGCACAGAAAAGTCGAAGGTCATGGTAAACAGCACCAAGAACATTAATGTCAACATCACCATGAATGGTGAATCCTTGCAAGAAGTTACCAGCTTCAAATACCTAGGAGCAACACTGTCGAAAGATAGCACCTGCACAGCAGAGATTCGTATCAGGATTGCTACAGCCACTGCAGCTATGGCAAGACTATCCAGGATCTGGAAGAGAAATATCAATTTTCACGTCAAATTCAAGCTGTACAAGGCCCTTGTTGTCTCCATCTTTCTTTATGGTTGTGAGGCATGGACACTTCAGAAGGAGACCGAACGAAGAATACAGGCTTTTGAAACTAAATGCCTGAGGAAGCTACTTGGCATCTCCTACAGAGAGCACAAAACCAATGATTATGTATTAACCACAGTCAGAAACCTAGTGGGCCCCCAGCAACCTCTACTCGCAACCGTGAAACGACGTAAGCTAGCATGGTTTGGTCACCTCACCCGACACAACAGCCTGTCAAAAACCATTCTACAAGGCACAGTTGAAGGTGGACGCAGAAGAGGACGTCAAAGGACAAGCTGGATGGAAAATGTAAAGACATGGACAGATATGACAATGCAAGAACTGCTGTCGACTACAACTGACAGGAAGGCATGGAGGAAAAAATGTGCTTCTTCGGCTCTCAAATCCCCCCAACGACTCCGGAAGAGTCAAGGGATTGAGTGAGTGAGTGAGTGAGTGAATGATGAAAAACGCGATGAGGTATCTATCCGTTTAACACATTTTGTAGAAAATACCAAATAAAGGAAAATGAAATACAATTAAGCAAATTTACTAAAGGACATTGAACATGCATTCGTGACACCCCTCGGCTTTCAGATAGCCCCATGCAGGCGCGGATCCAGGGGGGCCCGATGGGCCCGGCCCCCCCCCCCTAGTAAAAAAAAAAGGAAAAAAAAAAAGGAGAAAAAAAGAAGAAGAAAAAAAAAAGCGCAGTAAAAATATACGAGCGGAATGGCTGAAAAATTAACACCTACACCTTTATGCTAGCTACTCTACTCACACACACAAAATCTATAAGTGCAGCTTTATGTGCAATAGGATGGCATTATTGAAACAAAAAAAAATCCGCATTTTAGGACTATCATCAATACAAAAGAATACAAAGAAAATGCAACAATAAATGTTATACATAAATTTAACATAACAAGTATGTTTTGTATTATTTCATTATACATGTTACTTACACTGTAAAAAAATAATACACAAAGTGATGTCAGCAGAGTCGCCATACAAAAATGTAATTTAAAATAACAGTTTTGCTGTAAATTTCTCCTCTAATAATTAATGAAAGAGAAGAAAAAAATCATTAGAGTTCTATAGCTTACACAGTTGATTAAAACGGAACAAATGTGTTACTCCTGATGTATATTTTGTATTTCTCATGTAATTATTTGCAGGAGAAATTTACAACAAAACTGCTTTTTATAATACGTGTTTTATGGCGACTCTGCTGACAGCAGATTTGCTGTAAAAATACAAATATTTTTTACAGTGTACACTAGGCCCTACTTACCAAAATTTTACTTATATCGTAATCATTCCTTCTCATTATAAACCTTAATTGATCTGTTTCATTCATATGAGTATAGGGTATAATTGCATGTATAACATGCAATTTGAATTTTCTCTTTGATTATCAAAAGTCAGGCATGACATACTGAATTGAGACTCTGTTTCAAGCAGCACGCTCGCCCAGCCTCAATTATCATTCATGTTTACCCGGTAAGGTAGGCCTATTGCAAATTCAAACTTTATATCATATTTTTTTCTAACTTGGGTACCTAAGCCTTTTATCATACAGCAAAAACAAACATATTAAAAAAAGGGGGGATCTGTGTTTCTGACCTCGCCCCACACCGAGGAATTCTCTACCGCCCCCATCCACCCGACCCCCACGCGCCTACGCGCGACACCCCGCCTCTCCCCCGCCCCGCCCCCCCCCCCCACCCCTCCAAAAAATACTAGTTTCGATTCCAGATCCGCGCTAGCCGTCAAGTCAAAATATCGATCTGAGCTAGCTGCCGAGCTAGCTGGTTATTACGTGTTGCAGACAAAATACTCATCGAAACTTTTGATAATGTGACGTGAGTATAATTACATCTTTAATTTAAGAAAAGAATACTTTTACTTTAAACGTACCCTCGGGCAGGGGAGGGCAGGGGATTATTCTATCAATTAGCAAGAAATTGCCGTCAACGCTAAAGATAACTAAGCCGTGTTCGATCGGCGACGAGTAGGCAGTGTGTGTACGTTGCTAGGTAAAGAAAATCGTAGCGGGTTTCCCAGTGTTTGTTTCCCCGAAGCTGCAGGCGACATATTGCGGCAGTGTCCCGTCCAGCTCAGTAACCGCGTTTCATTTAACAGCTAACGTTAGGTATGACTATGAGAAGTGCTAGTAAGTTAGAGTGGTAGTGTGATACAAAGTTATGAAAGCTAACTTAGTTGAGACGTTGTATGAATGAGAGTTTACAAACATTATTAGACCAAACATAGATTGAGAAATGAAAAAAGCCAAAATAAGCCAAACAAAAGGCTTATTTTATGCCCCCTTCCCCACTGCACTATCACTGAGTCATCCTCACTCAGCACGTACGTTTCTCGTCTATTGGTTGTGTGTTCTCCTGGCGGAGGGCGCCATATTGGTTTGAGGTGCGCGCGCACGCTAGTTTTCGTGTGCAACGCGAGCGGTCGGTAATTTGTTGTAATGTTTTTCTCAAGCAGTAGAAACGAGTTGGACAGCAAAATTAAAAAAAAACCCACCGAAATACATCAAAAGTGGCAAAATGGTGCATATGCATCTTGAATTGTGAGATTGGTGTATCAAAAAAACTAATTCAACAAACAATTGGGAATTATTTCGCTCAGTTATTTATGCATCTTGGAAGCCTGATCAAAACGACGAATTTTGGGGTTATAAAATCATAGTTTTTCAATATCTCTACCCTTTTTGATATTTTGAAAAATATAAAATTGTTAATTAGAAGTTACCTGAACCGATACCGTTGTTGGTTTAAGGAGGATAGTTTTTTTTGACTTGGAGACACATCCTGGAATATCACTTGTGAAACCCACGTGAAATATTAGCAAACACCGGAATGGGACTGGAAAACTTGGCCGATAGTCGCGGCGATATAGCCTCTTAACGTGCGCTGACTTTATTTTCTGCGAGTTTCAATACAATATTAATTAATTTTTTCCTGTTTACTGCAGCATTAATCCAACGAAACATAGACATACATTGTATTTCCACACTCCAAATTTTAATTTCGATTATTAATATCAACATTAAAATCATAAATAAACGATTGACATAATGATGAAAATGTACTTGTTACGAATATATGGTTTTATTTGTAAAAAAGAGAAGATTTTATCTGATTTCAAAGGGCGTCCCCAAGTCAAAAAAACTATCCTCCTTAAACCAACAACGGTATCGGTTCAGTTAACTTCTAATTAACATTTCATATTTTTTTCAAAATATCAAAAAGGGTAGGGATATTAAAAAATTATGATTTTATAAAAGCACATATAATTTCTATATTTGGTTTAGTAAAAAGATAAATCGTCATTTTGAGCACTCTTAAAAGTGACCATAGAAAAACCAAATTGTGTGTTTAATTAGTATTATCAAACACCAATATCCAAAGTAGAGGTGTATATTCACAACGTTGTCGCTTTTGCGTTATTTCTGTGGATTTTTTACTTCTTTTGTCTTCGGTGTCATTTTGTTGCATGAAAAAACACGAACATTAAAATGAACGGACCCTTCGTCGCACAAGATGACAATAGACCGCGATGGTCACAACACAACTTGCATCTATCTACGACTTTCTATTGTGTATGGCGTGGAGAAGTTGAACGTTTCACTTAAGACGTGATGTGACCATGGAAATCCAAACATGTGACCACCGCACAATATGGCGCGCACGCCAAGATCCAAGAGGAACGTACGTGTCAGGGGGGGGGGGGGCGGTGGGGTGGACTCAAGATTATTGAGCTCCCCATAGTTTGAGTTTTTTTTTTATATTAGCTCTAAATTAAGTTGGGCCTTACAAAGAAATTAGTTCCTCGTTATAAACTTCTTTTTTTTTAGAGGGATGATGATCGGGGCACTTTTGAGGGTAGTTTTAGATCTAATAACTTTTTATTTATAGGTATGATGGCAGTTCTTTCCCTAAGTTCCATATTGAGTTTGTCTCCCTGAAGATCTGATGACACTCGACTTTGCCTAGATCTAAGTCTATTTTTGTTGGAACACAGTAAAAAAAACTCACCATAGGGTCTACCAGTTTTTTTTTTTTTTTTAAGTAAAAAAAAAAACAACCCAGAATATTAAAGAGATATTTTGGCTCGTCGGAAAACGAAAATAAATAGTACGGGGTAAAGGAAAGTATGGGGTTAACAACAGTACGGGGTTAAGAAAATTCCCGTGACAAAAGGGTATCAGAGACTGAAATTTTTCTCAAGAAGGCCTAAAATGCTGAATCTATTGCTTGACTATGTTGAATTTGAAAGATTTTCCCCTCTTTCAAAGCAAGGAAATACATATTTCCTGGTTGTTGAGCACAGTATGATAACGAGCGCCAAGCCACAACGGAGGCTAACGATAGTACGGGGTTACCGATTTCTGTGTGAGAACAGAGTGCATTTTCTTAGCCGGGGTTAGGCAGATATTTTGGCTCGTCGGAAAACGAAAATAAATAGTACGGGGTAAAGGAAAGTATGGGGTTAACGATAGTATGGGGTTAAGAAAAGGCCCGTGAGAAAAGGGTATCAGAGACTGAAATTTTTCTCAAGAAGGCCTAAAATGCTGAATCTATTGCTTGACTATGTTGAATTTGAAAGATTTTCCCCTCTTTCAAAGCAGGGAAATACGTATTTCCTGATTGTTGAGCACAGTATGCAGAGTATGATGTAATGACATGGATTGCAAATACCAATTGGCCCTGATTCTTACTTCCTGTGCTTTGACATACAAACATGTACATTGCTCATTATACGAATAATGGGTGTTTCATCAATTGGTGTACCTGTATCTCTTTGATCAGTGTAATACAAATAACCTTACTCTAGACTACAGTTCTGATATACTCTGCTTGTAAGTGTTTGTTTATATTTACTATCTCATGAAGATTGTAACTTAGTACAATTTGTGTTCACTGCATACCTGTTTTTCTATGCTTTTGTGTTGAAAATAATATCTTTCTTTCTTTTGATATATTTTATCGTTTTAAATATTCATAAAACAGTATTTTTGTCTCTCCTCGTTTGCCTTTAAACACCAGCCTTTCTGTCATACTAAATGGTACAATGTTGTTTTGATAAACATTTATTTTACCTGGTTAGCGGTCACATTCAATACATTCAAATTTTATAATATATGTCTGTTGTATTTGTTCTTCTTATTTTTTCGTTATCTAATTTTTTTGTGTGGATGTGATTGCAGTATAATATGTATGATTTGATTAGCACTTTGTCATGTTGCTTGTATATTTTAAAGGTTGTGATCAAGCCGAACATGGCGGCCACTGAAGGAGAGGTGAAGATAAAGCAGTTGATTTACTCGGGCTCAACAGCAGTACCTGAACTCCCTCCTAAAGTTGTTAGGATATTTGTCAGCTCAACGTTTGTCGGTAAGAAAAACACTGTTTAGCTTTGACACTCTCTAAACTTTAATACTTGCAGTCAGTTAATATTACTGATTGAGCAACTAAGTATTTTTTTTTTAAATATATTTTTAATAATCTGTTTTATCATCCCTGTGTACACAAAGTGTCCCAAGAGTCAAAGTGGCTCTCAAAGCATGGATATTAAAGATATAGATTTCATGAATCGTCTGGTACAGTTTTGTTCTGATTATCGACTAGATAAACATCTCACACTTATGCCACTAAATTCTTCAAACAGTGAATGGTGATAAAATAAATAAAAAATACATACCATCAAATACTTATCTTTCATGTAAATGGCCACTGATATCTTTCATGTAAATGGCCACTGAAGAAATTAGTCCAGTAAACGCGTTTTTTTAAAAACTATATTTCTGTCTGTTGCAATAATCACTCTTCATAAACTTCACTGCCTTTCCCACTCATTTAAATCCTTAGATGCAGAAGCTGAAAGGAATGTTCTACTGAATGAGGTTTACCCCACTGTATGGTGGTGGTGTAAGAATAATGATCTTGACTTCCAGTTGGTGGATATGCGATGGGGTGTACGAGATGAAGCCTCCACAGACCATACTACAACCCAGATCTGTCTCAGGGAGATACAGAAATGCCAGAATGTGTCCATGGGGCCAAACTTTCTGGTAAGAATTATTTGAAAAATATCTCTCAAATTTTCATGCTCTTGAATTTTATAGATGGGTATGTCCAAGCTATTTTGCAACTTTGTTCCACTTGTTACCAATAAATAATTTACCATAACTTAATTATGAAATGATTCATCCCAATTTTGTTTCTGCTTTTTGGACAAAGTTTCAAAACAGCTTGGACTTACCCAGATGTTCAGGTGTTAAAAATATAGCATGAATGAATGTACAGTATGATTGCCCAAAACATTCAAAATAATTCAACTGACATTAAAATTTCAGTGGAACCTTGTTAGAATAAAATCTCGAGGAGGGAGGGGTATTCTTGAGATAGGGGTTTCTTTAATACAGGTATTAAGAAGAAACACTGATCAAGGGGGGGGGGGGAAATACAGGTGGTTTTCTATAAAGGTAGTTGTAATAGTGGTTTTGACTGTACAACAATTAACGTCTATTTGTCCTTTTCCGTTGTAGTTCATTCTGGGCCAGCGGTATGGCTACCGTCCCATCCCAGCCACCATTCCTGCCAGCATGTATGGCATACTCTGGGAGCATGTCAGCAACACCAAAGACTCCAAGCTTCTATCATCATGGTATCTACGGGATGATAACACGGTACCTCCTGTCTGTGTCCTACAACCTATCAAGGAAGATGTCAGGAAACAATGGTCTTCCATCTCACATCAACTCATTGATATACTCAGGAAAGCAGCATCTTGTGCAGAGAAGGCCGGACAGATTGCTTCAAATGAAAAGCACATGTTTTTCATGTCAGGTAAGTTAAAAAGTAAAGATTTTACATTATTATTCCATTTTTGTAACATTAAACTAGACGTTAAATATTTTCTATAAAAAATGTTAATTATGATGTATATTTTAATGTTATGTCACTAATAATGGCAGGAACATATAGTACAATGGCTTTTCTCCCTGAGTTGCCAACAATACATATTCATGTATCTTGCAGTAAATGATGAATGCACATCTGGATACCCCTGTTGGATGACAACATACATATTTCTTTTGTATCATATTTTAACAATGGGAAACATTTGAATGAAAATTGATTAAAAAAATATCTATTTCCTTCATTACAGTGACTGAACAAGAGGTGAGGGAGGCCTTAGATTCCAAGAACCCAGATGACCACTGTGTAGGGGTCCTAAGAACAATTACAGATCTAGAACAGAACCTTGAACAATCCAATGCCAGCAAGTAAGTACAGGGTTGTGTTGCTTACTCTCAAAAATATTTATACTTTACAAAGAATTGAAACATGCAAGATAAGACTTTAGTTATGCCTTCATGCTAATAATTATACATTACTGTGCTCAATTTATCTTGGCATAAAACGAATGCCTTGTATTAAAGCATTAATATTTTAGTCACTTGTCTTTTGTTTTCTTTGACTGTGATTTGGATGAGACAAAGATTTGAGTTGTTCTTTTATCTATGCTATTATTAATGTACAAAAAGTTCAGCTTACTGTACATTAATCAATTCATCTTGATATACAAAAAAAGCTCTGTAAGCTTTGATATTGAGACATTTTAAATTCTCTTTCATTAAGATTCTGCGATTTGAATGTCGACAACAAGGTTCAAGAGGATGGAAAGGCTCTTCTCGAAGACCTCAAGGAAACATATGCACCAAAATGCTTAAATAAGCAGAACATTCACCAGTTCAATGTAAAATGGGCTTCCAAGGGGATTGACCCCTCCCGTTCCGAGCACCGGACCTACCTCGATCAATTCTCCAATGCCGTCACCAACAGTACCATCAATCTCATAAAGCTTGCCCAGTCCAAGTACACCCACTATGCACTCAGTAAAGACGATCTGTTTCTGGAGGTCGCCCATCATGCTGAATTCTGCCATTCTAAATGCATCAACTTCCACGGCTGTGAGGACATCATTCAAGCCATCTTTGAGAAGATCACTGACGAGACGTTCAGGAAGCCTATCGCAATTCATGGTCCATCTGGGAGTGGAAAGACGTCCATCATGGCAATGGTGCAGGAGAATGCCCAGAAGCACCTCAATGGACGTCCCTGTGTAGTTGTATCCAGGTTTCTGGGCACCACATCTCAGAGCTCAACCATCATCAATGTGATCCTCTCCATTGCCCAGCAGATTTGTGCTGCTTATCAAATCCATGACAGAAGTGAGTACATTGAAAGGAGCCCCAAGGAACTGTTCCCGTACTTCCATTCTCTCCTGGGACAAGTATCATCCACGTCGGATAAACATTTGATCATTATGCTGGATTCTCTGGATCAGCTGGAGAGTGCACATAGTGCTCATAGGTATGTTTGCTTGTAAGATTATTGTGCTTTGGTGAGTTTTGTCATTAAATGTTGATGAATATCTAGACTATAAACTCTTTATGTGCTTTGTTTACCAGGTGGCACGTTTGACAGCTTGCCATTAATGCCAATCAGCACAAAAAATAAACCAATTAACACGAAGATTGCATTTTCAGTAACAGTTGATTTGAGAAATTAACTCACATCGGGGTTAACTGAAGAATTCCAGATAATCAAGAAAAACTTGAAAAAACTGCGCCTAAAGAAATTAATTTTGTTAACAGTGGTTTCATTTTGTTTGCAGATAGAAAGTTAACTAATTTGTAGTACTAAAATGTAAAAAGATTATGTAGATGTAGTTGTAATGTATCAGTTGCTTTACATTATATGAACTTATATATGTATGTACATAAATAACTTGTAAAATCCACCTTTATACATTTCTAGTATCTCTTAGTATTGTTATGACTTGTTTTTTCTTGTTTTCAGATGTCTATGGCTACCTAGGAACCTTCCTCCGAACGTCAGTGTTGTTGTCTCTACTCTCCCTGACATGTATGGCATCCTTCCCAAGCTGAAACAACTGCTAGGTGATGAGGAATGTTTTTTATCAGTATCAGCCCTTCCAGAAGGCACTGGGGATGAAATCATGCAAACATGGATGCACAGCATTGGACGAGCTGTCACAGAGGAACAGAAGAATATCCTCAAGAAAGGTGACTTTAAGAAAAACATTATGTACATGTACTTGTAATGTAGTTTCATAAATATGTATGGTACATTAATTTTCGCAGGTTTCGCGTAAAGATTGGCAGGCGCGAATTTAGAAACACACGATTATATACGCATGGGTTGTTATGCATGTCTTCAACAGATTCACTTTTGGTAATGGAGTTGGCAGCCCAAATTTGAGAACTTATGAATATGTTTCGAGGCAGCACAGCAAAAAAAAAATAATAATGATTTATGAATTTCCACAGACTTCTCTTACTTTCTTAAAGACCTGAGGCTGAGAAAGAAAGCTCAAACTTCTACCCACCTGTTATTTGTAGAAGGGCTTTACCTGTGGCTCTTTCCTCTGAAGCAATTCTCTGACTCTCCCACATTTAATCAGGTTTTAACATCAGTGGCAGGATCAACAAAAGTGAATTTCAATATACATGTGTCTCTTGTGTAACTTAAGGAGTACCATCTAGTCAACAATGAATTTGAACCATAGCATAATCTAAGCATCTTTTGCCTTTTATCTCAGCTTTCTCTTACTTCTTTTGAGAACAGACTCTTTCCTCTAACTCTCACATTTTAAATCAGGTTTTAACATAAGTGGCAACATCGACAAAAGTGAATTGTAATGTACTTCTTTCTCATGGATTCAAACTTTAGTAATATCATCTAGTAAAAAACTAATCATATATTTTTCTTCTCAGCTTTCCTGAAGTGCCCTCAGCCACTTTTCCTGAAGCTCTTATTTGAGGAGGCTCGACGTTGGAAGTCTTACACGGAGGTGAAAGAGGAGGACTTGGCTGTCACTGTCAGGGCAGCAATCTGGAAGCTCTTTGAGAGACTAGAGAGGCAGTTTGGTTATAAGCTGGTATCCCATGCACTGGGTTACATAACAGCTGCAAGGTAAGTTTGAAGAAGTTGGCAATTCAAAGGTTTACCATATTTTACAATAGTTGATTTTCATGTTAACGTTCACATTTATAACAAGAAAATAAAATAGGATTATGCTTTTTGACATTTGAGGGCAGGGGTCATGTACTAACCCGTTGAGGACTGAGTATAAATATATCTGGGCTGAGTTCTATGGGAAATGTGTGTAATAGCCAAATCAGCTTGTCTCAAACAGGTTAATAATGAAATTGAAATTAATTTAGATTTCAGATTCAGATTCTTATTCCATTAAGAAACATAATGAAATTAACTGTCAAGCATAAAGAGTCTTCAATAATTCATTCAAACAGAACATTGCAAGAAAGGACTAGGGAAGCACATTGATATTATTTAGATAATACAGTCTGTGTCAAAAAAAATGGTACAGTCGGAAAAAAATTATTTAGGTGTGAAATATTTTCAAATAATGTGTGTATGTGGTACCAAAATAAAGCCAAAAGTTTTTCCTTGCTGATGCGCTTTGTTCTGTATAATTGGCTTTCGTTAAACAAAAGTTATGCTATATTTTGTGCAACGAGGAACAAATCGAAATTGAGCACTTTATGACCATTATGCAAAACCTATACACAAAGCCATGGGACGGCGTGCAAAAAATGGATTTTTCTTGATTGTAGAAAACTAGTCATATTTCAAAAATTACAACACCAAATGTGATGAAAAAATTGCAGGTGAAAGTCTGATCTTCCTGCTTTATGAAAATACCAAACAATACCAGGCTGTGATTAATATTCATACTATAAAAAAATGTTTTCCACTTGTACCATTTTATTTGACACAGACTGTATATATTGCACATTCAGCAGATGTTACTAAAGCTGGAAGATCATTGTGCAGTCTCAAATATATTGTTGCACTTAAAGAAGTTATTATAGTCAAAACTGTTGATTATCTCTTTACAGGTAAAGTGTTTTTGAGATGAAGATGTCTGTATCAAAATATTCTGTTTCTAGCATATGACTTGGGTCTTTCCTAATACCCAAAACATTGTCTACTGTTTGAAATTAACCAGATTTCTTTTGGTAATCTTCAGGCACTAGTCAATGGTATTTTATCTGTCATGTATTCTATTGGTTGTATATCTTTGTATCTATTGCCTGAAATTAAATAAAATAAGGAAAATTATATCTTTCTTTGCTGACCCCTCCCCCCCCCTCCTGTGTAGGAGTGGATTGTCCCATGCTGAGCTTGAAGACATTCTCTCCATTGATGATGAGGTGCTGGATGAGATTTACCAGTACTGGTCCCCTGTAGATCCTACCACCGTGCGCATCCCATCCCTTCTCTGGACACGTCTTAAGTACGAGCTGGAAGAGTACCTTGTTGAAAGGCAAGCAGATGGAAGGGCTGTTATGGTCCTCTATCATAGGTGGGTCTAATTTTTGTTCCCTATCAAAGCATCCTATCGCTGACTTTCACACTGCTGTTGCATGTATTACTATCATTGCAGAGTTTCAGTACCAAAAACTCTAATAAATCGAGCATCTAGTGTTCCAGATTGTGTCACATTTTGCTACCCATAGTTAAACCACAGATTTAAGGTAGGCTTAACTTTAGGAAACCTTTGTGAATATATGTTTTTATACCCAATGGAATAAATTATTGAACAGTTGATATCAAAGTATTTGTTTGGTTGATTAGCACAAATATGTATCTAATGTAACAGGGCTTTATCATAAGGGATTATCAAATGTAAATTTATTATCAGAGTTACCAACAGTAGTGATTCTACATCAGAATGAAAAAAAAATGACTGCAAAATTTTACATATGTTACTAAAATATCATGTTTAGTAGTTTTTAGAAAATCATTCCATTTTTTGACAGATTATGGTTTGACCCAGAGTGGGTAGATAGAGAGAGTGGCGTCACGCGTATCCAAAACTAGGTCAATTTTTATGGAGCCAAAAGTGGAACTTTTTTTCCAATGCGTTGGGCATGGGCTGATCTCTCAAATAGTTCCACTCAGCTTGACCTTGATTGCGCGCAACTAGTTTTGGATACGCGTGTCGCCACTCTCTCTATCTACCCACTCTGGTTTGACCATATAAAATTTATTGAAGTTTGAAATTACCCCCTTTGACCATGATATTTGCTATTGTTAGATCACTCCTATGAAAATTAGAGCAGCAACACATAAAGTTTTATGCTTCTCATAGGCCAATTTTTTTTTTAATTTGAACTGATTTTGGGGGAGTTATGTCCTTGAGTTGTGATGATGTCCTTGGCCTATTTACACATTCTTATTTAACAAATTTTTAAACAGAAATGATTATTTTTAATGCAATCTCCAGTCATTAGTAGGTGTCTGTTTTATGCTTCATATTTAATTATGTTATTATAAACAAACATTACTTTGGTATTGTATGTTCATGGAAATTAAATGAACAAAAGACATTTTATTCTTAACTTTTAATGCTAGGCAATTCAAAGAAGCAGCCCATGCGAGGTATCTAAATGATCCTAAGATAGCAAGAGCATGCTATCAGGTACTAGCTGATTTCTTTGAGGCTCGATGGAGTGACAAACCCAAGGTAACCAAAAACACATTTATGCATTAACCTGACCATAACCATCCTACCAAGTAGTTTTTATATCACAGGATCTAGAAGTTTGATAGAATAGAATAGATCTGCATAATTATTGTGCTTTATAAGTCAATAGTAGTATTATCGTTATTCTAATTATTATGGATTTCATATCTCTCTTTGTTGTAACTGCGATTTAATATTACCATACATATATTTGGTTTATTGATTTGTAACAAGGGACTGTATGCATTAAAAATAGAGAAGTAATCACTGAGGTCAACTTCTATCGAGTGACTGCTAAATGCAAGTCACTCAATGTCATATTTCTGCACATGATAACACCAACAACTTTGTCAGGCAATCCTTTGAACAACATCTACTTTAATTATCCCTTTTCATGTATCCAAGCTGGTGATTTGCACCATAGCAACATCCAAAGACCATCAGACAGCTCCCTCTGGCTCTAAATAATCTTCTCTACCCAATTATTCTCCCTGAGTTTTTCATTTGTCATATGTAAAGTTGAATTGTTGTCATTAATTCTTAGTTCAAGGCCAATGATATTTTCAGTAGCGAATCCAGTATCAGCTCTGACAAAGGATTTTATTGACCCAATGTTCTTTTTTTTAAAAAATTTTATCAGCCCAATTAAGGGCCGATGAAATCCTTTATCAGAGCTGACACTGGATCCACACCTGATATTATTTATGATGTAATGCCACAGTCACAACTTGCCGTAGGCTAGGGGGCACGTGCATGCAACATAGCCAGCGTTGCATGCACATTGCATGCACAGGTCGTGTGTCGATTTCTGCGATTCCTGCATTTCTGTAGTAAGGGTATTGTAAAAACTTCCTGCACGTCGTACATGCAAGGTACGTGCGCTGCACGAATTTTCTACGAAATCCATCGTAGGGAGTTGCACGCCGAAGGTACGGGAAGTTGTGACCGCAGCATAAGTACTCTGAGCCTCATTGAGACAATGTTTTAAATGTATATTTCATTATTCTTCAGACCCTTGTATTGACTCAAAGGAAGGAAACCTTACAGGCTTATCGTAAGGTGGCCTCTCAGCCTCTTAGATTTGATAAGGAATTCAATCAGAGGAAGATCAGTGAGCTCCCCTATAGTCTTCTCTTTGCAGAGGATATCCCAAGGTTTGTTGAGGTAGGTACCTATAAAATGCATATGGGCAGTTCCATAGAAACGTCACTAACCAGGCTTTTTCATATTTAAATTATTTTTATCAGAATTATGTAAATGGAAATATTTGGGGCTCGTCAATAAGCATATCAGTAAATATATATATCAGGATATTCATCAAGAGCTTAAATATTTCTTTCTAAATAACTACAATGCAAATAATCTAGCCTCGTAACTGATGTTAATGTGGAATGGTGGTTAAGCATTCTATAATGTTGTTTCAAAAAACAAATGGAAAGGAGAATGTACTTACCATCAATTACTTATTATCAAAGGTAACCCAAAATAAATCAATATGCATGTGACCATCTACTACACTTTCTATTAATTTTGTTTGGACTTGAGATATTAAAAAAAACATTGAAATGGTTTGCACTCTCTTTTGATATATAGAACATTTATATTAATCATGTTCAGAAGACTGTCATTTCCTATTTTCCCCCTGCCAGTCTTTATACTGTACATCCGTAGTTGGTTTCAAAATGTAATTTTTTTTTTTCAATCACAGAATACATTTGGTAACTATGATTTCCTGCTGACCTCTATGCAAGCCAACTCCACTCAATATGTGATTGAGGAGTTGTCCTGGGCCCTGACGTATCCCAACATCCTTGGTCCCGACACTTGTACTGAGCTTGGACTGTTACAAGATACACTAAGGTGAGATATAAGTTCAGTGCCTTGAAACAACCATTCTGATTGGTTAACAATGAGACTTCTATTCAAGAAGTCTACCAAATAAGGATCCTGATTGCTTACTATCAACTCTTTATGTTATAGCTGAGTGCAGATTTGGTACACTGTTGATTTGTTAAAATCATATTTATATGTGTTTGCACCAACTATATTCATAACTACATTCAGAATTTTCCGTTTTTAAATGCAAATCCCTGACACTTAACGACACAAAAGTGTCAATAATGTCATTAAATGTTAACCATCAATACATAAATAAAAAATTCAATTATCTCCTTTGTTAAATTTATATGTTCGGATTTTCAATATATCAAATTTTTTTATATCAAGCTTGCCCTGGCAGTCTTGGATTAATCCCATTTGTTGACTTTCTACATTTCATAACCTATTTGATGTAGAAGTAGCAAATGTATGTTTAGCTTTCTTTTGGTGAATATGTTTTGGTGAATATATTTGTAAGAATTCAGCTGCCCGTATTCTGAACTCAAGACTGACTTTGTATTGAGTTGAAGTTTATGGGGTGCTATTATTTTATATGAACATTAGACAAAACGATCGCAACAATATTGCCGCACAAACTTCAACTTCTACAAACTCAGTCTTTGGTTAAGAATATGGGCCTTAGAGTTTGGACCATTACTTTCCTGTTTAGACTTGCCAAGCCGACTTTAGAGTTCAAGAACAACACTCAGCCTGTAGCCATTGAGCTTCTAGGACGCCTGAGCTACTTTGAAGAGCAGTACCCTGATCTGATTGGTCGGTTGATAGCTGGTTGCAAGGCGTGGTGTCGGGATACCAGTCAGTTACTCCTAGTCCCACAGATGAGTTTCTTCCCTACCCCTGGAGGCCCCCTCCGGACTACTCTCATCGGACATCTAGGTAGGATGTGGTTTAGTTATTCTAGATATTGTACATTGATGCCTGTAGTCTAACCAATACACAATCCTAATATTCTTGATCATGGTATGCTGAATTGGGTTCTAGGAAAACTACCCCCTGGACAGTTACCCCACGGACGACTACTCCCCATCAAAATATACCCCCTAACTCTACACCTAACCCTAACCCCATTTCTTGGGGATATTTGTCTTAGTGGATAATGGTCCAGGGGGTACATTGTAGTTCTCCTGATACAACTGAATTGTATACTAATTGTGTACTAAGAGCACTGTTAGATTATTTCAGTATCCCATGAAGCTAAGAGCGATTCAAATTCAACTTTTATACAGGTATTAAGCTTTTGAACATGGGTGGTGTTTCACCAAGTTGTTCTTTTAGTTACGAATGACTTTGCAAACAACTAGAACATGTTCTTGGGTGCCATACTAATCACATCCTTACTCATATATAGCACAAGAACCGATCACCAGTCGTTTGTAAAGTTGTTCATAACTTACAAACGATTTGGTGACACACGGCCCTGATCAGCTTTGTTTTATAATAAAATTCACTTTGTGTTACTAGTTCTAAGCATCATTTTCATATTGTTTAATCAGGAGACATCTCTGACCTGTCCATCAGCGATGATGGCAGCTACTTGTCGACATCAGACTCAGAGGGCGCTGTTTACATCTGGGAACTAGGACTAGACGAGTTGCTGTACTCTATGAAAGATCCTCAAGGCAAACCTGTCACTCATGTAACATTTTCTCATGACAATCGCTGGTTTGTTGGATACATCAAAGAGTCTGCAGTCATACAGGTCTGGAGCATGCAGAGTGGTGACCCTACCTCAAGGATTGTCACCATTGATGATAAGGCCGATCTGGACAAGAGAGAAGATAGTCACCAGGCTTGTATTATCCTGCCTAAGAGCTCTGAGACTGTTGTCTTTGGTGCTGCAAATTCAGTGAAGGTAACTCCTCAAAAGAAATGACTTTGTAATATGTTTCAGTGATTTTTGATCCTGTTTATTTATTTATTTTTTGGTCAATAATAGAATGTACCATATCACCCATTTCAGTTCTAAACTTCAAACTTTGAATTGAATGCATTATGTCCAATTTCATGCCTGAATGCACATTTATTTGTTTTGTAAAGATTCAATTGAAGTTCAATACAAACACATTTCATATAGAGTAAGTAAGTTTATTGTGTAGTCGTTGTAAGGTCCTATAAACACCAATACATTATCTCTAGTATTATGTAATCTTTCACTATTTCTTTTGATGTGTTATTATTTTCAGATTTACGATATCCAGTCGGGTGCTCTGCAACATACTGTCAATATATCCAGTGGCAAGATCAAAGGATTGTGTTTATCAGCTGATGACCAATATCTACACATCACAACACAGAATGGTCACTTCCTCACTCATAATATGATGACCTTTGACCTTCTATGTGACCTTCACCCTCATGATGGTCAGGTGACATGCATTACCAACACAGCATCTGGATTTGCTGGAATTGGTTTTGCTGATGGCACGTTCGTAAGTTGCATTTATTTCCTCGCTCTTCGAGAAATAATTTGGTTAAGACCTTGTTTTTGTGTAATTATAACTTTATAAAATTTGTAGCGTAGGTCAGTTTTATTATCGAACACAATTAGAAATAATATATAAAAGTAGTCTGCTTATATGATTGGTATGGTACAATTAAAAGTAAATAAACACGAATTTGTACCATTTTGTTACAAATATTTCATGACCCTCTAACATTATTTTAATATTTTGATTTGTATGCATGCATGCGTGCTAACAATTCAAATACAACGATTAGTTTATAAGGATTTAATTGTTGTTGAAATATTGTTACTTACTGGGATCCTTTTTTTTTCCTTCTTGTAGTGCTTAATTTGCCCAGATGAGAACAAGAACGATGAGTGGGTTGTTTCATGGACAGAAAAAGTGATGGATCAAAAGTCAATAGCCTGTCTGCGCATCAAAGAAGATCTAAGCTTACTGATAGTAGCAGCTGACAAACACATCTATGTGTGGGACTATGCAAAGAAAAATTTACAGATTACATTGCAAGGTAGATGGAATATTAATATACTTATCATTATCAATGCATGGGGGTGTCTCACAAAGAGTTAAGTAGACTTAAAGTTGCACTTAAATTCTTTGTGCACCCTTATATTTAATGCGCAATCTCAATGATAAGTTCTCAAGTATGCAGATGCACTGAGCATAATCTGAACAATGAGGTGATGTGTAACATACCGCCTGAACTAGGAATTTAAGTGTGACTTTAAGTGCGAATTTAAGTCTACCTAACTCTTTGAGAAACATCCCCACGGAAGTAGTTTAATAAGGACCAGTCCTTGTGTTTTTTATTTTAAATATATTTGGTTTTCAGGTTTTAAAGTTTATAAATGAAGAGCTTATCAGACTTAGTACACGTGTCTATTGAAAAAAAAAAGAAGATATTTAAAGGTGCATTTTTTTTTTTTAACAACTGCTCTAAAAATCTATGTTTATACTTTTGTTCATAGGCAGATACCAACCTGAACAATGGTCTGATATCAATAACTCAATTTTCATTAAAATTGTATTTAGCACCTTTTGCATGCATGTTCTTCAAATACTGGGCTGGCTGTAACTATGACATAACTTGATGATTGATATTATTATGATTCGCAATGAAAATCAGAGACTGTCAAAACAATATCTGCATACTGAAAATTATCTTTGATTATAACAATAAGCTTGGAATGTTTATACTGAACTTCATGAATCTGATTTCTCTGATATGACACATGCATTATTTAATGATTCAACTTTTCTGTATTTCATGCTATCCTTATAATTCAGGTCATGAAGAATGTGTAGAGCTGATTGAATTGGCTACTGATAGCAATCTCCTTGTTTCTGGTGGTTTTGATGACATCATCATAGTGTGGGACTTGACCAGTGGGACCAAGGTTCAAGTCCTGGATGGTCAACAGAGTGACATCTCGCTCCTCAAAAGACACAAGAATCAACTTGCATCTGCCTCCTTTTGCACCCCTTACATCAAACTATGGGACATCTCCCCGCAATACCTATCCCAACACCACCACAAGTTTGTCGATAAGAAAGATGTGGCAGCGATTACCAAAGGTCTTCAGTATGTCGTCCATCAGCAGTTCCCAGAGAAACCCTTGATCAGCGTCTGGGAGGCCAATGCCAAAAAATCTGTTCACGTTCCAACAGGGGATGATGATAGCAGCCGAGTCACTTGCTTTACAACAACAGACAATGCCCGAACTGCCATTGTAGGATGCCTAGATGGACGAGTTGTCATCGCTGATCTGAGCCTGAAGAAGGTCTTGAACACTATTCCAGGTGGCAAGAATGCAGTTGTGTCCATATCAGTCCGCCCAGATGAACGATTCATGGCAGTTGCGTATGCAGACAACACAGTCTGCCTCATAAACATCCAGTCTTTGAAGACTCAGCGACAGTTCAATCTTGATGTCAAAGGCGACATCTCCCATCTCTGCCTCACTCTGATGGACATTGTGGTAGTTGCAAGCGATGCAGGGCTCGTCTACGTCAAACTATCCTCTTCTACTGATCTAGTGAGACTGGAGGGAAATCAAAGTCCTGTGAATTGTCTAGGAGTCAGTCCTGATGAGCATCATGTTGCAAGTGGTATGGAAGGTGCTAATACATTAGTCTGGGATCTTCAGATGACCAGAGTAGATTTGCAGATCAGGGTATGAATTGTTTTTGTTTTTTTTCATTACTAACATATTTCCAAACATAAAATAACAAATGAAACTTTGCCTTATGCTGACATCAATCAATTGCACTAATAATTTCATACTGTGCAGCCATTGAACAAAAATTAAAACTAGTCAAGTTTTTCTCAATGTGATAAGTATGACCCAAATTCCATCAATAATAAATATATGTATCATGAATGTTATCACTATGATTAATATCAACATTTGGGACAAATATTACTTTAATCATTTAAAGTACTTTGTGATTGTACCATTCTAAATTAAAAACATTATTAACATTGGTCTTGTGTTTAATCTCTTCTTATTTTAGGCAAAGTCTGTCCAACATCTTTGCTTCACCAAAGACAATGAATACCTTGCAACAACATCAACTGACAAGGTGGGTGAATGAAAGGAGTTCATCTAAATTTTCAGACTTGGGCAGTATGCAATAAAACAAGATTACAAACAAGGTCTTAAAAATTCAAGGTAGATTTAAAAAACTAATACTCTGGTTTTTAGATACAAAATTTTACCAGACAGCGAAGACAAACAAGTCAAATATCTTATCTGTGCCTTTTATCTTACCTGCTCCAGAATTGGTTATTGGAATGATAATTAATAGACTCCATTTAAAAGAATTGAGTATTGAGCTGTACACTATATCCAGGTATATAGTCTACTCCCATTGTAATGAGCTCAGATATACAATGAGATTTTGTTATAACAAGGCGATTCTCCCAGTCCTAATTTCAAAATGTGCACAAGTGTCTGTTTGCCTTTGTGTTCAGTATAAAAAGATGCCATTTTTCAGGAGTAAATATTTTGCGTTATCAATTTTCAGCCTCTTTTCACCTAAATTTGACTGTGTTTTTTTTTTTTTTTTTTTTTTTTTTTTTTAATTTTTGCCTATTTCAGGATTTGTGAATGCTACTGAGTATCATCTCTGAGTATAACAAAATTTTGTCAAACCAAGATATTTGGCTAGCATTGGTCCCAAGCACATCATTATAACAAGATTGGAATGCAAATGCATGATACCAAATCTGAAATCATATTCCTCTATCACAATCTCTCCATTGGATTATAGAAAGTCTTCTTGTGGCGACGCAGCAATGGGAACCAACTCCTGGATATTTACATCTACTCCAACCTGTCCTGTATTGCAGCTATAGAGGGCGCTCTAATAGGTACCACGACCAGATTGGGTCAAGTAGGTGCACGATGGAAATCAAGGATCGGAAGAAAAATCACTAGCAAAGGCAGACAATCCAGGAATGTGCTATACTGTAGGCAGGATTATATTCAGCTGTCAAAAATGAAGGCTGGAAATTGTTCTTGTACTTCAGAAAATTTCAGAAATACCATCTTTTATTAAAGGAAACTATCTCTGTTTAACATCTTGCATGGAAGAATGAGAGAAAAAAAATCATAGAAACATAGTGGTGAAAGGTTTATGAGAAATTGGGTTGAATTTTAGAGTATTTGAAATTTCGTGAATTACTCATGGTAAGGAGATCGAGTGACGACTTGTGAGTGTCAAACTTGTTAGAAATCTTCAATATTTTCCGCATATATGATAATAAAACACACTTTTGGCAAATGGCAAATTAAACCTGACACTTTTTTTCTACAACTTGTCGATCATAAAAGAAAAATATGTTCTTCTATTACAAATCGAAAAATGATAATAAACAGTAAAATTCTAAACAAAAGGTATGCGGGAAACTCTCCTTGTATTACATTCCAGGTCATGGTCCTATTTGCAAATAGAAGGATCTCCATACTATTTAGAAAATATTCAATTTCAATATATCTCTGTCTCATTTATTAATGATGTATTGTGTCAATTTTTTCAACAAACAAAAAATCTATCAATGTTGTTCCTCTAAAAGAAATTCTCTTTTCTTCCAGGCCAATTTATTTGAAGCCCCTTGAAAATTTGATTTTCTGTTCTAGTAATGGAGTTACATTATAAAAATAGCTCAAAATAATTGTGGATTGTTAATCATACTCTAAGAAGGTTTGTTGGGTTGTCTGGACTACCGGGTAGGTAATTTAAACAAACTATCAAACAGTTTTTGGAGAGTGTCGCACTCACCATTTCAAAAAGCACAACTCATACTGGCATATCAAGACTGTGTCTTTGCCCATGTTCAGGTCCAGTGTGTACCTCAATTTTAGTCCTTACTCATCTATTGTTAGTTTGTTTTGTAGGTATTATTTATTTATTGTGCTGAATATTTAGTGTAAATTTTTATGACGAATTATGAATTTTTTTAAAGACCCAGGCCCCGTTTCATAAAGAGTTACCGGTACTATTATATTAAATTAGCCATCAATGCCATAGTTACTTTCATACAATACTGCAGTTTGATTGGTTGTTGAGCAATGTTACCATGGTAGTTACCATTGATGGCAAAGTTACTATAATCTTCACTACATATATTTATACATGTTTATATATATTTATATTGAAGATAACTTTCAACATATATATCAAAATATATTTGATAAGATATTAAAATGATTATGGATAGTCCTAAAGGCTGAATTGATGCAACAAGCAATATTGCACAAACATGCAACTTTATATACTTATTCATTTTTTTGTCATAAATTGATGTTCTTTCAGTATTGGATTTGCATGTGTGCTCTCGGCTATTCTACTTATATTTAGGTGTAATGTATGCTTGTGTATTTTCTTGTATATTACTGCCTAAATATGACTATGTTATAGTCAGTACTGTCAAATTTGTCACAGGGTATTTGGACTAAAACATTTTTGCAAGACTATATTGTTTTGTATCGTACAAATTGATTCATTGTAATGTGAGTAATTTTTCATTCCAATCAATCATGCATTGAATTTTAATTACATTTATAGCTCCTTGTCTACAATTTATGTGTGATGTAAACATTGAGGTAAACAAGCACTGCCAGTAGGTGTTAGCTATTAAACATTCCAGTATTGTAACCTTGTTCTTTCAGGAGTTTTAATGTATTTCATGTACAAAATTCAGGATTATATGTTTCATGTCACATGCATTTACATTGGAAGATTATTGTGAAGAAAACCGTCTCAGAGTTATTTTGTATGCCCTATCATATAGCTAACCCATAGAGGACTGGAACAAATAAAATCTTGCTGAGGTTTATGGGAAATATGTGTTATAGCCAAATCAGCTTATGTTAATAGCAATTACTGTAATGTTATGTATCTGTATTTCTTCTGCGACATACCACTGTGATCAGTGTATTGTAGATTATGTGTGCAAATTGTTTTTGATATTATAAGACTTATCAATTCCTTGTAAATGGTAATAATATCCTTATTATATGGGGAAAAAAATTATGTATATATATAATATATTTGTTTTCCTGTACCAAATTTTTACTTTCAATTTTTGGTCAAGGTAAACAGAATTTGAAAAAGAAATCTTCCTGGTACAATTTTGCCAAATCAATTCTTACCAAATTTTGATCAGTCTTCCAAAATAATTCTTAAATTACTCAATGAATCTTTAATTAATGTGTTATAATACAAGCCCATGTGAGATATGCAATATATGACCACAGATGTGCATTGTTTTTATGTAAGGGCAAGTTACTCTTATGGATGGAAAGGCATATGGTACTTTTTGAAACCTGATATTGTGAAACAATTAACTTTAAAAAGTATATACATATACCAGTGAAATTTGTTTTGTAAATGGATAGTAAGAAACCAAACTATACAAAACAAAACAAAAACAAAGTAAAGAAACAATGGGTCCAATAGATGTACGCTTTTTATATGCTGATCTGTGTGTACTTGAAGCGTACTGAGATGTATTTTGCCATGTTTTTTTTTTGTTTTGTTTGTTTTTTTGTTTTTTTTTTCAAAGCAGTTTACTGTTTAATTTCTGAATAGGTGTGGAGAATTCTTATTACATGAAATACCAAAGAATGAATTGTGCATTTCTATTAAGCACTGCCAGTTATCTTTTATTATCATTTTTTTAAATACATTTGTTGTTGATAATGTATACCCGGTACTGTATGGCTGAAAAAATCATGTCTTTCACTCTCATATGCCATATGCACTTAAGTTTTGTACGTGTGATAAATGCATTTGTTTACATTTGTCTTTGAATAGATTTTAACCTTTCACTCATTATATCTCAACTAGACACATTCTTTCAAGATGAAATTATGAAATTGGAATTGACAATCATAACTTAGTTTAGTTTCAAAGGTTTATATTTGTGTGTCTGAAAGAGCTATGAAGTGAACATCACTACCTCTGAAATCTTTTCTTTTCAGGCTGAAATATTTTTTATTGATATTTGTGTTGAAGTGATTATGATTGAAATGTAGGTTCTTGAAATTAATTTATGTGAATTCCAAATTAATTATAATCGATTTGTATCAAATATAGCTATCATGAATTTGTGAGATATATCTACATAATGAAAAATTAATCATATATTTTCCCCCTTGCGATCCTTAAGATATATATGTTAAAGAAGATTTATATGTATAGATGTAGATATATTTATATTTTCTATATCAAAGCTTTGCTTTGAAGTGGTATGCAGTTGTCGATTTGCAATAATATTGTACTTTGTATGGCATATAAAATGAAATTTATAATCATGATCTTTCATCTTCCAACATTGGTGTATTGGTCTTTCATATGCTTGCAATATGCAATCAGCTTTGTTTTGTCACTTTAAAAAATTATAATTTTTTTTTTTTTTTTTTTTTTTTTTTTTTTTTTTTTTTTTTTTTTGCGATAACAGTAAGGCCTCATGTGGAGTGATAATTGTACCTTTCTATTGTATATATTTACTAATAAATCTTTATTTGAAATTTTAATTTATCTCTGACGAGTCAAATTTTGTTGAAACATGACCCCAGCAGAAAATATTTGAAAGAGAGTATAAGAGAGAGAGAGAGAAATGCATGGTAGATGGAAATACAGTGGTGTATATAAAGAGGGAATATATGTTGTGTATCCTGTGATGAAAATTGCTTGGCAGACAGTTGGGGGGGGGGGGGGTAAGATAGAAAAGGATGATGAGATGGCCGGGTAGATATAAAAACAAGGAATGCATCATCCATCAATCCAACAACGCTTCTTAAATTTTTTTATCAAGAATAATTAATTGGCAGATATATATTTCAATTATAAAGCATTTTATTTGACCACAGACTCTAAAGGTGGTATCTCACCTGAGGAGACATCTCTGAAACTTGGAGACGTCCGAGAGACGCCTCGGAGACGTCTCTGCATGTGACTCAAAATCTCTGTACGAACATGTTCAATTTTCCTGTGACCGTTAGGAAACTTCTCAGTCTTGCAAACTAGTCTCAAACACGTCTTATGGCAGGTGAGATACCACCATTAGACGTTCTGCAAATTAAGATTTTGAAACGTTCAAATTTTGACACAAAATATCATTATGCAGCGTGACGTCATAATAGGCCTAATGAATATTTATATACAGGCTAGGCAGCAGCTAGACGTCCGTCCACAGTAGTCAACATAATAAATAGGCCTCAAATGCGTCTTTAAATTCGTAAAACGAGACTGACATGGCCCATTAAACAACTGTAAATAAACAGGTAAGACACATAGAATAAATATATCGAAATTCGAATAATATGGCAGAAACCCTAGTTTTGAAATCATATAATTTTCTCTCCTCGAATCGTCTGTTTCACTGTGCCCATAATCTTCTCACCGACCCGAATCACAAGGGTTTGTTCCCCCGTGTCGCCGGGGCGCTGATCATGTGATGGCTTGCTGGGAGTGCTGTGATATGTGTAACTTTGTTAGATGGAATATAGTGTAAACTTCAGTTGGGCCTAGGCCCTATGCATGGTCAATTCAAAATTGACTACTGTGTAGGACTACTGGGCTGTGGTTGTGTAAAAGAAACAATGGATGATCTAACTAGATTCTACTGAAATTATTTTGTTGATCTAAAAATTAAAAAGGCTTCACAAAGCTCACATATCACTTTATCAGCTCCTCTCAATCATCAAGAATAGATCTAACTTAAGTTACACAAGTAGCTCTCAAAAATCAATTTAAAAATAACTCCTCCAGGAAGTTTACCTCTTAATTTTTACGATCTGTTAGGTGTATATTTTATTATGATTGTGAATGATGGCTGCCCGAGTGAGAATGACAATATGCTGTGTTTACTAACATAGTTCGAAGGTCTATTAATTGTTTCAAACCTTTTTTGATGATTTCCTCAAAAACACAAATATTTGGTGCTTTATGCGCATTTTACATATATTGTCGTGAATAGCAATATTGTTTTACTGTAGGGTAGCGCGCCCAGTGCCCGGTTCCCTCCCGGTAATCGGTTGTTAGCTACTTCAACTTATTTAACAAAAAAATCACAAACACATCAGCCTTCAAACTTTCACAAAAAAATCATCAAGCATTCATCAAACACACCACAAAAAATCACACAATCACAATATAAAACGAAATTGGAAACTTACTCTGAATTGGACGTCATCACGGAGATATTTCCACTTTAGCGCTTAGCGAAAACGCTAACGAGTTGGCCACTCTTCCGGGTTGCATTGTGAAGTAATGCTGTGCGCTGCTACCATGAATTTGGTATGAGAATGACGGGGAACTTCCACTTATTCTTTGGTCGCAGCGAATTTTTTCATCTCGCTCCACATGTTTTGCAATCCTAAAAAAACCACACACACTTGTCAAGAGGGGGTGCTAGCCACTTTTCGGTTTCGTCGAGACATTGAGTGTGGCGCCTACACATTATCGGGGTTTTGTGTTGTGACGCTTCGCATCGCGGGTTTTTCAGTCTGCGCGATCGAAACGCATAGGGAAACCACGCGTAACCGGATACTATTCTGCAAAACCGATTGCCGGGCGGAAAACATCTCCTCATTCTATCAGCGATATTTCTTTAATTATAATTAAATATTTTCAAAGATTTTGATAATCTTTTAGAGTATAATTTTTTCGTTCTTCTGGTGGGTGGATCGTCAGATAAAGGAGGTAAGTTTTCATATTATCGCCGATTTCCCCTTAAGGGACCGAATACTGAGCGCGCTACCCTATAAGTGGTTATTTTCGTGGTGGTGGTGGCGCGAATTTCCCAAACTAGTCCAAAATCGCGAAAAATATGTGTATGCGAAATATTGCCTTACATCATTTGATGTTTTTTTTCTTGTGTTATTTAAGTTTTAATTTTCATCAAATGTGAAAATGATTTCATTCTTTAACAACTATTTAAAATATGATCATGTTTAAGAAAATCTATTTCTATCTACATTTATAGGGAAACAAATTTGGAGTAAACTTTTTTAAAGTAGGAATGATCCAATATCTTACTTTAATATTATAAATCTTTTGATTGAATCTCTTTGAATTGAATCTCCAGAATTGAGGATTATGAAGTATGGCAACCTTTAATTCCCAAGAGAAAGAAGACATTCCTGGAGTAGCCACAGGAGATCCATCATTAGATATCCAGGAGAAGACAGAGACAGAAGAATGCAATGTCAGGAAGGAGGAGCATGGAGCAAAGGTGGATCCTGAAGGTAAAACACTTTACAGTCTGTATCAATAAAAAGGGTACAAGTGAGAAACATCATTTTAGTGGTGACACAGCATTTGCTCCTGCGACAAATTCACAGGCTTTATTTCGTCCATGATAAGGGGTTAGGGTTACAATTAGGTTGTATGTCAGCGTTGAGTCCAGTGTTCATGGTGTTGAAGTTAGTTATTTGATTAGTGTATGAATTTTCAGCGGAGCAATTGTAGCCAGGGAGAATGTCATGGAATCATTTTTAATATGAAGATCAATCTTTACCTGGATTGTTTAGTAATTTCCTTGAAGCAGGAAAAGGTGGCTTTTTACTGCAAATATTTCATCTCATTTGGTGCTTTAGATTTTGAGATATGATGAGTTATCTACAATTATGAAAAAAGCCATTTTACAAGCGTATATGTTTATGGCATTGTGTAGATTTCAAACATAATAGCCCATGATAACCAGAGCACAGTAGTGCTATGAATAAAGGGTTTGTGGAATTGTAATTTTTCCTTGTTGCACAAAATTGAGCTTTACTTTTTGTTTTAAATAAGGTCATATTCAAACGTGAGTGACACGACATTTGGACTGATAGAAGGGCGCATATCTTTGCACTTGTAGGTTCTGAATTGATCACGACTACCATAGTATGTTTAATGTAGGAGGGGCATGTGTCATTACCACTTGGATTTGAATTCTACAATTGGTCCTGGAAATTATGATTAAAAAACAGTGCGTGAGTGACACGACGAAAAAAAGACATGGGTTTCTAACCATCATTGGTTATGGTTGAATTTCTGCCCAAGTAGATCTTTAAGGGTACCATAAGTTCTGGTATATCTATATGAATAGTGTACTTCTCTGACAGTTATTGTACTTATCAGTCATTCCCTCTCTGTGGAAAATGGTCCACCTCTATGTGTCGTGAGTGACACGACATCCAAAACGTGAGTGACGCGACATCCAAAACGTGAGTGACACGACCAGTGCCTTAAATGCAACAATTCAAGTAAATAACAAGATCGAAATTACCTGTGTGTATATGCCATGTTAGAGTAGTCCATGAAAATTACTTTAAGTAAAAAAAATCTGAAAAAAGTGAGTAGATATAAGAATAAGAGGCATTTAAAGCAACATAGTCCCATATGTGCAAATTCTTGTTTGATCAATTATTCAGCGTAAGAAAACTGGATCACAAAATGTTTGAACTTAAATAATAATATTGGTTGTATTGTAAAGAAGCTTTTGTGCTGATTTCAGATCCTAATTTGCGTTTTTAAAGGCACAGCGTCACATTGAAATTTCAGCTAAATGTCCCACTTAGTTTGAATATGACTATAAGGAAATTATACAAAATAAAGTCCTTTCAAGTTATATCAACAAGTGGATATGCTGAACTTGATAAATGATAAGCCTTCAGAAGGAAATACACTGTATATTACGATTTTCGCTGATATTCTGCTAAGAAGTCATATTTATGCGAATCTAGGCAATAACACAGGTTTGTCTAAAGTTCTGAGTTTTATACTCGTTGGCTCAATTTGTTGGCGGAAATTGCAAGGGTTTTTTAATTCAGTCGTGCATTGAGGCACGTCTATACCTCAACTTTAAAGTTACTTAATTGTCATGCTCATCCATGTAACCCTGGTATGATTTGTATTACAACCATTGATTTAATTTTTATGATTTAGATGAAAAGAAAGAGGACAAGCGTGCAGAGGCGGATATTCTTCCAATCCCAGATACATGTGTAGATCACCTGACACAAGGCTTGCTACATGCCATGCTCCCACACTTCCAGAAACATGAAGAATCACTCACAGAGCTAACGTAAGGAACTTCTCTATGATCAAGTTCTATCAATGTAAAGGCAGAGTAATGTAAACAGCTAAGTTAGTTAGAATTTTTTTTAAGATGAGTGTTATCTTTCATTTCAAACCCAATTCTGTTTTAGTCTTTTGCTACAGATACGATTTAATTTTTTTTTTTTTTTGTGAAGAAAGCCTGACAAAAGAAGAAGAAAAAAATGAAGAGTCTGTTAACAAAATGTTTACAGAACTATCGTAGTCATACATAATTATCATAACTACATTTGATACTTGAGAGCAAGAACAATATCAAACATGGCAAGTGCACATTCCCATGCTTATTGTTACAGGTTTCTTGTGTAATAGGATTCTCACTAAAAGTCACTCACTCATTCAGTCCCTTGACTCTTCTGGAGTCATTGCGGGGATCTGAGAGCAGAAGAAGCGCACTTTTCCCTCCATGCCATCCTGTCAGCACCCACAATGTAAAAGTATTGTTTTAGAGAAACCAAACAAATATCATTTTAGTTACAGTATTGTTTTGTCTCTGTTTAACTGTTTAACAGGAGAAACCAAGTTCTTTTGATTGAAACTCTTCAACAAGAAAACAGGAAGTTTACAGAGAACAAGGTTGTTGATGATCTTACTAAAATGGTAAGTAAACTATTTTCTAACCTTTCAGAATTTGGGCCATTCCACGGCAAGTGGTCCTAAGCACCAAACAATAAAATTGGCATATGAATGCCCAAATGTGGCTTTTTTGTTAGATAAATACCCACAAAATCATATTTCAAAAGTGATTTCGCATATTTATTACCGTTACCAAAAATATGTGTTTCAGGAGAATACAGTCTGTTAAGGAGGGGAAATAATTTGAATTTAAAGAAAAATTTGATAACACCACAATATGATTAATTTGACTACAATATTGATTCTTTTAACTTTTATTCTTCAACATTTAGTTATTTTAATAAAATTCATATCATATTTAAACATGAGAAATGCAACTTTTCGAAAAAATTGTTAACAAAAAACCTCATCTCAAGATGTAACTTACATAACGCAAAAACATCAAAAAGTTTTATCACCCAAAAATTACTTGAATAGAATTTAATTATGGTACATTTACAAAGCTAGTGTAGTATGCTAAATATCATTGTGAAAAACCAGAACATTTACGTAACGTCTTCATAGGATAGTGCCACTGCAAAAGTGTGTAACTTACATAACGTTACGTAAGTTGCACATCAAATTAAGTAAGTTACATCAGTGCACTCAGTAAAAATTGTGTTAAACTTTCTGAAACTTGACAGAAAGTGAAAAGTATATCGATTCAAGTGCATTATCATTCAAATTTTATAGCCAAAATGAAGCTACAAATTTTTTTTTTAATTTACAAAATCCCACAAAATTTAATTATGTACATGTGGGACTACACTTAAATTTGATTGCTTATGATGTAAATACTTTGAAAACTAAAGAAGATAAAGCAATTAAGTTTTCAGTTTTGGTTTCCTATGATGTCATCCTACAAAATTAATCATAAATTAAGTCAAACAATTGGATAGTGGATATTTTTTTCATTGAATTTTCAGACGACGTAAGTTACGTAACGCTCATGTGTAACTTATGTAACAGGGAAGATGGACTCATATAAAAAATATGGGTGATAGGATCTTCCTAATTTCAACTGAAAATGTAGTTTTATTTCTTTCCTCTTGATTTTTAATGAAAGTTAGTCAGGAGCACTAAGCACTTCACAAGATTTTCAAATTTCCCCAAAAAGGTTGATGATCCCATTTTCTCTGACGTAACTTACGTAACGCTCATAAAATTGATTGTCATTTTTTAATTCAGACCAAGTGAGCTTATTTTTGTTTCTTAAATTTGAGAGTATATGGCATGGATCTACCATAATAGGATATAAACTTCCAATGCAGTTTATTAAGAAGAGGAGGGCAGTTCTAAGGTAACGGAGTGACATTCAGAAGCAACATTTCAGCATTCAAACTAATTTATCATCCAAGCTTTAATCTTTATTCACAAAGAAATGGTTAATGGCAATAGCTGATGGTACCCTCTTTTCAAAATGATGACATTTGTTATAGTGACCCACTTCATTAATGAGTTATGAATATTCATAAACATGGTTACGGAGTGACGCAAAATGGACATGCATATTTTAGCAAAAAACATTTTGCTGAAACTCTGTGAACTTTAAATGACTATCACATTTGTTAGTAATTGATTGGATTATATGTTATACTAGGTATAATATGCCACCTTGCATAAGAAAATTGGTTGAATATTTTGTTAATTATGACTTAAAAATTGAACCCATGTCTGGTTACGGAGTGAACTCTGAAACATCCACACAATGCTAATGGTCATATTCAGACTAAGTGGGACATTTAGCTGAAATTTTGATGTGGCGCTGTGCCTTTGAAAATGCAAATTAGGATCTGAAATCAACACAAAGGCTTCTTTACAATACAAACAATTATTTAAGTTCAAACATTATGTGATCCAGTTTTCTTACGCTGAATAATTGAGCAAACAGGAATTTGCACGTAAGGGACTATGGTGCTTTAAATGCCTCTTATTCTTATAACTAATCACTTTTGCAAGATTTTCTTTGCTTAAAGTAATTTTCATGGACTACTCTAACATGGCATATAAATACAGGTAATTTGGATTTAGTTATTTACTTGAAATGTTGAATTTAAGGCACTGGTCGTGTCACTCACATTTTGGATGTCGTGTCACTCACGACACATAGAGGTGGACCATTTTCCACAGAGAGGGAATGATTGATAAGGACAATAAATGTTGGAGAGGTACACTATTCATATACATATACCAGCACTTATGGTACCCTTAGAGATCTACTTGGGCACAAATCCAACCATACCCAATGATGGTCAGAAACCCATGTCTTTTTTCTGTCGTGTCACTCGCGCACTGTTTTTTAATCATAATTTCCAGGACCAATTGTGAAATTCAAATCCAACTGGTAATGACACATGCCACTCCTACATTATACATAATATGGTAGTCATGATCCATTCATAACCTTCAAGTGCAAAGATATGCGCCCTTCTATCAGTCCAAATGTCGTGTCACTCACGTTTGACCATATGTAAAATGACTATGGCCACATGTCATGAGTTGGGTGGAAAATGCGTTACATGTCCAAAAAATTGTAGAAATGTACATTGTCACAATCAAACATCTCTAAGTTTCTTAGTAGTAATCAGAAATGTATAAAAGTATATATATATTGAAAGCAGAGATTGAAAGGAAGATGATTAACATATTTTTGTGCCTGTATAAGGTGTGTCATAAAAGCTATACAGAGTGTTACAGGAAAAAATGGTTTGAAAAACTTCACAATTTTACCGGCGATTAATTTCTTAATCTTTTCACCAACTGAAATGAATCATCTTGGATTGTGTTAATAAGACGCTATGCTTCTAAAAAATATAAACTTGTACACAAAAATTATTTTTCTAACTGAGCTACAGGGTGTCAAAAAAGAAGAAAAAAACAATGCAAAAAGGGCAGAAATCCTGTCTTTTACACTTGAATTACAACCCAAACAAAGTTTATTGCAAGTAATTTGTTTCCACTTAATTGTGTATTTACATGCATGCAAAGAAAATTGCGAAAATTTAACAATTATTGTTATAAAAATGAATGTGACAATTTTTGATGCCTGCAATGCATTGTCTATGAGGATGTGTGCATTAAGTATGTTTTAATTGATTAATTAATTGATTAAATGACTTTTGAAAAATCTTCCTCACATTTATTTAGAACCACATAAATTCCCAAGAGAATGATATATCACTCAACACCATAAGACCAATTGGCTGCAAAGATATAACACAGCAAACAAAAAGAAAGTATCAAAAATGGGAATTCCCTATGCTTTAACACGTGCCTCCACCGTAGGATCCTCCACCGTAGGATCCCCACCCCTTACCCCACTCCACTAAAAGTATCTTTGTATTAAAACTATGAGCATAACAAAGCTGAAACTTCACAGACATGTAGCCTGATAAATTATCTACAATTGAATTATTGCACAGCTTATGACTGTACATCATTTTTGTGCTATTGAAAAAATGTGATAATTTTCCCTCCAAAATGTAACGCCTCCACCCTTTTACTATACCCCAACTTGTGACACATGACCCTATGTCTCCCTTGCTAGATAAAAAAAAAAAACCCTCCTGATTGTTTCAATTTAATTTCTGTTTGCTCTATATGACAGCTCTAGGTGGGGGATTCAAAGCTTCTACACAGAACTTTGAAACTCATTAAGTATGCTAATTTATGCGCATTTTTCAAAATTCACAAAAAGAGGTTCTTCTTTATTTGCCGACCGATTTTTAATTTTTTTTGTTCCATCTGGTAGAGCTACATGAGGTTTACCAAACTTCTAAACAGAATTTTGAAATTTTGATTTAAAAATTGTCAAAATGTATGCTAATTTATGCAAAATTCTTCAAAAATAACAATAAATGCTTCTTCTCCTTTATTTGTCGATCATTTTCAATACCATTTGCTTTATATGATAGCACTGGGTTAGGGATACAGAGATTTTACACAGAATTTTCAAACTCATTAAGTATGCTAATTTATGCAAATTTTTTCAAAATTCACAAACATTTTCTTCTTTTTTTTCTTCTTTTTTTTGAGTTTTTTTTTCTAATCTGGTAAAGCTCCATGAAGTTATCTAAATTTCTACAAGGAATTTTGAAATTCAGACTAGAAAATAATCTATCCTAATTTATTCTAAATTTATTTTTTTTAAAGAATGCTTCTTCTCCGTAATTTGTTGATCAATTTCAATTCTGTTATGCTTTATATGAAAGCAGATTAGCACTAGGTAGGGTAATTGTCAAACACATTGTCTTATTTTTATTCATATATGTACAGGTCAGTGTCTTCTTTAAACTAAACTACATAAATTGTACAACATACATGTAAACAAATGATTGAGTTCACAGCCTCATCCATTTCCTTCAAAAATAATCTACTAAAGTCCTCAAAGAAGCTCATATCAGACCTCACACAAATGCCTGAGTTGTGCAATGAATTGCTGACAAAGGGCTCATTTTCATAATTATGGTCTCATATCCTCAAAGCATGCCACCCCAATGTCTCTCTTGGGCACTTCTCTAAAAGAATCCTGAACTTTAAAATTTCTAGTGTAGAGTGAGCTTTGATCAATTTGCACATGTACAGTGTACATGCAATTCAATGGGATGTCACTCCGTAACCATAATGGTTACGGAGTGACACATTTCATGAAGCCGTATTTCTCGAACAAAATCCATTCAAATATAAAAAGTTTATGCAATTGATAGATACGGGTGATCCAGATTTGCAAAAAAAAAATTTGTTGCATTAAACCCAGTTGTTCTAAAAATATTTAGAAAATATGTGTTTTTGTGGTTACAGAGTGACATTTTTAGGTAACTTCATATTTGTGCTCATTGATATGGAACAAAGATCGCAAAGCAAAATATTACGTGAAAACTTTACTTTTTATATATCCTGCTTTCATAACAAAATATAATCAAAGTATTTTTTTTATTTTCTAGGTTACATTTCTCTTACATGAAATGTAAGTAAAAAAGATACAAATTTGACAATTTAGGAAAATTGAATATTAATGCAATTTTTAAACCCCAAATACGCTAAAAAGGCCAAACCATCCACAGATATTGAAAATATGGACTTTTAGCTTTCATATGATACCAAATTTGTCATGGAACCATGAATTTGAAATTTTGGGGGTCATGTCCTGTTTTGCTTGGAACTGCCCAGGACAGACCTGTTATGTCAATATTTTTCTCTGAAATGTAACTTACGTAACATGGAATGGCCCTATTCCTGAGTGGTTCAGATTTGTGAGAATTTCCTTGTGTTATAACAGCGAAACAATAGAATTTATACATTTTTTTTTTTTTTTTATGCTTTAATATATTGCTTACCGCCCCCCCCCCCCCTTAGCTAATTTATCAAAAGAAATTGAATATTGCTCAGCTAATGCTCGAAAATGTTGAATAATGTCTTTTGACTAACCACTATGCAGAAAGATTTTGTTATTAGTAATACCCATGTGTTTGAGAAATGGTCTTGCCCATCTTTATCAGTAATATTGTTTATGCCATTGTAACTAAAATGATGCTATACAGTGCATCCCAGAAAAAGCTGAAGGAGGATGTTAGTCATATTTCTTGATGAAAGTAAACAATTTATGAAAGAGTTTGACATTGACATGTTAATCAAATTGCACAGATCAGAACAATGAGAACCACACTGGGTGTCTTCAGCAAGTGAACAACTCATGTTTGAATCAATTGGGAGATTTTATGAAAGAAAGCTAACAAATAAAATAAAAGGAATCCAAAGGTTGTTACATCCTTGCAAATCTTACCCACTTATTCTGCATAATTTTATTTTGACACCTAAATTTAAATCAGTTCTTGCCCATCCATGTGTGGCTCTCGCTTATTGTATCCGCTGTCAACATACAAGGGAGAAAAAAAATAAATAAACGTCAGAATACTGCATTTTATTATCAATTATTTAAATTGACTAACTGTTCCAGTCCTGGTTGTCTGAGACACACTGTATATCATTCATTTTTATGATTGTTGTTTTCGTATTTTAATGTATTTGACAAGTATCAATTTGAAATCATTTATGATGTGCAGATGCTAGAAGCGAAGCTTTATCAAGGCAAATTGACAGCTATCAAAAAGGAGATGACATCATTACATGACAAATCAAGCAAGTTAAAGGTATGCATACTTCTGGAGTACACATAATGTATATAAAGGAAGTTTCTGAACAAGATAGGGGACTTTTGAATTGACTTTTATAACTATCCACTTGACAAGATATATTTGTTGTTGCCTCTCAAACACATGTCCATTATTACTGTGAATGCTGAACTCTGCATTATGAATACAGAAATATTGAAATTTATACAACTGTACCTCTTCGCTTAATTTATTAATCCTGATTCAAAATACAACATTAATTCTAGTTAAAGGTTAGAAACATTGAGGTGACATATTATATGTCTTTCTTCTGTTTTCATTTTCTTGTTATATTTGTCCTCAGATGTTATTTTATCGGCTTTGTGATTGGAGTAATATCTCAGAGTTTTATTCTTGGATTGTATGTTTGTAAACTCAAATATAAATCAAAGTCAGTGCAAGTGCATGGTAAACAAGAATCATTTTCTAATCAGGATAGATCAATATAAACTTCCATTATATGTTTATCCAAACATTTGTGAAGGCAGTCAAGAAAACAAGGGATTGACTCTGTATCTTATTTATTTACTAGTTGGAATAAATTTCTTTCCTTCTTTCTACAGAGGCGAGCTTTGAAGTTACAACAGCAGAAAATGAAAGAGAATCTAGAGAAGGAGCAACAGAGAGAGAAGGAGATTGAAGAGGATAGAAAACTCACGGCAAAGAGACCATCATCAATCAAGACAGCACCACATAGATAGCCATGAATGGGACTAGAAGGTTATTTGTGCAACATAAGATGTAGAAATAGAAGTAGGTATTATGATGGTATCTCACTTCGCAGAGACGTCTCCTGATTTGGAGACTTCTCCTATAAGTTTTATTGTGCCACAGAGACGTCTCCGAGACTGAAAAATTCTAGATATACACATGTTCCCTGACCCGCGACTCATGAGACGTCTTTAAGACGTCCTAGCAACTAGTATCAAATCCATCTCACACCCGTCCCAAACTAGTATCCATTCGTATCATGGCAAGTGAGATACCACCATTAACATCAATTTTTAATCAGACTATTCAAAGAAACATTGATAAAATGAAATGTGCTAGTTTTGTGAAAATTATGACATGATATAAGTCCATTCCAAAAAGTGATGTTGATGCTTAAGAACAGTACTAATTACATGTACTGGGAATCTACAATGTGGCTTACCACAGATTTGGTGCTTGCAAGACACGAAGGATGGTGCCATTTGTGGAATCCCCATCTGGTTATGAAATTGAAGACAGTTTGTTAAAGTGGCAAATTAAAAGCATTTCAATCCTTTCAGGTTTTAAAGTTTATTGTTTGAATCCTGCCATGCTCACTCATAGCAACATACCATACTAAAAGTAGATTTCTTTAGAAAATGCCTTGGTTGTAATTACATGACTGCATGACATCAGACAATAAATATTTAGAATGTATAGATATTGCTCTTTACATTAAGAAAATGTGAAATATGACCGACATGTATGACTATGAGTTGTTGTTGTTGGTTTTTATTAATTTATTTTTTAAGTTTTGTCTCATTATATTGATGTAAGGGAAAGATAAACTAACTTGATTTTGAAGCTCTTTTTTTCCCCTTTAATAAGGCTTACCAGAATAAGACAAACCATGTTAGTTATTTGAGAACTTTTATTGAGGACATAGTCATAATTTTAATTTCATTTCTTGTTTTAATGAATTTCACAAAGATGCAGTCCTCTCCCATACGAACAAGGTGCTTAGGACTAAGCCAATTGCCTAAAAATAACAAAAGCTCTTTATATTGCACACACACACACATCATTATGTACTATGATTGTGATTGAAAATGGATCAAGATGAATTGCCTCATTATAAAAGAGTGATCATTGTAATGGGAATGAACTGTAAAGATGGTCATATTGCGTATGAACATTTTTTTTATTGAATAGAACATGACAAACATAGTTTTCAAAACAATATGACGCCTATCTTAAGGATATTTGCTTTCATGTTTTTCATTGAAACTTTTTATGTCAAATGTAATTTAAAAAATAATCTCTAATAGAAAAAGAGATGTATGAAAACAAGATTGTCATATAGGCCTACTGTACTTTCTCAACAAATATCTCAAAGTTGTATCTCACTTGAGAAGATGTCTCCGAGACTCCAGCAACTGATCTGTCCATTAGTGTTGAGTCTCTCGCGACTCGTGAGATGTTGTGAAGACTTGGGAGACGTCTCCGAGACGAAGTTGCAAACTAGTCTCAAACTCGTCTCATGTCAAGTGAGATACCACTGTACAACTACAAGTTAAGTTGTGACATTGAATTTCTGTTATCAGATACTGTGTGCACACATTATTTGAATGATATCTAACAGCTTTAGCAGCAGTATTAGTATTCTCTGTCTCCACTTAGAGAAGTAGAGAAGTAATGTAGAGGATTGTTATTAAATGCTCCATACAAAATGTATTTCATGGTCAACCATCATCCAAATGTCTTCCATTCTGTACTTTTTATCAAAAACTCTATATATCAAAATGTACATTTTAGCACACCATAGAAAGTGATTGACTTTTAAAGATAGTTCAGATATAGACGTAGAACAAAAATTGTTATAAAATACTAATTGATTCACGCTGTAGGTAAATATGGAATATGAATCAAATATATCTCGTGATAATGTAGGAATCATTCAAAAATTCCATTGATTTTCATGCATTTTTGAAAAATGAAGCTTCATGGTAAGAAACCAAGATTACTTTAGAATGAAAGATGGACCTATAAAAGGCTAGAAATGTTATATACCCACTGCGTACACAAATTATGTTAATCTTTGCTACTAAAATTAAATTTTTAATTAGGATCAGAGTATCATAGTGAATATAGTCATTGCATAACCAGAGGGAGGGGGCATATACATGCTGTCAAAATTGCAATTTTTTGCTGCACATGTGTACAAGTCCAGTAAAGTATTGTTTGAGGGACTTTTAATTGTTAGTTAATTTGCTGTAAAATGCAGATCGGTCATAAAAATGAATGAAGTCCATAATCAAAATTTGATGTGAAAGGAAAAAAAAAAAATTGTTGATTTGAGTAACAATCATAAGGCAGTTATTTTATAATGATTAGGATATACCTTCATTTAATGTAATTTTGCTTTCCATAATCATGGACCTTTTTTCCTGTTTTTTTTTTTTTTTTTTATAAAGTGAAATAATGCCCACAATTTGAGAAATGTTCAGCATTTATCGTCCACACTACATGTCATTCCTTATTTTTATGTTAATTATCAACTGAAAAAAAAAACTCAGTTCATTCTTGTTTGTAGATGTTTCTATCTTACTCATTATTTAGAAGACCAAAACACACACAGTGCATCAAATGCTGTGAAGATTTTAATTTACTTACAAGAAAATAAACATGTAAATATATATCTACATATGTGTAATGTAAAAATGATATTTATCATTGTTGTATGCTAAATTGAAATTGCAATAAACTTTGTTAATAAAGGAGATTTTTATGCATCAATGTTCCACTGAAGTTGATCCAAATCTGTTGATGTCATGTGTGATTATGTAGCATGATTCTGAGTCCTTGTTTTGAAAACCCAGTTTACACAGAGATAGAAAATGAAGAATCTCTTATGGAAGTAATTTTATCTCTGTTATGGGGGGGGGGGGGAACTGAAATATTTTGCTCCACACTCTCTCCATTTGACATCTATTATGCTAATATGTAGTGTCTTTGAGATTTCAGAGCTTTTTATTATTCTGAAAACTATTGGTCAAATGTGTCATAAAATAGGCTAGACCTTCATAAAAGGGTCCAACATATATAATAAGATATTTTTCGAAATTATAGTTATTTCATTGCGTTTGTATGATCATGGATGAAAGAAAATTTCTCTTTCCTCGATGCTTTGATCAAGAATTTTCAATGGAAATTTCCCAGGTTTATTTATCTGATATAAAAATGAAAATTGCTCCGAGATTCAAGCTGTAACTATTCATAAACTCATGCAGATATACATATAATTTACAATTCTGTACAGAAGGGTCCATTTGTTTGGTAATAATTAATTTATTTCCAGAATGAATTCTCAAGAAATTTCATATTGCCCTAAATCCATGGAGAGGAATATAAAGAGAGGAAAATTATATTAGTTAATGAGAGATAGAAATTCATTTTAAAACTTAAATTATTTTGATTTTGTAAACTGCCACGAAACCCCCGAAAACAAAACTAAAAGGGGGGCGTGGCACGA
Source organism: Paracentrotus lividus (assembly GCA_940671915.1). Lineage (NCBI taxonomy): Eukaryota > Metazoa > Echinodermata > Echinoidea > Camarodonta > Echinidae > Paracentrotus > Paracentrotus lividus. The sequence continues at coordinate 48,686,974 of CALNVZ010002100.1, read as the reverse complement.
TGTTGATACTAAATATTCATAACCTTTTACTAAGAAAGTCTTCAACAGCCAATCAAATAAAGACAAGTTGTCATGTATCAATTCTAACCTTTGAGGAATCTATATTTTTTGTTAGATTTTGACTATTGAAGATCAATTCCATATAAAGAAACGTAGGGATATATCAAATATGACAAATAGATATGGGTTATTTGTTTATCTTTCCCATAATAATGGGAATTTATTGCTCTCCCAACACGTACAATTGTGTTTACGAGACATATGCAAATGAGGTCATGTCATATTTGCATAAACTTACTATCATATGGTTGCATCTCGTACAATATGGCGGTGTATAACCACTTTTTTGCCACCTTGTTACTGCTTTTTCTGGCAGTTCTGTATTGTTCTGCACAGCCCCCTTTCAAGAAATTCGAGTATAAATACAGTTTCAAAGGACCGCACTTGATACAGAAGGATGAAACGGTTCCATTTTGGCAGTATGGAGGAAGTAAGTAGCCATCCACATTTATTTTCGTTGATCCGCTGCTTGATGGTGACTGACCGGGTATGCGCTGGCATGGTCGGCATCCGGACCCGCTTGATAAATCGGCCGGCTAAACAGCTAGCGCTAGCCAGTGTGACGTGAGTGTGCATGTGTGTGAGTTAATTCAGTCAGTGACAGCTGGAAATTGATCTAAATACAATTGGTTCAGAATCCTTTTTTGATAATCTCTGCAATCCATGTGCTGTTACTAGAATATAAAATGTAGAATGCATTCCTTTTCATGAAATGAATACAAGAGAGAGAGAGAGAGAGAGAGAATCTAACTTGGAGCTGATCAAAATTCTATTTTCTCAGACTCACTCAGTCTCAGCTCAGGCATGTATGAACTGCATGATCAAGCTCACCATATAAGCATCTCACAAACATTTTTAATTACATGTAGGGGTCCATTGATTAATCAACTTGGGTTAATCTGTTATATTTCTTGCTCAGACATAGGCTAGACGCATCTTTAAAAAAAATAAAAAATTCTTAAACCAGGATTATCAACAGAAAATTCCTATTATATTCTTACTAATTTTTGAATGTACTCAATGGGTATTACTAGATCATTATAGGTTTGCAAAAAACTTTTAAGCAAACTTCAATGCAATGAAGCCTAGCTGAACTTGACGATACAACTTGTATTTAGAAGACAGTATAGTCTATTCACCTTTTTTATTCAAACAATTTAGAAAAGAAATTATTTTGAAAATCAAATATATAAAAGTTCAGCAGGCAGGGACGATCAAATCAGAATTCTACTCACTAATGTCCATTGGATGACCATTTAGTCATTATAAAGGTGAAGTCTCTGTCAACTTCCCTAGTATGCTATCAAGTTCAAAAGCCAATATAAAGTATGTAATTTTTCTACACTAGGGAATGAGTAGATGTGAGAACATTAAAATGCATAGATCTAAGAAAAAGTGTTCATAACTTTAAGTGCCTTATCATAAAGATTTATAACTTATGTGACATTCAAGTTATTATTATTAAATTATATATGTTGGACAAGCTGATAGATACCATTAAATGAAAAATTGTTGACATAAACTGATACTCCAAAATAGAATAGTAAGAATAGTGACCAGATTACCATACATGTACCTAATGAAAGTTGACGTTCATACATGTGAGCAGAATGAGTAGAAGTCAGCTACAATTTTGCCTATTTTTCATGTTGACAAATTGCCAGGAAATTTCAAAGTTCAAAGTTTATTTCTACATTTTCATTAAAAAAAAATTACATAATGAAGGCATTCATTAAAAATAAAATAGCATGTTGCACAATAATAACATGACACACACACACACACACACACAAAAAACATATTCGTTGGGACATGGAAAAATATTTTCCAAAATAAACACTACAAGATAATGAGTATATATGGCCATGCGTTTTGAGTTGGGCCCTTAAAAAGGTGGAGTTGTGACATCTGCTCCTCAAATATGATTTTGTTTATTGATTTACTTAAAAACTATACAAGCTATATAGCTGAATTTGGTCTTAAATCAAAGCTCTCATGTAGGGCAACAAAATACATATTTTAAAAATTGTTAAAATTTCATCATTGTCTGTTAATTAACTGTTCATTAACAAGAGTCAGGGGTGGAGGAGGAGCCGCGCAGGAGGAGCCGCGCAGCAAATATGGTACATGTGCTGTAAAACAGAGTTAAATCATGTTCAGAGATGGATTTTTTTTTAATTGAAATGCTTTCACCCTTCTGTAACACTTGCAACATGTAAGTTAGCTTGTTTATGATCAATAAAAGTACAGAGGTTGTAGTTATAAACAATTTAGTGTTGTACACTATTGTGACTGTACTCTATGAATGATAATTTCTTTACAGCTAAAAGGCTCTTATATAGGACATATGGTAATGGTTAATAATGTTTACCAAGATAAAGGGACTTTCACATGTCTGTACTACTGTGCTACTTCTATCTGCCTTACCAACTTATATAGGATTCTTTATTACATGTCTAGTATCTTAAATAGCGAGTTACAATACTTAGAACACGGTAACAAGGTACATTTTCTTAAAAAATTGAAATTTTCAAAGTCATCTTTCCAGCCTGGAGCAAAATGCGGTAAACTCTCCCAGGGCATAGAAAGTTATACATGTTTGGAAAGCTCTAAATGTAACGAGTTCAAATCTGCAGTAAATAATGTTGTAGGGTAAGCAATATTTTTTTTGCAATTTTTTTTCCAAAGCCATCTTTTTTCATGAATTTTTCAGGCTTTAAGATTCATAACCTTTCAAGGGCGCCACCTATGTTAATTTTAAGCGCATTTCCGAACTCCCAGACATTCAGCTTCCAGAAAATGTATACTTTTGTGGGGTTAATATAAATTTTATAAAGTTACAGCCACTTTCATGGAAATGCTCACGATTAGTACAAATTTTGAGTGTGTCACACAACATGGGCCCAACTTAAAACGCATGGCCATATACAAATGTGGTGGGATCAAAAGAAGTTAAAGAAAACTTTTAAGAATGATCCCATTGGAAAAGGAAAAAGATAAAGGAACCACTGTTATTTGTTGTCATGGCTTATTTTTCTTACAGGATCATTAGCATATATGTCAATACATTCTGGATGTACAACACATTGGAAGTACGTTTTGTATGGTTCATAAATCATTTTCCCCAATTATTCCTGACCTACCAATGAAATAATAATTTCCTAAAGGTATTATTCATAATATTTTTTTACAAGTTTTTTATTTGTATGCTCAAACTAACTTTTCATGTATTCTTCACCATATAAACAATACAATTTTTTTTTTCTTACTAGGTGCTCTTGCCAGTGATGACAAAGTTCGGGTGACCCCATCATTGAGGAGCAGACGAGGTAAACACTATGATTATATTAAATCAGTTTATTGATGGTGAAAAAAATTACCACTGTAGCTCCACTCTGGATTAGTGAATATAAAGAACTAAATTAGTATGCAGGAAACATTAAACCCATATAATCATACCACAAAGATATTTACTAAGGATTGGGTAAGTGTAGACCATATATTATCAATCAGGGTATGCCCAATACTTTTAATTCAAGAACATGTTTGAATAAAATGAGATACCATACCTGCAGAACATGCTGTTTGAGCAGTTTATGTTGAAATATTAAGAAAAATATCAAACTGTTACTTCATTTGTGAAGCGGCTTACTATAACAAAAATATATATATATTATAGTCCCTGAATGTATTTTTGATTAATTCCATGTGTTTATTCTTCCAGATTACTTTCCCTACCAGAGTGTGTAGATTTTAGGAGTGGCATACTTTTAACACTGCATTTGGGTTGGTGCAGATATTGATACTAAGTAAAGTTCTATATTTGTTCTAAGATCAGTCATTGTATCAGATATCATTTGGTCCAGATGTTTTGTTCCCATACAGACACACAAATAAATGGTCTGTGAAGATTTTGGACCAATTTAATCTTTGTAATTCTTGCTGGTAGTGGAAGCTTTGAGTGAGGAAGTACTCCTAATCAGAGAGTCTCATGTTTGAACATTTATCTTTTATTCTCATGTATCATCTTTTATTCTTCATGCAGTTGTGTAGATAATGGTTATTTTAGTGTGAAAAGCAAAATTTCGCTTTTTCCACTTCACTGAATTTTATCAAAATGTCAAAATATACCCCCAAAATACTTACCGTAAACGTTTAAAGGGGGAAGTTATTAATCCTGTCACATTTTAAGAGTGCCTCACTGACTCACCAGGTTGGCCTTGAAATCAACCAAAGAGTTACTTCACTGTAGATCTTCTTTGAATGACAAAATGCTGAAAACAAATGTCTTTATACCATATATGATAATATAAATTAAAGGCCTGATTTTGTTGGTCAAATATTGAGGAGTTTCTCTCTAAGTAGAAGAAGAAGAAGAGTTATTTTTAAAATTGCAAAAGTCAAGTTCAAGTTTGGAAAGTCATATGTTGTAAACCCTTTCAAACCCCGTCACTAATCTTTTGAAGGAGATTGCTGTTAGGGATTAAAGACACGTAGATCATTTAGGTCTCCTGCTACAAGGCTAAAAACCCTCTTTAGTCTTTGATATTGAAACATTTCACCTACACATTTAGCAAAATTTGTTGAGAAGGCAGCTTCACATGCTTTTTGCTTGTACTTCACACTAATGTGCAAATTATAGATTATAATGTTGTAAGAATTGTCATTAACACGTCAAGTAATCCTAGAAGAAAATCATTTTCCCCATCAATTCCATTCAATATTGTTTTATTTACCAAATTGATAAAAATACCATACATTTGGCATCCATGTATAAGTAGTATTTCATATGGGGAAAATTTGACAGCAGGCAAAGCCTGTAAAGTGATGTTCATTATGTAGTTCCCTTTTCATACAAAAATAAGGAAACATGTATTTTCAAAGAGTTTGTTTTTAATCTTAAAAAGGGGTCATTTTGAAAATTTTAAGTCAAAATTGTGTCATAAAACATATTTGTCCAGTTAGTCTTCAAACTAAATTTGTATTTATTTTCAAAATTGTGGTTATTATCTTTTGTGCATGATCTTTATTAAAGGTTATATCTGGTCGAAGATGGAAACCAATTTTGATTGGTGGGAAATAGAGGTCATCTTCAAGGTCACAGGTCGTGGTCGTGTCGGAGCTGATGGATTGGTAAGTCATCAAAGAAGATTAAAATAATACTATCTAAAGTTGTTAGAGAGAAGATCATTAACATAATATATTATAATAATATACTGTACAACACTTTGGTCGTAAGGTTGTAATTTGACTGACCCTTGTAAAAACCTGCCAACATTCATTTTTGTATTCAAATATATGCCCCACCCCCCCAAAAAAAAAAAAATAAATAAATAAATAAATAAATAAATAAATAAATAAATAAATAAAAGTGCCAACCAATCCTAATCTTTGTGTTTTATCTATTTATTTTTTTATTTTTTTAATTTTTTGCTGTAATGTTAATAATTACCTTTTTGACTACACAATCATGTAGATCATTAATGATTATGCTGGATTATGTTAGCATTACTTAAGTCAACATTTACGAAAACACTGTATTATGAATCATGAATTAATCTTTTGTACAATGATTCTTTCAGTCTGTGCTGTTTATCAGTTCTTATAATTTTAGTTATATACCAGTAGATGAATAAATAGATAAATAATATACAATCTGCCAGGGGTCCTCCTTTTTATTGTTTGATGAATGCTTTATAGTTCTAATTAATATGTCACACGTTGTACTATTTTCATATTGAGACTATTGTTTTCTTTGCTTGTATGTTGAAATAAATGTATCCATCTCTGTAGTCTGAAGTTTAATAATTCAGTGGCTGTTCATAAGAATAAAAAACTATAGTTTCATATGTAGGCCTAAACATTGAGTATGCTGCTGACACAAACTAGAATATTAATTAAGTAAAATGTGTGCTACAGTATATAAGATATTTTTAGCAACGCTAACAATCCAAGTAAAAGTATTCACACTATTTCGTTGTTTTTGTATTCTCCAGGCCATATGGTACACCCAAAACAAAGGAGAAGAAGGCGGAGTTTACGGAAGCTCCGACAAATGGAACGGAATGGGTCTGTTCTTTGACTCCTTTGATAATGACAACCAGAGAAACAACCCATACATCCTAGTAGTTAACAATGATGGTACTAAGCTGTATGATCATCATAACGATGGACTCATGCAACAGCTTGGAGGGTGTATGAGAGACTTCAGAAACAAACCCTTCCCAGTCAGAGCCAAAGTGGAATATTACAAGAATGTATTAACAGTGAGTAATTTACCTGCAGATTCATTAATGGTGAATGAAAGTAAAATTTTTAAAAATATATAGCAGCTTTCTGTGAACATCATTTTAATAGCATTTCTATATAATTTTTAAATTTTTACACTGACAAATGTACCATAGCTCAAGAAAAGGGACGGAGTATATTGTTGATAGTTAAATTGTTTTAAATTTGAAAACTTGTATCATTTGAGGATTGATTATTGATGTATTATCTATAAACCTTCAGTGTACAAAGTGATTAAAAATATTAATTTTCATTTTTGTTTTACTTGATATGAATTTTAATATGTACCCTGTATTGTATAATATAAATGATGGGTGTTTATTATGCCCTTACATGTCAATGATTGTTAAATATTTGTTTTGATGTTAGGTACACTTTCAACAATCAACAAGGTTTGAGTGCTCACACCCATGTCTGTGAGCTGTGCTTGAGAGCAAAAAAAAGTGTTTATTTTCCCCTTACATATAGATATCAATGATTGTTAAATATTTGTTTTGATTTTAGGTGCACTTTCATCAAGGATTAAGTGCTAATGATCATGATTATGAACTATGCCTGAGAGCAGAGAATGTGTATCTTCCTCAGAAAGGATACTTTGGTGTTTCAGCAGCAACTGGTGGTTTAGCAGGTAAACACTATCTCATTTAAATACCTTACTTGTGACCTAGGGGCATTTCATCAAAGGCTCTTTTTTCTATCAAGTGTCTTGCAACTTTTCCCCCCAAGTTCAAACCAATTTTACATTCTGTTGTCACCTTAAAAAACATTATTGCAATAGCATTTTTACCAGAATTGAACAAAAATCGACATTTTGCATAGGTTTGTGCAGGCGAAAAAAAAAAAGAAGAAAAAAAAAAGAGAGAGAGAAGGAAAACGGGGGTCAAGTCTTTTGCCTGATCATGTTTGTCATGAAACTTATCAAGATACAATTCTGAACCATAACAAACACAATTCATTAGAAATAAAAAGAATATGGTACAAAATAAGTTAACAACATAATAGAAAAAAATATATAATCTGAAGTTTCTCCTTCCGATATTATTGATTATGCTACTCAGCAACTTGAAAAAAAAAAAGAAAAAAAAAAATTGACTTCATTACTATATATACCGAGTGAGTAAAAAAAAACTTTACACCTAGAAAATTGTCAATAAAAAGAAAACCAATTTATAAACCATAATTTATTTTACATATTCTGAAAGAGTAACTCCTCCCGCATCTTCTGGTACCATTTTTGTGTGGGATGTCTTTACGCTTGGATGAACACGACCCATTGTTTGTGAACATGCAAATTTCGAATTGTGCCAGGGTGGGGACGAAAATGAAACAACAAAAGCTGACAAAAAAGCAACTCCATCATGAATAAAATAGCATAAATTTTTTACGAAAATTTCTTCCGCTTAATAACTTGGCAGGATTGTTGTTACACATATTCACTACATTTTGTATGAAAATTAGATTGACTCGTCAAGTACTGCACGAATGAGTACACATCAAAGAGTAAATTGCCACTGACAGACCTAAAAAGGCCTCCTAATACTTTTGAAAAGAGATTATTTTGTCTTTGACGTGTGCTCACTCATGCCTGACTCTACAGATTTATCTCATTTTCATACAAAATGTAGGCCATATGTGTAACAACACCCCTGCCAAGTTATTAAGCGGAATACATTATCATTAAAAAGTTATGCCATTCTATTCATGCTGGAGTTGCTTTTTTGTCAGCTTTTGTTGTTTCAATTTCATCCCCACCCTGGCACAATTCGAAATTTGCATGTTCGCAAACATTGCGTCGTGTTCATCCAAGCGTAAAGACACACCACACAAAAATGGTACCAGAAGATGCAGGAGGAGTTACTCTTTCAGAATATGTAAAATAATTTAGGGTTTATAAATTAGTTCTCTTTTTATTGACATATTTACTTCAAAAGAATGATATATTTGCCTACTTTGCTATTCGTCCTCGAATCGCCCAACCAACCGATACTTTAACCCCGAAAACTTTTTGGCTCTATTGTCTCCTATCTTCCCCTCCCTGTGAGAAGGGCGCCCTCTCGTGATGAGGGCACTCAGCCAAAACATACCAACAAACTCCTCTTTTTCATCGGCTGCCGCCGAGCGAGTAACCTCGAGAACTTGCTCCCGCAAATGGGTTTGTTTTTCACTTTTTGTGAACCTTTTTGATGCCTAATTTGTGGGGTCTTGCTCTTAGTTGTCCTAGCCAATGTCTAGGTCGTGGTTTCCTATTTATTGGGAGTATTTTGAGGGCCCGTTTTTGAGTAATTCTGTTGGAATTACGCGCCTTCTCCCTAGCTTTTGACATTCAATTACGTACGTGTTTATATTACACCCTTGTGGTGCGGCCTTTGTTCTTCCCGTTCCGCGCTTCATTTCACACAGTTCAGTGTAGCCTTTTGTTGGGTGGGGAGAGGCCTTTGTGACCCTTCCTGTCCCAGGGCAGAGTTGAACTCCTTTAGTAAGTGTCTTTTCTTTTCATATATTGCAGAGTGTTTTCTTATTCCGAAAGGAAGAAGACTTTCATCCATTTTGTATCTCGGAGACTTCAAACATCGCCGACTCATCGGAGAGTCTCATCTACCAGGAAGGCACGAAGTCTGGATTCTCTGCATATTTTATAGAGGCCGCAAAGCAGTTAGACGGGGAAGAAGCAGTTAGACGGGGAACGAAAGCTGTTTACATCTTTTTCAACGAAAGTAAGTCGGGATTCTACAACCCGCCCGGGGGCGAGTATGGGGCCGTGGCAGTTGTAAGTCCACAACTTACCGGTACCGCGAGCCCCCGGAAAGTCGTCGTGTGGGGAGTCACGTATGTGAACTCTGGGGACGGCGTTCAGTCGCTATCGTCGCTAATCCAGCGCACGCACC
>CALNVZ010002100.1:48644528-48672117 GCA_940671915.1 Paracentrotus lividus | reverse complement strand
TAATGTTCTGCTTACCCCAGAGGGATTTGGATCAGCTATTCAGCTATCCCAGCTTTTTCAGCTATCCCAGCTATTTCAATTATTATCGATGGATAGTCAATTTCAGCGGTTCTTCTGTCATCACTTCCTTTATTTTTCTATCTCTTAAGAGTCCCTACTCAAACCTCGGCGGTTCTCTAATTTGAGTGGTCGCGAGGACATCAGGTCCTAGCTTACCCTCCTTCACACCACCGTCTCTAGGTTCTGCCTGGATAGATCTTCCAAAGGTTTCTCCCTGATTTGTATATGTCGGGGAAAACGCTAAGTTTATTGCTCGTTCTCTTCTATCAACGAGCCACTTAGGTTGGAATTATAGAGATATTCATCTTTTCTCTTTCGACATGCTTTGAACGAAAATCAGACAGAATTTCCGGTCTGTTAAAAATTTTCATCGTTGCGCACTGACAGAATGTGGCGCCGTTGAAGACATCTTTGATTCCTGAAAAATGTCCAAATTGGTTATATCAAAGGAATCTTTCGGACCAGTACTGGGAGTACTATCTCGAGATAGATGCGGACCCGAGGACCAAGGTACCTAGTTTATCCTAGGGACCTCGATGTGAGGGTACCGGCCTTTCGGGGACATGTTTTTAAGGGAATTTCCCGTGGATAGTGTATGTTTATCAAATAATGGGTGAACGTTTCTGCGATGGAAGGAAACTTTTCTCTTTGTTCCTATCATTGCTACGGCGTCATCCTTATTATCTAAAACTGTAGGTGTTGTACCTCCCCAGTACAAATCGGTGCTGGTCGTATAGCAAAGTAGGCAAATATATCATTCTTTTGAAGTAAATCATAAAAATTATCACTAATTTTATTATTTACAATAAAGAATTATATATTTGCCTACAATCCCTCCCTCCGTCCCCCGTTCCATCACTACTTAAAGTTTTAGGGTGGTATGAGACAAGAGGAAGTTTGTTGGTATGTTTTGGCTGAGTGCCCTCATCACGAGAGGGCGCCCTTCTCACAGGGGAGGGGAAGATAGGAGACAATAGAGCAAAAGTTTTCGGGGTTAAAGTATCGGTTGGTTGGGCGATTCGAGGACGAATAGCAAAGTAGGCAAATATATAATTCTTTATTGTAAATAATAAAATTAGTGATAATTTTTATGTTTTCTAGGTGTAAAGTTTTTTTTGACTCACTCGGTATATCAATGAGATGTCAATGGATATATTTACATAAATTATAAATTTTCTTGAAAAACTTTGTGGCGGCATTATTTTATCTCTATCATTGTTATGTTTATTTATTCCCAGATGATCATGATGTAATGAAGTTCCTGACCCATAGCCTTGCAACACCAGAATCAAGGGTGAGTTGAGGAGTGGTTTTATGCTACATTTTAAAAAAGTAGCTGATTTAGTCCACCTACTCATAATGAATAAATTTCAAAATGTTCCTTTCAACCAATTTTATTTTGATTTCCTTGTAAATTCACATGTAAATCATGCTTCTTATTTATTCTAAATTTTTTAAGATACTATGTATTATTTTCATTTTAGAGTGATAAAGATGGATTCATTACTGATGAAGAGGCCAAAAAGTTCAAAGATGAGTTTGATGAATTCCAAGGAAAGTTACAGCAACAGAAGGAAGAGTAAGTGTTTCAATGAACTTATCATTTCAGTCACATATTATATGTGCTTTGGACCCAAAAATCTCTCCTAATATACAATTAAAGTTGTCGTTCTATAAAATTTAATGGTTTGTATTCATACCTTATACACATTTTTAGCAGAACTTATCTGGGAGGTATTTAAAGAGATATTAAAACACATTCAGCATTCTGCACTGTTTTAAATTATTGTTCATTTTTAGAGATAGTGTATGAGTTATAATAAAGATTTGACTTTAAGAATATTTTAAACTGTGAATCTGGTTGTCTTTACATAATTGCCATAAATATAGTAACTTTGCCATCAGTTGTAACTTTCATGGAATACTTGAATTTGATTGTCTGCACCATTGATGGCAAAGTTAGCATATTAATGATAACAAAAATTACTGTTAATGCAACGGAACCCTCATCTTTTACAACCTAAATGTAACATCTCTCATCAAATTCAATCATACAAACCTTTTAGTAAAGACATGGTAGGAAATATTTCAAGGAAATCTCAAAATGACCATTATCATTTTCCTGTTTCTCTCACTGTGATTTAGCTTCCGACAGCAACATCCAGATAAGATTAAAGACGACTATGATGATACAGATTCATTTGTAAGTACTGTTTTCTAATACATTTAAAAGGTAAAATGAAAGTGGATTATATTGTTAGAGTAGAGTATTTCAATTTTAGAATGTTATTCGTGAATTCACGAATAATATAAATTTGTGTCAATGCAACAATTTCTTTTTGTGTCGTGATTGAATATAAAGTGTGTTTTTGGACTTTTTCTTCTCACAGGACTTGCTATCATTAATGAAACACCATGAGTCATTGAAAATATGATATTTTATTATTTAAAACCATTGTACATTCTTGTGGGTTTTTGTTGCAATTATGAATAAGTTATTTGAGCCAGCTGACCTGTACATTTTCAATATAAAATGTGTCATACTGACAGATGATGTACAGGTAAGAGGGGAACATAACAGGTAAGAGGGGAACATAATAACTATCATATAAAAAAAACATAATTATGTATTAGTCTGAAAGCAGTTTGCTCTCAACAATGATGATTACCACTTTTCTCTTTTCAGTTTGAAGATGATTTTACTAGAGAACTGAAGCTCATTTTGACCACACAGAATTCTGTTATGCAACAAATAAAGTGAGTAGCCATACTATACTTCCTTCTTATCATTATAGTCCCACATCAGAGCAAAAATGTTGCTGTTATTTCTTTTTCAACCTTCAGGCATTCTAAAATTTTCTTCTTCTTTCATGAACCAAGGTTGTCAATCCACATTTTGACACAATTACAATTACATTGGAAAGATATTTGGTATGTACTTATGTGTTAGCTTGACATAAATAATGGTTATTCATACAAATATTTACAACAACCAATACAAATCTAAAGTAAAATGTACAGTTGTCAGAATAATTTAGTTAAAAAGAATACCAGCAGATTCTGATTATGAATTCATACTTCTTATAAAAAGATGAAAGGAAAAAATTGTAATATTTATGAAATATTTTAGGAAATTTAATGATTTTTAAAGGAAAATTTCCAGCACCGTATTAACTTAAAGGGGTTGATTCATTTGTAAATTAATGTTAAGTTGAAATATACTGACTCCATGTTTATCTTTCCTGCTCCATAACAGAATGCTAGGGAATAAATTAGATGAGATAGTAGGTAGACAAGAGAGAACACTATCTCTTATGTCAGCAGTGCAAGCAGCATCAGCAGCAAGCGGTGGGGGCGGGGCACCTCCGGTCCAGCATACAGGTGGAGTGGGGTCCCCCATGCAAAGACATGAAGTAGATTCACTTCTAAACACTCAGAGAGAATTACAAAATTCAGTTAGAGATATAAGGTAAGAGTGATATCATAACTCATATTTTCACTACATAGTCGGGGGAATATTACCATCTGATAATCATTATACCCCAAAATTATATTACTTTCATATTAAAGATATACTGGTAGGTTTAATCACCACAAATACCTGAGAATAATCTCAAGATTTTGCACAGAACACTAGATTAACCCTACAGAATGAAATTGATTCTGAGGTTTAAATTGGAAGTTGTAATTGCTAACTTTTCATCCTTGACAATGATAAACAGTTTTGCAGCCTCTCCTCTGCTCCTAAAAATGGCAGGGAGGTTTGAAGTGCTGAGAAATATGTAATTGTTTATTTTCATTAGATATTGTGACTAGACCGAGTAGATAAGTGCCATCCTGTTATGAGAAAGTTTTCTTAAATATGTAAATATTTATGTAGGAGACAATTTAAAGAATGCTTAAGATAATCTAGGACTACCTTATTCTGGAACAAGTTGATCGCAATAATAATGATTCCAAAGGGAATATATGCATTATTATTTTAGCAAACCATATGAAGTTTTTTAAGAAATGTGTGCCTATGTATTCCAGCAAAACATTTTATTTGCCTATGCATGCATGTAAAATGTATGGCAACTGGAATTTAATTCAATGAATGGGGTAATAATATACTGTTACGTGCTTTGAGCCTTATGGAAAAGCACATTATAAATAATATTATTAGTAGTAGTATTATGTACATGTAGTTTGTACCATTGCTTTAAATCCATTCTTAATGTGCATTTTGTCTTTGTATTGGTCCTATCAGAAATGTAGTAGGCGATGTACAGAATAAAGCAGGTCTGATATATAATCGCCAACCAACCAATCAGGGAGCTCAGATGAACCAGGGAAATCCCCTAGCTAATCATGAGATGCTTGATAAAATCAATAGTATACAAGACAATGTACTCAAGCTTACACAAAAGCCTCAGGTGAGTCTAACAACGATGATAATAATAACAAACATTTACATGTATGCTGTCAAAAAGAGACAAGCAACAAAAATAACAGTTCCTGTAAAACATCAAAATATATCTGTCATTTACACTAACTTTAATGCCAGGCAAAATCAATATTAAACATGACAATGTACTCAATCTTACAGAGAACCCCAATGTGAATTGCATACTGCTGTTTGTAGTAAAATAATAATGAAAATAACAGACATTTATACTGCCCTTCTATGACCCAAAAAAAAAAAGCAAGTGACAAAAATGACAATTCCTGTAAAATTTTAAAATATATCTATCATTTACACTGATGTCAATGCAATATCAAAAGTCCTTTAAAAATCCATAAAATTAAAAAAAATTAAGAAAAAAGTTAACTTTGAAATTTGGTCAAGAAGAAGAGCACCCTCTGTCCTATATGATGACATCAATTAATTGAAGTTAGAGCTATGTCACTTGCTTCCTTTTGAGTGTAGCATTATAGGCCTACTGTGTATATACCCCCTATCTAGAACTTATATTCTGCAGTGCATTTGGAAATATGAAGTTGAAACAACACGAGACCAAAACCACAAAGCTTCAATAATTATTTTCAGATCTCTCACTTCTTTATCCACTTTTCTATTGTCCTACATGCATTAAATTGGTTTTGTCCATGTGGTAGCATCTGCATTTCTAAATGTGCTGTTAATCTTGATTTAAGAATAAAGAAAAGAAATGAAACTAAATACATCTTTGATTTCGTTCTCAACAGGCTCAGCAAGCAATATGTCCACCAATGCCTGATATGCCTTCCTGCCTAACGCCAACATTATTCTTTGTTTTTGTGATTATTCAATTTTTCATCATCTTTCTCTACACAGTATATAGGTAAGTGTATAATTATTACAGATTTTTTATTAGTAACACAAAAGGGAATTGGACCATAACCTATTTGCAAATAAAACCCAAATTAAATTCTGTCTGATACCATATTAGGACGTATTGCATCACAAGATAACAAACACATCGCAAGATGAAAATTTGATCTTCTGATGTTTTATGGACTAAAGTGATTTTGGGGCAGCATCATCAAATATTGTACTTCATATATTACTTAATTAGACTTAGACAAAATTTGATCTTCTGATGTTTTAAGGACTAAAGTGATTTTAGGGCAGCATCATGAAATATTATACTTCATATTACTTAATTAGACTTAGTGGCTCCCGTGTTGTCGAAGCATGAGGCGGTCAGCTTTCTCCAGCTTGATCTATATATTTTAAGGCCTCTCCACTTCACAAGGTTGCCTTTTAGATTCTGTTGAATTGTCTGTTGCATATTCATTTTATAGTAGTTCAAGTCATATGTTGTATATTGAAATTTGAAGTAATAATATTGTTTTCCATTTCATTTTTCTTCTCCCCTTTCCTTTAGGAGTAAACAAGAAGCAGCAGCCAAGAAATTCTACTAGTGCAAGAAATGATTGTTCAGCATTATTCATAGGATAAGCATTATTATCCGTATCATTTTATTTCGTTAATATTTGTAATATGCTCAACTTTGGACATTACTTTTCTTTAAATGGAACAAGGAGGTAGTTCTTACATTATGGTTATACACGGGTTCAATTCTTGCCTCGAAAAAATCACCAAAGGTGAAATATGTCACTTTATCTTCTATTCAGAGAATTAGTCATACTCTGAATTGAGCCAAATATGTTTGCTTGTCATTTCAGTTAACAGTAAAGATGTTGCTTGCAATAGAAATTTCATGCAAATGACTTTAGATTAGTTTGGAGTACATTATGTTAGAGATATCCTGTAGAGTTTCATACATTGAATTTCAGCTTTGCTGTATGCATGTATTCTACCTTTAAACTCACAACTACCATTCAATATGCATGCAAAAGAATTCTGTACACTGTGATAATACATATTTTGGGTAACTCACTTCATATTTGAAATAATATAGACAATGAACCGAAATATATATTCACAGTGGCCTCAAAGACAGAATTAAATGACTACTTGAGTATTGAATAGAATGCGAGCCCAAAACAATTGCAAATACTCCAATATAAATGAGGACGGTTATTTGTGTACTTTCATTCAACAATGAGTTACCCCTGACAGATGATGAAAACAAATTCACACATAGAGATTCTTTCATCTCTAGACTAACAACAATTACATTCTTATTTCCTAATCAGAACTGATTTGGGCCGATATGCAAATATCTCTGTGTTCGTGTGTCGAGTATAATGAGATTTCATTATTAACTATTTGCATAAGTTTGGATGCAACTTAGGAAAATAGTTACCTATATGATGCAGCAATGTTATTAGATTTAGTATGGGTATTTGGAACTCCAAGTTCCTTTTTCCCCTTGGCCCTCCTGGTGCTTAAATAGAAAGAATAGAAAAGAAATTTTATCATGTGATAATATTTTGTCATTTGTCTTCATTGATTTTCAGAGTTGTTATGAAACCTTGACATCTCTTATGATTATTCCTAAAGTGGTCATGCAGGAAAATAAATTCATACAGTTGGTGCTTTTATTTGTTCATTCAAAAGAGTATTGTTGCAAATGTATTGCAGTAATCATTAACCAAAAAAAAAACTACACGTATATAATGTTTTAAACAGCATGTATAAGATGTAATTATATTGATTTAATAATGAATTACCCGAGGTAATAAATACAGTTTTGAAAATATAGAGTGTATTTATCTCAAAATGACTTCCATTGAATATTTGTGTACAACTCTGCATCCAAAGCATCTCATAAAATCATACTGGTGATTGTTTTAGGTTAGGTTACAGTCCATCCCCATTATAATGAGCACAGTTACAATGAAAATCTGTTTTAACAAGGCAATTATCTCAGTCCAAGTTTTAACAAGTGCACATTTGTCTTTGTGCATATGTTTTCACTTTGATAAGTTTTCATTTAAAACAATTGTCCCAAGTACCTCGTTATAATGGGAGTGGCCTTACCGGGTATAAATTTTTGTTAATAATGATTTTAATTAGGCTTATAATTTATGTCATTCTAATTATGTTTGTAATTACTGTTTGTATGCTTATTATTGGTAAAATAACTATTGTTTTGTGTGTCAGTATTAATGCTGTGACTAATTCAACAATATTTTTGTTGATTTTTATGGACATTAATGCTTAGGAATTCAAAGAAATTTGAGCTGTTGTTTTAAAAACAATTTTCTTGATAACTCATTCATTCCTTATGTTTTCTGTTGGGTTTATGTTTTTCCTTTGTGCTATTAGAATAGAAGTAAACTCACAATATAGTTCCATTGAAGCATTCTTTATCGGATCTCGTGTTTTAAATATTTTTGTAATGAAATTTAATATATGAATTGTTTAAATATCTGTTACTCTTTTTCTGGCCTTTTGTGGCATTTTAAAACTTTTATTTCATTTTTATTTGATAGTCATAACGTTGTCTTGTCCTTGATTATATTGAATCTCTGCCATGTGTTGATCAAATAAGATTATGTTTATGCTGTCTATAAGCCACCAGAATGCAATTGGTGCAATATGTTTTATCAACTGATAAATGATATTTATCAAAAAGGTCAACATCAATAACAAAGACTTAATCTTTTCCAATTCAACTGATCTATTTATAGAAATTATACCTGTGCTAAACTAAATTGCTGAATAAATGTGAATTGCATTATTTTAAAAGAAACTATATTTACAGAGAAAGATAATGTTGGATTAATTTGTTTCAAGTCATTATATTTTTTGCTTTCTTCAGTATTTTTGCATGTGGCATTTGCAAACTACATGTACATGTACATGAATGTACAGGTAGATGTTTACATATTTGTGTATTTTGAAAGAATAGTATCGATAAGTACAAGTTTTGTGATCTAAGTCCGAGGACAGGTTAGATTTCTTGTATGTATTGTTTTTCTTAAGTAGAATGAAATCAAGAACATTCCATTTCTGATGTAAGGGATACATTTTTTTTCTCTCTCTTTTTTGCTTTGTCTACTCAATGTACTCAGTATGTAGAGTTGAATGCAAGTTAAATTAGATTTTAGATTGCAGCTGGTAAAAAAAAGTTGTCAATTTACATTTTAAAGTATTGGAAAGTTCTCTTGACCCCTTAACCACTTGGCTGCGGACCATGTAATATTATGTGCTCATGCTATTGTCTGAGCTTTGTCTATTTTGAAGCTCTAGCGCCACGCTGGTCATACCCGTACTGTGCAATTAGCACCATGCAGCAGTCAAGTGGTTAAGGATGGGAAGTGGGTGCTTCTCCTATTAAAGCTATGGGAATTACCATAGGTTACCGAGTTACCCTACGTGGCAGAGGTGAATGGAACTACAAGGATACAAGGAATGAGAATTCACTCTTCAACAGGTTAAATATATGGCAAAAGAAAATATGCACACCGTTACAGGTTAAATAAACGTAGGAATATTTGTTTGTCAAAAAAAACACGGTCAAGAATCTATACATGTGTACTTGTTTGTCCGTAATTTTAGTTTGTATAAATCCTTTTTTTTCTTCCTTTTTTTTAGCTGTATTTTGATGACTTGATGAATTAGATCAATAAATTCTACCTTTATGTTCATGTTTACTTTACATTTTAACTTATGTGGATGATTTCATTGTTTATTGCCTCAGTGACATTCATATTTTAGTTTCATTTCTAACAAATTTGTTTTTTGACATTTTCAGGGATACCACTAGAACTCTATGAATAAAATAGAATCAAGAGCCAAACAAGAGCCCTGATACGAATATGAATTTTTTTTTAAATTCAATTCCAATAGAAGTCAGAAAGTGGCATTCCTGCATTTTAGACGTTCAAATATTTTAGTAATGTCACAAGGAAACAAAAGGTAAACAATAACAAAAGACATTTATTATAAACATGTTTCTTGTTATGATCTGATAGCAACTCATGAATTTATTATGCACTGATCAAAAATTACACTTACAAACCACTTTACATGATAACAGTGAGACATAACATGTGTACAATAAGTTACTGAACAAATTCATTGAATTATATACTTACAAAAAAAAAATCAATAATAGTCTATTAGTATGTGGTCATAATCAAAAAGATCAAGCTATACACATTCATGAATAATTCAGAGCAATTAATGTGTTTCAGCTGTCCTCTTTACTCTAATGTGAGTATATTTCATGGCAAGTTGAAACAGAATAAAATCCATTAATTGTATGGATACAGAAATTCCAAAGACACTTTGCAAGGCTATACAATATTTATTCTTGTATGTGATCCAGTCATGTAATTCCAAACAAGCCCTTTTGATAAGTCCTATCAACTTGTCAAAATATTGAGTGTTATTCTGCATTTTTGGTTTATTATCTCCCAATCTTGTAATCCGCAGCATGGCTTGCCAGGTGAGGTAAATATTTTGCCTTGCATCCGATAAAGTGCACCCTTAACCTGAAGTTTGAGTTAATTCATGCATAACTTTGTTGTAATGACCATCCCTAATTACACTTTCAAGCCCTTCCAACTCGATAATGAAATCAAAATAAAGAAAAATTAATTAGGCCTTCAGTTGAAACACAACATAATCATTTATATATCCTTGTATGAACATCATACATTCTGTGGTTGGGAGGCCATATTTGGCTGAAATTAAAAATAAAAAAAAGCAGTCTATACAATGATTTACAAGACGATATATACTTGAGTTGTGAATGACTAAAATTCTTTGTCAGATTAAGCTGTGTGATATATATCTTTATATTAAGTGGAAATATTAGAGAATTCAACAGCTAATGCAATCTCAAATGCCTCCAATGTGTTCTACATTGAACAAATTTAATTAGCAATGACTTTGGCAGCAAAGTTCAGTGAAAATTCCTTATAAAGAGATCTGATATAATGAAGTTCCTGAAATAAAGTAATTTTGCTAGTTTCAGCTCTTTGTATTCTGGGTGTTTTTATTCCATATATAACAAGGTAATACAGTCCATCCCCTTTAAGTTTAGGTGCTTGGGACCAGGGAAATCTTATCAGCTTGAGAATATCTTGTCGTAACCGAGTATAGACTTTTAAAAATTAATAGAATGGAAACTCACAATGATGAAGTCCTTGGGACCATGGAAATTACCTCGTTAAGTCAGGCATTTCTTTATATCGGGGTAAAAAATAATAGAATACAGAGAACAGGGTCCAGTAAATTTACCTTGTTATATCAGACCTCTTTATAACAAGTTTCAACTGTACAATCAATCTCTTGTCATGGGAGAGTTGGTTTCAGATTGCTTGAAAGTCAGTTTTGTGTTTGAATCCAAAAAGAATGAAAAAAGTGTTTCTTAATATAACCTCACTTCAACACATCCTATTTGAGCATTCCATTTCGCTCTTGCAATTGGCGACATCACTCATAATATGAATATTTGCGGAATATTACTGGAGCCTAGGAAGAGAATACTTCAAGCATAGATAAAGAGATAACACTGTATACATGCCACACTCACATCATGCGTATTCTTGTAATGGTTACACAGAGTAAGTACATGTAGCTGCAGATACAAGAATTAGATAAACATGAAAATAATAATTTCTTGAAAAGAGTAGAATTCAAATGGTATGTTCATGAAGAAAAAAAACACTTTCTTAGATATTTCAGATGATCAGATAAATGCTCCGGGAATTGTTAGTTTCGTATTGTGCAATCATTATTTGAATAAAAGTAATCCCCCTTCCCCCGTCCCAAAAAACCCTTACATCAACTAAAATGTAAGTGCAATTTTATGTCGACCAATTGTTAAACTAGTACCCAATCTACTAAATAGCCAACATAGATAAATATCATTGGGCAAATCAAAATCAATAATAACGGACATGATAGACCATAATAGAAATGACAAACATTCTGCCATTAAATCAAATACTATCTTTATAATCCTGATTCTGGTAGAAATTTCAACATTATTTCACATTCCATTATACTACATTAATCTCGTACATATAAATGTTGAAATAACAATACTTTTCATTTGTATGGGACATTCTTCAATTTACACATATCTGAAATATGTTTACAATTAATGGCAGCATTCATCTTTTGTCAAAAGTGGAAGTGTTTCAATATAGTGTGCCAATAAAGACTGAAGACAGTGTACATAAAATCAAGCTTAATGTTGTCAAGTTATTTACAAGTAAAATAAGTATGATGGAGACAATATTTACATCTCCAAATAACCTTAAAGCTGATATTACACAGTCCCGAAGTTGAGCAAAGATGGACACACGAAATGTGGTATGTTAGGGTTTTAGTTAGCCTCGAACTTGGTCATTAGCCAAACAAGAGCCAAAACGAGAACAATATCCACAGGAGGTCACACGATGGCACTCGAACACACAAAGGGTACACAAATCGCCCGACGCTTTCGTGATCAGAGCAAAATTCGAAATTTTCCATGATCGTGTGTCCATCCTTGCTCAACTTCTGGACAGTGAGATGCAGACTTACAGAAGTTTTTAGGTAGAGAATGTCTCCCAATGAAATCACCTCATCACAAAGTAGCATGATATCCATGGAAGACATAGAAAAACAGTATCTACATGAACAGAAAGCTTGTAGGGTATTTTCAGTATAGTACTACTCAAACTTCAACAATTTGTATTAAAAAAAAAAATAACAAAGTTGACCTGAACAAAACAAATATGAGCAACTCAAACATATCCATATATTACAATATTCACATTTATGTTCATATAAGTACAAGTTTTGAGGGATGCATATTATTAATACTAGAAGAGTGCTTGTGCCGAAGGCAGGGAGCATGATACTTGATTAAAGCCAAGATATTTAATGCTCCACACAATACCAAATATTTCATTTAGACCAAAGTAGAAAAAAGAAAGAAATTTTAGATTTGTTCACACAATTATGTCATCTTTTACATGTAATTTGATTATTGCTAATTAATTTACAATGTAGTCCTACCAGTATTGTTTATATTGCACCTCAAGGGAGGAAATCATCACTATTATATCATCCATGTTTACTAAAACCAGATTTAAGAGCCCATTTAATTGTTGTTTTATTATCCTTTGGGGTCGCATTCTTTCCTCTCTTTCCCTCTCTGTTTTTTTTTTCTCTCTCTCTCTATCACTCTTACTCTGTTGCTCTTTTCAACTTTAAAGTCAATATATTTCTTTCTCTCCCTTCATCTCCCTACCCCGCCCCTCCCCTTTAGCCTTCTCTACCTCTTTCTTACTCACTCTCCATTCCTTTCCTTTCTTTTCTTTCTATTCCTCATCTTTCGCTCTCCATTTTTTATGTGGGATTAGTATGGTAAATGAGATATTTTCATGCAATAATCAAGTACAAACAAGATTCATTGATGCTGAGCCATTTTACACTTGAGCCCAATGCCGATGAACTTCCTATAGCACCATTGCTCCTTTGGTTTCATTGACAAATCTCATAAAAAATTCCTCTTCATGGCTTAGGTTCCAAAGTAGGTTACCAGCTGAACTTCCAAAGTATGATGATATAAAACATGCTGCAACACCAGTCGTTTCAAAGGAGCTCCTACGTTGAACCATGTCAAGTTTCGTAGACCCTCCTCGCGGGCTACCACGTATCTTCCCTTAAAATTTGGGAATGGGCAAAATAATTGAAGCCTCTTCTGTCAAGTCACATGATGTCCCATGAATCCTCATCATTATACAAAAACTCTTACAAGTTGCCATGGCAATGAGATGGCTCAGTCAATAGGATGCGGTTCCATGAGGGGCATCGTATGGAGAACCTCATCCAGGAGTTGCAGTGCTCTATGCAGATGAATCTCAATCCAGCATGGCGTTTCTTTGATGCTCTGTCGAGGGTAGTCGGGTCCCCATCCCTTGACGAAGCTCATGCGTAGAATACACAGCCTTCTCAGGTCATCTACTCCAATCCCTGCTGCAGCTGAGTAACCTATATGTTAAAAAATATCAAAAGGTAGTTTAGTCTCTTGTTAGCAATATAATTTTATCGCAAGTTGTGTTACTACAGTCAGCCTTGCCTAAGTCAAATCCGTTTGTACTGGAGAAGTAACTTTTATAATGTAAAATATGAATGGTTAAAAACAATAGAATATAAATTGAAAAGAGAAGAATACTTGCAAGACCTTGGACTTATGCGATTTGTATTTAGGCAAGAATGACTGTATATGGAAATTGAGAAGACAAGATGTACATGTAGTATTTGCATTTATCCATAATATAGGATTCAAGGCAAATGAGTATTAAATCAATATTCCTCATGTCCTGAGTTCAGGCTTTCAAGGGTTGTATGGGCTATCTGACAGGCTACCATAATCTGGGTATATTTTAGAATTAAGCTAGTAGGCTTTAAATACATAGATCTTGGTGCTTCTATTAATACTATATGAAGAAAAGGCAAGTAACAAAATATGACAAAACAAACTTATTATCAGGGAACTAACATGAAGTAAAACTTAAGCAATCATCTTCATAGATATAAAAGTTTCCTTTTAGTGACACTTTTGCATTATCTTTAAACGCTATGAAATACATACTACACACCAGCAGGAAGTGCAAAAAATTACTGACAAATACTAATTTATTTCTGGGGCTGTACACAATTAGAGCAGTTTGAATGCAAATTATAATTTAAATCTCTACATTTACAATGTGAAAACAAAATATATTCATGCACAAATTGGCAATTTTTCAATGCATTTTGTAATTTTCATTAATAAAGTGTCCCAGACTAAAGAAATTTTAATTTTTAGCGAGCTGGTAGGAATGTAATAAAAAATAAAATAGTTGCCAATTTTGAGGATCAAAATGGGATGTCTTTTGACCTTTAGAAAATATTGTGTATCCATGGGTTGGCACAAAAAGACAGCAAATGGTGAAAAGATAACTTACGGACTGCAGGTGCTATTCCTCCTACTGATGATGGTCCTGGTACATGCCCTGCTACAGCGGCTGCCTGAGCTGCAGCAGCTGCTTGAGCTGTGGCTGCTTGGGACTTCATCTGGGCATAACATTGCTTCAGATCAAACACCTGCATACAAGAACAATCAATTATTATTTATAATGATATACCAATCAATGTCTGAGAAGTTTTCTTAGTATCCAAAACATTTGTATAATCTAGACCAAGAAAATAATCATTAAAATTTGGCGTAAACAACAGCAGAATCACAAGATAATGCCCCTGTGAATATCCTTCCCAAGTTCAAGATTGTGAAAAATATCTACTCATGACCATTTAAATCTTTACAGTACCCAAATAAACTGTGCTTGAGCCAATATTTTTTAAAGAACAACAGGTTCACAGACATTTCACAGTTGTTGTTTTTTGAAGCGAGACAACCTTCAACGCAACGTTAGCATTATTTTTTTGTCTCAGAGACGTGTTTGGCATGCCAGAAACTCAAGCCAACGCACATTGAGTTCATGATCTTATCTGAAACGGGCGTTCTTACCTTGATATATGCTGTTGGGTATATCTTATGAACAACATCACAATTCAGGTTGTATTATATAGTGCAATCTTACCTTGATATATGCTGTAGGGTATATCTTATGAACAGCATCCCCCGGTGCTCTACCAGCTTCTCTATCAAGGTAGTAACTCTGTACAAAGACAGCATGATCACTAAGACATCTCACCCATACATCTCCTTCTCCTTTCAGCTCTAGCTGTACACCCTTACCAATATGAAGTCTGCAAAAAAACAAATGTACCCATATTTATATCTTGTTATCAATTTTCAATCTTCTATATGTCCACACTATTAAATTTTCATTTTCCAGCAAAAGCTGAACACAGTTTTTTTGCCCAAATGTTCAATTTGGCAAGATCTTTGGCATTACATGCACTAGTGTACAGACATTAACTTCTGAATGGTTTATGGTTCAGTACCACACTCAAAAGTCACATCTTTTGTTTCTAGGTATCCCCACATCTTGATAATCTCTTTACTGTGACCAGTGCTAGATTTTCCATGTTAAGAAATTTACATTCAGGTCAACTAGAGTTAGTTCCAGGCTGGAATACTTTTTGGCACCATGGAAATAGTTGTTGTTGTTGTAGGAAGATTGGTAAATTACACTAAACATATTTTTACGAAAGAGAGATCTTAACATACTTTAACTTTTTTTTTTTTAATTCATGTAATCAAAGAATTTTAATTGTAAATATGACTACATAGGAGAAATTCTTGGATGCATCTAGAATCTGTAGAATTAATCAAATGGACAAAAATACCTTGTGATATCTGCATCACAAAATTAAGATAATAGGTCTTTTGTTGAAACAAACCTTGCTTTCTCGCTGCTCTCTGTTCTATGTACATTGGATAACTGTCCAAGACAAAACCTGTCCATCCTAGAGGGGTCCACATAGCCATCAACTTTCACTGTAGGACATGAGGACTGGATCTTGAAGATCTCACCAACCTGGGTGTCTAGCTCAAAGTAGGCAATTGAACACCAATACTCTGGAGCTAAATACAAGAAATAAACAAAGCAATCATTAATAAGGCCAAAAAAAAAAAAATTGTTTGGTTGTCCAATGAATGCCTTTTTTCAAAAATCGGGTCGGTCGGTCGGGTTTTTTTTTTCTTTTTTTTTTCCTCCCATTAAAAAAACAAAGAAACGAATGACTTCCATTTTTGAGATCACTTTTACGTTTTATTGAGTTATGTAAAATGGGACTGCATGGAAAAATAACACATGTTATAATACTGTTTTATGAAAAATATATACAAATAAATATGAGCTGTGTATTTTCGGCGTTTGGGTGAAAAAAAAAAAAAGAAAAAAAAAAAGAGGTTGGTCGGGTCGGGCCGTTTTCAGAGGGTCGGTCGGTCGAGGACAACCAAACAATTTTTTTTTTTTGGCCTAACACATCTTTTATTTAATATATTTTAATCATTAAATA
Organism: Paracentrotus lividus; assembly: GCA_940671915.1. NCBI lineage: Eukaryota > Metazoa > Echinodermata > Echinoidea > Camarodonta > Echinidae > Paracentrotus > Paracentrotus lividus. The sequence continues at coordinate 48,655,703 of CALNVZ010002100.1, read as the reverse complement.
CATCATACAAGTCATTGCACAGAGTATCTTCTACTTCATAAGTCATATGTAGTTTGTAGGATCGGCACACAATGTAACATTGGCCCCTACATAGACAAGGGTGAGAAATAAAAAAACTGATGTGAGAGAATGTAAGAAATAAATCTTATATCAATTATCAATAACTTTGACATGAGAGATAACAGGCTGTTTACCTAATCAATAGATATCATACACTGTTCACTCACAATCAACAATGGTTATTATTCATATGATGTGATCACTGAAGTAAATTGAAATTAGCAATACATTCAAGATACTGAAATAAACGGAAAATCATTTCTTTCCTAAATAACCATCAAAAGTCTATCATACTGGACAGTTAAATGATGCATTGCTACATGTACTTCATAAAGACAGGAAAATGGGCAGTTTTTTAAATACAGTTACAAAGCTGTCTGCTGGAAGGTGTAGAAAATACCTGGTTGAGTTGATAAAGGTGGTTCGACTGCAGCATTATCCTTGGGCATCTGGTAACCATGAAACTGATTCTGTCCACCCTGAGCCTGACGATAGTTGAGTGTGCTCCCACTGGTACCTGCACCTCCCCAAGATTCTGAATTACCTGAGGAACAAATGACGCAGGAATTAACAGTTGGCTTTGGAGGAACTTTAGAATATTAGAATACTTATGCATGTGACTACGATGAGTGCAACACATAAATCTTTAGTCAAGTCCTCAGTTTCTGTTTGGTTTCATTTTTGTGGTCCTAACCACTTCTTCATATTTGAATATAAATAGAGTTGAGTGGCAGTTTTGTGACTTGAAAACAAAATATTCACATTCTTTGATTAATACACATATTACTTGGTTGAACGCTCCCACTAACATGGAGGAAGATTTGCTCAATAATACTAAAGTTTTTTTTGTTTGGTTTGTTTGTTTTTTGGGGGGAGGGGTTCCCTATTTGTTATTTTTGTCTTTATAAAATGATTCTGGCCAAGTATCACAATTTTTAAAAAATCAATTTAGTCCAGGTTAGACATTAGATTAGGGTTGGAAATTGAATTGTCAGTGGAGAAATATAGTATAATCACAAATTTAATTCGATCAAGATTTTGTTCTTACTTCTTTGGAAGGATGAAGAGGTCATATTGGGTACAGGTGATGTAGGCCCCTGAGAACTCTGCTGCATTGGTGGTGCTGATGGGGGTCCTTGATTGGTTGGTTGTTGGGTAGGAGGAGCAGGAGCAGGAGGACCCGATGGACCAGGGGCAGTGGATGAGCTGGGTCGGGCAGCCATAGATGGTGGACCTGATGACATTGAGAGGGAGAGGGTCGTAAGTAAAATATAGAAATGAGAGTAACATCAATTCTGTAACCATTGTGATTGAACTGCTTTTAGAGCGGTCAGGTTAAATTTACCAAACAACTAAATCAAACAAGTGTGTATATTCATATTTCTTAAAAATGGATAACATCTAATCAAACTTTAGACTCATTCACAGTATTTATGTGCAGTATTTTTACCAGACTTTAATTTTCTATTGAAAACTTTGATAAAGTGACTGTACTACATGTATCAACTGTACCAAATATAATGGAAAAAAGAATTTTCTTTGTTGTAAAAAAAAAATTAAAAATTAATTCTAAAAGTCATTATCAGAACTGAAAAGTATCTGCATTTACAATAAAAACATTTTAAAATACTACAGATCTAGGACAAGAGTAAATATGACAATAAAACAATATTTTACCTTTTGAAACTGCCAATTGACTGGCATGTAAGACAGGAGCTGGTTGGGCCGGAGCCTGGGGAGCAGGGGCTGGGGGTGAAGACATGGTTTGAGAGGGGCCAGGGGCAGAGAAAGGGGGTTGCTGATGAGCGGGTAGGGGTGAAGATAGGGCTTGAGAGGAGGGACCAGGGGCAGAGAAGGGGGTCTGCTGATGAGCTGGGAGGGGAATGGAAGGCATACCCATGGAATGTGGGGGCATGGAGACTGGAGGAGGACCTTGTTGAGCTGTCAGAATACAATGAAAAGAATAATGGAATGCAGATTAAATTTCAATGTTACGTGTGTCCTGAAAACACGGGTCTGTTGTTTCTACTGCTTCGTGCAATGGATTCACACTGCCCCAGAACTTTGCAGGAATTCTCGCATTGCATAATACATACAAGTTGTGAGGTCACTCCTTAGCGGTAATCCTAAAAATTGGTTGAAAATAGTGTACTCAAAACCATGCATTGATCACAGTGTTTCTTTATCAAATTGATTACAAACGGCAATTAAACACTACAGTTGTCGTAGGATCATTCTACTAATAAATAATTATTCTTCCATGCACTTGGGATTCATCATTCAGTTAAATTTTTCTTTAATTTTTCAATTCTCATTCGCGGTTCTTGCTATAGCCTATAGATAGGAAAAATTAATTTGTCGACCCACAAGGAAAATTAGGCGACTTATAATAATGAACGTTGGTGGCGCATGTATTACGAAACGCGAGAATAGGTAATTAGTGAAGTTTGTTCACATTATCTTATAACTGTTTAGAATAATGGTATGAACTTGAATAGCATTCCATACACAGCAAATTTACCTTGTTGATGAGCCAGCATACGGTTGAATTCATTCATCTCAGCCGTAGAGGACCCAGGTGCCCCATGTGAAGGTGGTCCATGTGAGGGGCCACCGTGAGATGATCCATGCGATGATCCAAGGGATGATCCACCGTGGGATGATCCATGGGGTGGGCCATGAGGTGGACCAAGGGGTACGGCATGATGCTGGATATTCTGTATTCCCCCATTGCTCATACCAGGAGGATGGGATATGTTCTGTTCTACCTGAATGCATTCTCCACCAAACTCGTCTTTCACTACACGGGGAGGACCAGCTGCAAGAACAAATTAACAATTCAAATCTCATTTAACCATGTTTTGTTGTTTTTGCAGTATTTTCACTTAAAGATTGATGTAAATTACACATGACATGAGCAGGCAGGTCCCAGAAAATAAGAAATTTTAATCTACAATATGTGTGCAGTACATATCTGCTCATGTATACATTACAAAATGAGAATACTCATGAAATATCTAAATTGGCAACGCTGTCATACAAAAGATAAAGAAATTTATAAAAATTGGTAGTCAATTTAAGGAAGAAAAACTTATTCATTCATCTTTGGAAAATTCTCAATTCCTACTACTATCATATTCAACAAAATTTTTCCTATCAAAATACATTTAGAATGTTCAAACATACATCAAGCAGCAATAGGATATGTGAGTTCCATATGTATGACAGGTTATAGACAATAAACTTTGATTATTAAAACTGGTATTTTTTATCTTTCATTACTGTTGGTAAATGCAACTATTTTGTGTCAGCTACACTTCTGGTACACACTATAGGTGTTGTTATGCCCTAGTAACCAAGCAACTGCTGTATACACCAAATATTTAATATAACATGTGGTGATAAAACCAGCAGATGGTCAGGTTATCTACACATAATTGTTCTCTATGTTTAGGCTAATATTTGTACAAATGAAATTTTACCCAGGTATTTGCTATATTACCTGCATTTGTTCTATTACCTGTATGCTGTAACGTTAATCCAGTCAGATCTGAAAAAAAAGAAGAAAAACAAAACATATAGTAAAACCAATCAGATGGGGAAGATTCTAAAAAGAAAATACACGTAGTATCTGCAAATACATGACATAAACAAAATTACAAGTACAAGTAACAAACTACATGTATACAAAATTGTGTGCTTGTCTGTCCCCAACAAAATTTTGGGGATAAATAAAACAACAAATACACAAATACATGTAAATGCTGACAAAAGTAAAACAAACTGTTTGTATAATATGTGTAAATATTGGAGCTTCAGTTAAAACTTGTTTAAAAGTTTAATTCTCCTCTGCCTAACAAATGTACATCGTACTCAGAATATAGTGTAATGCCAGGGAAGAATATTGGATAATTTTAAGAAAAGAGATTGATGATTAGCATGCAGTAATTGAAGGTATTGGGCATACCTTGCTTTAATTTGTCTTCTACAATCATTTGACAATTGCAGAAAGTTTAACACAAAAAAATGTGATTATAAATCAATGAAATTAATCTTTCCCACTCTGTGTATGTCTTCTTTGTTATCTTATTTCAGTATTCATGTACTGGTAGTATGAATTATGTCACTAGAAAAGCTAAATATTTACCTTGAAATGATTGCATGCACAGTTCTTTGTTACAAAATTAATGGAAAACCATGAAGACATACAAAATAAACAATAGGAAATAAATCTTCAAAACAGGATGCTATATGACATATTTATGGAGTTTTCATAGGAAAAAATGTCAAACAACTCATGAGTAATGTTTCGAAAGGTCTTTTAAAAAAAATGTAGTGTCTGCAGTAAACTGCGTACAAATGTTCCCAAGTGACCTCTACATCATGTTGCAAAATTCATCAATTACAGCAAGGGAACATAAGGGAACATGATTTTTTTTTTTTTCAAACTCGAGGGCTATTAACCCTTTAGCACCTAGAGACTGAGTGAAAAGTGTCAGTTTACTCACTAGCGGAAAGGGTTATGCTGTGTTTCAATCAGGTTTTTTCAATAAGAATTGCTCTGAAAACATACTTTTTTTGTGCAGAATCGGACAGCACACATCTAACAGGTAATCCACAACAAGTATGGGCATGTTTCATCACATATCTTTGATACTATCTTTACTATAGCGTGCTAAAGACAGGGGCGGTTTGGGGCGGTTCAGTGAGTAATCTGAGGGGCGGTCTCGAGCAGTTTAGTTGCTAAAGGGTTAAACCATATCAATTCTACTCCACGTGAAATGTAAACCTAACGTATGACATTAAATCTTAACATAAAGACGCGTCCATTATTTGAGGAGGGGAAACGCAACATTCATTCATGAGTTTAGTGGAATACAACTGAGCGGCGGCAGAAAATTATACGGTTCTACATTAATGTCACAAAACCCGCGCTATAACGGCGGGAAGCGACCGATTGACAACTGCATGCAATTATTACTTAGCGTACAAAAACTCGCCTAAGAAAACTTCCTGTGGTAAAATGTCTGGTCAGTCGATCCGTTCGAGCTAATTTCCATGGACATGAATAAATAATTTAACTTTTATCATAGTTTTCGTAGGTAGATGCTTCAGACCAGATTGGGGAAAATACATTTTGCAAGCCTATAACACCAATTGTGGCTAAAGTTGTAATCAGAATCTTTATTTCACATAGATTGATGCCTAACGTATGATATAAATAGTGATCTTGTCACAATCTTTTGCGAAGAACGCCGTCCACATGCGATATGCATGTGATATGCGGAAAATATTGTCCCATCGAGTAAAGATTCGCTTGTGATAATGTTCAAAAAGTGACAGGACTTTTTTTTAACCAATCGAAATGAATTTACCATCTCTGGAAAGGTGAGAATTCAAGCTTTTAAAAACGGCTTGATCATTAGACTGTCATATAATTATGAGTACCAGAAGATAATTATGTGGCGTATGAGCTATTTTGAGAGAAAATTGGCCATATTGTACAGGAATTTGATCTGATTAGGATTTTCGAATTGACACACAAGTGACAGGACTTTTTTTCCCCTTTGCAGTAAGTTATTCCTATTTTTGAAAAAAAAAAGACTCTTAAGCGAATTATACAAGTTGATCATTTCTTTGAAAAGGTAGTTGCTCGCCATAAATCAAGAAACAAAGTGAAAAAACTGTGCAAAATACAAAATGTCTATGGCAGCGTTTGATTTGCGTAGAGTGATAGCGCCCTCTTCCTCTTAAGTTTACAACTAGAATTGATATGAAGTGGGAGCATAGAGATATTTTGCATTTTGAAATAAATCCTGAGATGCCACTCAGTACCATACAAAAATGGTAAAATTGGCAAAAACCCTGAGAAAAAAAATTTCGGCAAAAAACTAAAAGGGCAAAAATTAATAAATGACACAGAAGTTTGGGGGAACAAATATCCTGATAGGTTGCATAGTTCTGTATTAAAATGGACTTACCTGAAACAATCATCCCCCACACACACACAAACAAACAAAGGGGTACAATGGAAAATCACAAAGGGGTCCTTCTTACATGTGTTTTTTTTTTTTTCTTCTTCTTCTTTATTTAGTCTAAATAATTTTTTTTTTTTTTTTTTTTTTTTTTAAACAATTTTGAGTAATAGTATTCCCCATCTTAAAAATATATACACTTACCAATACCAGGTGACACAATACGTTCATAGTGGTATGGATTTACACATACGCTGTCACATTTGAGATCAAATGCATATTGGCAGAATTTCAGGTGCTTGAGTTCATTTTTATGCAAGTCTGGCCACCTCCATATCCTGGCATAGATTACATGTGGAAAACCCTTCCTTCCAGCAACCTAGTATTTGAGATGATCAACGAAAGAAAGTGTAAACTTGCTTTAGCAAATATCTGTCTGAAAAGGTTACTCCCCCTATAATAATAGACGAGTTGGAAAAAATAAATAAATAAAACAAAACAAATCAATTGAACAAAATATTGTATGTTATGAAATTGATAAATAGTCCTGCTTGGTTTCAGGCAGGTTTTTCTATTTGTTATTTCTAACTCACCTGCACCCAGTACAGACCTCATTTTTGGGGTATCCCTTCAAACAGTACATAGTTCATGTTTATTATGACACAGCTTCATTTAGGCTGGGTACACATAGAGGCTCGGGTATTCAGGCTCGTTTTGCGAGGGCACGCGAATAGCAAAAATCGAACAAGCCACATTCACTGGTTGAACGATGGTATTTCCAAAAACCGGTTCACATACACGCAGGCGTGTGTGCTATGTGACTCGCCGTGCCCGTATAGCGTATAGCATGCATATAGCAAATAGCGATTAACAAATACCGTATACTTCTACAATGTATGTGAACACAGCCTTATGCATGATTTTACATTTAAATATCATGATAACGAGCACCAGGTTCATGTATTTAATAAAGACCATCAGCATCTGCCTACATGTAGATAAAGTCTGGACTTAATCTTGGACATTCTTTTAAGAGTCTACATACATTAATACATTTCTGTGTGACTTATCATCACCTGATACTAACAAATGTACACAAACATTTAGGTACAAATCTGAAAAAGATCATGGTCAGTTAAATAAATTAGGAAAACAACAATCTTGTTGGAAACACATAAAACAGAAATGGTCAAGATGTTTGGCCAATAGACTCAAGAACTCACAAATCAAATCACCCACATACATAAACAGATTTCCTGATACACAGTATGATTCATAGTAGCCCTGAGGAGAGGCTAATTACAGATTTTTACGCCGCCACTTTCCCTTTGTTGATATTATAATGTGTACATATTATAAGGAGTAAAATTTATTATTTGTAGCTATATTGTGTGTGTACATGTAAGATCATTTCTGTGAATACATACATCGATTCAATTCTTACGTAAGGAGGTACATTTACATGTAGGCCTAAAGTGTACACACTAAATAATTACACATATATACATGTACATCACAGAACATAAATCTTTTTACACATGAAATATACAACAAGAACATTTCCATACATGCACTGTGTTCATTTTGTCAGACGAGATGATATTAAATGAGATGCATGGATTAAATCGTTTCAGAAATACCCTTTGGCTAAACACTTGCTAATATCATTTGATAATCCCAAGACATTCATTGATTTTCTTATCATTATCATTTCGGGGAAGCTTGCTAAAATGTGGCTCAGCATGCAAGTTAGATGATATGCCCACAATACCCATGATGACTCATTATCTATCAAGACCACATCATTCACTTAAATTCATCTTGATGCCTAGTACAAAGCAATGCAGATCCAGGGCACAAACTTTTGGTGATGTCATTTTAAATAATTTGGCTTCTATTAATTTATGAAAATGTGAATGTTTTGATTGAAAAACTCCTCTTGGTTAATTATGTTAAAAACTGATTTACATAACATGTAGTCAAAATAATTATTTGCTTACTCTATAACCAGCCGTAGGGTGGAAAATTAAAGATATTTTACCAAGGGGGGGGGGGGGGGAATCCACTTACAGTACAGTTGTCACCCTCCCCAGTCCCCCCCCCTCCAATAGAAAAATAGAACAATAAATAAAATGACCTGCCCAGTGCCCCATCCATTCATCCAATGAAAAAGTAAACATATAAATAAAATGACCTACCCCCACACCCCCCCCCACAATGAAATTAAAATTGAAACATTATATAAAAACCTACCCCCACATCCCTCCCCCCCCCACTTCATCTAATGAAAATGAAAACATAAATAAAATGACTTCTGACAGAGCTAGATCCAAGGGATGGACAGAAATGGTTAGTTTGTTGAGAGAAAGGGAAACATATTGGCAGCTAAAGTTGTGACATGACACTCCAGAGAGGAAACCATCTAATCCAAATCCAGGCAAGTCAGACAGGTCGCTCTATATAACCTGGAAGGAGAACCCTTCCGGGGGGAAATACAAACCAGTTACCTGAAATGCCCTCCCTCACGATTAACATCTAGCAGTAACATGCACTCACACTACTCTCAGGTGAAGGTTAACAAACTGATCATCACATCGCCAATTAGAGAAAAACACTACTTTCTTCAGAAAGGTTCTTCTCTCATAGAAAGATATATAGTCCATAGCATGTTTGAGAAAACTGTCTAGACAAGGCTATGCTAAAAACAATCAGTAATGGGCTTTTTAAATCAGCAAAAATGAAGAAATATAGCAGAATAAAGAATAAGAATCTGTATCATGTTAATAATTTTACTTCTGAATCTAAAACCTCTGTCATAATGTAATTAAGTTCAGACAGAAAAAAAGTTACAAGCACCCATTGCAAATATGACCAAATTAAAACGTGTCATGAAAAGAGATTATAAAATTCTGAACACAGAATGGCCTGTATTTACAAAGGTGTCCCAAGTAATAGTTTTAAAACCAAGCTTAAACTTGGTTTAAATATGGAGCCGGAACAACATGGACACAATCCTACGTATGGGTAGGGTGCCAATGCTACCTCAGCGAGCAGCTGAAGGGGAGCGCAAAACCTACTACCGTGCCCAGCACGTGGAATGCATGACAAAAAATCAGATAAAGGACATCGACTGAGGGTAGCACAGCTATCCAGATGTAAACCACAAGCCATAAGGGGGTAGCGCGAAGACACCGGGCAAAACCATATAGGAGCCTACGCGACAGAAGTTAGCAAAAACGGTGAGGAGGAAACACAGGCCCCGACCGGGAACTGCCAGCAGGCCTAACACACTGGCGAGAGTGGCACCACGGGAAGGCGAAGCAAATCGGTTGAGCGACAGCTCGCTGGCGGGAGCGTGGCACAAACGTGCAATGGGCGCCGCAAACACGCGACGCTCCCCGGCGAGGCACAGAGACTATGACAAGGCAAGAAGCGTCGCACGCGAGGGCCCAACCAGTGGTTCCCATGAGGGACCCACGGGAATGGAGATGACACCAAGGACCGAAAACGGGGCGGAGGGATGGGAACACCCCGCAACGCAAGCCGCGGCAGCGCTGCGTGCTTCACCAGGAAGCACCGAGAACGTGGGAACGTGAGGAGAAATATGATGGAAAAATAAGTAAAACAATAAGAACAGAAGGAAATATTTTCAGCAAATAATATCATGGATCAACTAAAAGCGCAGAACAGGTGAGAGCAGAGTATGTGAAAGCCTGTGCAAAAGCAGAAAGCCACGGCAGAAGGACGCCACGACGGAGCCAGCAAGTACAGACCACGAGACGGGAACGTCGCAGAAAACAGAAAGACGGAAAGTGAACAGACATGGTGGCAGCAAAAGAAAAGAAAAAGGCCTAAACGTGCCGTGCGAGTCCCGCAGGCGAGAAGAGTGAGGGGAGTCAGGAAGAAACAAAACCAACGCGGGCAAAGTAAGCAGAACATTCAAGAAGTGAGCACTACTCCACAGGGGCCACAGAAACCGACAGTGGGGGCCAGAGGCACTCACGGAAAGGACTTCAGCTACAGGGGAGCAACACAGGGAAAGGAAGAGAGACAGTGGTGAAAGAGCGAGCCTTAAGTAGGTACGGATAGGGGAGGAAAAAGGGCAGAGCAAGGAAAACGTCGGGGGGGGGTGGGCACATAAAGACAAGGAGCTGTGCGACACGTGGGATAATGGAAAACAAGTGCATGAAGACAAAACAAAGTGACAAAAGAGGAAGCAAGGCACCAACGATGAAACCATTGACTGAGGCTCGTGGTGAAGTCAAATGAATTCGGAGTATAAGACATGGAAGAAAGGACCCAGGGAACTGCAATATGACGCCCAAAAAGAAGGATAAAAATGCCGATGCCGGAGCAGAGCACGCAACGCAGCGAGTCAAAAAGTCATCGGGTAAAAACAGTCCGAAGATGAAGTAACAAGATCTAAACGTGTACAAGAATGTGCTGCTGCGCGCATTGCGGCTCCTGCACTAATAAGGGCCTTTCGCTCGCACATGACAAAAACGACAAAAAAAGGCAAAACAAGCCTGGAGATATCTAGAGAGGTGTGTACATCTCATGAATCACAAAAAAATGTGCTAAAGACATTATCTTCAGCCAAAATGATCATAGCAGTGTAGGTATAAAATATTAGTTAAACACATAAAGACTTGAAACTTCGCTCTACCGAGTGAGGATCAGAAAAAAACGAACACAAGAGTGTCTATAAAAAGAAACTGGAGTATAAGCCCCAAAAGAGACAGAGCAAGAGAGACTGACTGTGGTGCAGTCGGGCTTAAGCGCTCCGGCTAAAGCGCGCCGAAACAGCTGAGGAGAACAACAGAGATCGCCTGAAAGCGAATCAAGCAGACCCTAGTGAGCAATCTCCGCACAACTCCTCGACCTTTCAGGAGAATAAGTATAGCTTCCTGCAGGTCAAAAAGAAAGCCCGAAAGCTGGAGGTAAAACATCAAAACTAACAACGCAAAAAAAAAAAAAAACTCCATCCGATCAAGAGCAGAAAGGGCACAACAAAATGCCTGAGGTAATACGCAGGGGTACGACGAGAACGACGGGAAAGAGACAACCTAAGACAGCAAGAGGGAGCACACGGGCCAAGCAAAAGAAGCACTGGCAAAAGAAAGCCGGAGGCGGTGCAGGA
>CALNVZ010002100.1:48597907-48631066 GCA_940671915.1 Paracentrotus lividus | reverse complement strand
TGTCCTATAAAAAAGAAAACTGATTTATAAGCCCCAAATATTAGTCATATTCCAAGAGAGTTAACTCCTTTTGTGCATCTTTTTTGTAGATTGCTCTCCTTCCTTAAGCTGCATCCAATAAAACAATTCTTAGGAGAGAAAATAAGTTAGATCTCCTTAGAATTGACTACATCTAACTCAGTGACAATCTTCATATGAGATGAAATCCAATACTCAAATCTCACATCGGGACTTTAGGAGAATAATATTATTATCACGCTTCCTCATGCAGTTTTCATAAATGCAGCCATGAAGAAGTGGGAGTAAAATCAAACACTAAAGCTAAACAAAAAAAAAAAAACTCCATCCTGATTAAAATAGCATAAATTTCTCAATGACGAAAATGTCTTGAGCTCTAATAACTGTCTGGCAACGGGGTGTTCACATATTGACTAATTTTGTGTGAAAATCGCAGACAGATCTGTAGAGACGGCTGAGTATGATGACACGTCAAGAGTCAAAATATATATTTTCCAAAAGTATCTAAGAGGCCATTTAGAGGTCTGTCAGTGACAATTTAATCTCTTTGATGTGTACCATATTGTTGATTAACTCATGACGAATCATACTCTAATTATTACACAGATCTAGACGATAACTGTAAGCTACAACATCTTGCCCAAGTAATTTGGCTCAAAAAAATTTCCCTAAAAGTTATGCCTATTTTAAACAGGATGGCAGTTGCTTTTTTTGACACGGTTTTTGTGTTCTCATCTTATGCCCACTCTATGCACCAAATTCGAAATTGTACAATGTATTCGCCGTTCATAACCAAGCGTAAAGATATACACACAAATTAGGTACAAACAGATACGGAAGAGTTACTCTTTCAGAATAAATATTTGGGGTTTATATATTAGTTTTCTTTATTGACATTTTTCAAGGTGTCTAGTTTTTTCTGACTCATCGTATTACAATCAAAAATATAACGTTAACGAATTTGCGACTAACATGAATTTTTTTTCATCAACTTGAAACATAGTGCAGAACTTGATGAGGTTATGAATATTTGGTGACTGATTCACTATATAAATCACAATGGATGACCTTCAAGAAATATAAGCACGCTTCATCTCATGTCACTTTGACTATTGTGACAAATACCGAATGATTATGTTCATATTTTCATTATTAATATTAATTATTCACTTTTACTAGTTTTGTTGTGAGCTCCATGGTAGTATAGAGCGCGCGATCCAGAGTTCAGACTTTTACGGGGTGCTTCAGCACCATAGGGTCTGAGCAAAAAAGGTACATCAAAGGATTGCTTCATCCAAAATGAATGCATTTCCTACATTTCTACAGGGGGCTCCAGAAAAAAGGCCGTGGTCCAAATGAGATGGATTTTTATTTTTTTGGAAATCCTACTAGGGGTACTCGCACATCCATAGATTCAATACTCGACGAACCGACTACCCCCCCGCATAACGCGCGCCGAAGTAAACAGGGTTCGGCCTAGAAAATGGTACAACAGATCTAAACTTTTATGTTAGGCCATATGCAAGATTACTTATCCATATTAGAAGTGATAGGGTTGTATACATTGAAGGATAATTAGGGTTGAAGACTATCAACCAGGCGATCAGCTGCACTCGTAGAAATTTTTACGTATCATAATGGACTGCATCGACGCTCGAACTGATCATGAGGTCGTTAGCATTATGAAAATACACTACCCAATTGTGCCTTCCATATGACAATAGTCAACAGATAAATTTAGAATTCGTCATTTATTTTTGGGGGGGTAAGTCCTCATTTTCTTTATACGTTTTCAACTGTCTGGGCAAAGTCCAGCAGTAGTATTCGTTTGAAGTTCCTTTTTATAATTTCTCTGACTTTATTTCTAAAAGTATTCACGAGTGGACTTTGCGCGTCAACGGTTTCACGGAGAATAAGTTCCTCCGATAAATATAAGTAATTTATGCACTGAATGCTCGAATGATCACAGATTGCATATGAAATACGTACCTTGTGACTTCCAATGACAATAGTCATTAAATTTAGAATTTTTCATTATTTTTTTGGTAAGTTCATTCTCTTTTATGCGTTTTGAAATATATGGGGTCAGTACGTCCCACAGTGGATCTCGTTGAAGTTCCTTTTTACTTTTCTCTTACTTTATTCTAAAAAAATACTTGAAAGAGTGGAGTCATACGCACCGCATCAAATACCTGATCGAACCTTAACTTAACCTAGCATCCAGGTAAATATTGTATTTACACGATATTCTATAAACGCAACCAAGTGCTTATAGTATTATATCAAATCAATATAGTTTAGACTACTGCATTAAATAAACTTATAAAGAATATTATTCTTCTATAGATGTCTACATTAGATAACCTATCTCCTACACTCAACCCATACAATTTTATGCAAAGATCATGCTTACTCCGTTATGTCATCATGTATACCTTTTTCACTCGATCGACTCATCAAGACAGTTTCGAGGTCTTGAGTTCTAATGCTCGTGGAGATGAGCAGCAGAAACAGATCGCATACTCGGCGGCGTCATTTCGGTTACTACTAATTCCGCGCGACTATCTAAGGTGCGTGGTGGATGGTGCACACATGCGTAGTAATCCATGCGCTCCAGATGCGCATGTGACGACAATCCATCATTAGCATCTGTGAGATTTATGCGCATAAGTATCAGTGTATTTGACACTCTAGACGCATGCGACACAGTCTAGCACTGCATGAAGCAAGATGTTTGGGAGTGATCAGTACAAAAGTTTCTCACCCTTCGATTGAGGATTCTAGTGAAACCTAGTAATATATACATTCACACTACGCAGCCCAACCCTACGTGCACCATAAACGTTCTCCAAATAACAATGTGACTGAACAATAAACTTCTCTGCATCCTGCATTCATCAACGCAGCCCGATCCGAGCTAGCTCCTTGGAAATTCATTCCTAAATCACTTGTTTGACCGGTACAACCTAGTTTGTCCAGCTATGTCGGCAGATCGCCCACTGCACGACACCGAGTTCGGGCTTCGGAGAAATTTGATAAAACATAAGCTCACGAGAAGCTACGAGCCGGTGAAATGGCAACGCCCAAAGTGTTTGTGATATAAGGCTACGCACCAAGTTATTGTTTTCCGCGTCTTTTCGGTTCAATGCATCATGTGGTTGATATAACATGAGTGCGTGGCGACCACGATTGGCACGCATATAGCTCATCCGAATGCGTCCGTCAACAACATACATACGATTGCTTCTCATACTTCTGTAAAGCGATGGTACGTACTTTTTCCCGTGCGTTTTTTGAAGTCGAGTCTTGCAGTTTTTCTTGCGAAATAGGGTCCACTTTGGATTATGTATCGTGACAGCCGCTGCAAGACAAGCGGTCTTCTAATCGTGACACTGAATCAGCATTGTTCAGTTACAGGTCAAATCGAGTCATCGCAACGCGGAAGGACAGTGCTCTCACACGATAGCTAATAACCAGGTCGCCTCACCAATCAAACATTGTATCTCACACATACAGCTCTGTACAGAACGAGAACTTGATGGCAATTTCGATGTGAGCCCTGTAGATCGTAGCGGAGGGGGAATACCAGTGAAGCGGTAGGATAAAAAAATAAGTGCATGGCATATCTCAATAGAACTGCTAAACAAAGGAGTTAGCCATTGCCATAGATATACCATCATGAGATCTCATATCATCAAATGGGTCGAAATCCGTCGGATCATCATAATCGCAACTGAAGTCTGAGAGAGACTCTAATAGTTAGTCCTTGAGAGATTGATGGGGGGGACACTGGGGGGGGGTGGGGAATGAAATTATAACAACTAATTTATCATCATTATTGTTTGTACACTTCGTCTGAATCAATAATAGAACTCTTGCCTAAGGTTAACACATCACAAGTAACGTTCATTATTCAGCTCAGAAGATCACCGTATCCTACACTCACTTGATGTTTGCTCTTTTTAATTGCCCCATGCCAATCTGCAGTCTCTGTTCTGCCTCAAAGCCGCACGAATAGTTGGATACTGCACTGTCCGAGTGCAGTTCCTTGACCAGTTCCTGCCAATCTCCGGAACAGGTTCTTGAAATCGGTAAAATTAGCAAGATATCTACACATCAGATGTAAATGCTGCTCAGTCAAGAATTACATCCTGATATCGCTCGGATCGGAAAAGTCGCGACAAATAATCTGTTTCAGGAGGGGAAAATTTGCCGCGACGTCTATCCTCCCGACATTTCACAGAAGAAAACTGGCCAGTAGATCCACTGCAAGCCATTTAATTAAATCACGAAATATCGCGCAGCCAAATCTTGGATTTCTAACAACTAGTCCACACAATATCGATAATAAATACGTTGCTTACACCAATAGACTTCGCTTTCATTACAAAACAAAATCTACAAACAAAGATTGCCTTATTTGTGTCGCGTTAATGTTTTGCTTTTAAGGAGGTCTAAAATACATTAAATCAATCAGATAAAAAGCGGTCACAAATGAAGGAAGCGGTCTGTTGCCCTCATAAGCTGTCCGCAATCTACCTTCTGGAGTAGAAGTAGTACTAACCGACCTACCACCTCCAGTGGCGGAATCATTAGGCAGCAGGCAGGAGAGGGGGGGGGGCGGGGAGGGGGAGCGCGAGGGAGCGCAGCGTCCCTTTATTTTTGAGAAAACACACATTGCAAATACGCTATGGGTCTATCACTATAATATTTTTTTTTTCAAATGCCCGACTGCGCTCCGTAATTTCCCATGAATGCGCCCATCTATTTTCCAAATTACTAAAGTTTTAAAAAAAAAAAAATGTACAAAACAATAAAAGAGAAAAGCAGATCAGAAAAGAGACGATTAACTAAATACCGGTCTCAGACTAAGAGTACATACACAGCCATTGCATGTTTTGACAAAGAGATAACGATTTGATACGGGAGTAAGGTTTTTGAAAGAAAAGAAACAAAAAATCATTGTGAATTTGAGATATTTATGTTGCAAAACTTATACACGCTTGCAATGGGCAACGAGAAAGATATTTTACGACAATTTACTTTCATATAACAATTGTACAATATAACGAACACTAAACTCTATTAAACTTTTCATTAAAAAAAAGACCTTTTTTTTAGTTTTAAGTTAAAAAAAAAAAAAAGGAATGATAGAAACTATCCAAACAACATTTTCAACATTTTCGAATTTCTGTGTAAAAATAAAATGTATTGGGATAAGGCCAACAGAAGGCCAAGGCAGGCCACATCTATAGCGCTTTTGGAACTTCTCTTTCCACTAGATAACCTGATGCCAACTTTGACCAAAATTTAAATTGGATAAAAAATGGCCTAAGTTCCTTTTATTTTATGCTTATGTATATAAAACTAGTAAATTCTTATTACATATTATACTCATTTCTTTAGGAGTATAATATACCACCAATCAGACACCCAAGTGTTATGCGTTTTAAGCATTATCCGTTACTACGGTAATATTAATTTTAGTTTAAGTATCCTTTATGTCCTTTTGATATCCGATATCGTATACGCAGATGCAGCCTTCTATGAATTTTGCCTTTGATGCTTCACTTGTCACAACATGACCAGATATAGAGGAAAGAATGCTTGAAGTATTATCATACTTGAGGAATAGGTTCCTATATAGCGACTCCAGTGCCCATGTAACACGAAGACTTACGATTATAAAAAGTTACGATTTAATTTTTTTCTCGGCGGTGGAAATCATGGAGCCAGGAATTTTGAGTAAGTGTAGGAATCGGGCTAGGGTTAGTGATTAAGATCATCAACTTAAGAGCACCCTGTCCATTATGATGAAGGCTACCAAAGAAAAAAATCAATTGTAAATTTTTATCAATGTTTTTATCGTAGTCTTGTGTTACATCCCACTTGATTTGAAAGAAAAAACTGAAAACTGGGGCGTGCAACCCCGAAGTTTAAAAAATAGGAACACGCCCAATATTTTCTGAATTCATGAGTGAGTCCATGAGTGGTTTTGAAAAAAAAAAAATTGGCGCCTGTTGCGCCCCCCCCCCCCTCTCCCGCCCCCGAGTCCCCTGGAATCCGTCGATTTTTGACAGGCAAATATCGGCTCGAGTCTTCTTTTTGATATTAAAGGGGATTGACAGTCGGAGATCGTGGGGAAATGGCGCGTTTTTCTTGAGCTCCATTGACTCGTACACCGTAATCGACAGTGAGGCTTACGCATGGGTCCGGACTACTGAGATTAACATTCCTTAAGTACGAACATGACGAAGTTTGACAGAATTCAGTCAGTCCATGATGTCGAAGTTCTCGATCCTCAACAATCCTAGTTATAGACTCCAACAGGTTCTTTAATCGTATAAATTCAAAAAGAGGACTTGTATAATGCTGCCATTTCAAAATTAGTCAGATTTACTATTCGGAATCCTGTTAGAATAAGTCTAAGCCATAAAGGAATTACTCTCTTACTGACGAGACTCGTTATCAACTGGAAGATTACGAACACACCTCTGGCATGTTCATTCCGAGATAAGGTGATTCCCCCTTGTTTTATCAATTTTTATTTCTCCGCTTACAAATTCTAAGCCGAGATTCTGGATATCCGAGTTGTACGAAGGACGACTTGTAAATAGATATCTGCGTTACAGGCATATAATGTGCACTGATGTGTAACGACTGGCGACGAGATGGGTTTGGGAGAACACGGAGAACTGAACAACTCTTATGTTTACATTATGATGCGATTGTACCCCCACCCCCATTATACCCGCTCTTCAATTATTGCAGGCAATAAGTGACATGTAATGTCAAACCAATGGTCAAATCATTTCTAGAGTATTTTCTTTGTTTTCCTTTATAATCAATTCTTATGTATTTATTTGTTTTCTCGTTTTCCATCTTTTATTTCATCATTTCTTAATAGGCCTCGACTAATTGGTTTTCTCTTCTAGCTTTTATGATTTTTTAATATCAATTCTTAAGATATATTTCCTGATATTACCTTCTTTCTGCTATCAAATCTTAGTAGGCAATTTCTTTATTTCTCCTTCCATTTTCTCTTCGTTATATCAATTCTTATTTATTTCCTGTTTATTCATTTTTTTTTCTCTCTCTCTTTTATAATTTTATGCATTTCTTTGTTTTCTCCTTCATCCATCTATCTGTAACTTTCTTATTAATTTCGTTATATACTTCTTTCCATTTTCTCTTTTATCAATTCTTATGTATTTCATTGTTTTAACCTTTCTTTCTTCTATCAATTCTTATATACTTCTCATTCCCCCCTTTGTTTTATTTTGGTTTATAAATTCTTATGTATTTCTGTTTCATGCTTCTTTCCCTTTCAGTCTTCTATCATTTCTCATGTAGGGTACATGCAGGTAATATAGGGCCCCTAAGCTCATTTGCCTAATTTGCATAAAAATTAGCGAAATGACATTCAGTCTAATCTTGTTTATATGAAATCAATAACTACTGCTCTAACTTTTATTGTGGAAGAAAAACAATTATCAACCACCCCTGTCTGCAATATTCAAATGTTGAACGTCATTACCAAAAGTGCCCATATTACCTGCATGCATGTGCAGGTAATGATGGGACAATGTATTTAATGTATGTTTTAAAACTACAATGAACTCTACCATGTTTTGAATTTGCTTAAAAATGTTGAAAATCATTAACTCCAAGATATAATTTGAAATTATAAGACCCTTCAGTAAATCCTTTGACTATATTTCATTGTTATGTATTTGTATATTTATTTCCTTTTTATATTCTTTAAATATTTATTTTCATTATACAAGTCAAATAGGCCTACATAAGTTATTTAAACTAATCATATACTGTGAATATACCCAAAATCGTAGCAAAGAGATTCATGCCTCATCCCAATACTAGTACCAGAATCACTTCCGCCATTTGGATGTCCATATTACCTCCACTAATGTTGCTGTGTTCAGGCAAGCATCAATGCCACATTGCACCCCTTCACACTAAAAACAAATTGACCTGTACACGCTAGTATGATCAAAATGAAACTATAAGCTTACTAAATATACAAACAATTGAGGTTACCCCCTCAAACACTCTTCTTCACCATCACATTCTGTGAAAATATCAAATTTTACATCAGGGATAAAAAAATGCCGTAAGTTTACCTACCTTGTTGTTTCAGCAGTTTTCTCAGAGAAATTTTCGGCTCAGATGCTCTCACGACGATATATTTGCGTATACAGTTCATATGAACAACCATTAATGGTGCTCACACCGGTCACCGGTCACCGGTCGACGGTCACGAACATGAAAATTTTGCCTTCAGGGTGGCCCATATTACCTGCTGGCCCATATTCTGCATGTACCCTATTTCTGTTTTCTCCTTCATCTTCTATTCTATCCTTCTTGCATTTAAATTTTTCTTCTTCTTCCATCTTATATTTTATGATTTCTCATTCTCTGTTTCTCCTCTTTCCATTTTTCTTCTATGAATGCTTATAAATATATTTCTGTTAATCATTCTCTTTCCATTTTATCTATACAGTGTGTCCCACAAAAAATGCTATAATGGCACTTTACATAATTTTAAAAAATATTTCAGTAGTGATTATAAAATTTTTATCACTGTATTGTGCAACTCATAACCATTTAATGAATATGTCCCTCAGCTCACCAAATATCAACACATCGCTGAACCCTATATTGTTTTGAAAAAGTCTTGCAAAATTGTGTGTTTCACTTTCATGCCTCCTTGAGATGCATTATTCAAAGGTGCCTAAAAGAAACCCAATTTCGATCATCAACGAGCGTGAAAGTGAACACTCACAATTTTGCAAGACATATTTAAAACAATGTAGTTCAGTGACACATGATATTAGTTAGCTGAAGAGAGGTATCTTTAAAAATGGTAATGAGTTGCACTTAACAGTGATATAAATTACATAATTACTACTGAAATATTTTACAAAGTATTAATGATCAAACTTGGATTTGTTTTATTCGACACATCCGTTACTACTCAATTCAAACTTGGATGGAGAGGTTTCCTGTGTGTGATGACAAAATGCTCACATCTTTTGTGATTCTTGGACATATCAAATAAAATTTCATCAATGTTGTAGAAATGAAATGTAGTTTACAGGTTTAAAAAGATAAACAATATAATTTTGTAATTTAAATATTATACCCATCTAAAGTGCCATTAGCATTTTTGTGGACACCTGTATATCAATTATCATGTTTTTTTTGTTTGTTTTGTTTTTTCATATTCTATCATTTCTTGCGTTTTTGTTAGGTATTTCTTTTTGTTTCTCCTCTTTCCATTTTCTTTTCTATCTATCTTATATATTTCCTTGTGATATTACTTTTCTTTCTTTCATTTATGTATTTCTTCTTCTTTCTTTTTTTTTTCTCTCTCTCCTTTTTCAATGTTTCTCCCACCATTCATATGTATTTCATTCTGTAATTATTCCATCCTTCTCTCATATGTATTTCCTGTGAATGTACGTTACTAGGGTTCGGAGAGCAATAGTTTGTTCGAGGTTATTTCCGGGTAGTTTACAGCGGGTCCGAGCCTTCACACTGTCACAGCTGCTTGCTCATCCATGCAATTCATTTCCCTATTTTGAACTATAATGAGAAGACATTTCGCAGATCCAATTGGGGGCGAAGGGGTTTGCTCATGCCCCCTACAATTTGAAAACACACTCATGTACAATACTTATATAATCAGAAAAATTCCCATGCACTATGATCAATCCTGGACTTCTGCCACTAGAACAGAACATATTGAACTTAAATAAAAGCTAAAAACATAGCACACTAGTATATTACATTTATTGCTGTAAACCCCCCCCAAAAAAATAAATAAATAAAATAAAATAAATAATAATAATATTGACCTCATTGCCGTTTTAGTTGGGTTCATATTTTTTGTTACCCACTCGATATTTCAATAGAATTGTAATTATTATTACACTGACACACATTGTTTAGCTCATAAAATAAATTTGAACCATAGCATGAAATTTGCTGGTAATTGCAAATGGATTTATTTATTTGTAACTTTCAAATAAACATTGATAAAAACATATATCTAAGAATATTTATGGTAATATTCAAACTAGAAGATAATAAAAATATTGATACACAGAGACTGACAACATGATCTAATAACCTTCATAGTTTCAGCCACAGTAAGGCTTAGATGATTCACATACCTTAAATATTACAGCCACAAAATAATTAATCTTACCAAAACATACAAGGTAGGTAGATGTAATACATCGTATGAACCCCTATCTTTGTCCTCAGCATTAAAAATGATCAAAATTGTGTAAAAATTCTTTATCATAATCCATTCAATCTAGTCAAAAGGTAAAAGGTAAAAAGCGACTTTGCATCAAGATCCAACAAACTTTTAGTGTTTTTACCCCTAACAAAGATATTAACATGTAATTTGGTGTGTGAATTGTTCATCTTATGTTATAAGTCATAATGACAATAACAATAAAAAGGAAAGGTGCCTCCTGGGTTACATTTTATCTTATTTTTTTTTTTTATCTACTAGCAAAAGGGTAAAGTCATAACTCGAGGCAAAAAAATAATATAAATTTTATTAAAACAACATTCTAAAGTACAACTAATTCGATCTATTAAGGTGGAATATTTTTTCTGGCTCAAGCGACATAATGTTGCTTCCGTTATTAATTTCTTGAATGTGTTTGTCACCGCTTTCACTTTAGGATGCTGGGTATATCTTGGACATTCCCTCAACCCTTCCGGGGATTTTTCTTCAAAAATGCTTGTCACCCCCAGAAGATGGCCATTTTCATAATTTTTTCTATTTTTGGCCCTTTTTTGTTCACGCGACCCCCAAGGCCAGTCTACCCAAGGAAACACGTCCGAGGTGGAGATTTGTTATTGTTCTTTAAATTAAATCTAGATTTATGGTTACAGGCTCGACTCTTTTGTCTAGGGGAGGGGTCAAATTTATTTTGATCAGGGTTCAACATTCATTATTATTCATTTTTACACCATGGAAATTTTTATCTTCCTAAATTGTATTGTAAAATCTCAACCTAACATAAACTAATATAAAATATTATCAATAATGACTATTTACAGCCTTGTCATCAAGGCTAAACAAAATTTAAGGGAAAATTATGATATTTAAGGGTTAAAGGTGGTTTTTCATTTCTTTTGTTTTCAGCAATAAAGATGGAATAAAATATTCCGAATTTTCACCAATTTCGTTTTTTACTTCAACCCCTCCCTAGACAAGAGACCTATTAGCTCGTCCCCAGAAATATATAGATTTAACTTAAGAACAATTAATAAACAGCTCACTATCGTCGCGTTTCCTGGTATGGACTGAGGGGGGCTTGATTGCCCGGGAAAACAAAAAGGGTCCCAAAATTAGAAAAATGACACAAAATGACCAATGGGCATCACGGGGGTTGACAAAACTTTTGGGGAAAGAGTCCACTGATAAGGGTTGGGAGAATGTCCAAGATATAGCCCAGGTCCCAAAAAGTAAAGCAGGACAAACTGTATTCAAAAATTAAGGTCAGAGCAAAATCAAGTCGCTATAGCTCAAAAAATATTCCACCATTTATGAAGGACAGTCGTAGTAATAAATACAGAAGAATTTGGGTGCCCCCAAATACAATGTTATCCAAAAGTTTAAATATACATTTTTGGTAAGTATAGATAAAATTGCAACAAACTTGACATTTTATGGCTGATTGGTCCTTCAATAAATAGATGCTATATAGACTTCAAATCTAAAACTGGACTGAATTTATGCCTGAGAATGACAGTCAACTCCTATTAACTGAGCACAGATATAACAAGTAATTTTATACAACAAGGTGTTAATCCTCCTATTTCAATCATGTGTATATGTGCCATATGTTTTGAATACGTAACAAGATTTCATTGTAACTAAGCAATTAGCTTCATACACAAGCACCTAAATATAATGGAAATTGACTGTAATGGACACAGGTACGTTTAAAATATTAAACTTGCAACTATCATTGATCTGGTGCCGGTAACATAAGACTTTTTTTTTTCCTTATTATAACATTTATGATAAACAAGAAGAGGCTATACAATTTACTAATGATAATTAACATTTTCAAACAAATCAAACGTAACTTACATCAAAATCAATTCAACCCAAGATTAAATATCCATCTAATTCTTGATATAGAAAATTGTAGCACGATACTAGCTACACTTTAGGACCTTTGTCAACCCTTTGTTGTTCTTACAAAAATATATTTCCTTTTCTTATAACTGTAAAAATGTTCTCAATTAAATGTGCATATTTTCTATGCTGAGTGGCTATGTAATATGATGGTGGTCTCTGAATTTATACCTTCAGATTGGTGGCAAAAAGTATTGTAGATCAAATATTTCATCAATCCAACACCTCTTCATCTTTCATATAACATTAAAGATACACATATAATATGGAATAGCTGTTACACACAAACATTGTATTGTTAATGTCCATATCCCGACAACAGAACAGAAGAGCAAAAATGTTGGTGGAAAAAAACATGGATGGATGTAGGCTCACATGATACACAAAATTTACTTTTTGATCAATATTTTACAAAAGGTAGAGTATTTTCTCCTTTCTGAAATTGTATGAAATGTTTCAAGAATAAACAAGAAAAACAAGAATAAGAAATTCATCATTATTTCATGTTCAATCGTACATTGCAAGTTCCGCATTTTATGAAAGGATTTTGATAAAGATGTAAGAAATCCATGATTTTCCTTTTCAACATAGACAAACTTTCGAAATGATACCTCACAAATTTAAATGTACATGATATTGAGGATGATATAAACTTACATGATTATCTACATGATTTCTTGCTAGATTCTTTGTCATGATATTACCCGACATAAATATGAATCATGTAATAAAGGGGGGAAATGGGACAACAAGGAAATTGTTTATGACAACCTAGGTCACTACTCCAAAGTATCGTTATTCCAATATCGATCATTATTCCTATAGTTCGTTATTTTGAAAGTTTGTTATTCCTATGTTTACTACTTGGGCAAGATTCTCTGGATATCATAATTAGTATCATATCATACATGTAGTGTTTGTTAATTCAAAAGTGAATAAGATTCATTAATCCAAAAATCAAATAAGGTTCATACATCAGAAATGAAATATGACTTGTTAATCCAAAAGCGAAGTAGGGTCTGGTTACCCAAAATTGAAATAACCCTAAACTTTCAGATTAACTAAGCTCATTCTATTTTCAGAAAAATGAACCCTATATCATAATTACAATGGCAAACCTTTGGTATATCAAGCCATTTTTAGTTTCAGTAAAACAGACCTTCATATTATTGCAGCAAATTTTCAGATAAATGAACCCTTTTTCTTTTTTGCATCGGTGAACCTCCAGGTGAAGGAAATTTGTGTGTTCAGAAAAAAGAAAGATAGGAATGTCAAGCAGCACTCCTTAGCTGCTTGGGGATAGAGTTAGAGTATTGAAGGTATTGAAGTTGGAGTTAAAGACATTGGGGCTCCAGCTTTCATGGGGAGTGGATCATAATATGCTGACCCCTGACTTTGTGAAAAGCACTGGAAATACCTTGAAGCTAAATTTCTGGACCACAGCAAAACAATCTGTCCCACCCAGGAGAGCTTCGGGCATGATTGACTAGGAAAAGTGTGATGGGGCGATGGGTGGAATATACATGTACAAGGCATTATATAAGATCTTGCAGTGGTCAGGTGATGGAAAACACCTGTAACTGGGTAAACATCCATGATGTCAAATTACCCATGGGAGCTCGATCATGACCTACTGCCTTTAAGGGATGGAGTCAATATGAACTTAATTCTCCATATGGATAATTACCAAAAAGCTCCTGGATGGAGCTCACTGCAGTCTACTTCTGTCCCCGAGTAACATCCAGTCTGCTAACGCCCATTATTTCAAGTGCGACACAACATGCACACTTTGCAGGGGGCCTATACGCAGATGATAACTTAACCCACGACTCATTTCTCATGAGATATGTCAAATTTTCCAACTCTTTCTCTCTAAATCAGCACGTAGCAGCTTCACACTGCATGTTATAGGGTAGCTTGAAGTTAGAAGAATTGAATCACTCACTCACTCACTCAGTCCCTTGACTCTTCCAGAATCATTGGAAGGCTTGAGAGCAGAAAAAGCAAAATAGGCAGGAATTATAGGGTAACAAACTTGTCAACTGTATTATGTAGCAAGTTTGACGATGTCTCCTCTAAGAGATTATTGTATGGGAATCGAAAATCAAATGCTTCAACTGGAAGTGTGTCAGGGACGTAAACTTTCCCAGAATGCATTGTACCATGCTTGAAACTGCTGTGAGGTCATCCTTGAGGTGAATTGTCAATAGACCTTATTCACTGACGTTATCGAGCTGCTATCTTAGAGGCTGAGGCCTTTGTGATCTGCAGCTGGCGCATCTCTGACAACTCAGTATATGCATATTCCTACATCCTCTGAGGGAGGGCGCTATAAGATTATGACATCATATACATATGGTCTGTGGGGAGAATAGAATTGGATGATGGAGTATCTAGCTGGGTATCATCCCAACATGCCATCCTAGCACCTGACGATCAAATCCACAACTGAACAGATTACAGGATGCTGTCTCATCATTCCATGCTGTACAGCATACCATCCTATGATGACCCTGAAGTTAAAAAGTGAGGGAGATGGAATTAAATCATTTATAACCTCAATAAAACAATGATAGTCTGTAGAGAGGAAACATACAAAATATTCAACCTTTTGCTAAACACATGCTAATAGAAATAGCTTGTTTTAAGCATTATGATGAAAAATTATTAAAATAATGTTCATTTGTTATTACAAATGACAATTAGGACATTGAGCAGCTGGTGAGAAATACAGAAAAAATTTGAGCTCAGGGGTGGTATCTGTACTATCTCTAGTCACAACTTTTGTAATATCATTCTGAGATAAGACAATGTTAAGAGTGTCAAAAATCTGTATTCTGGAGATTGTCTTTTCCCGCCCTCAATGACTTAAATAATAATTTTTTTTTTTTTATTATTATTTTTTTTGGTTAATGTGTGTGTGTATGTGTGAATTCTTACCTGTCTGTTACTCCTTGGAAGCCTGCCTACTCTGACGCCATTCAAGTCATAGAGCCTGATGTTCCTATTATCCTGAGGAATGGCCATAATGTTACTGGTTGGCGACACAGAGAGTCTAGAAAAATAAAAAGAACAATTACAGTGGTCATTCCTACTGCTATTAAAAATCTGAAGAGTAATTGTCACAAAGTGCATCATTCCCCTCTGGAAAGGTTCAGATATTCAGGTGCTTTATTTTCTTACAATGAAACAAATTCTGTTGTATCAATAGCAACCAGAGTTTTGTACCTCTAAACAATAGCTAGTGAATCTAGATCTAAAAGCCATAATTTTCAATGAAACTTTTTTCTCGATATAAAAATGAATAGGCTCAATTCAGAAGATCTATGCTTCGTCTGTTGATCTCATTGAGTGTGACGTTATGAGGGCAAGGTATGTTTAAATACATTCTTTCATATAACATATTCATTGATGGCCATGATGGCCCCCCCCCCCCCTAAGATCTCGGCCGCCGATCGCGCAACCGCGCCGAAAATTTGCATGATGGTAGTGTGTCATGTAATCTACTAGACTTGTGTTGTTAATGTTTGCGAAATAATATTGATTTATTTTTTATGAATTAATTATGCTAATTTATGCATGAAATCATACTTTTTGCTCTAATTGAAAAAATAAAGCTCCTAGAATGCTAATTTTGTGTACATATAATATTCCTTATAGCATTCCTAACGATTGTACTAGGAAAAAATTCTAGTATCGAAAATTAATTTCTTATGTATTCTATTGTTTTACGAATTTCTTATGTATTTCTTTGTTTTTTTGCAAAAATTATTGAAGAACCATTTTGAAGCATAATAATGCTAAAATAAATTGATTTCAGCCAGTGAAAGTGAAAATAATCATATCTTTATGAATAAGGTGAGAAAACTCCATTTGCATTGACTTTGTAAACAAAATCACATTTTTGAGCCATTTTCGGTTTGACGGATATTTTTTAAAATCGTGCGGCGGCATAAAGGTAGGACCGATTTTCGCGAAAATGGTTTCAAAAGATGCGCGAGACTTGAAAGTATAAAGTCAGCAAGCGACGCGATCAAAAAATTTCGCGCGGCGGAATGGTCGCGGAAAATGTCGAGGGGGGGGGGCATGATGCCCCCCCCCAGTCCTTTTAGGGTTAAATCTCACTTAAATTCTAAGCACATCTTGTATGTAATGTGCAATCTCATTGATAGACTTCTCAATGACACGCATCCCCCGAGAATGATCTGACCAATAAGATATGCATAATATACCACACACAACTAGGAATTTAAGTGTAACTTTAAGTCTCCTTAACCTTGTGTGAAACACTCACAGGACCTCATAACACAAAGGTTTGCAATCAACTGCAAATTTGAAAGGACTACTCTGATTGGTTGCGGGTCAGTCTTTTGTAAAAAACTGGTAACAAGAATCTTGATTGGCTATTGACATGTTGTGATTGATTGCAAACTTTTGTCAATTTATACCATCAATTTCAAAATACTGCTTTTAGTCTATCATATCATCAATGAAACAGCCCCCGCATACCATATAGATCTTTATTAACTAAATACCAACCCACACGAACCTTACAATCGTCTTCCTCTGGTCTTTTTCAAATTCCCTTGTCAAAAAAATCCTGGGGGGAGCGAGCTTTTGCTCATGCCGGACCAGCCCTGTGGAATACACTTCCCCAGGAGCTGAAATATTCATCTTCATTGGAAACGTTCAAGACAAATCTTCACTCTTATTTGTTCACTTGTGTTTATTCTTGAAGACAGACATTCATCCTTGTGTATATATCCTTTGTAAGTTCTTGTAATAGGCCTACTTGTAATACTTTGTAAAAGCACCTTGAGCATTTTATTTAAATGGAAAATGGTGGTATAAAAATTACATGTATTATTATCATTATTATTATTATGGGGCCAAGGATTACTTGTTCACCTGTTGACGGGTGAATCTGTTCTGATCATGGCAAGAGGAGTTCTCATGTTCTTTAAGTCCCACACCTTGACTGTCCTGTCATCTGAACCACTCACTACCTTGTCACCAGAGGCAAAGGCTGCAGATGTCACAGAACTAGTTAAAGAAAAAGATTATGCAAGAGTAAACTATACATAATAGTGTACTAAAAACTTTGAAGATGAGGCTTAGAGAGAATTATCAATATTGTATAAGGTCTATTTGTGGGCAAAGGGACGGGACATTTGGAGAGATTTATGGCTGTTCAAAATGAATACTTTCAAAACATATTTTATACTTTTATCACAATGTTTTACTGAACAGCTGACTAGAAGTTATGGATATGAAACAAAGGGTCTTACATTACATGTGATGTCCACTACAATCACAAAGTGTCAATTTGTCAAGGCTAACCTAAAACCTAATAGAAAACAAAGTAGAATACAAAGTGTCGCTAGACCAATAGAACACTGCACAAAATGTGGAATAAGAGTAAAAAAAAGACAAAATGATAAACAGACAAAGTGGCAATTAGACCAAAAGCTAATGAGACGAACTAGTTGCAGACAAAATGGAGTTAAACCGTGAAGGATGAGACCAAACAGGCATATCAAAATGGGCGTAGACCAAGTGGCTATTTACCTTGCCAATATTTCTTGTACTTTATGAAATTTGAAAAGAGCATTAACTCACTCTGTATGTCCCTGGAACACATTGACCGAGTGTATGCTTGGATCTCTGAAGTCCCATAGTCTAAACGTGGTATCCATCGAAGAGGTAACAACCATCTTCTGGGACGGATGTGAACATGCATGGGTCAATTCTTGGTCATGACCTAAAAGATGAGGAGGATTGAAGAAGATCCATCAATTTGATTGTTAAAGTAATCATAAAGTCAGGAGTCCATAAAATTGCTATTTATTAGTTTTACAGTGAAAAAGCTACAATTAAATTCCAATTTTAATACAAATACAAAGAACGTCAAAAGTAAACATAAAAACTGCATCACTGATGTAGGAATATTCCTTTCAATATAATGGGGACATTGTACACATACACTAAGTGAATCTTGTAAAACAAAATTCAAGCAGGAAACTGATGTGGATCCATTGCTAAAGTCAATAAACAAACTTGACAGGCCGAAGCTCCTTCTACACCAAACTCATTATTAACATTAAAATATATTTATCTGTTTAATAATGATCTATACAAGATAATAATGACTATTGTTGGTCTATTGGACTGGGCCCATATTCACAAAACATTACTAAACTGGATGTCAACTAAGTACATCGGAAAGAGTAAATAGTTAGGTGCTAGGCCTATGAAGGTTTTATGAATATGGGCCCTGAAATATAATAAAAAAAAAAAAATCGGATAATACATTCCAATGACCTATAAGATAATAATAACTCTATAATATCATTCAAACCTGTGAGTGTGTGTACAATAGCCGAAGTCTCCAGATCATAGAGATTAGATGTTCTGTCCCATGATGCTGTTACGAGTTGTTTTCCTCCAGCTAACCAATCTGCTGCAATCAGAACACTAGTATGACCTTCTAGCAATACCTGAGGTGCCTTCACATAAATAATGTTCTCACTCTCCTGACCTATGAAAGAAAGTCATAAAGAGAATGGGATAATCACTGGTCTGGGCCCAGTAACAAAGGGTTTGCGGTTGATTGCAAATTTGAAAGAACCATTGTAACTGGTCGCTGATTAGTCTTTTGAAGAAAAAAAACGCGCATGCAATAATGATTGTGATTGGCTATAGCAACTTTTTGCGATTGATAGCAAAGGTCATGGGTTCAATCCCCAGGACAACACAGTTTTGTACCTTAAAGGGGAAGGAAACCCTAGGAATTCATTAAATTGTAGAAAAACAGGAAAATCAAAGAAGCTGATCAATGAAAATTTGAGAAAAAATGAATGAATAATAAGAAAGTTATGAGCATTTGAATGTTGTGATCACTACTGCTATGGGGATCCTCACATTGGCAACGGGCCCAAGATGTGTGATGTCATACATGAACAACTTCCCCATTACTTTTGTACATATTTCACTCAAATTGTCCTTTTTTTATTAATTTCATTAAAAGATCTGAGATTCTTTTCATGGGAGGACATGTAATACAAGTTCACAAAATATCATCATGTATGAAGAGTCTGTACTACCATTAGAATGAGGAAAAAGAAGAATTTTTGGTATTTTTTTTGTATGTCATATGGGAGAGTTTTTCATGT
Source organism: Paracentrotus lividus (assembly GCA_940671915.1). NCBI lineage: Eukaryota > Metazoa > Echinodermata > Echinoidea > Camarodonta > Echinidae > Paracentrotus > Paracentrotus lividus. The sequence goes on along the minus strand of CALNVZ010002100.1, from coordinate 48,611,686 downwards.
GTGACATCACACATCTTGGGCCTGTTGCCAGTGTGAGGATGTCCATAGCGTTAGTGATCACAACATTCAAATGCACATAACTTTCTTATTATTTATTCAATTGTTCTCAAACTTTCTTTAATCTGTTTCTTTGATTTTTTTTGTTTCATACAATTCAACTGAATCCTAGGGTTTCATTCTCCTTTAAGCAAGAGATGTTATCTTAATTTACACAGGTGTAAGTGGGTACTTGGTTAAAGAGTGAAATGAGTTCGCCTTATTGACTGCCGTTATGCTACAGTGATGGCTTGGGATTGGATAGTGTCAGAAAGATACACAAGCATCTAATGACCGGGGTAATAATAATCGTAAAGCACTAAAAGAGAAACTGTTTCACATCAGGCACTAAATAAAAAATAATAATCATTATTATAATTATTTCATTTCACAAAGAAAAAATTGTGTTAGATTAAGTTATTCGGTACTCACAAAAATCCCCACTTCATTATAAGGCTCTAATTGAAATCATAAAAAAAAACAATCATTAATGTCCCTGCCTAGCTAAAATTGTGAATGTCATTTGTAAGCAATAATTTCAGCTTAAACAGTATTTCCTTCATTTGAAATAAATAAATTGCTTACACATCTCGAAAATAATTTGAGGTTTGACAAGAACTTACCATCAACATCTTCCTTGTCTGAACCATCTATGTCATCTCCTGATGACGGACAGGATTTCTGTGAGAATTGAACAGGTCAGACAGATCAATGCCAAGACTAATGTTTCTAAGGTTATTTTGTTTATATTGCTATGACCGCTATCGGTATATATGTTTATCCCATTGTAATATGTAAGGTTGTTATAAATTGTGCCAGTGTAGGCTACTACTATATAAGTAAAGGTCTCAACTAATGCACTTTTAGACTTTTAAATTACTGTTACAGTCTACTCCTGCCATAACAAAGTCATTGGGAGAAAGCCAAATATCTTGATGCAATGAATTATGAATACTGAACACAAGGGCACATATGTTTGATATTATGACTGGGAGATTTATCTGGTTGTAACTAAATCTTGTTGTAAGCGTGCTTGTTATAATGAGAATGGACTGTATCATTGTAATGATTGATTTTTTTTTCAATGCACATTCTAGCTTTTTCCCTCTACTGAGGTATACTTACACTTTCTGGCTGCTGTCCTATGGTCGGTAGACTGACGTTAGATTTCCATACATGTGCTGTATTATCTCCAGAAGCTACAAGGCAAAATAAGGCAGGATTAACAAGATGACTACCAAATTCTCTCATTCCCACATGCCTTATCCACAAATATTGTTATGATTTCAGTGGAAATGAAAAATGAAATTGAAATTGATTTGTATATGATTCCCGCAGGAAATTAGGTTAATTAAACTGAAGAGAGCCATGAATTTTATATACATCCTGGTTGTTTTATCCAAGGGACCAATGCATTCACTCAAAGCTAACATGAATTTAGTTAGAACCCACAAATGACCCACACATATTGAAATATCTGTAATATATGAAAAACACAAATTATATTTCTAGTATAACATTTATTATTATTATTTCTTGTTTTACAATGCACCTCAAAGTAAAGATGCATTATTAGGTGGTATGTACGTATGTACATAGCACATCTTGTTATTGTCAGAATCTTTTTTTTTTTTTTTTTTTTTTTTTCTTCTCTTTATTTTTATTCTTCTGTACAATTCTTGTAGACACGATAACTCAAAAATAATGCACTAAAGTATTTCAAATTTTCAGCAATGATAGATCATTGTAAAATCTGAGCACTAAAAAATTTCTAGCTCATTAGCATAATGTGACGTCATCTAGACGCCATTTTGTAAAATCACATTATCAATCATAACTTCATAACTAATAATCATTGATTAATCATATTTAGTACACATAAACTTTAAATTGAAGCGCATCTTTTAGAACATAATGCGCGCGCGTAAGTACGCGCATTAAGGAATTAGGCGCGTGCAAAAATTAAAAATGTTCAAAATCACTTTATGGCTGAAGTAGAGTACGTTTCAGGTCATTTTAAGCATTTCAAGAAAAAATGCGCGCACACGATTTTGCGCGCATTAATGCGCGTAGGCGAAGAATGCAGCTTGAGATCATTGATTTTTTCTCTTACAGTAATCTTGATAATATTCACAACGATTTGACACCATAATCACTACTTTTTAGACTATTTATAACGAAATGATGGTCTGTTCAAGTTGGAACTACGCGCACGCGAATTTGTCAATTTTACAAAATATGCCATTTTTGGCCAAAAACATGCCTACACACAATCCTGAATAATTCTTCAGGATCAACGGCAACCCCCAATTATCTTTTCAGAGTTGGATAGAGTACGAGTTGTAGATGCGATTTCATACCTCATTTATTACTTATCGTCATTGCACATTATCATAATGGCTCCTAAACTCAAAATTTCGATTTGCGTTTCAAAATTACCGATTTCAGCTAAATGACGCATTATCTTGATACAAAGAGGAGTGTTTCTCAGTAACTATGTGCCGTTTCTCTTTCAATGTTCAGTATGTTGTAGCCGAGACAACTCCCTACAACATTGACGAATTTAATTTGGTTTTACCGGCTCTGTAGTCTAAATCGGCGCTTAAAGAAGGCATGTCATTTCATCACATTTGAAGTGTACGTGTATTTTGCATTGGACAAGCCGCCTCATTAGGTGGTATGTACGTATGTACATAGCACCTCTTGTTAGGTGGTATGCACGTATGTACATATCACCTCTTGTTATTGTCCGAATCTTCTTTTTTTTTTTCCTCTTTATTTTAATGTACACTTTTTGTGTAGATGATAACTCAAAAAATAATGCATTAAACATTCCAAATTTTCAGCAATGATAGATCATCATAAAGTCTCAGCACTAACTCATTTCTTATCAGTTGCAATCACGTGACGTCATCTAGACGCCATTTTGTAAAATCACATTATCAATCATAACTTCATAACTAATAATCATTGATTAATCATATTTAGTACACATAAACTTTAATTGAAGCGCATATTTTAGAACATAATGCGCGCGCGTAAGTACGCGCATTAAGGAATTACGCACGAGCAAAAATTAAAAATGTTCAAAATGACTTTATGGCTGAAGTAGAGTACGTTTGAGGTCATTTGAAGCATTTCAAGAAAAAATGCGCGCGCACGATTTTGCGCGCATGAATGCGCGTCGGCGAAGAAGAGCTTGAGATCATTGATTTTTTGCTCTTACAGTAATCTTGATAATATTGACAACAATTTGACACCATAATCACTACTTTTTAGACTATTCATAACGAAATGATGGTCTGTTCAAGTTGAAACTACGCGCACGCGAATTTTGTCAATTTTGCCAAAATATGCCATTTTTGGCCAAAAAATGCCTACACAAAATCCCGAATAATTCTTCAGGATCAACGGCAACCCTCAATTATCTTTTCAGAGTTGGATAAACCATCAATTGTAAATGCTTTTTTTTTTTTTTTTTTTTTTTTTTTAAGTGCCGACCTAATCGTTGGCGACAAAAAATTGTGGCCAAATGAATCGTGGCTGGTCTCAAATTTAAGAGCGTCATTTTCCTAACAAAAAATAATTCGACAGCCTATTTGATAAATGCTTGTAACAGGTTGAAAATATTCAAAAACCGGTGTGTCAAAATCTAAAAATGCTCAAAATCATCCAATATTTATACAAAGTATGTTTCAGGCCATTTCAAGAATTTTGAAAATTTCCGCGCGTAAGCGCCCGTGCGCGCGTTTTGCGCGCACTTTGTGAATTGCGTAAAATTCCGGGGTTTTTTCTTGATTGGCAATTTAGACACTTCTCTTAAGAGTTTCTATCTATTTTAAATCGTTTCCAGCCGACTATACAGACGCACGCGCTCATCAAATTTCAATTTCCGCGCGTGCGTCAATGGGGCAATTAACGTAAAAACATAACAAAACATACGTCTCTAGAATCCTCCAAAGCTCGTCCGAAAGGTCGAAACCCTATTTATTGTTTCATATGTTCTGAAAGTTTATGACATAGTAAATATAATCCACTTATAAAATGTGGGGTCTAAGGAATAAAACATCGGCATATTTTCATGCAAACCAAAAATTTCATTTTTTTTTTTCCAATCCAAATTTCAACCCAAATTTAGTCATTATCAGGATAAAATTGGTTGATTTTCTCCCAAATGCTTTTCATGTTAAGGCTGAGACTGTTCCCAAAAGGTCGAATTGTAAAAGGTAATTAAATGTAAAATTCATCACGTCACACAATTCATTTTCTTCTTTTTCAAAAAGTTTATTTCACTATCTCTTTCCGTTTCATTTTTGTTCTCTCTCTCCTGTAGCCAATTGCTGCATACTTGTTTGCATTACACATACATAATCAGTACATACCACCGATAATTGTACGCATTACAATTATAAAGCTCTAGTTATTATCATTATCATTATTTAGGAGAAAACTACTGTATTGATTTAGAAAATGGAATAGCACAAAAAATATTTTGATCGAAAAAAAAGAAAAATAACCATTCTTCCTCTCTAAATCATGTTTTATATTTGCTAACCAAACACTAATAAATTGGTTAACCAAAATAAGTATCAGCCTTCAAGTTGGTTTGTCAGACACTGTTTTCTGTCAAAAGTTCTTCAAGAGCAATTTATCTTGCAGACAACAGTATGACTTCTTATCACAGGAATATCCCAAATATCCCATTGCTGAATCTTACCTGTAAGGAGAAGTGGTTCTGAAGGATGGAACCTGACTGAATTAACTGACCCAAGATGACCAAGATACTGTAGAACACAAGAATGTGTTTCTATGCACCACAGGCGAGCTGTACGATCTGAATTTAATGACAAAATGAAAACATAACCTATAAAGATCTTTAATCATTTATGATGAAAGTACAATTTTTCAACAAGATAACTCTTTATGCATCACTTTAATACCTGCCTGTGGCCACATAATTTTAGGGTTGCCCACATTTGGGGAATCATTATGGAGTTTGAATAATCAACTTGCTATAACTCTATCCTGCTTGTAAGTATTAATAAACACTGTGTAGCTAAGTTGCAGAGTGGCAAATTTGAGTTTTTCATGACATCAACTTTGTTCCATTACAAATCATTTTTCTAATAATCATGAATACATTATTGTTTAATTCTTTATATGTTCAGTACCGGTACCTTTTTATCCCTCTAGAATTTATTTTCAAACAAGATCTGTTAGAAAAACAGACTTGTACACTCTAAGTAAGTTTTCTTCTAATACCACACACTCTCATATCACCTAGCATATATGGTTTATTAAAGAAAAAAAAAATCTAAAGGAAAGAGACAATTGAGTATCTTGGTCTGCCACCCTTGAAAATGGGCTAATCTTCCCATTGAGATCCCCTGGCCCAGGTTATTGTCAATGTCCAGCTTTATTTAGCAGGCAATGAAAGGGGACATCACAAAGATGTTTTTTTCTTTTGTTGCCATACATGTAAGTCAGCCTTGGAAATAAGAGAACTTTATTGATTTTTTCTTCCAATAAGGTGTGTGTACAAGTACATTTCAATATTTTTTGAAATATTTTCTTCATGTATTTAAACTACATATTTTCACTAATTTCCCTGTAAGTGAAACATAATTGATTAAAGAAAAACAAAATATCCACAGAAAAAGTCTATATACACACCATCATTTTTAACGTATCACTATGACACAGAGCAGTTTATCAGAATAGTGTTAACAACAGTGAAGACAATTCATTGCTGCCTGCTACAAGTGATAGGAGTGTCTTATTGATGTATGTTCAACTGTGCAAAAATTGAACTTATGAATATAGATCACAGAATGTATAATTTGATGTTGGTTACGTACCTGCGGAGGCTGTTGCAAGAAGTGGAGCCTCCCCTCTGGAAACACTAACCTCCCATACACCATCACTGTGACCATTGTAATGATGCATTAGTTGACAACCAGTACTACTTGTACCCTTGAAACTAAACACAGTCTACAGAAAGAAAGAACAGGCGGGCGTTTCATGAAAGGACATGTCAGACGTTTTATCCAACAAACTGTTATAAGCTACTGAAATGCTTGCATCTAATTGGCTGAGAGCAAATTTGTCGGATAAATTGTCCGACATGTCCTTTGATGAAATGCCCCCCAGGTATATATAACTTAATAACAATCAACAATTGTATAGCGGTTTCCACATATAAAATACTTTACATTTTATGAATATCGGAAATATTTAAACATAATCCAAGACGAACATAGGAAATATAAAATATGATGGCAATTTTTCTTTATCAGAGTCAGGATAGGGTTAAGATATAAGAATAATATAATAAACTGATTTTATATGAAAAGCTGTTATACCTTTTACAGACAATCATGCCTAAGTACAAGTGAAGTATAGTTGTCATAAGAAGAGAAAAATTTCACAGGGTAAATATATTTGGCACATGTCAGTAGAAGTTTTAAGCATGCATATTAGCACCTTTTTTTTTGGGGGGGGGGGGGGCTTTAGACTGTATGACACACACTAGAATGACAAGTAGAGTTGTCATATATTGTTGTACACAGAATGCACATTATTATGATTGCCATGATTTCTGACATTAAGCACAATACTAAACAGATCTATGTTAATCACATATTAACATAATATCATTATAGTGATAAATTGATAGGTATAATTTAATTTGAAACATTGCTTTGACATGTTTTTTATAGCTTACTTTTCCACCTGCTCCTTTTGCTTTGGGCTTGAGAATTAGGTGACTGAGCTGACTAGAAGCTGTGTGACAAAAACAACAAAGAATATAATAGAATGTATGAACATACATGTACTATTCAAAACAACATTGATAAGATTTCAGTATGGCTTTGCAAAACAAGTTAAGCATAAGTTTAGTATCACTCAACACTGGATAGAATATGAATTACACTTTCACATAGTGGTTATTTTCGCGGTGACTTTATTTGCACCAATTTCGCGAGTCGGTCATTGCAAAAATTTCCACTTCAGTACAAGGCTATTTATAGTAATGAAGTCATCTCCAAAATCGCGAAATTGTACTCTCGCAAATTTCCCCAACTAGTCCAAAATCGCGAAAATATCTGTATGCGAATGTCGCGAAACTATTGGGTTATACAGTAATTAATAGAAATTAATGTCACATAGATTTTGCAATTTTAATATGAGGCTCTCAAAGTATGGTTTACTCTTTTCTGGGACGCACTGTATAGTCATTGCCAGTGACAACCTTTCCCTTATAGACCATTTACAACAATATCAAGGTAGATGTTTTACCTTTACTCTTAACACTCAACTTGGATGAGCTTTCAGCCCCATCAATACTCGCTCCTGCTTCACTAAAAGACTTTCCTGACTGGATTGCATCCAATTTATCTGTCAAGATCTCCACCTTTTGCTGCACTATAAGTTGGAAAGAGTCAGATACAATAATACGTTATCATTATTATAACAAAAACATTACAGTTCAGTCATTTTTTATAAACAATACAAAATTAGATATCAGCCATTGCAATAGAACAAGAACAAAAAAAATTGTATTATTGTAATTTAGAGAAATATCAAACACACATTTGTAAGATATATTTAAAAAAGATGATCATCAAATACAAGTACTGATACCTCACAAATAAATTACGACATGTTGTATAAAGTTTGCAGGAGATCCAGGGGATCTTAGCATTCCCTAGTAGATGACATAATTTATCTTTAGGGAAACAATACTATTTTTTATTAAAATGTTTTTTTTAGTTTGGTTTTTGAAAAGGTTGAGATTTTTAAAAAGGAGAACTTCCAATAAGTCTTCATCAAGTAGTGCTTTCAAATACTTCGCTGGTATTCCTGAAAATGGACAAAGTCACTATAAGCTTGATACGGCTTGATATACATGATTGTATTGAAGATAATGGCAACTTACATGAAATGTTTTCTTCATACATTCCTTCCAGTTCCCTCTCGATTTGTCTGAAGAGTTTCCATATTCGGGAGCGCATCTCTGGCGGAAGAATACTCTCCTCCTCTGCCATTCTGGGAGTACGCATGTCTGCATCTTGAGTTCGGCTGCGTATTGACAAACGCTGCTTTGTTCCCTTCTTCAAGTTACCCTCCATCGGCATTGTTACACAGATTATCAGATGCTTGGAAAAAGAGTTGTTCACGTTTCATCCAACGTTAAACCTGAAATACATGTAATTCAAAGTTATGAGAGATGCTCCATGATGAAGCAATTATCAGAGTAACATAGTTTTTTTTCTAAGTTCTATATTGTGCAATAGTAGTATTTTGCAATAGAAATCTACAAATTGTGAAAACACCAATTCTGACCCATGCACAAAAATCAAATTGTTATCCTTGATCTCACGCAGTTCACAAACACAAACAATTTTAGTTTAAGCCTACACAATCTTATTGTAAATAAAATGAGATTCCCAGGCCAAGCCAGCAGATATACGCATGGTAGGACTGCCCAAGTCTGCGCGCATCCACGTAAATGCGCAACCTAACTAAGTTCATTCAACTTTCTATCATAACCTCAAAATCCATTTTGATACAAAAAACTGTGAAAATATTTTATTACAAATTATTTTCGGCAAGTTTTATTTGCTTAATTCCCTAAAAAATTTTACCAAATAGATCTAGGCCTATTAAAAAGTGTAATAAGGTCCAAAACATAAACTGCATACAAAATGAATTAGATTTCGTGTGCAGACATGGGCACTTCCAGGTGCGTAGATCTGTAGCAGCTCAACTTAACTTTCTGCTTTGTGTTTAATGTAAATAGTGTTAAAGTTCCTTCACTTCAATCTCCAATCTGATCTTTACGCATCCGCATTTATATTGGCCTATTTTTAGCTGCGCGTTTTTCTTTTGTTGCGTCATAATCGCATGCAAATTCATTAGCTTTCGTGCGCGTTGCTGTCAACAAATTCTTGTGTTTGCGTGGCGATCCCATTCACTATTGTGTTTGTCGAATTTTGTAATGTATTTTTACCTTTTTACTTAATCATAAATTTATTATATTTGCAAGCATTTATATTGTCATAAATGCAATTTATTAATGCTTCATATTCTTCAATTCAATCATTATTGACAAGCAGCAATTTTCATCAATTTAATATTTTAACCAGCTCATCTAGCACAAATATTTGGTGCTCTGTCATCGACTGTTTCTTTTGTTTTTCTAATGCGCAATTCTTATTGGTCAATTCAATCTTAATTCTCATTGGTTGTTAACTTTGTCATTATTTTTAGAGATTAAATTTCTAGCTTTTCTCGTCAGTCGCCTTTTGATCCTCTTCAAGGAAAGATCAATTATTTTTGGAGCTTTTTTATTTTCAAGGCTTTACAGTCAAGCCTTGTTATTTTCGATCTTCATTTCTTGATTTGAGCTCGTATTATTTCTTCACTTATTCATCAACTTTTTGTTCAACTTCATTTTACTACTGTGCTTGGATTTATATTTTCCTGCATTTCATCTACTCATCACCCTACCTTGATTTTGTAACTTTCATCATATTTTTTGCTTTTTGGATTTCGTCCTGCGTTTTGACCGACTCGCTGTGTCATCGGACATAATTTTATCCATGGTTTAGAGCAAAATTATCTTCATCATTGTTACATCATCAACTCTCCATCTCGAGTGACTCACCGTCTGGTGATTTTAACTTCAAGTTTCATCTGGTCTTTACTCCGAGTGTTTTCGCCCATCGAGCGTCTCGTCATCACTCGTTTGTATTCTACACCATCTTTGAATCTGAACTCAATTTCATCTTCTACTTCAACGAACTTTTGGATTTCAACTTCAACTTCAATTCAGAGAATCAATTATCTTCAAAAGTTCAACTCTCAAGTCTAATTTCTTATCGTCTTATCTGACTTTCATCTAGTGTCTTCAACCAACGTCATCTTGTTCTAGACAGAGAGTTAGTCCAGAGTTTCATCTTGGCAATACCATCAATTGCCTTGATATTCTAATAACTGTTTGCTGTCCTGCATTGACTTTTTGATCATTTCAACAACCAACTTCAAACTCCTCTTGAAGTGATGTTCTTTATCAGCAGCAGTCGTCAACCTCTACCAGTGCGAGAGACAACTCCTCCGGATATTTAATCTACAGTCTTCTCTGGATTTAGTGATTTCGTCTCTACCACTTCAGGAATCTTTTACTGCTCATCAAGATCTGCATTTCCAGATTTCTCTTCATCTCGTCATTTCTTCACCTTTCGCGAGCAAGAGTTTGGATCATCTTCAATTTGGCTTTGTCATTGTATTAATTTAAATAGCGGCGGTCTCTCGCTTTATAAATAGACCATTAATATTTTGTCATTGAATTAATTTAAATAGCGGTGGTATCTCGCTCTATAAATAGACCATCTAATTAAGCTAATTAAAATATTTATTTATATTGTTGTGAATGTAACCAGGTGCATGTCTGGATTCTCATATTCATAAACTCATATCTATTCATGACATTTGTCTTTTGGTGACCTTTCACTTTGGTAAGTTGAATGTGTCAAATAAAAAAAACCTAGTTAAAACTTGGAGAAGGAACTAAAGATCATTTGTGACTTTGTCTTATTTTTAGACCTGTCTGATTTTAAGTCATCTATTTTTAATACTTTTCTCCAAAGATCCACAGGACCTTTATTCACTTTCTGGACTAGATCTAACGTTAGACCAGGAATCTCCAAAATAGTGGAGGGATCAGCCAAGAGAGAGAGGTGCTTGACTAGTGCGGTAGGCTCACTGTTATTCCTCAGCTATGTTTCATTGTTTACCCTTCACAATCACAGTTTCTCGTCACTTCACTTCACATTCAGTCTTCAACTCAAGTTCACAATCACACTCGCCGCGCCTTCAGTCATATCCAAGGCCAAGCCAATTTTGCAAGGGGAATTTTAAAACAATAACATTGCTTTTAAATCTTAGATTGTAACTTTAATTACCATAGATGTTTAGTGAATTTTGCAGGCTGTTGACTTTGATGTCTCGCGTCCCTATCTCTCATGCACGGCATCCATCAACATTGATGATCCACCTCTCAAATATAACAACATAGCAGATAGCTAGCTGCAGTGGAAGTTCTTCTTTTTTTTTGCGCTTCGGATAGCGGCTTTTGCGCTTTTTACTCGATCGAGTGCTCGCGATCGCGCGGATCGCACCTGCACCGCATCGGATCGGGCGCCGGGCCGAGCGGGCCGCGCCGGGGGCGGGCGGCAGGGCAATCGATGCGATGGCTACGTACCGGGTATAGGTAGCTCGGGCGCGCTATATTAGTTGATCCTACACAGCTCGTCCTGAAATATCTCGGCCTAGATAAAAGTATACTTGTAGGACCCATGTTTAAAAAGGGCGTGGTCTTGTTAGGTTAAATACGCATGGACGGTTTTATAGCCCCTGAACTTTATTTGGGACCCCGTTGTAAATATGCTTTAGCTCTTTCATGGGTCATCCCGTCCGAAGCTTATGTGAATGTTGTTATATACTTGACAAATAAATCAAATAAAATAAAAAAATCAAAGGTTTCTGTAAGTTGTAGGCGCAGCTAGCCTGCATGTTCAAGGCGAGTCGATAAGTTATTGATAAGTTATTATAGGTAAATACTGTTCCAGAATTCATATTTGATTTGTTCATTCTTCATCAATTGAAATATAGGTCCTATATTGGGACCCCATGTAGGTCTATTATATAAAACCATGCTAGGAGCTGGAGATGGGATGGTATTTGGTATGCTCTGTGCGGCCACTGATCTGTTTGTACCGTAATTTAAAAAAATGACGTTGAGATATGCAGTTGCGGATCCCGGCGAATAGAGGGTGCACCCACCCGATTGATGCTTCTAATTCTCCGCTGAAAATTTTCAAATTTCAACATGTACAGTCAGTGGGCGGTTTTCAAATTATGGGGGGGGGCAGGCGTCCCCTGGCCCCCACCTGGACCCGCCGAGTGTTTGGCCAGGAGCAGTCAGAGTGAGACTTGTGTGACTGCTCTCAGAAACGGATTTTTCTCACCATCTTTGTCGCATCTGGCCACGTACTGCAGTGTGCGACTTACTAACCTGTTCGTTCTTTACAGCCGTCAGGCGCGGATCGAAGAAAATCGAATTGAATGCATTTCGGGGGCCCAATTGTCTGGGAACAAAAGCGGCTCTTTGTCCCCGGACAATTGGGCCCCCGAAATGCATTCAATTCGATTTTCTTGGATCCGCGCCTGGCCGTGGTTCTTTTACTTACTTTCCGACTGATAGGAGGGTTTAGACATGTGTCAAATAAAATGGTACAAGTGGAAAACATTTTTTTATAGCATGAAGATAAATTACAACCTGGTATTGTTTAGTACTTTCATAAAGCAGGGTATAATTAGACTTTTATCTGCAATTTTTTTCATCACGTTTTGAGCAGTATTTTTTGAGATATGACTAATTTTCTACAATCAAGAAAAATCCATTTTTCGCACGCCATCCCATGCCTTTGTGTATGATTTCGCATAATGACCGTGAATTCAGCGCTCCAGAACAATATAGAATTAGAAGGGCGTATAATTTCGATTTGTTCCTTGTCGCACAAAACTTAGCATAACTTTTGTTCAGCGAAAGCAAATTATACAGGACAAAGCTCATCAACAACTGAGGACAAATCTTTGGGCTTTAATTTGGCATCACAAAGTAACACACATAATATGAAAAGATTTCACACCTAAATTATTTTTTTCCCCGACTGTACCATTTTTTTTTACACAGACTGTATACACCATATTTTGCTGTTTTATTCCCACATATTCCACATCAGGCAGATGCGGCGGAACGAATTTGAAAGTGGGGTCACGATGGAAATTAAAGGGGCACTTTCTCTGAAAAAGGGGGCGCTTGAGATCAGATGCATAAGGGGTGCACAGAAAATTTGCCTTTAAATTTATGCTTTTAAGAATCTAAATTGTTTTGTATTATATTAATGATAAACAAAAACATGTCAAAAGGTTTCGGCCAATTTGTTGCATCTGCGTAGATGAAGGTCACCAGAAAGACACTTAACTGTACGCGCTGGTACGCGTGCGCTGACAAACCAATTTAGTGATCAGTCTAAATAAACAAGAGATCACATATTAATAATCAATAATACATCTAATTTTTGATTTCTTTTAGCTTTTTAAAATATTAAAAAATTAATATAACACGAAATAAAATAGTCTACAATAACCTGTAGCTAAACCTTCAAAACAGTTCAAATCAAATAAAATGCGATGCGTAACAGCGTAAGCTTCGTTGCAAGTGTATAAGAGCGTAATTTGAATGCATAGATTCCGATAACTTCATGGACCCCAAAGGAAGCACTTATATTATAAAAAAGCCAGAATTCTATACAGCCATAGGAAAGAAGAATAGATAGATCACAATGAAATCGTACTCTTCTATTAGACATTTCAATGGTCATTTCCGCCACAAGAAACACTTCTAACCAATCAACAAAAACACCTTGTCACATGTGGTTTGACATCTTTCTCTCCATAGAAAACGTGTTTGGGGGCTTCAGATTTTGTGTAAAAGAACAATAAGGGTGTTTTCAACAAAAAGGCCAGATTCCAAAGAAGATACGAAGTTATGTGTCAAATATTACATGTCTATATTCATATTTATATTCTTTTTCAACTGTTCGATTCGTAGATAAATTAAAAGATATGGGAATTATAAAAGTGAAATTCAAGTTTTGTAATTAATGTACCAAT
>CALNVZ010002100.1:48509051-48597577 GCA_940671915.1 Paracentrotus lividus | reverse complement strand
TTATAAAAAGAAATTCAACTTTGTTATTATGTACACAGGTCTATGGCGCGAAAGTTTCGCGCTGCGCGGCGGAGAGGCAGGACTCTCAAAGATGGCAATAGACCTAATTGGTATGAATGCAACTAAGAATGCGAACCGAAAATTTTGAGATAATTGTGCTTTATAGTGCCCCTTTTTAATTAGCGAAGAAAGGGGCACCCTTTGGTCATTGAAAAGGGGCACTTTTGGTGTGATGAGAAAGTGGGGGCACATGTTGCCCCCTGCCCCCCGGTTCCACGCTCTGACATTCAGGCCTCCCTCCCATCTATGCTTCCTGCGTTTTATAATTACTCAATCAATGAAAATTATAACAAATAGTGGTTGAAATTCAATAGTTGAATTCTGATTTTCCCTCCCTGCCTATTTTTATCTCCGCTTTTATTTTGCATGCACTGCTCATTGCAAGCCCCCCCCCCTTAATCATACCTTTATCGTCAATTAATTGTTTATGGGGGTTCCATATCTTCTTCTGATTCCATGCAATTCTCCAAACATGAAGACTCCCTAAAAAATACGTCACAATCACATACAAAACCATACTCTAGTGCCATGACAAAAACTAGGTAACAACAGCTTTCCCTCCACCCCCCCCCCCCCCCCCTCCAACCATAGAGGCTATAATATAACACCTTCGATCGGGTGATCCTTTATTATATTATAATATAGAAAGGATCACACCCGATCGAGGGTGACGCCCAACATGCCAAATAACAGCCTTTATTTCATGGCCGAATTGTATTTAGGGCGATTTGTCGAAATTCGCGCCGCCGCGCTTGGTTAAACCATTAAGGTAGGCACTTAAAAGGCAGACATAGGAGAAGATGCAGGGTTATGAATATTCATTAGGTCCAGTGTGTACGTTTACGCGCGCGCCTGTGTAATGTACATACAGGCCGGTATTCTCGAAGCGTGACTAAAGTTAGTAGGCCTACTAAATACGTATTTAGTTACCCTTGCTATTCACAAAGGGTAACTAACTCAAGTTGAGATAGTGAGGGTGATTAAATACGTCATCAGCTTACTAACTTTAGTAGGGGTACTAAATTAATCCCCTCTACGTAGAAATATACGTTAACTAAAGTTAGTTAGCTATTCACGAAGGGTGATTAAAGTTAGTAGGCCTACTAAATACGTCATCGATGCACTAAATTCGCCCAATATTTAGTCAGCTCAGAGGGGTAGTTTAACTTATCGTCTGACGTTGATTCCGATGCGGTAATTTCACTTTTTCGGTGAGTATGATATTTTATGTATTTTGATTCATTACGGAACTATTGAGACACGATATTTTTATAATGGAAATAAATTATATTCAGTAAGATTCAACCTGACCGTGTTTAAAACGTCAATTATTGTGACATTTTTTTAACCATCGCAACAATAGTCCCACCTGTTCAGATTTACGCATGGGTTGTGAAGGACTCGACTACACCGTTTTCCGGAGACTATTTGTTATGGATTTTGCACTGTAACTTGAATTTTAACCCGAAAATTAACAATATAGGCCTACTCTTATGTTTGGAAACTTTAGTGTCCACTGGATGTGTTTTTATTTCATAAGCTAGCTTAAGAAACCGAAGATAGACCTAGGCCTAGTTCTTTGATCACTCTTCCAAGACAAAACTCTTTTGTTGTTGAGAACGACCTCACGAACGATCGTAAGACCTGGTCCCGAGCTAGCCCCGGGACGCTGCCACGAAGTTACGGGCGCGGCTGCGGCAGTAAGTCCCGAGCTAACTTAGCTTTAACGTTAGGTCTACATCACGCGACAGAGCTTTGTTTAGCTAGCTGTAGACCAAATTACTCTTTAAGGATAAGGTATATTTTCCCATCCTGGTCTTGTGTTCCAGAATCCAGTTGTGCCAGTTCAGTTTGTTTTTAGATTCTGAGCAGATCTAACATCTAACTTAGATCTAGATCTATCTAACGTTAGATTCTAAGTTAGATCTGGATCTAGGCCTATCTAGTCTTCTAGATCCAAAAATGAAATAGATATAGGTCTAGGCCTAGGACTAGATCTAGATCTAGGGTCCACTCGATAGATCTTACATTAGACCCTGACTCCTGAGATTTAACAAAATAACAGATTTCCTCTCGGCCTAACTGTTAAAATCTATTTTTTATTTGGTCCGGGGGGGGGGGGTGGTGGGGGGAACGGCCCAAAATTGTATTATTAGATCTAGATCTAGCGTTAGACCCTATTTAAAATATATTACAAACACTAAGTGCATGGGGGACATTTGTTATGGTATTCCAAAAGGCCAAACTCTAAAGTTCAAAATAGTGTGTGTGTGTGTTGTGTGTGTTTTTTTTTTGGGGGGGTCCCTGGATTCCATGTACCCATCATAGGCTTAAACATCAGTTTTGTTTGTCTTATTATGTAAAATTTAATGATCGAGTTCGTCCCTAAGGGCCAATAATTTAAGTTAGAATACTTTCCGTATAATTCGGAATGTATATGATTATTGCTACACTTCGATTTTGTTCAATTTTCTAATTTCATGTTTGCTTTCTAAAATGGAGCTAGCAGTCATTGCGAAAGCGTTCGACAAGATTAAAGCTATTGCATTTTATGTTATCATCGAGGAGTCACTCTTGTTCAACTGAATTTTAATATTTCTTTCTCTGTCCCAAAATTTGGTTTACAGTTTTCAAAGGAAACTTCCTCTGATTGAGCAACATATTGCTAAGACAGGAACTGGCCATAGGCTCATTCAAGACTATATGGCACGTAACCACATATTTCAAATCATACTGAGCAGAGTTTTATACAGTCGTAGTTTGTTTTGCCCTTTTATTTTGTCCTGTTTTTGTTTGTTTTTTTTTTTTAAAGATAATAGTAAAGATTCACTTCCTGTATAAGCATACAGATATCTCTATTCAGGTGACGGGAATGCCATGGCCTACATGTTGCAGCCTACATTTTAATTCTATTCAGCATTTTTGTGCGGATGAAGCTCATAACTGTAAAATTTGTGCATGTCATGGAAATGTTAGTGAAAATGGAATTGTTAAATTATTATTTATTTATATATTTTGTAAATTGTCATGGGGGGGCGGCCAAAAAATGTCAAATTATATTACAAGCACTAAAACTTGCGGGGACATTTGACCATACACATGATAGGGCATCAGTTTTGTTTGTCTTTTTTTATGTACATTTTACGAGTTTTGATACCAAATAATTAAGGACTCCTAATAAATTTGGATGTAATGTGATTCTTGGCACGTTCAATTTGTTAAATTTCTAATTTCCATGTTGTGTTTCCAAAAATTGCGGCATGTCATTGAAAGGGTTGACATTCTGTAAAGTTTTTAAGCTATTGAATTTATGTTTATATGTGACTCTGTTTCAACGAAAATTTATTTTTCTGTCAAAAAATTTGCGTTACAGTTTTCAAAGAAACTTCCATGAGAGCAAATAAGACAGGAACTTGGAAAGGCTTACTCAAGACTATTTGCACTTCATCCACATATCCAAATCATTGCTGAGATGAGGATTTATTTGGTAAGTTTGTTTTGCTTTTGTTTGTTGTTTTTTTCTAATAGTAATTAGTAAGGATTCACTTCCTGTATAAGCATAGGCTACAGATATCTCTATGTCAGTGTGAAGGAAGTGGACATCAACAAAACATGTATTTAGGAATGTTTGCATACATATAGCCTATATTTAAATTCTTTTCAGCATTTGGTAATATGAAATCTCATAACTGCCTATAAATTTGCTGGCAGCCACGTAAATGGAAATTTAAAATGGAATTTGTTGTTTATTATTTACAAGCATACCAATACTAGTTTTAAAAATACAATTACTAGATTAAGCTGAAACGTTAGGCCCTACTTACAGTGAGGGGGGGGCGTCCCAGGACTTGGAAAACTAGAAGGGGCACAGGAAAGTATGTGAGAGAGGCACTGCGATTTTTTAATTTTTTAATTTTTTTTATTTTTTACGATATAGGCCTAACTATTAACAAGTATGCTCTATGTGTGATTCCAAAATAATGACGGGGGGTGTGGCGCCCCTTGTGCTCCGCCTCCATCCCTTTCATTGTTTCAAAAAAGAAACAAATAAATACATTCCTGGATTATTATGTTCGTGTGGTCCTATTAAACCAAATATAAATGTTTCATGGAATTTAAATGATTTTCTCCTAACACTGAGGTATTGTCTGTTTCTCTATTTACAGATTCACAAGGAAGAAATTGCTGACGTATCAGCCAGTCTTTACAAAATGGATACTGGATCTGGAGAGAACATCTAATTCCAAGCTATGAAGCGGCTCTAGATTAGTTTAATTTATTATGAAGTACATGAACAAAAGAATGTTAACACTTGACGACAAATGTCACAGTGATACCATTTTTTTGTAGAATATACAGACATTTCAACAAAATTATATCGGAAATGGAGATGCGAATGTGATTTTTACAAGTATTCTTACCCCCAAAATAAAAAATTAAATTTTCCCTAATTGCTAACATTAATTGCTATTAGATAAATTTTACAAATTACATTTGAAATCAAACTGTAAAGATGTTTTCTTCCTTTCATGGATATTTGATTTCTATTATCTATACTATTATTCAGCGGATTCAAGACTTGGAGTAAGATGGAAAATTGGAGAGGGACACACGTTAATTGGACATTGTTTCATGATTATTACACACCTATTTTGACCCAGAAAGTGAGCAGGGGTGGGGAAAGAAACATATTTTTTTTGCATCCGCCATTGGTAGTACACCATCCTTTCTGTCATCTGGTATCCCATTTTTGTTTTTTATTTATTATTGTATTTTTTTATTTATTTATTTATCTATTTATTTTAATTTTATTTATTTTTTTTTTAGATCGATAGATGCAAAGTACACTCCTGTTGTGAAAAAGAAATAAGGAATCTACTCCACTCTTGATTTTAAACATGAAACATGTGTCTGTGTTTTGGAAGATCTAATTACAAGGATGTAATTTGTGGTGGTCCTGTATCAGGACCAATTACCCCCTGGACAATTACTGCCCAGGACAACTACCCCCAGAAATAAAGGATTAGTTGTAGAGTTACGGGGTAGATTTCAAGATGGGCATAGTTGTCCGGGGTAATTATCCATAAGTAAATTGTGCTAAACCGTCCTGGGCACCTCCCTATGACATGAGTGGATTGTATTTCACTGTTATCATATACTGATCATTTAAAACGTGGGACAGAGAGAGAGAGAGAGCAGAGCGTCAATTTGCTTCGAGGATTCAAAGCATGGGGGGGGGCGAGCCATTGTGTGTGAACAATGGCTCACCTCCCCCCCCCATCCTTTGAATCTCGAAGCAATCGACGCTTCTGAGAGAGTGTGAAGGGCCAGCGAGGGGGGGGGGGGCAGATGAGATTTTAAGAGATAATTGTTGAAGGTACTGCTTTAATCAATAAGCCTAGTATGTTAAAAGATAGATCAAGAATTGTATTAATATAAATTGAGTTTATGACGAAGATATGGCCTACAAAGATGGAATGAGCAGTGTCATGACCAAGAGAGAAGAGAAAGAGAGTAGCGAGGAAAAAGACGAGTTGTTGTGGGTAGTGTTTGAGGGAGAGAAATTAAGTCCCGTACTCTTCATATATTATAATTAAAAATTATTAATATAGGTCTATCAGTCGCGCATCCAGAAATGGTTTGGGGGGGGGTAGTCTGAACATTCTAGGTCATTCATCTAGATTTTTTTCCATTAAAAGGGGGAGGGGCAAAAGGCCCCAAAATTTCTGATGTTGGGCACTTTTTTCTTTATTATTGGTTTAGGTGCAGGCCCGCCATTGCTTCCTGGATCTGCGTCTGCCTTAACACTATTCAAAGACACATTTAAATAAAATAAAAATAAACAAGTCTACAAGTGTGAGTTATAAAGAATAATATTTTGCTCTTTTCTTTTTTAATAGAAGTCTTCTTTAAAAACACCACCCACATTCCTCTCATTTCAAAATGATATCCATAAAGATAAAACGGGGTTCCCCACGATACATAAGACATAAAAAAACGATAACTACAAGCACCAAACTGCACAATGAAATACATTACAAAATAGGCCTACATTTGAAAAATAAAATGTTGATTTGATCATTACGAATGGTCTAATCATCTGTGTTTAAAATATTCTACAAGATAACCATTTGTTTCAGTTCACTGTTAAATTTGATGGATAAAATCAGTTAATTTTCCCAAGACAGAATTTACGGGTCAGTCAAACCTTTCCAACTCTATATCGAGCAGGGAAGAAAGATGTTTTTCCAACGTTTGATATGAAACTGTTTAATGATTAAAGTTATTAATAGTTATGATTTTTTTACTGTGATAACCTCCAAGATGTTAGTCCCATCAATTCTCCCAATCTCGAGAACAAGGTAGTTTAAGTTGCCAAAACATTTGCTAAAAAAATTAATTCCCCAAAAACACGCCCATGCAAAGCCGATCGCCGAGCATTCAACATAAATTATACCAACAAACGTAGAGAGCCACAGCTATACAGCCAAAGCGCGTAATTTATGTTAATTATGCACAGTGATGTCACAATGCCCTAGATCTGCGGTAGATATGAACTGCGCATGCGTAGTAAGGAGGGGATTAAGTTAGTAGGGCTACTAACTTTAGTAGGCCTACTAACTAGTAGGGGGTTTCGTGAATAGCTCACTAAACTTAGTAGGCCTACTAAGTTAGTTAGCCTGATTAGTTAGTACCCCTACTAACTTAGTAGGGGTACTAAGTTAGTTACCTTTCGTGAATACCGGCCACAATCTCTATGTACCGAGTGTTGTACCATACACGTAGTACATAATGAACGGGGCACCGCATGTGTGCAAACTGAAGAAGTACACAAACTTCAATGTAGTGCGAGGTCCCATAGATAACTTTGTACAGTACTATACATCCTATGAAAAAAAAAAGAAGAGGCTGATGTAGAAAGAGGTAAGGCGAATCTACAAGGAGGCTTTCGAGATAATACCATTAGAATATAAATATGATACCTCTTATGCGATGAAATATACAGAACTGAAAAAGAGGCTGATGTAGAAAGAGGAAAGGCGAATGTACAAGGAGGTTTTCGAGATAATACCTCAATATGCCATGTAATATATACAAAACTGAAAGAGACGCTGACATAGAAAGAGGGAAGGCGAATGTACAAGGAGGTTTTCGAGATAATACCTCAATATGCCATGTAATATATACAAAACTGAAAGAGACGCTGACATAGAAAGAGGGAAGGCAAATGTACAAGGAGGTTTTCGAGATAATACGTCAATATGCCATGTAATAAACAGAACTGAAAAATTTTGAAGGAATAAAAAGAAGAAATTGATTATTTCTCCCAGAATAATTTACAGAAGAGAAGAGAGTTTTTGTCACATGTATGAAAATGGAACAAAAATGCGTTAGTCTTGCTGTATATTGCGAGCAAAAATAAAACAATTCTGTTATTTTGCACCATGACATACATGTATGGCATCTCTGATGACAACAAATTTGCTGTCAGAATACAGATATTTTTTTGTGGTAGGGTACATGCAGGTAATATGGACCCCCTAAGCTCATTTGCCTAATTTGCATAAAATTACGAAATGGCACACAGTCTAATCTTTGTTTATATGAATCAATAACTACTGCTCTAACTTTTATTGTGAAGAAAAACGATTATCACCAACCCCCCTGTCTGCAATATTCAAATGTTGACGTCATTACCAAAGTGCCCATATTACCTGCATGTGCAGGTAATATGGGACATGTATTTAATGTACGTTTTAAAAACTACAATTACTCTACCATGTCTGGAATTTGCTTAAAATGTTGAAAATCATTAACTTTAAGATATAATTTGAAATTATAAGACCCTTCAGTAAAACATTTGACTATATATTTCATTGTTATGTATTTTGTATATTATTTCTTTTTTTAATATTATTTTAATATTATTTTCATTATACAAGTCTATACAGGCCTACAATATATATACTGTGAATATACCCTAAAAAATCGTAGCAAAGAGATTGATGCCTCATCCCAATACTAAGTACCAGAATCATTTCCGCCATTTTGGATGTCCCATATTACCTGCACTAATGTTGCTGTGTCAGGCAAGCATTTAATGCAACATTGCACCCCTTCACTAAAACAAATTGACCTGTACACGCTAGTATGATCAAAATGAAACTATAAGCTTACTAAATATACAAAACAATTGAGGTTACCCCCTCAAACACTCTTTCACCATCACATTTTGTGAAATATCAAATTTTACATCAGGGTAAAAAAATGCCATAAGTTTTACCTACCTTTTTGGTTTTCAGCAATTTTCTCAGAGAAATTTCGGCATTAGATGCTCTCACGACGATATATTTACGTATACAGTTCATATGAGCAACATTATGGTGCTCACACTGGTCATCGGTCACCGGTCGACGGTCACGACATGATTTGCTTCAGGTGTCCCATATTACCTGCATGTACCCTATAGCTTTCCGGTGTTTATCATTTGTTAATTGATGAGTTCAATATTGTGAAGTAGTGTTCGGGTAATGCTGTGGTAAAGTATTTTTGTCTACTTGGAATTCGTGTGGAATGATTTGGTAGCTACAGCATAATGCATGCGCGTATTCTGGGGGGGGGGGCTTTACGGGCCCGGGCCCCCCGGGGCGCCGAAAAGAGGAAGAAAAAGGGAGAAAAGGGAAAACAGGGGGGAAAGAAAAAGGGAAAAAGGGGGAAAAGAGGAAGGAAGAAAAAAAAAAGGAAAACAAAAAAAAAAAAAAAAGGAAAAAAAAAAAAAAAAAAAAAGCGAGAGAAAGAGAGAGAGGAAGGGAAAAAAGAGAGGGGGAAGGGGGCGCCCTTTAAAAAAATGGTGGGGGGCGCCAAATTGACCTTAAACTTAGGAGCGCCAAATCGACCTTAAATTTAGGGGGCGCCAAATCAACAGTGAACTAAGGGGCGCCAAAGTGACCTTGAACTTATAGGGGCGCCAAATCGACCTTAAATTTAGGGGGCGCCAAATCGACCTTTAATTTAGGAGTTGCGCCAAATCGACAGTAAACTAAGGGGCGCCTAATTGATATTAAACTTAGGGGCGCCGAATCGACCTTAAACTAAGTAAGGGCGCCAAATTGAAAAAGGGGGAGGGGAAGGGGAGGCCCTAAAAAAACGCCTATTAACTTAGGGGTGCCGAATGGACCTTAAACTAAGGGGCGCCAAATTGGCCTTCAACATAGGTGGACGCCAAATCGACCTTAACTTAAGCGGCTCTAAATCGACCTTAAATTTAGGGGGGGCCAAATCAAACTTAAAATAGAGGGGCGCAAATTGAGCTTACACTTATAGGGCGCCCAAATGACTGAAACTAAGAAATTATATATGCTGAGGAAATTCGGCGCAACCTCCCCCCCCCCCCCCCCCCCCAGCGATTTTGCACCCTTTCTGTGTGTGTACAGATACAAAAAAACACACTTTCATTTTACCTCAAAATTGGCAATATGAGTCTCTGGACCACGAATCATTCCCCCCCCCCCCCCGCCCCCCCACACATCTCGAGGACCTGTCTACGCCACTGTATATGATATATTACATGGCTATTGAGTATTATTCTCGAAAACCTCTTGTACATTCGCCTTTCCTCTTTCTATGGTCAGCGTCTTTTTCGGTTTTGTATATTACATGGCGTATTGAGGTATTATCTCGAAAACCTCCTTGTACATTCGCCTTCCCCCTTTCTACATCAGCCTCTTTTTCACTTTTGTATATTACATTGCGTATTGAGGTATTGTCTCGAAAACCTCCTTGTACATTCGCCTTTCCTCTTTCTATGTTAGCTTCTTTTCCAGTTTTGTATATTACATGGCGTATTGAGGTATTATCTCGCAAACCTCCTTGTACATTCGCCTTCCCTCTTTCTATGTCAGCGTCTTTTTCAGTTTTGTATATAACATGGCATACTAAAGTATTGTCTCGAAAGCCTCCTTGTACATTCGCCTTTCCTCTTTCTACATCAGCCTCTTTTTCAGTTTTGTTTATAACATGGCATATTGAGGTATTATCTCGCAAACCTCCTTGTACATTCGCCTTTCCTCTTTCTATGTCAGCGTCTTTTTCGATTTTGTATATTACATGGCATATTGTCTCGAAAGCCTCCTTGTACATTCGCCTTCCCTCTTCCTATGTCAGCGTCGTTTTCAGTTTTGTATATTGGGGTATTATCTCGAAAGCCTCCTTGTACATTCGCCTTTCCTCTTTCTACATCAGCCTCTTTTTCAGTTTTGTATATTACATGGCATATTGAGGTATTTTATCGAAAACCTCCTTGTACATTTGCCTTCCCTCTTTCTATGTCAGCGTCTCTTTCAGTTTTGTATATTACATGGCGTATTGAGGTATTATCTCGCAAACCTCCTTGTACATTCGTCTTTCCTCTTTCTATGTCAGCGTCTTTTTTCAGTTTTGTATATTACATGGCGTATTGAGGTATTATCTCGAAAACCTCCTTGTACATTCGCCTTCCCTCTTTCTATGTCAGCGTCTCTTTCAGTTTTGTATATTACATGGCATATTGAGGTATTATCTCGAAAACCTCCTTGTACATTCGCCATTCCTCTTTCTACATCAGCCTCTTTTTCAGTTCTGTATATTTCATCGCATAAGAGGTATCGTATTTATATTCTAATGGTATTATCTCGAAAGCCTCCTTGTAGATTCGCCTTACCTCTTTCTACATCAGCCTCTTCTTTTTTTTCATAGGATGTATAGTACTGTACAAAGTTATCTATGGGCCCTCGCACTAAGTTTGTGTACTTCTTCAGTTTGCACACATGCGGTGCCCCGTTCATTACGTGTATGGTACAACACTCGGTATGTACATAGAGATTGTATGTACATTACACAGGCGCGCGCGTAAACGTACACACTGGACCTAATGAATATTCATAACCCTGCATCTTCTCCTATGTCTGCCTTAAGTGCCTACCATCAATTAATGGCCGCTACGTGTCCTCAACGTTGCAGAGAGGGAGATTAAGAAGTAAAGTTGTATTTTTCATCTTAATCCGGTTCTTTCGTGAGTAAGGTATGTTTCAACCTGAATAATTGTATTGCAAGCTTAGTTTAGAATATTTTTGGTGTATCAGAACAAAGATTTTATGATGATTTTATTGTTTCTAAAGTACGTTGCTGGAAATTAAAATGAGATTTGAGAATCGAGATGAGTTTGACTTCACACAAATCAGCCACACACTGCGGTGCAGTGCAGTACGGCGGGCATGAAGGCGGTTGATTGGGGTGTTTTGTACACGGCTTTGTCGCGCTGTGTGACTGTCTCCTGTCAATAATGGAGGTACCCTCTAGTCTAGAAGGCTAAGCCTTACTGACACGCACTTTGTTTTCAACTGCTAAAAAGTCAAATAATTAAATGTTTTATCAAGGTTTATTCTCCCTATTAGACTAAAATTGTAAAATATTCTAAGGAACATTTGTAGAGAAAACTGCGACAGAAAATTCAGAATGTGCGGGAAGCTGAGACTGAGTCGATTTCACGACCGTGTCAATTTTGCTTTGACAAAAGTAGCTCTAAACCGAACGGTAGGCCTACAGTACATTAGTCCACGCACATACAGTAAATGAATGTAAACTTTCATTTTCTGTCTCAATCATCAATGACGTGTATTTTTGATGGTTTCATGAATTCATAAAAATACAAGAAACAAATGATTTTTCCCCAAAGGCAAAGTTTTTGTGATATCTCTGATAGGCTTGTCGTTTTCTTGACTATTTTGACTGTTGACTGCACGTATTTAGAGGTGTAGTAGGCCTAGCCTAAGTGGGGATATGCAGATAAATGACCAAATATTAATGAATATCCTGAAAACGGTGTTTATTTCTGCCTAATATTGAAATTGCTTTTCATCATTTACATTCACAACAATGGTATGCCTAGAAAGTCTAGATGTCTAGGTCTTGACCTAGACTGTATTTCAGAGCGTTTTTCTGTGGACATTTTTTTTTCTTTTTTCGCTTGAATTAGATCTAGATCCGTAGCTTAAGGCTAATGTTACATGACTCCTTGTTAGAAATGTTAAAGTATGTTTTGTACTATAATGTTAAAATTAATGTATTAGGCTTTAATACACAATTATTTTTACAAAAATGGTGATTAAAAATGTAACAAAATAATCAAAAAGCTTGCTCTAGAACAAGTCTTTGCTACACAATATTTTATTATGATTGAACATTAAAGAGTTAATAGGCAACTATTTTATTATTTTATTTTCTTTTCCTTTTTTCTTAGGTCAACCAAGATCAAGAGGATATCGAGTGAACACAGAAGCGATCAAATTTCACAATGAGTACCGTGCAGCCACCCCCCAAAATAGTGCTTAAAAGCACAACCAAACTGACTCTAAATGATCGGTGAGGAGAAAGAGAAGTGACTTGCTGAAGAATGCAAGCAATTTCACAGAATGTCACTCTTGTATACAGGAAAAAATATGAAGAATGATAGAAGTGGTAAAGAAATGACGAAGAAGTAGTGCATTGCTCCGGATGGGAGCTAAATCTCTGTAGGCATGGAAATAAGAAAGCAAATTGAAATTAATTAGAGTTGAAAATGTTTCATTGCTTCTGAAAAAAAATTATTTGAAATAAATGCCTAACAATTGGAAGAATATTCTTTACCACTGTGAATATTAACAAGATACAAATATCAAACGTCTTGCCTATTTATTAATAGTGCAACTTAAAAAATGTTCATACCTGAAATATCTTGACAGGAAAAAAAAAACTGTCTATAAAAAGTAGAATGAGCATTGAGATGCATCCACAAAAATTCTGATACTTTATCTCAATTAAAAAATGTTAACATTTATTGGATCGTTCTAAATTATTTTAAATTTTAATATAAGTGAGTACATGGCAGCAAAACTGACCGATGTAGATCACATTATCCTCCTGTATGGTACAAGAAAATGTGGCATTTCATCTGTGAACAAATGACTTTCATTTATAATATGAAGAGTGACATATAATGCAAATATCAATGTTTTGAATACATGTCAGTGTTACTGTACAATGTGATTCAAATCATTTGAATATCCATGCATTTGCATATCTCCTTTAATTCCCTGTGCAAAAGTCAAGTATGCTTTGCAGTTTATGATAATTGCACAAAGTGGTGTTTTGAATACATACCAGTTTAACTGGTGATGTGATTCATTATTACCACAATTATGTGCAGATTTAATTCAATAAAATACATATGAAAGTCAGTGATGATCTGTAATGTATAATGTCTACCAGTAATCTGGTGAGTCAGTACAAAATTGAGTAAACCTCTCAAAAAAATTATCCTGAAATATGTGATCAATTTTATTTTTGAATACGTAACAGTTGAGGCCAAGTGATATTTGAATACATACCAGATGTGATTCATTATCCTTTGTGTCTTTCAATCATCATGCAAATATCCAAATTTGATCAACTTTTATTTTTATATTCGAGGACAAGTGATATATGAATACATACCAGTGAAACTGTGTGATGTGATTCTTTGTCACTTTGTTTGGAAATGATCTTGATTATAATCATGCAAATATCCAAATTTGATCAACTTTTATTTTCTTTTACCTAATATTTAAGGACAAGTGATATTCGAATACATACCAGTAAAACTGTGTGATGTGATTCTTTTACACTTGTGTTTGGAATTGATCTCAATAATTATACAAATATCCAAATTTGATCAACTTTTATTTTCTAATACGTTTGAGAGCAAGTGATATATGAATACATACCAGTGAAACTGTGTGATGTGATTCCTTGTCACTTTTGTTTCTGAGAGATCTCTCAATAATTATGCAAATGTCCAAATTTGTTCAACTTTATACATACCAGTGGAACTGGTGATGTAGATCTTTATTATTGATTATTATGCAAAAGATTGAACAAAGCAGGTGTAAATGCATAACCAGCAAAACTGGTAATGCAGTTCAATATAATTTGAACAAAATTCTTTGAACAATTCATGCAAGAGATGCGATAACCCTGTGCATACTATCACCTATGATTGAATGAAAGGTGTGATACATTGACTAATACTGCCAGTGATCAACCTGGTAATGTCATAAATTTTCTAATTTTTAAAGAGAATAGTTCTCAGTTTTCCAGGCACATCTTGCTCAAATATCTGAGGCAAAATATAGAATTTGAACTGCCCTTTCAAGTAGGGGGTGAAATGTTTAGTTCATTCTGAGATCAAAGAATTTATTTCATCACAAACAACAACAAAAAAACACTCAGTTTTGATGACAGACTGCACAAATTTATATTTTATATTGAGGGCAAGTCTTCCCTATAACAAGAAAATGATTTATCATTTTGAAAGGATCGCACATTGCAAAGACCAAATTAAAGCATGATAACAATTCTTGCATGATGGAGATTTAATAATCAAAACTTGGCTTTCACAAGTGAAGTCATTGCTAATCTGTACTGACAAAATGCACATGAGCCAATTTCCACATGTGATGTTTCATGTGGTGATCTGGCTGTCACTCAATTTCCACTCCCCCCTTCATCCGAATCAACGCTACGGGACACAGGTTTACAAAGATGATCAAGGCAGCCCCAACATCTCCAACGGCGAGGAAGACTGCTGCACGACAAGATACCCAAGTTTCTCAGGCTAACCGTCGACTTGCTCAGCAAATGCAGAACAGACCATCGGTGAGGGCAGCATTGGGCATGCAATCACCTCAACAGAACCAACAGGTAGGTATGCATTTTGGAATAAAAGAACAGATGTTTTAAAAAATAATTTGAGAGCATAGGAATGAAATACGGTAAACTCCATTTATAGCAGGGTGCTTGTTATAATGAAAGCTGAAATAGGTACATACATGTACATGTAGACACATTTGCACATGTTTGAAATTGGTACAGGGAGAATCATAAAGAGTTAAAATGAAATCTTGTTAAATTTTGAGCTTGTTATAACAGGAGTTGACTGTCATACGAAATTGATATGCTATAGGAGAAAGGAAGATGGAATCTGCATGCTGGTCTGTAGAACACATCTTTTGTTAAACTAATATCAACAGATGGTCATTTCAAATAAGTTATTAGATTTTACTTCTTCCTTGGCAATCAGAATCTCATTTTTCAAAGCATCTTTTTATTTCTGCTATGATGTCATTTAAACATTGTATTTGATATGGAGATTACAATGCTTGAAACAAATCTTGTTCATTTTATTTACCAAATAAGTACAGAATATACATGTACAAGTGTGTATTGCAGAATCCATCAAAACGTATGTATTGTATTGATATACACAAATGTATATCATATACTTACTGACACCGGCATTTTTAACCTTCTGCCCTTTTATACGCACTAATTCAGCAACAACAGCTACCTAAGCAGAGTGTACAAGCCAGGCTGGGCACCACCAATATGGGACCCAGCATACAGCAACGCCTGGGCAACGCACGGGGAAGGGGCGCTGGTATTAGAGGAAGGGGGGCAATGAGAGGCGCTATGAGGGGTAGAGGGGCTCCAAGGGGTATGTTACAGCAAAGACAGGCACAGATGGGTTACAGGGGTATGGCAAACAGGGGGATGTCCAGAGGTGCAGTTATGGCTAGAGGGAGGGGTCGAGGAAGGGGCATGATGGTGAATAGGGGTATGCCGGGACCAAGGCAGGGGTTAAGAAGACCGATGGGAAGAGGGATGATGATGAAGCAAGGACAGAGGGGGATGAGGGGACGAGGAAGAGGAGGAGTAGCACCAGGAGGACGAGGGATGAACCGTGGAGCAGGCAGAGGGATGGCACGAGGCATGGCTCGAGGAGGAATGCAGAGAGGTGTGTATGATAGATAATACTGCTTAGTGGTGGATTTAGGCAGGGATATATAGGAAATAGTAGATTTGGAAGATTACAACTCCTGGAAAATAACATTCTTGAAGTAACAGTAAAATCAGAACGTACTAGCAGGATTCGAAGTTCCTTTGTATAAAATCTTTATACTTAAATACTTGAATTTTTTTCAAAGTTATAATGAGCATGAAAACAAGGAATTACAGGAACAAGGCAATACTTCTTGTCCCTATTTCAAACATTTCATTTTCTAATGTGCCTTAGAACAAAATTTTGTTATAAATGTCATGTCTGGTTTGATCCTGAGTAAGTTGTTATTACTTGAATGAACTGTACATGAAATACCTCATTCATAATTTGCATGGTTTAGTTTAAGAGTGTCAGTCATTCTTCATATACATGCTGTCCATACATTGCTTTGCTTTGTTTCAAAATAGAGAAAATGATCTCACCAATTTGTTACTTCCTTTCTTTTGTCATAATCAGTAGAAACAAAAAATCTGAGATGTCACTGATCTGTACTCTAAATTGAATTTTATGACTAAATATAACAATTCTTTTCTACTCTTCTCTTCCCAGGAGCCATGAGGGGTGGACGAGGAGCGATGGCAGCAGGAGGAGGAAGAGGTCGACAACCAAGAGGGCGTGGCATGAGGGTACGTGGTGGCGGTAGAGGTGCACAGAGGGGGCGTGGCGGCGCTAATGGTGCCCCTAACATGACCAGAGAACAGCTGGATAATCAACTGGATGCGTACATGTCCAAGACTAAGCATAGTCTGGATGCTGAGTTAGATGCTTACATGGCTGATTCAGGAATGTAGATCCCATTGCTCGGTGCTCGCTTTGAAATATGTACTTTAGTTGGAAAGTCTCCAGGAGCATGTTTCACAAAGAGTTATGCGTGACTCAACTTCCAAGCGCATCCTGTATCTAATGGTTAATCTCATTGATAGACTTCATAATCCCTTTAGCATGATCTGACCAATGAGGTGATGTGTAGTATACAGCACGCATCTTGGAATTTAAGTGCTTCATTAAGTCATGTGTAACTCTTTGTGAAACATGCCCCAGTGGGGCATTTCATGAAAGGACTTGTCAGACGTTTTATCCGACAAACTGTTATAAGCTACTGAAATGCTTGCATCTGATAGGCTGAGAGCAAACTTGTCAGATAAAATGTTCGACAAGTCCTTTGATGAAATGCCCCCCAGATGTCAAAGAGAAAAAGTTTGGTCTAGAAGATACTGTTTAATGTTAGATATCATGTACATAGCTTTTTATATCATTGACATAAAAATAATTGATCTGTATTCTGTTGATTGGGAAATTATGTTTTATGAACATTTCAGATTTTAATCTTGTATGTATAATGAAACATTATGGAAGAGACTGCTTTTAGCATTTACCCTTTTTTTAATCTCCCCAAGAAGATAATCAAGAAATTCTTTGTATGTTTGGAAATTTAAGAACTATCTCAATAATGTGTTAAAAGCTTACAGCTCTCTTTCTGTCTTTTTTTTTTCTTCTCTTCTCTTCTTTGTTTTTGTTTTTTGTTTGTAGCGAATAAATAAAGCCTCAAAATAAGGCAAAGAAAAATATGTTCAAGGTACAGGCATTGATGGCAAAATATTTTGCTCATTACTTATTAACACGGTTTTAGTTTTACCTAAGTTAAGTGATTGGTGAACAGCAAACAGTATATTTTTAACAGTTTTGATATTTTTTTATTTGCCTTTATATCCAGTACTTTCTTTAAAGCTGGGGCATAGTTTTGGTTGGGTCATCTTAGGTGAATAAAGACGAGTTTGTAAATTTATGCTGCCCTGTTCCATTTTGTAATAAATATGGAATATAATTTTGTTCAACCTCCTGAAGTGGTGGAAGTGAGAAAGTAATATATATTTGTTCTCAACATCTCACCTTTATTCAACAATCTGTATACATGTAACAAAAAGATGTTATAGAACTAAATACACTTAAAAGCCACTGCACACCACAAGACTTACGACTTGCGACTGACCAACTTTGGATGTGAAATAACTAAGCATGTATACTTTGCAATGCGCTTTGTTATTTCAGATCCAAAGTTGGTCAGTCGCAAGTCATAAGTCCTATGGTGTGCGGTGGCCTTACGGCATCTCAAGGGCAGTTACAAATTAGGATTCCCTCTTCATTGATGCTTCCTACACATGTAGGTTAGAAAGTTTGCATTGTGATGCAATACTTTGTTATTGTTTACATGTGTATTACAGATCCCATCTCTTTGCATGGTGTAGCACAATGTTAACCGTGCACTTTATCGGTATGTTCATTTTGCAAACTGATAAGGGGCAAACCTCATATGGGAACAGCCCTTTCCCTGTCACGTTTTAAAGTATATCTACTTATTGTGTGTCTGAACGGGTTTTGTATCTGGACAGATGATTTAACAAGTCATCTGGAAAGATTTATAAGCAATTTTTTTGCAAAAAAAAACAAACTGCTGAAACTGCTATCCAATAAGAGAGATTGTGGAGTAAAATTGAGTCAAAAAAGAGCCTGAAGCTTTTGATCCTAGCAGAATTGTCGTCAGAGACAAAATACCCAATTTGTTTAATACATTTTTTTTAGCACAATATTTTAGCTAAAAGAAAGAAAGGCTCCCTTTTCCTCTATCTGATATGATAGCTTAAAAATCTAACGCACAGCAGCAGATACAATGTCATGCCATTTAATTGCTCTGCTTATTTTAAAAACAGAGAGGCATAGGTCATCAGTATTATGATATTTCCTTTGATGATTTGGATTACATTAAGTACTGCAGTTTTTAAAACTAGTTCAAGTGTCCTCTACTCTTACATTTGTTATGCTCATATAATGCTTTGCATATTTTGGTATTGAATAGAGGAATGTAAAATACTGAAACAGCTTACATTTTTTAAACAGTATTATTGTACTTCTTACTAATGATAATTTGTGGAAAATGCTCCTCTGTTTACAATGTCTGCTCAAATTTGTTTTGTTTTGTATTCTAGCTTTTGTTATATGATTTTTTAATGTATTTATTTATATATACTCCTTTTGAATTAAATGAAAACAAGTTGTTTAAACTTTCTACATTCACAGTTTTGTGCTCCATAGGGATGTATTTTTGAATCTCCATGATTTAAAAAGTAACTACATTTTTGGATATTCCCTCACGTTTTGACACATACAGCAGCAAAATCCAAAAGGAAACATCTTGAATTTTTTAATTTGCTAATGAGTGCAGCGTTATATACTACCTCTAACAACTATACAGTCTAATCCTGTTAAAATGAGCACAAATACAAGATTCTATTATAATAAGACAAATCTTCAGCCCCCAATTTCAATCATGTGCACATTTTTTGTACAGTTGCATGCAAAATTATTCGACCGTATGCTATAAGGAGTACATGTACTCTTACAAAATTTTGTTTTGAATTCATGGACTGAAACATGTACATGTAACACCAACTAAATTGTATTTTTTTTTTTTTTCTTTTTCTTCAAACCATAGCCTTTGATTCGATCAACATTAGGAATCGTGTTCATTCATGCATGAACAGATGTGGTCAATGAAGCAAAGTAATGTTACTTGATGTTCTGTGATGTTTGTAATACTTTGATGATCCTTGCTTGATCATTCAGGGTTTTGATTTATGGCATTATATACCTTAATTTGATATACGATTCATAGTATTTCATCAGATTTTTTGGGGGAATAACATTCAAGTGAATATATCCCTTCTTTAATTTGCTTGTAGAGGAGAGGGGTTGTTTACAAGAATCAATATCCCAATTTCCATTTCTATCTAAATGAACAAAATCGAATAGCATTATTAAGAATTGTGTCTGCAATGAAAGCTCATTATTATCAAAGCATTGCATATTATTCTTATGTCATCACAGAAAGGTATGAAATTGACATTTGCTCAAGCAACCGTATATATTCTTTCATGAATGAACATGATTCCTATATATAACAAAGGCTATTGTTGTGTCTTGAATTTGATATATAATTGGTTGATGTTACACTGATATGTTTCATTCTATAAGAACCAAACTTGAAATTGTTTTTTTAAAATTCATGTTCTCATGGGGTTGGAATAATTTTTGCATGTAAGTATCCAATATAAAGAGATTTCTTTAAAACAAGTTACATGTAATTGGCTTTACCTTGAGAATTTTGTTGCAAGGGCAATGGACTGTATACTTGTCTTTTCATTTATATACAGGCACTGTTGAATTTTTATGTTCATTGTGCTCTTTGTTTAGATATTAAAAATGCTGAAAATTTTCTACATGTATTAAACTTATAGTATGTTTATATGAGTCAGTATCATGTGAAAGTATATGTAGCATATGACAATCATGCATCCAAACAAGTCATCTGCCTGTAGTATTTTGACGTTATCACTAATGCTAGAACATGAACTTTCAGAACTCATTAAAGGGAAAGTTCACTGGATTTTATATGATTTTTTTAAAAATGTAAAAAATACAAGAAAAATGTGAATGAAGGTTTTAAGAAAATCTACCAAACAAAAACAAAATGATGGATGTTCAAACTTTTGATTTTGTGACGTCACTTGCGAGATTCTTTCCATTGTGTTGTGTATGCAAATTCTATAAATGTGCCTTTTTCATGGTTCTTGATAAAAGAAAAGATCAATTTCATATAGGCATGTAAATGAACATAATCTTGATGATATATCGACTGCACAGGTGAAATAATTAATATTCTTCTGAAAAAAATGACACTTCATTGAATTTACATTGCACAACACATAGGAGAGCAGCTAAAGAATCAAAACTTCAAACATCCATAGCTTCGTTATCATTTTATTGATTTTCTTCAAACCTTCACTAGTATTTTTAAAACTAATTTAATTCCAGGATTCTATAGCGAATTCTCATGAGATCTCTCATCATTGAACATTTGGAACGGGGGGAAATGAATAAACTAATAAAATGCACATTACAACAGGGTCCATTTAGTAGTTTTTGTAACAAATTTAAGGGAAGAAGATTGATACATTTCCACTTTACAAATGCTATGAGACATTGAATAAATTAACAAAGAGTGAAGTAACCTCCGAACAAAACTAGGCACATATTTCGGGAGCTAGAAAATGAGGGGATGGAAATTAAAAAAACGGGGACAGGAAAGACGAGCAAAAAATAAAAGGAAGGAAATCATAGGGACAAAAACAGACAAAAGAAAAACGGAGGAAACATGAAAAGAGAAAATAATCGACCAGCTAGGGCGCAAACTTTTTAATTTGATCTTATAATTACTATGGGTGCTGAACGTGGGGGCCTAAACTTGGGGGCGACAAATTCAGGAGGCGTTAAATGGCATGGTCTTTAATTCGGGGCGGGGTGTCAAATTTACTTGACACTTTTTGGGAGCCAAATTGATCTAAAACTTTGGGTGCAAAGTTGAGCCGAGATATAGGGGGTGTCAAATTGATCTGAAACTTGGGGTTGCCAAATTGATCTTATTTGACATGAAAGACGGTGGGGAAAAAAGAACTCCATTGAAATAGAAGAGAAGACAGACAATTAAGGTGAAAACAAAAGAATACATAAGAGATGATAGAAGAGAAGATGAAAGAAGGAAAACAGAGTCAACATAAGGGTCAAAGATTATACAGTGCGTCCCAGAAAAAAAGTAAACCCAACTTTGAGAGCCTCATATTAAAATTTTATAGCTTATGTAAACTTGATATTTATTTCATAATAAAGAGTAACTCATTTTCTATTCAATGATACCAAACTCATACCTGTGTTGTGATGGAGCACTTGAGCTTTAAAAAAAACCAGCGTCAAAGTTCAAGTGTTTCAAGTTTGAGGAGAAGCAGCTCTTGCATTTCAATATACCAAGAAATCCATTGTCCCTTATGAATGGACTTACACACAAAGAATGAATGATCAGAAAGAAAGGAATGCTTCTGACATGATAAAACTTAAAACAATTTTTTTTTTACCAAACTGATTTTTTTTTAAGAACTCGAGTGTTCAGTCATCCTTGACAATACAGGTATACTTTTGGCATCACTGGATAGAATATGAGTTACTCTTTAATATGATATAAAAAATTAATGACACTTAAGTAATACAATTTTAATACCAGGCTCTCAAAGTTGGGTTTCCTTTTATCTGGGACGCACTGTATTGGGTGACCCAGAGAAAAGGAAACCCAAGTTTGATCATTAATAATTTCAAAAATATTACCATGGTGATTATAAAATTTATATCACTAAAAAGTACAACTCATTACCATTTTAATGATACCTTGCTCAGCTCACCAATGTCACGCATCACTGAACCCCATTGTTTTGAAAATATCTGGCAAAATTGTGAGTGGTTCACTTTCACGCTCACTGAGATGGGTTGTTGCAATGTGCCTAAAAAGGGAACCCAACTTTCATCATCAATCATTTAAAAACATGACAGTGGTGATTATGACGTTTATATCACTGGAAAGTGCCACTCGTTATCATTTTATTGTTATCTCTTTCAGCTCACCAATGTCACGCATCACTGAACCCCATTGTTCTGAAAATATCTTGCAAAATTGTGATTGATGCACTGTCATGCTTCTTACATTAGGGTGCTTTCGCTGGACTACGGAGGAGATAATCCACGTATGTTCGCCGCGATCGTTTTGTGTAAGCAGCCATGTTGATTCAATGAACAATGCCGCGCAGGCCTGATAATGCATATTCATAGATGCGTAGTCCACACATATACGTTTTTGTAGTATAATTGAAGACGTCAGTCCAATCTAATTCTATATTTAAAAAAATATTACTCATGTTCACCTTACCAAACTTCCCAAGAGTGTCGTAGATATACTATTAGACAAGATACAACAAACAAAATAGACACTGCAAATTCGGAAGAAGACAAATTGGGTTAAAAGGTAGTGATTACAAGTCGGCAGTCACGTAAGTTCCCACCGGGAACCTATTGAAATGTTAATGAGAGAATCACTGAACCGGTATTGAATGAACAAAGCCATATTAGCATATGATGATTATTCATGACGCATAGTCCCACATATTATGTTTTTGTCGATAATTAAAAGACGTCAGACCATAAATCTAATCCTAGATTTAAAAAAAACATTATTCATGTTCACCTTACCAAATTTCATAAGAGTGTCGTAGATATACTATTAGACAAGATACAACAAACAAATGGACACTGCAAATTCGGAAGAAGACAAATTGGGTTAAAAGGTAGTGAAAGGGGCAGTTTATGGCCTTACTAACTGCTGGCTGCGAGTTGACTAGAGAAAACATGAGGTGCCTTTGCTTTTCCAGGCTATAATTTCAAAATTATGGAATATAAAATTGACCAAACTACTTTATTTGTTCGTTTATGTTCTTACAATACTATGCGGATGACTAACCTTGTTTTTCATGATGATCAAAAAAAAAGAAATGGCATCAGAATTGCCGTTCTTGTGTAGTTAATTGAGTCCCATTCGTGGTGGTCAGTTTGCAACACGCATGCGCAACATCGGCAATAGCTGTATGCTCGATTTTCACGGAGATCGGATGAGATTCTGTAATGGGCTGGAAAATACAGATTTATTCCAGTGCACGCAGATTTAAGGAAGGTATGATTTGCGACATGTCTGTTTATGTAAGTGGCATTACATAACTTATATTTTTGCTGATTTTTACCTACTCATAGTGGTAGTTTTAACCATTCCAAATTGAACTTGATAAATTTGACGGGTTTCCTCAGAACGCTGCACTTGTGGCAGCTTTGCGGTGGCG
Source organism: Paracentrotus lividus (assembly GCA_940671915.1). Classification (NCBI taxonomy): domain Eukaryota; kingdom Metazoa; phylum Echinodermata; class Echinoidea; order Camarodonta; family Echinidae; genus Paracentrotus; species Paracentrotus lividus. The sequence continues at coordinate 48,573,859 of CALNVZ010002100.1, read as the reverse complement.
CTATTTATGGTCGTAACCTTGCTTCAAGTGCAGTCTATCAGCAATCGAGTCTCTGTAAGTGTAACTTAACCCAATTGCCTTAATTGTTAATTTAGATGAAAGATTTAAGCAAGTCACGAGTAAATGTGAGACTAAAACTTGTAATCTCATTAAATATTTTTACTGAAAATGTTGAAAAATTATATCAGCATTGGAGACAGACAAAGCGGAAAAATAATCAGCGGCCTCTTGAGGCTATTCTTATTATATCTGTCAATATGTCACGCCCACAAAGTGACCATTGGTTGTATAGATTACAAACATACGTGAATCTAGAACGTTAGCATTATAAAGGCTTTATTTTCAAAATAGCTCAAACCCCAAACTCCTGCAATACTGTTAGTACAGGAAAGGAGTGTGTAAAACTGGTATTTGCTAGAACGGCTGGCAAGCGTTTAAATTACAAGTTTTCGTGTGCACAAACGAGGGTTTCCCCTAGCTACAAGAGATAGCTCCCCGTTGTCAAAATCTACAACGCTATTTTGGGAAAATGTACGTTCTCCCAAAAACGTAGAACGTATATAGCGGAGAGTCAGTTATAAGCCAATAAGCGAGCGCTTTGATAGGAATGTATACAGCATTTCCCCCTTTGCTAAAACATAAAAGAAGCATACTTTGAGTTGACTAATCATAATGGCAGGGCGGTAGGTTATTTCTTTTCATATCAGCAATGTTTTAGGTCAGCTGTTATACGCATAGACGCATTTGACACAATAAAACCTTGGTATGAAAAAAAAAGAAAGAACTAGGTATCCCCAGTAAAGTAGCCTTTTGATTGAATTCGTATTGCAAAAATAGACGTTACAATATCTTTCCAGGCACGTTCACACAAACCATCTCAAGGTGCATGAAAGTGAACCACGCCCAATTTTACAAGACTTTTTCAGAACAATGGGGTTCAATCGAAGCATGGTATGGGTGAGGTGAGAGAGGTATCATTAGAATGGTAATGAGTTGCACTTTACAGTGATATAAATTTCATAATGACCATTGGAATATTTTTGAAATTATTGTTGATTAAATTTTGGTTTCCTTTTTTCGGAAACACCCATTATATAGGCCTATCAATTGGGATCAATACGACGGAAGTTTTCATCTTCCCAAAAATCATAAAACAAATATGATATAATAATAATTATGAAAAATAAAAAATGTAGTTACTGTTTACATTCTTTTCATATGGGCTAAAGTGAATTTGGGGAAAGTAATAATTGTTGTTTTAAAGATTGTCTTTGATTTATTTTCTTCCGAGATTTACACGAATCACACTTCATACTACAACCCTAAATTCCCCTGGACAAGAGCATAATTTGTTTTTCATTTTACCCTTGGAACTTGGTTGCAATTAATGGTGTGTGTGTGTGGGGGGGGGGGTGTCTCACTGGTTTGAACATTTGAATAGGCCCGAGAAAAGTTATGTTGATGAAGCAAAATAAAATATTCTCACGATTCTCAGCCACCAAAAAATCCCTGGAGATAAGGGTTCCAATTAAACTTTCCAGCAGAATGACAACCCTTTCAAGGACACCATACTGTTTTGGCCCAGTGCCATTTCGTGCTGATGACGTATAATGTTTTTTAACTGAATCGGAGCTCGAATAGGATGACACCGGTGCAGTAAATTCCACAATATTCTTGTTTGATTGTAAGTATTTGTATGTAAATGTTGACTAGCTATTCATTATATCTTATAGAAGTTATACAGCATAATTAGTACATGATACATCGAATAGATATCATATTGTTGTGATTGGATCGACAATCGTCTCTCGCAGCCATTGCTGTCGTGTAGTGATGTAGTAATAGTGGAATTTACCGGTATGTGATGCCGTAGGGACAATCTCATTGGCCATCGGCGGCCAAGCCCCCAACCCCGCCCCCACGCCGCGCCGTACAGTGTCGCGATGGTTCAATGCATAGCCATAGGCCTACTGTGCATGCATGAAAAATTTAAGTTTGTTTAGGATCTATACTATAGCTTTGAAATTAAAATGTAGTAGGAATGTTGTCAGTCACTTCAACTTCAGTTATATTAAATTTTAATATATAAATATCAGTAGTTTCTATAGACTTTGAGCCATCCAAGAATGCAAACTTGTCGTTTGTATTTAAACACTGAAACAGCTTTACGAACGACTGTTGATCAGTTCTTGTATGTGGTAAATAAATGATTAAGAATGTGATTAGAAGAGCACCCAAGAACATTGTTTGTGGAGTGTGGTTATCTGGTATAATTTGTTGTTTGAGTTCACTTCAAGAAACTTCGAATTATGGGAACGAATTATGTATTCATAAAAAATTATGCAAATGCTTATTAAATAATTTCAAAATTTGCAGAACTTTTGCATGTGCTGCTTATTTTGTAAACTTGTAAGGTAGTTCATATTTCCATTTATTCATTTTTTATTTATTTATTTTGTTGATTTGTTTAATGGCTCTTAGAAATTGTGAAATGTTGTAGATCTAGTGGTCGGTCCTGTTATCAATATTAGTTGAGTTTGAACTTTTGAATAAAAAAACAAAAGGCAAAATTAAATTTTGGCAGTATACCCCCTTCTTGGGCCTGGCACCCCATCTAATTTCAAATCCTATATACGCCACTGTACACATAATTCCAAAATAAAACTGTTCCTAATTATGTAAGTGAAATGAACGTATTTTTGAATGTACAAGTGAAATGGAGGTATTTTGATTACCAGGTACTTTTTTAATATCTTATTCAGCAAAATCTTCAACTGAGATCCTTTTGAGCTGCATCTATCGACCGCCTATTTTAAAAAAAGGAAAAAGCTGACTAAACCGATGATGAACAACAATAACCATCTAATCAACCTGAATCCGCATCTAAAGAACTATGATGAAGACACACTCTTTCATATCGGTTTCTCATCTGTACAAGATGATTTACCAGAGATGTTTGGTGACGTGAAGGTAATTCAACGCTTACATGCAAAAATGTAATGTAAACCATGAAATTGGGCCTTTGATATAGAGTGACTTTTGCAAATGTGAGTAGAATTTTTCATATTAACAAAGGAATTCTGAATCCAGCTTAAGGATTACATGTAGGATATTTATCTCCTTAAAAAAAGGGGGAAGTGTTATGAAAACAAAGCATTTTCGGATGTAGGTTGTCAACATTGATTAATATAGTTAACATTCTTGTGAATAATTGGACCTTTCAGAGTTTTTTTTTTTCATGAGTTTGTCTCAATAATTTTTTTTTCTTCTTTATTTATTTTTTTATTTATTTTTTTTTGGGGGGGGGAGTGGATTGTTCTGTTTCATTTTCTAAAATTCTTTTAAATGTAAAGAACTTGTTGCCAGAAGAAAAAAAAAGAAGCTTTAATACCGGTATATATTTTCATCATGTGCAAAAAAACAACATTGGCTTACAATAATCTTTTATAATAGTAGGACATGATTATACTTTTAAACAAAGAACTTAAGCCAACAAATGTAAATGACATGATTTGGTCAAAGGCCTATTGCAACTGATTTTCTTGTATTTCATTCCTCTTCAGTTTGTATGCATGGGAGGTACTGCTAGTAGGATGAAGACATACTCTGAAGTGTTTGCTCAACAGCTAGGTTTAGAATGGAAAGACTACACCAAAGGAGAGAGATACGGAATCTTCAAAGCTGGATGTGTTCTATGCATAAGTGTGAGTCTTGTATTTTCTTAGAGATATGTGTACTCCTCACAGTTTTGAATTAAACCAAGCGAGGAAGATGAGGGCTTACGCACAGTTGTCCATTTTGTTCATAATTGTAATTCATGAATATTGTTTGAAAATGAGAAGAGAAAATGGGATTCCAGTGGGACTTGAACCCCTAGACTGGTGCTCAGAGCTATAGGAAACCTTATATCATTGTTATTCCCAAAACCCCTCACAAAGATATTTAACCTGACATAAACCGAAAGGATAGAAATCAACTTGTTGATTTATGCAAGGGATCATGATGGAGCTTAATTTTGTGTCGGACTCCTCTGTGCTAGAGATATTCAGTCACTTTCTTTGGTTGATTTCATCTTCTAGATTTTAGGTTTTTAACAAAGACGTAAACTATTTTCACTTTTGAATATTCATTTGGGTTCAATTATCTATACAATACTGAATTGCATCTCAGCCATAAAAGGAAAAATACATGACAATTCTTTATCTTAGCAATTCTATGTTTTTGGGGCTTTTTTTCTGCATCCTGTATGACACAGTACTTTTTTTTCATCTCTATTATTATCCAGTCAAGTTAAGTCTTAGTTCTTGCATTTCTCCCTTCTTGAAATATTTGGTGATCACCATCAGTCACAGAAATATTATTTTTCTTTCATGTCAAAAAGCTGTGAAATTTTGTCTACCGGTAAACGCCCAGTACAACACGACTTGGATCACACATCTCTGAAATTAAATAGAAATCCACTTTTGTTTTATTTCAGCATGGTATAGGTAAACCTTCAGCATCTATTGTTCTCCATGAAGTCATCAAATTAGTGAATTATGCTGGATGTGAGGATGTAGCATTCATACGCATGGGGACATGTGGTGGTATTGACTGTGATCCTGGAACCGTCGTCATCACAGATAAGGCTCTCGATGAGATGCTTAATCCGGAATATAACTTGGTAAGCGAAAGAGGTGATACATTCATCATGATGGAATCCTTAATATCAAAAGACTTGAATTATTTATACCGAATGTACAGTGAATATGATGATTTACATAAAATATACATCTCTCATCCCATTACCAGGTATCTTGTTTTATATGTAATGGATATCAGTTGTCTTTGCCTATTTGCAACGTGATGCTAAGCAACCAATCACAGCGCATGTTATACTGACACTTTTTACAATATGAATATAATTGTTCTAACTTTCTTCACATTTTTTACCACACCCTCCTGTACATTGGCTGAGAGCTGGACGCACTTTTCTTCTGTAAATGGGGATGATGAATAGATCATCCCCCCCCCCCCACCGTACCAAAGAAATTAATGTGTGTCTATGCCTGTGCTCCTGTAGAATATTGTTAAGGGATCATTAAGTAACTTCCCAAAACAAGTGCAAAAGAGATCAAAATGAATAAAATTCTATTGCTCTGACCATAAAAACAAACTACTGAAAGTTTCAGATCAAATGCAAGTCATTTACTATCTTAAAACAGTGAAATTGCCAACGAGGCTAAGGATACGGCCGCATGATTAATTTATACCGCTGCGTTGCAAGCTTAGCACCCTGGTAGGCATGGGGACGTCACAACAGGAAATGCGGTGAAAAACATGTGCGTTCAAACGCACACGGTTTTTAATCTGTCCCGGAATGGGTTAGAAAATTTGGGTTTAAAATCATAGATATCTCAAAAGTAAGGCAAGCAAGTAGACTGCCATTGTGAAGGAATACCAGAGTGACTTATGTCTTCATAATCATGATGGCAAAATGAGCTAAATCCAATAAATTGCAATTTGAATATCATTCAATGTTAGTGCATCCCTTTAAGCTTCCTCTATTCTCTATTCTCTATTCACTGACTTCATCCGTTTCCTATACCTTCTTGCATCAAGCTCTGAGTGTTATTATTTGACAATATTATCAGTGTGTGTATTGCTTTGAGAAATAGAGGTAATATTGTTAGCATATTCCACTCTTTTTTTCTTCATTATTTTTAGCATGTCCTAGGTAAGGTAATTACCCGTCCCACCAAACTGAGCAATGAATTGGCAGAGGACATCCTATCATGTCAGACATCCAAGAAAAACTTTGATATTATCAGAGGAAATACACTCTGCACATCAGACTTCTTTGAAGGTGAGTAGTAGACTTTAGGGTGAATTGCCACTTGGGTTACACCCACTTGGACTAGTACCAGTTTGGTTAATTGATTCCTCACAGTCTAACCCCTTTTCTAGTACAACCAGATTGTCTACCAAAAGTAATAATTTTGGTTGAATTGCCACTTAGGTCATTTATCCTCATTAACCTGTTGGAGACGAGCTGATTTGGCTGCAACACACATTTCCCATAGACCTCAGCCCGAATATATTTGGGCTCAGTCCCCAACGGGTTAAGCCAATGAATGGATTTTTGCAGATTTTGCAGTAGCTGTCAAGAAAGGAAAACAGCACTGGATCCAAGATTTTGAAATAAAGAGTGCTTAAAAAATAGAGGGGCATACACCCCTAGCACCTAACCTGGATCCACCACTGGGATATTGAATAAAGAAGTTATGATGCGATTCATTGTGACCTTTCATCCCTGTTGTGCAGGTCAAGCTCGGTTAGACGGAGCCTTCTGTGATTATGTAGAGGATGATAAGATGGAATATCTGAAGAGAGTAAGAGACGCTGGAGTGAGGAACATTGAGATGGAATCAGCCGTCATAGCTGGCTTGTGTAATGCTGCAAAAATCAAAGGTACTGTTGATCAAAGCTACTAGCATTCTCTTGAAAACCCTAGTCAGTTTGGGCCAGATTGGTTGATTTTTTACATTTAATGATGATTTATAACACTTCATGACAAATTTTGAGAATCTTTAAGTACTTATCTATATGAATATGGTACATTCAATTTCTACCCACCCTCAGATGAAATCATGCCACTTTCCTCAAGCATTTTGTGGAAATATCAACAAATCTAAACTTTCACTAAAATATTATATTGAAGTTTCTTCTGAGTGTTTGTAGGAATCAGGTTTACAATTTTTATTTTTTTAAAGTTTTGAATTAATTTGGTAATAAAATCTAATAGCAGATATAAGCTGAACATTCTTCTTTTATTTTCCTCTCTTATACTGTCACAGCTGCTGTTGTGTGTGTTACGCTGTTGGATCGGCTGAAGACAGACCAGGTCACACTTACACTAGATCAACTTCATGAGTATGAGAAACGACCCATGAATGTTATTCTAGCTTACATCGGTAAGAAGTTAGGAAAAGTTTGAAGATTGTAATTACATTCAGTGGTTTCTACCACTAACAGGACTTGTAATGCAGGCTTGCTGATTTTTGGATGGGATTTTATACAACTGAAAACCATTGACATAGAAGACATATTTTAATGATAAAGGTCTGTTATAGAATAGTGGTATTTTACTTGGTTTAGTTTTTGGACTTAAATGTCAGCATTGATGTATTCTTAAGAGATGAAGCACTTTCTTATTTAATCTGGTTTAAAGCCTTGTTGTTGGTGTATTTCACATTATTTATGAGTTAATTATTATCCCTTGAGGGTAAAATTATTCTTTCTAGCTGTTGTTCAAAGAGTGTTTATGTCTTCTCATAATGAACAATTTGGTATCATACGTGGGTGTGCTGTAAATATTTGTGATTGGAAAATCATATTTTAGAATTTTGACTAAAGTCAGTGTTATCAATTTTTGACACTTGTGTCAGGGTTGTCAATCTGGGGGTACATTGTGACAGCCCTGATGGATGCTTCAACAGAATAATGAATAGGTCTAATTGAAAAGTGTTTTACACTGTATAACCTGATTTAAATCATCAACGATAAAAATAATGACTCTTTTGAGATAAGGTCCTATGAATATGCCCTTGTCGTAGGGGGTAGCAAATGCCCTCTCTTCTGCTTTTGCCTTGTGCTTGCAGGATTAATTTCCATTTTAAGCTCGCATGTTATAATGGAGAATTAATTCATATCGATAGGAATGTATTATATTGACATAACATTGTGACAATCTTCCTTTTAAGAAGTGTGTTGAAGCCTCTGTTTTTAAGTAATCATATGGAAATTGTATGTGTCCCCTTCCCCCCCCCCCCCCACCATGCAGACAATCAACTGAGGCTTCTAAATTGTGTTGTTTGAGTGCAATGTAGCAAGATGACATAATATAATTCGATCACGTTTGAGAAAGAAGATTTCAATGTCATATATGATAAAAGGAAAAAAAAAAAATATTGTGTGCTTGCAAAATTTTCTACAATGGGAAATTTTAATTACCTGTGTCACTTTATACACCCTGTTGACATTTATTAATAATGAAAAGAAATAACGAAATTTCTTCAAAAAATGGGTAAGAAATTTGTAAATAATAATAATGATAATACCGGCTTCTTATAAAGCACTTTACCTATTAAAACCAAAGTGCTTACAGTATATTATTACCCTGGTCATTGGATTCATTGATATGATCCTGCACTTTACAATGCACAATCTACACTCATTGAGGACCATTCCAGCTGGTCACCTGTTAGGCGCACACATTCTAAAGCGAACCACATTTCATTGGCTATGCAATATATTTGTAGATATATACAGGTATTCAACATTTCCTTCAGATATTAAAGAATATTAACGACACATTTACGATTTCATTAACTGCAATGAATAAAAACAAATTTGTTTTATATTATTTTTCTCGTTTTTTTTAATGAAATAATCCCTTTGTTTTGAAAATGTTTTTGTTCAATATAACTGAAATATATTTAATTAACAATACACAGTGCACAATCTGTCCTTTAGCTCTTTTATTACTTCCAAATCAGAGTTATATTTTTGTACTATATTCATCTAGCAATACTCATTGGTGATACCACAAATTCACTTTTAAAGGAGGTATTATGAAATAGAATTGTTTGTTGAAGTTAGTTGAGTATACGTTTGTTCTCCATCGTATACAAATTTTACTGATGTTTTAAAGGTAATAATTTCATTTCTTTATGTCAATCATCTCAAAGTATTTACAGAACTGAGCGATATTAGTATTCAAGATCAAGTTTGTCAGAAAACTATTTATTTTGTGCAATATGATATTCATGTTGTTAAATTTATAGACTGTGGAATCCCAAATTGCTTCAATGTATGCTTAAAAAGTTGGATGCATTGATATATAACCTGTATGTGCCATTCCAGACTTGATCTGTTTCTGTATCTAAATGAGAGTCTGAAATTTTCTTGAACAAAAATATAATTTTTATCAAGTCAGTGATTTAAGTCCAATTATAGAATTTAGGATAAATATGATGTATTTGACTGGTACATGAATATGTATAACCAATTCCTAAAGTATGTAACATTCCATATTTATTACGTTCCTGAAATTCTGTAAATTGTCGTGTCATTCATCAAAACTAACTAACCAATATAATATCACTAATATCCTGCATTGGTCATGAAACAATTCAATTTATTCATGAAATTTTGTGTGACAAGTCTGAAATAGAAATGAAATCATGGAAATTATAGAGATCAATGCTGAAAAGATTTTTTTTCTACCCGGCCGTACTTAGTTTTCATTAGCTTTGATATGTAATATAATTTTGTGTAACTGAGTGACTACATGTACAGTACATACATATCAATGGTAGTTTTTATGAAAACTAATTTTTTTTTCCCCCACTGATTCCAAATACATTGCTTAGTCAGTAGTAGGCAATGCACATGTTTAATATAACAATCTGTCTTGTAAAGAATTCACTGAAATACCATTGTACCTTCAATCATGTTAATTCTATTTAATTTGTATGATTTAATGAAGTTAGCACTGATATGTAAAATTATCTTCGATGTTATTCAGGTTCCTGTAGTCAAGTATACCATTATTATATTGCGATGCCCTAAGTGTGCAGTTGTCCCTTCCAAGTTCAAATTAGTGTGCGCTATACTGTATGAGCCCTGTATTTTGTGAACATAACATAACATAGACTACTTGGGGCAGTTTACAAATGAATACTCTCAAAATTTTTGTGATTGTTTCATTAATATAAGTAGCCTTATATTGAAGTGGAAATTTCCACAAAGATGGACTTAAGAAATTTTCGTAATTTTCGTATATAAAACCCCCTCAAAATGTATGGCTTATACAATACTTGCTAGATGTGCTTTGAGTGTTTTTTTTTTTTTTTTTTGGCGATTCAGCAAGTACATGTATTAAAGTTTATTTTGGTGTGTATTTGGTTAGGTTATGTAGTGAGATATATAACTCTTTAATGATTTTACATTTTTTTAAGACTCATAGTACATAGATTAAAAAATAATGCTATAACAATAAAAAAAATCTTTTTGCAGTATTAACATATTATGAGTTGTATTTTTTTTTTTATAGTAATCATGTACTTCATTATTATTTTGCTGAATAAATCATAATCATGTGACATGTGGGAAACAATTATAAGTTTTACTAAATTGTAAAATTATCTAACATGTATATATATCTCAAAGTTTACGAAGAGTATCTAAAAACTTTCAGCTGAACTTTAATATTGTCTGCTTCCACCATGTTGCTGTGTAAAAATCTAGTTTGTAATTGTACGTCTTCATATAGAATTCATTTTATAAATCACAATATATGCTAATTAATCAATAAGTATGTATCTGTTTTCATCAATTTCCTCAATGGCACCCAAACAAACTTTATTTGAGCAATTTCAATCTGTACATGTGATTTGCTAGTATGCTTGTGTAACTAGTTATAGGATTGGCTGAAAGTAGATTTTTTTTGTACGATTTTTATCCTTTTTAAATAGAGGAAAAGATAACATTAGTTTCATTGTTAAATAAAATATCAGGTTCAATAGGCGCGAAAGAATAGGAACATTGTTTTAGCGTAGCATAGTATGGTGTTTGTTTTTAGTATGAATATACATTTACTTAGATTTGGTTCATGGATTTAGATTCAATTTTTAATTTGATCTCAAAATAAAGTAAAGCTATATTCCCATCTGGAAACTTACCTCTCAAGTTATAATATTTCCTTACATTTCCTCCATTTCATAATTTGCATTCAAATTAGTATGTCTTCACAGCTAATGAGTACCACATACCAAGGAAGGAGAAAGTAACATTGTTTCACTTTCTTTGACAAAAACATTGAGTCAAGACCAGACGTTTACTCTAAAGAGGGATTTTTTTCTTGACATTCCAGAGCCAGTGTGAAGTATTCTTGAATGTGTGTAACTTTTACTTTTATCAAAGCATGTGCTGTGTTACTTTGATATTTATATTGTATTCATAGATCATTTGATTTTCCTACAAAATGTAAAAAGGGGAAGTTATTCAGAGTATACACATTTCTCTGACTTGGCGAATGCATGTGCAAAGCTAACTCTTCATTAGTGTCTGATAAGTTGTATTATAATTATATCTTATCGATCGTCACTTAAATAATGTGAAAAGTGTAAGTTGCATTTTCTTTAAAGAGGTCATTAAAGTTTGGAGCTGAATTTAATCGTTTCTGAGAACGTCTGTTCTATTTTTGAAAAAAAAGAAGGAATGTATAACGTTGGTTATAATAAATAACTATAATTGATCGGTGCTGTACATAGAATAAATTATTAGCAATGCCTTAAAAACCTTTGTGTTTTGTGATTACTTTTTGTGATTTTACTTTTTCACATTTCCCAGCTATCTACCCAACTTGTTTATATCACACTTGTCGCGTATTTACATTTCTTTAAAGCACTTTACAACTTACAACTACTTTAGTCTACGTCACATCTGATTCAAGTATACATCTTTTTCCCTTATCTGTCATTTAATATTCAAATATTGTCACTTTATCTTACTTTTTTTTATTAAAGATCTTTCTAAGAAATATATACGAAATTCTCACCTAAAAAAAACAACCCATCATAATATACATATTATTTTCCATAACACCTTGCATCTAACTTCATCGTATTTTCATGCATCTTTCTTATACAGTGCGTATTAAAAAAAAGGTAATCATTTTTAGAGGGGTCATATTCTAAGCTCATCAATATTGGCTATCTATTTGTATCATAATATATGTAGTTAAAGAAGAAGTCTTTATCATTGCAATGGTACCTCTCGTGAATCATAAATGAAGCGCATAAGCGAGTAATTTGCAAATGAAGGTGACAGGTACAGAATCCTTTTTTTTTTTTCCTTCTTTTTTTGTTGTTGTTGCAAGTTTGAAAAAATGGAACAAGACTGAGTGATGTACCTGCTGATGCTTTAGATAGAATTGTGTGCGATGATATGTAACAATGGTGAAATCTTTCACCCTTTTACAAAAACTTTTGCAAAAATTGGATGTTGTACCATTCACAATTTACTCGGTTATTTGTTACATCTACGATTCAAGAAAGATATCATTGTAAAGGTGAGGAGTTCGTCATCAATTATATGATGCAAATAAATAGCCAAAATAGAGTTGGGAATATGCCCTCTATAAAAATGGATTACCTTTTTTTTTCGATACGCACTGTATAGATCAATTCTTTATGCCGTATATCTCATCTATTATCTCTGCATTTTACTTCATTTAGGTCTGACTTCTCAACGTTGTTCTCTCTCAACCATACCACATCTATTTCTCACTTCTCGTATACCTTAATCAAACAAAATTGTTTATTGGAATGTACACAACAAAACTGTTTCTCACTCAGTGATTTTCTCGATCATAGATAGTACTTTTTAATATCAGGTTACTGTGTTTAACTTTACTAGTCTCGCCGACACCGCTGTCTTTTGATATTGCTATAATAATACATTTTTTAATTAAACAATATATGCTTCAAAATATACATAATTGATACGGTGAGAATTACCACGCTCAATATATTTTATAGCTATTCACATAATTGAACAAAATCGAGTTAAAACAGAATCAACATACCTTTGAAATCTGCTATCAAAATGTTATAGACTTTTCTGCTATCAAAATAAATATTTTAGTTCATGTAAGCTAAACTCAATGGTCCAGCCATTCGTTAGTGAAATCCACGTATCCCAAAGTACTTCAAAATCCGTCCGCTTGTCCATGTTAGTCCACAAAGCATATCAATAAATGATAATTGTAATCGTCATGCAGACCTAGCACGTTTTATTTTACATACCATTAATAATAATTCCACTGTAAACGAACATTAATCTTGTTATGTTCTAACTGTTCTATCATAACTCGCCTGAATGGCATAAAGTATATGGAGTTATATTCTTTGTTATACGGTAATCGTATATATCAATCTATTTCGTATACTTGATATCAATAACACTATAGACAGATAGGCAAGATAAAGCTTTTTATCTTTAGGCCTTCATATAATTTCAAAATTTAAATCTTCAAACTCATAAATTGATGAATGAATTTAGTAAATTTCTAAAATGTCTACACAGGAATCTGCATGTTCTTCAATAAGCTTAATGCAAGCACCCCCCCCCCCCAAAAAAAAAAAAAAATAAATAAATAAAATAAATAAATAAATAAAATGATAATAAATCAAAATCTGAAATTCTAACTTTGCCCCCGCCCCCTCAAATAGAATGTTGGATCCGCCACTGATACATGCCCACTTATCCCACAAAATTTCGACACTCATTTTCATGAGATGGTAATTTATTATTATTATGGTACAGAAAGCATATTGTGACATGCCACAGTAATGATTTTAATCAAAGTAGAGTTGTTAGAACAAAATCATTTTGATAGTTTCAAGGTATTTCTGTTGACTATCCTGTGCCAGCGATGCATTTATCTCCTTCATTGCCTTCCTTTGATATTTCTCGTCATACCTCGTAAAACCGTACAATACATCTTTTATCACGTTAATTTATAATCACATAAGATAAAGAAAATCTATCACCGTATAGACTGGGCCTTCATTTGGCCCTGAGCATCATACCCGAGCGAGTGTAATGTTCTGTACCCTTTCAGTCATTATATCAATCCCCAATTCATCCTTTTAACTCCAGTCCTAAATGACCAACCCTCAGTCGTTGAGATTCAACTTCAAGGAACATCTAAGAACCATTACTCATACAACCCCAGTCACTTTCACTGGACATTACCACACCCTGGTGCAAGAACGATCTTGAGAGTTGGTTATTGACCAATCAGAGCATTTCTCAGAGCCATTCCCGAATGGTGACTCCCCAAAACTTTCTGAAAAAAAGGGAAGTTCTGAACAAAAGAAGAAGACGTTCGGCTTTGACTTGAAAAAAAAAAAAAACATTTGGAACAAATTCCAAGAGTCGACTTTACAAACTGAATGCGATTAATTTCTTGCTGTCTCTTGAATAGACCTTATTTCGCATCATTCATTGACTTCTCATTTATATCAATCACGACTACCAACACAACATTGTGGACAATATAGGGGCTCTGAAATATTTGGGGTTCTCCTTCAGGGGACGTCAAAATCTCATCATTGTTCTGTTTGCCCCACAATGTCTTTAGAATGTCGTCATCTTTACGATCATCGGATTCGTTATCAAAATGTTTTCTTCCTCTCCTTGTCCTCTTTGCTTCGTGAATCACCCCGAATGACTCGAATCCATTTAGATCTTGAATCTCGTAAGTGTCCCAACCACGTTTGCTGAAAGGCAAAAGACATGAAAGAAAATTCATAACAAAATGAGAAAGGTGACTAGCGATTAAAGAGAAGCTTTTTAAAGACACGATCAGTGAACAGGGAGGTTTGTAAACCTCTAAAATATCAGAAAGTCTAGGGAAAAGTAATGTCTACTCGTGTAATTTTTCTTTCATTTCATTTAATTTCTTGTCATGGTTTATATAGAAATATATTACACATGCAGCAGCTCAAAAGTATGTGCTTATAATAAATATATTATAATAGACGAACAATTATTATTCAAGAAACAATTTTTGCGCATACTTAGATCGTAATCCATTATAAGGATAAATATATTACTCGGAGAGCTTTCGATGGATCGTCATATTAACTAATATCATCTTTTATGTTTTTCGGCAGGTCGCATTGTTTACTGCAGAATCATGAACGTTGACAATTTATCAATTATAGAAATTGGAAAGATTACTCAGGCCCGTAACCAGGGGGGGTTCGGGGTTCGAACGAACCCCCCCCCCCGCAGGCGAGCAGGTCCGCTTGACCAAAAAAAAAAAAAAAAAAAAAAATTAAAACTCCCACTTTTTGGCAGAAATGCAGCAGATACTTGAATAGAAATACAAGAAAGGAAAATTAAAGCACTTTGCTTTCAGTCCCCCTACATGTAAAATCTTTCGCTCGCGCTTCGCGCTCGCAACTTTTTATTTTAGGGATGATAATCATGTTTTTCAGAACAAATTACGCAGGAATTACACTTAAACCATTTCGCAGGAATGTTTTCGTTTGCATTTGTGTTCTATTTTTGTATTTTTATCTTCAATGTTAGGAAATGATAAAACAGAAATAAGGCTTAGTGGCAGAGGCGGTGGAACCGGGGGTGGGGCGGGCAGGGGCACAGTGACCCCAACTTTTTCATCCACCCTATAAAGTGCCCTTATTCTGGACAAAAAATTGTCCCTTTTCGAGGCTAAAAAAAAGTGTCATCTTTATACTAAAAAGAAGCCTGTCAGAGTTTTGAAAAGTCCCGTGGACAAATTTGTTTAAAAAAGGGGCACTTTTGATACTAAAAAGGGCCCCTTGTTACTCCATATGTCTTTTAAAAAACCCCTAATTTTCGGCTCGCGGATACTAAATAGGGTCTATAATGCACAATAAACTACAATTTTGAGCTCAAAGGCCCGAATTCACAAACGTGGTTTAGTTAGTCCATGGTCTAAATCAGGTGGTTTGTGAATACCAAAATTTAGACCATGGTCTAAATCCGTGGTTTAAACAATTGATTTAGACCATGGACTAACTAAACCACGTTTGTGAATTCGGGCCAAAGTTTTCTACTCGCGCTTCGCGCTTGAGGATATTACGGTCTAACAGAGGCAGTGGAACCGGGGGGGGGGGAGCAGGGGGCATAGTGCCCCCATTTTTTCATGCACTCTAAAAGTGTCCCTTTTTATACTAAAAAGAAGCCTTTCATACTCTTTAAAAGTCCCATGGAAAATAATATTTCTTGAAAAGTATCACGTACAATACTAGAAAGTGCTCTTTTCTTTACTTCATAATGTCTTTTAAAACCCCAAATTTTCGTGCTCGGTCACTATAAGACATTGAACTGTAAAATTAACAAACAATAAGTATTTAAAAAAGGGTTGGACCCAGTGCTCTCTGTTGGAGACAAACCTTGTCAAATGAATTGTTGTAATTGTGTTTGGGCTAGATTGGGGGACGCCTAGGTGCTTTCAGCCCACAAAATAATCATAGCAAAGATTATTAATGAGCCAAGATTATAATGTATCTTCAATATGGATCCCAGAAAGAGTCTATAAGGCACGATTTTTAGCTCAAAACTTTCAGCTCGCGGATACTAAATAGGCTCTATATTGCACAATTAACTCCAATTTTGTTCTCAAAATTTTGAGCTCGCGCTTCGCGCTCGCATTCCTATATATTAATTACTCAATGAACAATAAAAAAGAAAAGCCATTAAGATTCTTAAAATTTTCAGCTCGCGCTTCGCGCTCGCGGATACTATAAGTAGAGACTATAATGCACAATTAACCCCAGTTTTTAGCTCCTAAATACGGTCTATAATCATGATAATGCATATTATACTCAAAGTTTAACTCAAAATTTTCTGCTCGCGCTTCGCGCTCGAAAAAAAAAATCCTTGAAAAAGGTCCACTTTTTGAGATGTCGAACCCCCCCCCGTAAAAATCCTAGTTACGGGCCTGTTACTAGATATTTTAACCAACCTGATTTGCTTCTGAGGAGCCTGAGAATGCAAATAGTGTATGGACCTGTCCATATCTGTTCAGTTGTACTAAAACAAAGCAATGTTTGATTCCGTTCGCTGAAAGAGGAATAAAAACCACAATAAAATGAAGAGCTACATAATTTAACAGGTATACTTTAAATCATTGTATCTGTTCCGTGCTTTTAGTATATTATAATGTATAATTTTCTGTTCAGTCTTATAAAAAGTAGATCTTGACTCTAATTTTTCATCTTATACGAGTTTATGAAAATATTGTAAAGAATCTAAATATATTTTAATAACAGCAGATTATCTACAAATACAATGTGTGTCTATACAAAACGAAACAAATCATTTGTATTTTATAACTTTCAAATGCTTTTACTCTTTAAAGTCATGATTAATTGATCTTGTTTGATTAAAACTGGAAAGTTGTTTGCTGAAAAGTTGGTTATGCGTTACATTATGATTCAAGAAAGGTATCATTGTAAAGGTATCAACAATAGATGAACAGGAATATGGCCCCTCCAAAAAAAAAAAAAAAAAAAAAAAAAAATTTCGATACGCACTACATGAAGAACAGAGCTTTGAATCTGAACAGTATACTGCATTATGTCATAATTATATTCTCAATTTCATTTAACAAATTTAATTTTTTTTTATACGGAAAAAAAAAGAATATAACATTTAAGTATGCACAGAATCGTTACGTACCCAAGGCCTGCTTGGCATCGATGTCCACAAGCTCGAGACGGTCAAGAGGAAGAGGTGACTTACAGACCACAAAACTAAATCCTTCTTTAGGTTTGGGGACAGAGTTCTGAGGCTGACCATAGGGCGACGAAGCGCTGTCGAACGATCTCTTCTTGTTGTTGGCCGAGAGTCGTCTCTTACGTGTTATCAGCAGCATGTCGTCAAATAAGAAGACATAGACGTCTTGAAGTCTTCCGTTCTCTGTCAGATAAAATAAATTTGTTTAGTATAAAAGTTAAATGATTATTTTATATGATATGCGAAATGTCAATCTGCATCTCCCAACAATCCTCCTTCCCTATATACGGACTATTCATTTATCAGTATTTATTCGGCTCTCCTCTTCTTAATTCATGGAATGCCTTGAATCGGAATAATGTATTATATTTTTAATCACCGTATTATGTTGTATAATTATTATCATTCTTTTCATTAAAACTTCAACCATCGGTATGGCGTAGAAGCAGCAGGATCATAAAACGTTGCATCGTTATATACTCACTTCTGCTTACAAACCCTTCATGATATCGAATGGATATCTCATCATAGCTTTAAAAATTGCAAAATTCCTTGGTGTATGATTTGACTATCCTAGGAATGTTTACAAGGGATAATCAATGATTTATTACGATAATTAAAAATTGTTTTTTTCTAGATCGCCTGAATGTGATTACTAGTAGGCTAATAAAAACGTTGACGTTGACTGCCGACTAATTTTCATGACTTTCCTCTCAGCATATAAACTTTGAAGCATTCAAAATCTAAGAAACGAGAGACGCCAAATCGTATTTAAATATTCTTTTATTCATCTGCTGAGTAATCAAGATAACACTCACCAAATATCTGAAGATTCCCTTCATATACCAATGATCGTTTGGTATTAAACCAGTCGTTCTCTCTTGATTTCTTGGCGATTGTGGTCTTCAAGAACTATAATGAATCAAGGAAAATAATGAAAATCATTCCCAACTTGTTAAACATTAAGGTATTATGCGTTAATTAATATAGGAACCGTTAGAGCACTAAACACATTAATAAATGACTACTTCAAATAAAATAACTATTTGGAAGTGATTTACTTATATCATAAATCATTCCGATAACTCCATAAATGCAATCACACAAAACAAAACAAAAAGCAAAGAAGCAAACAAACCAACGAACTTTAAACGGATCATAACCTTGCTGTTATTTATATCAAAAATACTAACTTTCGATTTCACTGCTCGTTTAAGCGTATAGGCCTATTACTATATAAAACAACATATGACAACCACCCCAATATTATTTTCTACATTATGATCACCGCGAGGATAAAACACATATACCCCGATACCAAAGACCTTTCGTCATCATTATCCTTAGAATAAAATAATATCCGATTAATTTTAAATAATCTAAATTTACCTTCAAATGGGAGTCAATGTACGGATTACTTACAATGTTAAGTGGTGTTCCACAAGGATCAATCTTTGGGCCTTTATTATTTATGCTTTATGACCTACCCAATTGCTCATCAATCCAAATGTTTATTCAAAGTACTAATGTTTGCTGATGACACAGGTTTATTCATTAAGTACAGATTTCTTACGAATATGAATATTTATTTTATACCTCTGGGACTAGACCGCCTAGCTTGGGGTCAAGCTCATCGACGGGAGGCCAGCTGATCATTCTTTGGAGTTCTCTCATTCGTTCAAAGTTTGCCAGCCATTCAACCTTGCCTTCCAGATCACCTGAAATATATGCATGGTGTCAATTTAATTTAATATTATTCCAGATGATTAGTTATTGTGTGACTTATACTTCGTAAATCTGAAATACGTCCATAAAACACTTGTTATTGCATTTTGGACCATACCACATGGGAAAACGCGGCGTAATGTTGTAAAATTATGAATTGTTAACTTCGCGTATTATCTTTTAACATCGCATACTTTTTCCTAGTTGATAATAATTACTGGAATGTTTCAATCTACTTTTCGTTAACTGCAATATAGCGGTTATCATAATGTCATAATTTCAGTGGTGCATCCAGGCGTATAGAGTGCAAAATCGTACGACTCTTCTAATTTGTTGGATAACTCACATTAAAAGTGAATTTAGACAAAACTAAGGCCTGTCCCTGCCCCTTTGTTTTCAAATTTGCCGTCCAAAATCCCAGATCCGCGGCTGAAATTTCAAGTCTACCATTATAAATCATTCAACATTCATAATCTTCAATAAAAATATGAAAATCTTTCACAAGTCTTTGATTTTGTTTCCGATCCTTGCGCTCTTAAAAGCTGCGTCCTCGATGAATATCATTAGTTCTTCAAAATTCTTCTTCTTAGGAGCATTCCTATGCTTCTTGACGCCGCTCATCATTCATTTTGGACAAGCCTCTGGTTATATTCACATATCATTCAACTCATCCTCTGCATTATGGATAATAAATAAAGTTAAGAACCCAAACGTGACCTAATTCTTGGTTTTAAAACTAACCTATTGCACACTCAACAGACGTGAGTGTATATTGAAGTAGACCCTTCTCGTTGGTCTGCAGAGTACAGTTTTTGATATCTCTGAGCAGTAAGGTATACTTGGTGATCCTTTGGATCGGTGTGATCAGAAGATCAGTGAGTTGAAGTCTTTTGCATCGACTGTCCTGCTCGCATATCTAAGATGTGATTTAACAAAGACAAAACAAAGAAGACAGAATAATGGATTTGTGAAAGAAAACAAATATTGAAGAGATAAAAACCGAAATTGATGAGAAAACAGACATCAAAGAGAGAATATGAGAAAGAAAATGAGCAACAAAAAAAAGGAGTTCCATCAGAATTCGAACCTGAGACCTCCTGATTACTCAACAGATGCTCTACCAGCTGAGCTTATGGCAAAACCCATGCTAACATTCGTTTTTGAAACCTGATAACTTTTCAATGAGTGTTCAAAAGCTCAAAAAAAATATTTAAAAAACCTGCATTGCATAAAACCGAAGGGTAGAAATCAATATTATGCTAGAGATCACAGTGAGGTGATGCAGCTTTTTTCTTTAATACAAATATGAACAACAACATCTGGTCGGTTTACTTCGTTGTTCAAATTTATATTAAAGAGAGAAGATACATATTGAAAAGAAGAAACGAAATTCATGAGAGAACACAAAATTCGAAATGCAAGAGTGTATAGTATCATGGGTTAATTTATCTTATAAGGTCCATGGATAACAAACCCTATCAAAAGGCTGAAATTTGTACTCCCCTTCTACTGACACAGTACAAATCAAATATGGTGAGAAAACCTGATCATACGTATATAAACAAAAGACTGTTTACATAACTTCGGTGGCTTGTTGGATCAAATATTCAATAATGAGAAAGTCAAAGCAAATAGTTTTTTTTTCTCACCTTGCAAAATTCGGCGAAGTCGTCTTGTTTCTTAAGCGATTCAAGATACAGCAATGCTCCTGAATAGTTCATACAGTAACTCGAATAGGCAGGACACACTTGCATCTCAAACTAAAGAATGTGAGAAAAATATTGCAGTTAAAATTACAAAGTCAACATAATTGTTTGCATGTTATTTTTACTACTGAATTTAATTCTCAAATAAAAGAATTAAGAAATAACCCCCTCCTCAAAAAAAAAAAAAAAAAAAAAAAAAAAAAAAAAAAAAAAAAAAAAAAAAAAGAGAGAGAGAAAAAGTGAATATTATGTAGTTATTATTGAACTCTAACACAAGCAATCACATGCCTTTTCATATTGTGGTTGTTATGTAAACCATTATTAATACCACGTAATAAAACTATATTATATAATTATTCTTGTAAAGAAAATAAAGATTTCACTTATTGTATTATGTGTTTTAGATCATTTCCAGAAATGTGCCTATTTTGGTTGTCAAAACTGTTGTGTAATGTGATTCACAATTGTTAATTTAATTCACACATTGCCTTTGTTGTCTTCAGTTTGAATAAAACGTGACAAAAACCGGAATAAATAAGAGTTCTAAATCTTCAATTAATTCTTAATTTCTTTACTTACAGTTGTGAATGCAGCTACGATAGCGTCCGCCTGCCCGAATTCTCGGTCTGAAAGTCTGCTTGAGAGGTTCTTGATTAGATCTCGACACAAATTTGCGCTGACCTATGATGTGGAATATTTCAGACAGAGATGAATAAAGTATGACTTTTTAAGTGCATGACAGATTATTACATTCTTATCAATCATAAATACACATATATAACATCGTACAATTTCAGTGTATTCTGCCTTAAATCAATTGAATTTAATTGAAATAACAAATATTTACAAAATAATATATTGATGTTAATCCTCCAATTGAGCTTATAATAATTAGTCAAAATTAATTTTCGACTTACCGTACATAGTTCATCGACATTTGCGAAGAGTTTCACGATTTCTATGTGCATGAGGTGATCTTCACATTGAAGCCAACGAAGTCTCTCTTGGAAAATCTAAGTTTGATAAATTCAAATTAGTGTAAATGTTATCGTTGCGCATTTGACACTATGCTACGTTTAAGCAACGTCTTTTATGAATTCATGTAGCACGAAGTGTACTTTAAGTAATAATAATAATGATATAAAAAACAATAATAACAATATCATAACATTCATTTTCGTTTACAGGCAATAAACCTTTTCTCTATTCTGCTTGTAACTTGTTGCTTTTTTGCCGATTAGAACAAAAAGTATGTTAAATTTTCTATCAAATTCACAAAGTGTCTTTTTGGGAGCCTTGAGTATCATTATAAGCACATAGTTCATGCTTTATATTCTTCTTGAATTGTTGTGTTTATTATTATCATTATTATCATTATAATAATTCAATTTGTGAATAGCTCATCTCTAGTACAGAGTGACAAAAACGCACACTTTTATAATATATTTCCCATTGAATCATTTGTCAACATAATAGTGTATATTCTCACCACCACGAGTTTTATTGATTCTATCAAATGACGTAATAAAGGAGTAAATCCATCAATCAATATCTACTAAATGGAACTAGAAGCCCAGTAGGTCATAGACATTATCAACTTAGAGATAATTGAGGGAAAACAGGTATGCAATCATTGTACGTTCTGAGTTCGTTTGTTCCAATCGATTTTAGATACAAAGCAAATAATAATGGATTGGGTGCAACTTCGGTCAGATCAATACAATTCAAACTTTAGCCCTCCCCCCCCAAAAAAAAAAGAAATAAATATATATATTTATACATTAACTGAAAATTTGAACTATATAACGTACAGTCCTTCCGTGAATTGACTATAGTGTTGATGATTTTTTTAACGGCCCTGAACAAACAAACAAAACGAGGCAAATTTAAACATTATCGTATCACCGAAAAGTAGGAAATCGCTAACATTGTCTTAAATGGTCACACTCAATATCACATACCTCTTTAACGACTAAAATATGGTCGACTAGAAATGAGCATTCACTTCGAAACACTTCCCAGACTTTATCTCGTCTTTTCTTTTCCTCCGCACTAATAGATGAATAATCACATGGATGACCAAGCCTGGATTCAATGAATTCGTCCAGTGTTGATCCTAATGGAGAATACAAAATCATCAAATCACTGATAGAATATAAATATTGAATAAAAACTATGGGTATGCCTACTGCTTCTTCTTATTTTGAACAATTCCTCCTTCATATAACTTCAAATTTATACTTAGAGTGTGATGAAATAAAAAGTCATGTCACTTTTTGTTCTCTCTCTATCTCCATGTTGTTGCACAGATTAAGTAAAAATTAATATATACAAAATATTTTTGAAGCACTCGTGTATAGACAATAGTGTTCGATATTTGCCCGTACTGTGACGTAGCGGTCAATAGCAAATCTTATGTCCAATATTTGACCAATCAAATGCCTGGAACCATGCTATATATCAGAAGAAATTCTTTCAATAGGTGTAATTCAATCATGGTATTTAAATGCAATTGAATACAAAAACAAATTTCTAAATATATTTAAGGAAAGAATAAATAATATACGCACCTTGAAGACAGCAAATTCTAGCTCGTCCTGATCGTGTCGCTTGAAATTGATATATAGCTCCCATTCCACTCTTCTCTTGCTTTCCCTATTACGAAATTATAACGAATCTAGATTACAAAATTTGAATAGATACCTGGGTTAATTTTATCTCATACAGTATAGCCTCTTAACCACTTTTTTTTCAATCATTTCCTGAACTGATTAAACAAGAGTCAATTGTGGCAATATCCTAATAAATTTATTGACACACTGAAAGAGCTTAAGTGCCTAAATGACAATACTTATGTGTGAAGAAAATGATTTAACATCCTTCCTTTTTCTACACAGGTAATAAAATGTTTCTATAATTACTGATCCATTTTATTTGAAATATTGACTTATCTTGATTAAATTGCTGTACCTTTAAAAACTAAGTATTAAATTCAGGTACTTACGAACTTTTTCCTGAGCATGGCAGCTATTTTCTTTTTGCTGTCTGTTGGTGGAAATGATACAAATATAGTTATTGTATATATATTGGCATGATTCTGTATAATTATGAAATGGTTTTTATAAAGAGTTATTGGTAATATATTTATCTTGAGAGTGCAAAAATTCCCAAATGAAAAATTAATAAAATAGGTGAACATACCTTGCACTTCTTCGCTAGCAACAGGTCCATCTTGTACACTTGATTCAATAAAACCTTTGGAAATAAAAAATATATTTAAAAAGCATAATATATTTTTAAAAGTAAAAGTAACAATAAAAGTTTGACATCTAAAAGTCACCAATTGTATTGCTTAATTGTAAGATGTGGAACTTTTTTTCACTTGCCATTATTTTCAAGACCTTTTGATGATGCTGAAATGAAAATTTCGTTCTGATTTACTTAGACATTATACTACAAAAAACTAATTCATTTTACCAACGTGGATGAATTTATATAATAGCTAAGCTATGCAAACTATTACATTTTTTTGTGTGCAATATTTCTAATGCCTATGAAATTGTATGTGGTATGTTTACAGTGCCATACATAAATAGTATGATACAACTTACCCTGGACATGCTGGCCGCCACCGCTGAAAAAAAAAAATATGGCAAAAAGAAGTTTTTATATTTATGAATTCCATGAAACAAATTAACATATGAAGCCAATTATTAATTCGTAACTGGTATTGATGTTACAAATATTCTTAATAAAAATTAATAAAATATAAATAAATTCGTGTTAAAGATTAGTACGGTACGGTGTATCAAGTATGAAGTGGCGGATCCATAATTTTAAAATAGGGTTGCAGAGCTGGACAATTTGAAAAACAGGGTAGGCACTGATCCAGCAGCAGCTCTGACAATAAATTTCACCAGCACAATCCAGGGACAATAGGGCTATATTTCGATTGGGCATTGTACACTCTAAAAACTGAAGTGCTAATTTATGGGTGCTCGTATAGTGACTGCACTTGAAGTGCTAAATCAGCACAAGATACTGTTAGCACTTACCCAAGTGCTAATTTATGAACCAAAAAATTTTCATGGTCGGTATGGGATTCGAACCGGGTTCACCATGGAAGAGTACCGCTGACGTTACCAATAGACCAAAGGAGATCTCCCTAAATTGATTGAATTATGAAAGCATAGTAGATATGAGAAGAAAATTCATCATGAAACAATATGATCGGCTAGCAATCGTGAGATGTGAATTGTTTAACGTGCCTGTAAGCGCTTCTCATCCAGGGGACCCAGGTTCGAATCCTAACGAAGTCTCGCCATTTTGCCCATTTTTGCTGAAAGTTCAGCTCACGTGAAAGTGCTAAACAGCACTTTGAGTGCAGTTAAACACCACTTTGAGTGCAGTCACTAACAAGCTCTTAAAAGTGCTGATTTCAGCCTCTGAAGCTGAAAACAGCACTTCAGTTTTTAGAGTGTATGAGCTGATGATGGATTCGTTGTTGTAGGGGCAGACAGAAATTATCTGCGTTCAATGTGCGATTCCCAACAAAATAAATAAGTAATATAAGGGGCGCACGGCTCCTCCGCCCTTATACAATCCACCACTTCTATCACTCCCTTCCCAAAGTTTCCATTTTTACCCCTTTTTGCCTTGGCGAGGAAGATACATAACAGATTGAGGTTAGTTGAGATCAATGGGAATGCAAGGCTGTTTAACTGTGGTAAATCTGTGAAGTATAGTTGAGTAATAGGAATCGGCGGGACCCTTTTACACGAAACCTTGTGGTGAGCAGTAACCACAATCAATCTATTTCCTCGTCATGTCAATCAAACATTCAGTTCATAAAACGAATCTCGACCTTTACAAGGTTAATGTTTTGAGATTCAGGTTCTTTTCTTTCAATTTCAATCTCTATTAAACAAGAGAGGAAAAGAATCATGAATAAGAAACGTTCGTAATTATACGGAATGATATATCCGTACAGTGCCAAGCATCAGCCAATGTTATTTACAGGACCTACAGAGGTAATAGTTTACACTTTATGCAATCCTTTAAAAGAATGAATTAAGCTGCTTTTTTGCAACTAAAAAAAATATATATATATTCTACTAGAGACGTCCTTGTCATATTTAGAAACCATCGGAATGTCAAAGTTAAGAATTATCACTTTTATTTTATCGAATAATGCGAAAGGTCCATAATTATCTGGATACTACATCAAAGTAATACTGGCTTCACTCATGATACTACTCGATGTTCATTGGTCGGTGTCTTGATACGAGGCAGAGGAAGTCCATTGAGGTGTCTGCAAAACTGGTAGTGGCATTTCGAGTAGTTTGTGGTGTGAATCGGGCGTAACTGCAAAGGTAACAAAGTTTTTAATGATTCTCTGCCAAGAATGAAGTGAAAGTAACATCTCTAAAGTAATGTATGACAAGATGTAAATTTAAAAGCCAAGGATGATAACTAGAAATTATGGAATGAATACAACATCTATAAAGATATCATGTTTATTGGAAAATAGGTTTAAAATCAAATTAACCTGAATTTATCTATAATTTTTATATAAAAAAAGTCCAATATATAAAAACAGATATTGAAATAGACGCCGTAAAGTTAATAGTCAATGAAACATGTTCCCTACATTATTTTATTTCAAAGCAATAGCAAACCAAAATCAATCACAATTCAATTCAATTCATCCTAATTAAAACTGCTTTTATTTTAATACGTTGAAAATAGATTTGATTAATCAACAATAGATGAGGTTCACTAATCTTAGATATTTTAAAACAAAGGTGGCTCTTGACAATCAAAGCCGCTCGTGGCTTGCCTGATATAGAAACAACTAATGTAAACTAAACTATATTTCAAATATTGTATTTCCCTCTTAGTAACATGTTGCCTGAATACCAAGTTACTAAATAAACAAGTTGTCAACTAATGATACATAGGGAACGTAGCACAGTTAGGTGATAACTAGCCTATGAAGGTTGTATGATATAGGTTCAGGACTATTATGCTTACTTGTGGACTCGTGTCTTGGAACTATTTGAGGAACAGTTGGTACTTGTGAGATGACTGCATCTCTTCTGTCTCCCGCTACGAGGAGAGGGGTGCTCTCTTCTTCTTCACCATTGTCTCACGTCTATAATATCATATAATAATCATATCATCTACAATGTAATATATAAATGCATACCACAGACTATTTCCAAAATATACATTTACCACACCAATCACAATAATGTTCGCCATATAATATTCAAAATATGATATTCACCACTAATATATTTACCAGTGATATTCACACTATAATATAAGGACTTGTTTTGTATAACGATATGTAAAATAGAATAACCGTGGTCTACGTGAGCACAATGAGGTGATTTAGATCTATATCCCATATCGAGAATATACCTTGTAAATGATTTAATCATTACTAATTATGACTATATTATATACGACATTATTGCTATTTTTTCGAACGACTTCTAAAAATGCATGCCAATGAAATTATCATTAAAATACAAATTAGAACAAAATGTTAGTTATAAATGATGTGTAAATGTGTTGCGTTGAATCATCTGCCGCCTGTAAGACTTATTATATTCAAGATGCTTAATGGAATATATACCGAGTGAGTCAGAAAAAAACTTTAACACCTAGAAAAATGTCAATTAAAAACAAAAATAATTTATAAACCCCAAATTCTTATTCATATTCAAAAGAGTAATTTACTCCTCCGCATCTTTTGTACAATTTCGTGTGTTATATCTTTACGCTTGGATGAACGCAACGCATTGTTTGCGAACATGTCAATTTCGAATTGTGCCAATTGGGAGTAAAATCAAACAACAAAAAGTATAAAAAGCAACTTCATCCTGATTAAATAAGCATAACTTTTTAACGAAAATGTCTTTCGCTTAATAATTTGGCAGGGTGTTGTTACACATATTGACTACATTTTGTTTGAAAATGAGGAATATCTGTAGAGTCAGGCATGAGTAGCACATGTCAAAAACAAAACTAATCACTTTTCAAAAGTATTAGGAGGCCTTTTTAGGTCTGTCAGTGGTAATTTACTCTTGATGTGTACTCATTCGTGCATTACTTGACGAGTCAATCTAATTTTCATGCAAAATTGTAGTTAATATGTGTAACAACACCTCAGCAAAGATATTAAGGGAAAGACATTTTCGTTAAAAAGTTATCCATTTTCATTGGTGAAGTTGCTTTTTTATAGCTTTTGTTGTTTGATTTTACTCCCATTCTGGCACAATTCGAAATTGACATGTTTGCAAACAATGCGTCGTGTCATCCAAGCGTAAAGACATATTGTACAAAAATGGTACCAGTACTTTTTCAGAATAGTAAATAATTTGTAGTTTTATAAATTAATTTTCTTTTATTGACATTTTCTAGTGTAAAGTTTTTTACTCACCGGTATATATATTTGAAAACTCGACAGGATTATTTTGAACAATTATATTTACAATTACCTTACGACGAACTAGGGATGCAGACTTGATACTTTTGCTCAATTCAGGAGATGGAACTCGCAGGAACTACTATTACTCGTCACAGACTCTGACGATCTTGAATAAAAATGTATAAAAACCACAGGTTATGTATAAAGAACGTATCTAAAAGAAATCATGATCTTAAAACATATATGGGTAATAAATATTATCTCATTATTATCATTACGGCTAATTCAAAATTGCGGAAGGTGAAGTTAACTTCTTATTATAACCTCATGAAAGTCCGCGCTTAAACCCTGCTTCCAAACAGAATATATCATTTTTGTAATAATGGATGTCATTTTTTAAAGACCATAATAACGAGGCGATGTAATTTTTGGCCTTGAAATTTGATTCTGGACATTAACGGCATGTTGACAGGTTCCAGAAGACGACCAATACCTAATTAACAACGTTGAATTTAACGGAATATGACGCAAAACCACTCATCCAAGATGATAATGAAAGTTTGGCACAAAATTTGACCTTATGAATTTAGTTCGAATTTACGATGCAATAAAAAGTTTTTCTTCACATATTTATGAGGGTATACGGTATTGAAAACTTTTAACATCTGTCTGTTCGATTTGGCAATTCAAGACACAATAATTCTTATGAAATACTTGATCTTTTATATTTTTTATATATGATCTTTTCCGATTATCATTATTGTAAGACATCGTAAGACAGGAATGTTGGTCGTCTATTCACCAAGAGAATAAACTCGTGAAAATAATATATGAGATTAAAATTAGTGTGAAATTATGTGATCAGTGAGCATTCATCAAAGCACTTGTCAGACATTTTATCCGACAAATAAGCTCTCAGCCAATCAGATGCAAGTATTTCAGTAGCTTATAACAGTTTGTCGGATAAAACGTCTGACAAGTCCTTTGATGAAATGCTCCCCAGGTGATATCTTGCGTGAATGTTATACGATTGTAATTGTATATTTGATATCTTGGAGACAAAACGAATGCGTATAAACTTCAATTCAATTGAAATTATATTTATAAGTAAAATCTTAATAGATGGTTATCACTATCATTATATTCCATTCTTCTTCTTCTCCTTAAAAAAAAAGTATTTACACTATACCCCTAAAATTGGCAACAATAATGATATAGATTCAAGGTGACCCTGCCTTGATGTGTACTGTCCGTGTAATCGGTCAGAAGTCCTCTGAACAACTCTTGAATAATTTTACATTTTCAATCTTGCACGGTAGCAATATCAGAGCATGAAATATAATGTTCAGTCATACTATGATAATTCTACTCCTAACCGAAAAACATCTGAGCCATTTGAATCAATGTAATTTTGTGTTCGATCTACAATCGATTTAGTGTTGGTTTCGGGGTGTAACTGGGGCTGTAAGTCAGGAATCGCACCGAATACCCATGTGATTATAGATATCTCCCACGCATTGGAATCCAGGGTGGTGTTTCACCAACTCCTTCGTAAAGTTACGAATGACTTTACGAACGACTGGAACACGTTCTTGGGTGCTATACTTATCACATTTTCAATCTTTTAGCATAAGAAGTGATCACCAGTCGTTCGTAAATTTTTTCGTAACTTACGAACGACTAGGTGAAACACCTCCAGTACACTTAGCTCCCCGTATAGACTTACTGGTGCGTTTACTTTGAAGAGGGCTATCAAAATCTTACAAAGCTTTTTTAAGTTTGAAGTCTCCATTGAGGAGATGTATAGTCTGACGATCATTAATGGTGATTGGAAAAGGGTCCCTAGGGGCGCCCCCTTGTTACATGTATACAAGCCCCCTCAAAGTGTCCATGCAAAAAAAAAAAAAAAAAAAAAAAACTTTCTCAAAATAATCTGAAAATGGATCAAATTTCATATCGATTCTACTCTATGTAAAATGTAAAGTTAAGAAGTGCGGCATTATATCGTAATGAAACAAGGCGCGTCCATTATCCAAGAGGGGAGACGCAACAAAGTGGAAATACGGCTGAGAAGCGCAGAAATTTATACAGCTGGCTGCAACAATAAATTAGCTCACAAAAACTCGCGTAAAATGACTTCCCTGTAGTGGAATGGCATTGTCCTTTCGTTTGAGCAAACTACTCGTGGAGATGGTGTTAGTTGATAGATTCTCCAGACCAGATGGAGGAAATACACATTTGGGCAAGCTAATAACATGATTGTGCTGAAGTTGTAATCAGAATATGCAATTCACGTAGATTGATGCTCAAAACAATGACATAGATAGTGAACTTGTCACAAGTCTTGCGAAGACGCCGTTCACGTGTTTCTATGCGATATGCATGTGATAAGCGTAAATATTGACTAGTCGAGGAAAGAATCTCTTATGATTACGTTCAAAGTGACATGCCTTTTTTTTAAAATAAATTAAAATGAATGTACCATCTCCGGAAAGCTGAGAATTCAAGCTTTTAATTGCCATCATGCGAACAATAAGCTACAATAGAATAATGCGGCATCGAGGATCAAAACTATGCAGCGCATGAGCTATTTTGAGAGAAAAATATACCATTATTGTACAGGAATTTGATCTGACTAGGCTTTCGAATTGACAAAAGTGACAGGACTTTTTCTTTCCTTTGCAATAAGTTAATCCTATTTTTGAAAAATTCAGACTCTTAGCGTACTTAATCAGAGCGAACATTTCTTTGAAAAGGTAGTTGCTCGCCACAATAAAGAAAATAAAGTGAAAAACTGTCCAAAAACAAAAAAAGTCAATGGGCGCGTTCGCTTTGAGTAGAAGGATAGCGCCCTCTATCTCTTAAGTTTACAACTCGAATTGATATGCACTGCAAAAATCGTACTAGATCATATCTAAATTGTTACAATTACGATCATGACCATCATATTGTCCATGTTGTACATACTTGCCACACACAAGCCCTCACTGAGTGACCATACAACACGAACTTTCCTCAAAACAATACGAAAATAGCTCAAATTTACACAGCAAAAATCGTGCATTAAAACCTTAACGTCGCCATACTAAATTATATCAAAAGTATACAATTACAATATGATTCATGTATGTTGTAAGTATACCACTTTCGTTTAAAAGAATGATGTTGTATGAACATATACCAAAACTGAAAGACTATACCGTCAATCACCATTTTTTCACCAATACTTCCTTGAAATATTTTGAGCTATATTGCGGATATTCAACAATTTTCAATAATATTAATGAACACGATCTAATATAACTTCAGGCAGTGGCGGATCCAGGCGGGGGCACAGGGGACACGCGCCCCTCTATAATTTGAAAACCATTTAATTGATTATAATTGGCGGCTCACTAATCTATTGGGCCTGGTGCCCCCTTTATTTTCAAATCCTGGATCCGCCACTGACCTCAGATATTCAAGAAGGATTACAAAATCAAATGTTCACAAGAAATACAAGTAAGTGTAGATCTACACTCTCTAAAATGTGAAGGAGAGACAATTTCATTGCCCCTTTTAGCATATCCAGGTTCGATTGTGTAAAGTAACGTGAAACTTTCTTCTCTTTTGTTCTCACTCAAAAAGGGCTGGCTCTAGTATATTAGTGGTATGTCACATGCCATGAGACGGATTTGAGACTAGTTTGCGACTCCGAGACTCTGGAGTCGCGGAGACGTCTCCTGCACGAGTCTCCGCGACGTCATGAGTAACAAAAAATTGAACTTCCTCATATTTTATGAGATTCCCCCCCCCTTTTTTTGGTGACGTTTCGGAGATGTCTCCTCTGGTGAGTATACCACCTTTATCCTACTCCTTGTCATCCTTGTTATCAGGGATGTGACTCTAGTTTAAAGGGAAAGTTCACCCTGGGTTTAAAATGTTTTTAAAAAAATAAATAAATAAATAAAAATATGGGTGAAGATTTGGAGAAAATCGACCCAAAAATAACGAAATTATGAATATTTCAAGTTTTGATTCTGTGACGTCACGTGCGAGCAGTTCTCCTATGTGTTATGTAGTGTAAATTCCATAAACTGTAATTTTTTTCAGAAGAAAATTTATTAATTTCTTCACCTGTGCGGTCGATATATCATCAAGCATAATTGATGTTCATAATGTCTCTATCAAATTGACCCATTACTTTATCAAAAACCATGAAAAAAAGGGACAAATTTATGGAATTTACATATACAACACATGTGAGAGCTGCTCGCACGTGACGTCACAGAATCAAAACTTTAAATATTCATAACTTCGCTATTTTTTTGTCGATTTTCTTCTAAATTTCACTCATATTTTTCTTTTATTTTTATACATTTTTTAAAACCAATAAAATTCTAGGGTGAACTTCCCCTTTAAGTACTTTTCTATTTTTTGACATATGCATGTAAACTGTTTTCCGTTACGATCTGGAATGGTCAAAACAGATTAGTACGTGATATTAAAATTGAATAAAAAATATACGACTATGAATTAACACAATATATTTTAATACATATATAAATTTAATTACTACGTCTTACCATCTTGGCTACTTCCATTGAGTCCTCCTGATAATGAGTCCGAGTCGTCAGGATGATAACTCAGAACAAAGGTCGGATGAATCGTCCCAGTATCTTTTGGCATCGCCCTTTTCTAAAAAGAGAAACGAAAAACAACATGAATTCCCATGTTCTGATGTTTTCACTGTTGAATCTCAATTTGGAGTACGAACATCTTTTCATTACATGATGGTGACGTTGGTATTCGTGTTATACACACATAAAGTTAACAAACTACATGTATATTATATTCATGCTAAAAATGTATTTAAAGTTTTCAAATTTGGTTTATGGGTTTATCAAATGCCCACGATTTGCACCGAATGTGCATGATACAAATTTGATATCTTTTGTCAACACTGCTTGTCTACCCTCATCCACGGTCTTCATCTCAATTTGAAAGATTGTTCCGATATTTTCTCAAAAGCTCACATGAAACCATCCATGGAACAAAATTATTTGGTTTTGGTATATATATATTATGTTTATGGAATAATATGACGATCATCATTCAATCCAAGTTATTTTGTCTGTAACAGCTCACGTATAGAGCGCACAAAGTTACTCCAACTTTGGGCAATACATTTAGAATTCTACTTCCAAACTTGACACACACGGAGTATTTATCATTATGAAAGGATCAGGTACATAATCCAGAATATAATACTAATCTGAACATTCATGATTGCCTTTTCGTTTCTATTATGCTCTATACAAAAATAAGGGTTAAAGGTTGATCCACATTATACGGAAATTATAATGGCGTTGAAGGCGGAAATCAACGTTTTCTTCCCATGATATCATACAAATTTTTCAAACTTACAGAGGGATATATATGAAGGAAAATAGAAAATTTGGACAGGGATAGAAAATGGATATGGAGAGAGACAAATAGTACTCCTGAATATGTATTGGAACATAATGATACTATAGGTGGTATCTCACTTACATTGTACCATGAAACGGATTTGAGAATAGTTTGGGACGGGTTTGAGACAGATTTGGGACGGTTTTTGAGACTAGTCGCGGAGACGTCTCAGAGACATTTCCGTGACGGAGATACCACATTAACGTTACATTATACGTTCACCGCCAGGAATAACAGTGGTACCAGTTGAAAAAAAATGTGTTTTTTAAAAAATGTGTTTTTTAACGATGTTTATATAGGTAAAGTTTAAGATTAATATCGTCCTTGGAGATTCAAACATAAATTTCTGTAAATAGAATTTTAAAAAAGTTTGAAAAGTATTTAAAGGTTTGTTGTCTTACCGTTACATCAGGTGAGGGGAATGGTGACGAGAAGGGAGAGAGCCGAGTTGCTTGTAACGATGCATCAGCAGTTGTATTAATATTAGGCATTGATAACATATGATCTGGATAATCATCTAATGCTTTGATATCAAGAAGTGGTTTCCCAGTTGGTAAGACGCTGATGCTTGCATGGCGGTGAGGAACGAAGGCACTTTCATGTCCGAAGCTGGATTGTTTGGAAAGTTTGTTTTTCCGAAATACACGGTGTAATATCGACGACGAATTCTCTGGTTTCAGCGACCTTTCCGTGTAGCACTTTTCACATATCTCCGTAAATTCCGTTTGTATACTGACATTTCTGGTGGTGTCACTACCACCACATTGCGTTGTCACATCCCGTTGCCAAGGATACCTATGCTGACTTGAATCTCCAACAATGTCTATGTTGGGATATATGGACAAGTCCGAATCTGAGGTCGGACTTTCGTTGTCATCCCGGAATACAACGTCCTCTCGGACCTCTTTTTCGGCAGGCATTCCTTTGAGGTCATTCGAAGACGATAGGTGATGATGATTTTGATTCGAGTCCGTGGAAGGCATATAACTGTCTGTCGCACAAACCCCTACCATATCGACTTCATGAGCTCCAACATTAGTTTGAATTCTCCCGTTCGCTTTCGGACCCTCTGGCATCATGGTCTTTGCGCTGCTGCTCTCTGATCTCGCTGTAAAACAAACAAAAAAGGGATATGTCAATAAGATTATGTACCAAAAATGAAGTGCTATTATTCTTAAAGATGTTCGATGTCTAAAGGTGTCATCCCCTCTAGAATGAAGCCATATCCATGCTCTCTGTATTTAATCCATGCCTTTGGTTGCACTTCACTACATCCATGCAGACGCTATTACATGCAGGTGATTCGCACTAAGATAAGGATGGATACAAAATCATAACATCCAAATAACACACGAGTGTTCAATTACAATTGAAATATTCAACGGTGTTTACCACACAAAGCCATTCAACTAATCTAACAATACATTATGACCCCCTGAGTCTTTTGTATCTTTTATGGTGGGTGATCTTCTTTTCAAGATAAAGCTACTATCAATATTTACTGGGGTATTACCACGACCCTTCCGACATTATATCTTTTTTATCGGGGCCGGGGGCACTCATCAATTTACCCTATTTTTATTAGGTTTTTTCTTTTCTTTTCTTTTCTTTTCCAAGGCATTTGTCTACATTGGTCCTTCCTATACATGTACGTACATGTATGTGTAAATGAGACAGGCGTCAAAAAGACTTACAAGCATCCCAAGCGCTTGAGGTGGTATCTCACGTCGCGAATACGTCTCTGAGACATCTCCGAGACTCCAAAAAATCAGAGACGTCTCCTATATATAGACGGGGAAAATCTCATAAATATTAACATGTCCGATTTTCGCGCGACTCATGAGATGTCTCTAAACGTCTCCGAGACGTCTTCGCTACCATTTTCAAAACCGTCTCACACCCATCTCAAAGCTGTCTCAGACTAGTCTCAAACCCGTCAAAAACCCGTCTCAAAGCTGTCTCAGACTAGTCTCAAACCCGTCTCAAACCCATCTCAAAGCTGTCTCAGACTTATCCCAAACCCGCTCAACCACCAAGCTCAGTCATCCAAAACCGCAACTCTCAGCGACTATCCCAAACCGTCTCATAAACCCATCTCAAAGCTGTCTCAGACTAGTCCCAAACCCGTCAAAAACCCGTCTCAAAGCTGTCTCAAACTTAGTCTCTAAGCCCGTTCAAAAACCCATCTCAAAGCTGTCTCAAACTAGTCTCAAACCCGTCAAAAAAACCCATCTCAAAGCTGTCTCAAACTAGTCTCAAACCCGTCAAAAAACCCATCTCAAAGCTGTCTCATGCAGACTAGTCTTCAAACCCGTCAAAAACCCACTCTCAAAGCTGTCTCAGACTAATTCCTTCCAAAACCCATCTCAAAGCTGTCTCAGACTAGTCCCCAAACCCAATCTTCAAAGCTGTCTCAGATCAGTCCAAACCATCTCAAAGCTGTTCTCAGACTAGTCCCAAACCCGTCAAAAACCCATCTCAAAAGCTGTCTCAGACTTAAGTCCCAAACCCATCTCAAAGCTGTCTCAGACTAGTCCCAACCCTTCTCAAATGGCTGTCTCAGACTAGTCCCAAACCTATCTCAAAGCTGTCTCAGACTAGTCCCAAACCCGTCAAAAACCCGTCTCATGGCAAGTGAGATACTACCATTAGAGATGAAATTGTTTCACATTAGGCATTACGTAAAATGCAAATAATTATCCCTATAATGACACTAATAAGGAAATGAAATAAATGAAATTAATATAAATATAACATTATAATGTAAAGTTGAAAGTATATGGGGAACAATTGGGACAAACTTTAACTTTAGGTCATTTAATCGAATAATATTCTTATTGAAATAATATTCTGAAATGTTGTACAATCTTTCACTTTTTAACAAAACTTACAAATGAGTGAATATAATTATAGCAGTATTGCAGAACAAATGAACAACATTAAATTCTTCAAATTTGAACGGGATCAAGACGTAATTTTAAGAATACTGTCAAATGAAGTGACGCTAAAGGCAGATAGAAAATGAATAGTAGAACAACTGATTTTAATTAGATTTTCAACATATTGCTTTCGGTGGATCAGATCCATTTCACAATTTGGGCTGAGATATTTGATTTCAGATTGAGTATAAATATAAACATATATTTATACACATGCAACGAAATGGTCTAAAATTACAAACATGAATTGATTTATCGTAGTAATAATACTTTAAACTCTCACCTATAATTAGTCATAATGATACTAAAATTAAACGGAACGCGGAACTATATACACCAGTATGTACTAGTAGTTTATAATGTTCGTATCCTGGGTGGCAGGCGAAGAAACATTATTTTATCGAGGAACGAATAAAAACACATCACACAAAATGTAAGAAATGATACATTTTTCAAGAATATAACGTCGAACTAATTCGATAGTAGACATGATAGGAAGATAATCAAATTAAAGCGAGAATAAAATTGAAAGAATTACCTAATAATGTGGCTATATCATCCTTTCTAACGCTCCCGACAGAATTATAATATGTCACAAGGAAATTAATGTTAACGAATGCATCTAAACCCAGTTATTTTTTATCTTAAGACGATGCCACATTTGAGGGTATAATTTCATAAATATAATATCCTCCTTGTAGTACGTGATAAGTTTCCGTTTTGGTGAATCATATACGGAAAGAAATTTGATATGCTCGTATGTATACGGTACAAAGAGTGGCACAAGCATGACAAGTGGTATATATTTTACCAAGTGCTTGGGCTTATTTCTCGTATCGTATGTTAGAAAAGTATCACCCGCCTTTCTTAGACTACAGTCTAGTTTACAAAGCCATTTTTCAAGATTAATTTTTAATGTTCTTTCCTGATCCCTGTTTCATCATTATCATTCGTAATTAACCATGTATTTATTTGAAATATAAAGTTATCAAAACGAATTGAAATAATTCACTACGTTTTTCATTTCTTATCTTCCTTTGCTTGTTTTGTGTGTTTGTTTTTTGTTTGTTTTTTGTTTTTTTCTAAATCGTAGAGGTGTACTCTTTTAAACTATTTAAAACATTATTTTGCCGATTGTCGACTATTCCTTGTGGATAATTTCGGGTATTAAGACGAATGTCGAGAATAAACATACAAAAGAAACAAACATATATTTCGATTTGCTAAAAGTAAAACTTTCTGAAAGTGCTTCTTCTGAATTAGGCTTCAACATGGGGTTAGACAGAAAGAACATAATCATGCCGGTAGCCGTCGAAATAGGTGTGGCTACAAACAATATATCAGTCTGTGTTCTTGCGTGTTCAAGTATATTAATGTACATTTATATTTCTAAGTAAATATGGCTTTGAATGTTACATTCTCCGCGGCATAGCAACGATTTCAATAACACTATATTTGACAAAGAAAATAAACATATATTGTGAAAATTACCACATACACGACACCACAAGGCCAAAATAACTCGAGGGGAAAAAAACTGAAACTTTTCCGGTTTCTGTATAAACATCTACTATACAAAAACAAGAATATTCATATTGTTTGTATAACACCTTAGATGAATTCTGTTCGGTTAACGTATGAATAGACGACAGCCTAAAAAATGTGCAAGAGTGTTAAATTTCCTTCTCTTTATAGACGATAAACTATAGAGGAAATATAAGGAGTGACGTATATACATATAACATCATTGACCTGTATACACTAAAAATAACTCAGTTCAATAAACATTCTTTTTTAACATTAATATTATATATAATGATTAAAA
The DNA here is from genome assembly GCA_940671915.1 of Paracentrotus lividus. Taxonomy (NCBI): domain Eukaryota; kingdom Metazoa; phylum Echinodermata; class Echinoidea; order Camarodonta; family Echinidae; genus Paracentrotus; species Paracentrotus lividus. Next base: position 48,535,435 of record CALNVZ010002100.1, on the reverse strand, counting down.
AGAGGTTCGAGAATCCTGTTTTTAATCTCTATCACTGGAAATATTATACATTATTGGCCTATTTTTTATTCTTAACTATATTAATGGTCTCTGCGGTTATACAGGAAAGTGATATTTTCTATATTATATTTACATCATAGTAGATAATTTTAATATACATGTATATAGGTGAGAGGTGAGCGATTTTTAAAGATAAAGAAATAATGCTTCTCCCATGCCAGTAATACAAAGAACTTGCGGTACGAAACTTTACAAATATTAAACTGAAATATGAATTCATATACGACTAGACGGATCATTTCCCACCCAAACCATTGTCATATACTTTCATTTTAGATATATCTGATATAAATTATGCTAAAAATATAGTAGAAAGATAAAAATGAGGTTTCAACGCTTAAAAAATAACCCCAAACCACATAGACATGCTATTTAAAATAAAATCTTTTCAATCCGATTTATATTTATCTCATTGTTGTTGTTGTTGTTTTTTTGTTTTTTTTAACCTATATTCTGACCTTGTTTTAATATACACTGTAAAAAAAAAAATTAAACAAAAAAAAAATTTAAGTAAATTACTGGCAACTCTGCTGCACAGTACAGCATATTTGACGGTAGTGTCCTGTATCTTGTGGGAATTTACAGTAATTTACTGTTCAAGGTAGCTTACTTAAAGAGAAAATGACAGTAAATTACCGTTCAGCAGAATTGCCAGTAATATTTCCTGTAAAACACTACAGTAATGTTTTACAGTGTACCTCTTTTCTCTCAACCAAATTCAGATGTGCTACAGAATTAATATATATTTGCAATTACTAAATTTTAAATCAAATTTTGATCTAATTAGATGTTATTGCCCCTCCGTAAATATACCACTTATTTGATAATGAATGAATAAATCCCGAGTATACTTTTAAATCCCCATTAGGCTATATGCCTAGATGTCATGATCCCCTCTCTACAATGCTCTACAGTATATTGTGCAGGGGTGGTTTCACGCGTGGGATGGGGTCAATAATGATGAAATTACAAGTAACTGTCATGTCTTATGCCCTTTACAAAACTAGAACAAAACACGTGGGACAAATTTGTGTTTATCTTTGGTAACTTTGCACGCTATTTGAAATGAAACTTATCATGTAACTATTTCAACAATTAAGTATGAGATGTCACTGGTCATGACAAATCGGGCCAAAATCAATAATGTGTAAACGCATGTTTGTTATAACTGTATTAAAATGGCGCATCTATAAATCAAAATAAATGAAATTGACGAAGGAGTGGCATATACCTGACTCGTAACTGCATAATATGAGGCATATTGTGCATGAGGGCGAAAGAGGGGGCGGAATGTGTATAGGCCACCCTGTCTCAATTTCATTCTAATAAGGGTGTATTCCGGCTCTGTAATACGCCAAAGAATTGTAATCAAATTTATATGCGTTAAGCCCGCCAAAGTGGCGTTTGCTCTATTTTTTTATATTTTTTTAATTTTATTTTTACGCAGTCAGTATATTCCGGATCCCATGAGGCAACTAATAATCTAAAAGCATCAAATATGCCAAAGTATCCACCAAATCCTAAAGGTCAAATAAATATACTATAGCTAAATGTTCTCTGAAATTTGCTTATATTCTTTTGTACGTGATACAATCATCCTACAGAGAGGCAAATCATACTGTGATATTAGAGAGAAGATAAATATCGAGTATTGTTTTGATAAGACATTATAATAAACGATCTTCAAATAATAATGATAACAATAATGTGATTTGTATTGCGCACGTATCCACTCTGTAGAGTGCTCAAGGCGCATTATCATCATGATCATATTATTATTACCCGGCTTAGCTAGGCTACCCCGAAAGGCGCTCACAGCATTCAAGGAATTTCTTCCTACCGGTACCCATTCACCTCACTTGGGTCAAGTACGGCAAATTTGCAGGTTGACACCTTGTCGAAGGATGCTAGTGGTATGGACGGGATTCGAACCGCGTACCTTGTGATCGTAAGTTCAATTCGGTTCAATCCAGGCCTATTATTTTCATATTTCAAGTACTTATGTCTGATTTTTTTTTTTTTCTTTTGTGGTAACAATTACTAAAAACACGATCAAAATAATAAATTTAATATACCACTAAACGTGTAAATCAAAGACATCATGTTTGCTAATCATTAGAATATCGAGATTAAAAAAAATATGAAGGAGCCAAGTTCAAGATAATAAGTTCCATGCGTGTATAATATTTCATGCTTGTCAAGAAATCACCGCCGCTGTCAAGGTAGGGCCTAATCGATTCGTTCTACTTGGCGAGAAATTAATTCCCTCTATAAACGAAACTTATTTTAAATTATCAAAACCGCCAAACAAATATGTGCCAATGTGTTGTGGTAGAGAATACCTATTATTAAAAACTAATTAACGAGCAAATAGAAATAAGGAAATCGAGTAACTCGGTAGTACAAACGCACGTTCATTTCGAGCGGTCTTAATTAAATACGCAAATGGTGCGCGCTCTGACAATGGATGAGAATTAACTTTTTGTTTAATATTTGATCGCTAAAACTACCCGTTTATTGCGACGATAAGCTGTTTAAAATAAAAATCAGCCATGTTCTCTCAAAATTCCATTTCAGGACTAAAGTTTTAAAACAACCTGCAGGCTGTAACGATCAATGATTAGTGAATTCACAGTTGGGACAACAAGATGAAAGCGGTCAAGACTCCGTGCCTTGCTTCACAATTTAATTCCACTGGTTAAACAATGACGATATGCCCGAGTTGTAGAGAGTCAACATAACAGTGCAACCTTCGTGGTGTACCAAACACACAATTTACAATTATTCTCCCATAATCCTGTATTCCTGTTTCTATTTGCTTTCATATTTTCAGACTTCCTCTTTCATTCATGTATATGTTACATTATATTAATTTCCTACTGCCCCATAATTAAACATGTACTATAATTGGTTTCATGTGCAAATGAATAGAAAAACATGGGTTTAAGTATTAATGAAATTAAGCTGTATGGAGAGCTGTCTGGATTAAAAGAAATATAATACTGAAATTGGCATGAGTCATAATAATCATATTATATGAAGGGGTAAGTATGGAACATATAGGCCTAATGACTGGGATAATTTTATGAAAAGAATCAAAAGAAGCTGTCTTCATGGAAACGGGATCAAATAAACTAATAATGTTTAAAATCGATATGAGCGTCACACTACAGTCAAACCTGTCTATAGTGGCCACCCCAAGGGAGACATAGAAAGTGACCACTGTAGACAGGTGACCTCTATAGACAGGTTCTAAAGCACACATTTCTATCTAGAGGGAATCAATATTGGTGACCACTAAAGACAGGTGACCACTATAGACAGTGGCCACTATAGACAGATTTGACTGTATATATTATGTTTATCGACTGTCTTGGCGAGTATAGGCCAAACATTTATTATTATTATTTCGTTAGTGCATTGATTAGAGGTTACATAGGTCTATAAACACAATGCTATAGCTTTGAATGTCTAATTTTGTGTACAAGAATAACATTGAAAACCCCCAACATCCCCGAGTAGCAGATAGTTAGTATACATCTAATGTGAACATTCTTGGTAAACCTTTTATCTGTTCATTTTACAGTCATTCCAGGATAATCCCATAAATGGCAATAAAAGAAAACCAATCAATTGGTATTTACCTAAAGAAGGTAATGACAGTCTTTGTCGGCTCAACTGAGGCATCGAGAACCGCCGCCATTTCGTCATGAAGGAATTCGTCATTTTCAAAACTCAAAATAATCAACAAAATCAAACCAAAGAGCTCCTTCGAGGCATCTATCTATGGCGGGAAACTCTGAAAATATATCCTGCATAAATTTCACGTGTTTCCTAGAGCATGCGGATGCCTCCCTGAGAGTCTCCGGTACTGCATGAGGGTACAGTGGGTGTCGTCCTGTCAGGCGTGGGGTAACTCAAAGAATTCATGCATCACGTTTCCACCTCTAATAGACATGGGGCGTGGGTGAAAACCGGTTACACACGCTTTGAATGCACGTTCTTAAAATAACAAATAACCACCATCCTATAGCACTGGATGCCCCAAAATAGAGCTGTGAGTGTTTTGTTTTCCTATGTTTCACTCAAGGTAGGGTACCACATCATGTTAAGCATAAATCTATCTATTGCTTTTATTAAGGTAATCTCTATAGTTACAGAGCTCATGATTAAGAAACATAATACTTTTTTGGAATAATATTTACTGTGCTTAGTAACATTTTTCCCTAGTCCAACCTCATAAACCATTCTTAATCATCAAATTAATCTCTTAAGGTCGGATAGGATTATGAAAATGGACTTGCATAATATGATCTTCATATTTCAAATCTTACGGTGTACAGACAGGATATGAAGTGGCGGATTGAGGGTTTGGAAATGGGGGCACATTCCTCTTCAATCACCCCCCCCCCCCCAATGGATCTGATGTTACTAGCTCATATGAATGAAGAAAGGAAGAGTGTTTTATGTAAAAACAGCATCAACATAAATATAACCATATAAACTGCACAATATTGACGTAGACCTATACATGTCATTACAAGTTTGCACAGCACTAAACAAATCGTTAGTGGGGACTTTGACTATAATTTTGCATTACTTTATACCAAGTAAGTAAGGGTTATGCATGTCATCAGAGGTCTGTTGTTCAACTATACAGTGCGTATTAAAAAAAAGGGTAATCAATTTTTGGAGGGGCCATATTCCCAGCTCATCCATTTTGGATATTTATTTTTTTCCCATATGATTGAAGGAGAACTCCTCGACTTTACTACGATACCTTTCTTGAATCATAAATGTAACGCATAACCGAATAAATTGCAAATGAAAGTGTCAGGTACAAAATCCCTTTTTTCCAAGTTTTTGTCAAAGGATGAAAGACTGATTTGATGCTTTCAAAGGAGTCACATTATCGTCGCACGCAATCCTACTCGATGCTTTGGGACAGAATTCACTCAGTCTTCTTTTATTTTCTTAAAACTTGGAAAAATTGACTCTGTACCTGCCATCTTCATTTGCAATTTACTCAATTATGCTTTACATATTCGAGAAAGGTATCATTGGAAAGATGGAGAGTTGGTCTTTAATCATGTTTGAGCAACAACAAGTGAGCTTGGAATACGGCCCTCTTAAAATAGATTACATATTCTTTTTATACGCACTTGTATAGCGGGCACTGTCGTTTCCGGATTATGAGCGAAATCCAAAGAAAGAATGGATATAGTTATTAAATTATACTTAGACATCATTTGCCGATTGATATACTCCAATAAAATTCACATTTCGTACTATATTGCGTCACTTTGTATGTACTTATTAGCTTAGGGATGGTACCCAATTCATAATCACGACATTGGTGTGTTATTTTTGTTTTATTTTGTTGTTTGTTTTGTTTGTTTTATTAATTTTCTTCATTTTTTTTTTTCTTTTCTTTATTGGCGCTCACCGAAACAAAAAGCTTAACACAGTATCGAGTGTTTGTTCTAAAGTTGAATTCATTTCAACTTCATTCTTTCTTTTCCATTATTCCTCTAAACGCCTCATAAGTGGGTACTTTAGAGAAGAGATACGATCAGGCTTTTCCAAAATGGCTTACCACATCAAACCTTTCAATCATACTCAATCACCATGGAAACCTATAAAGAGAATATTTAGCATTTGATTTGAATCTAAGTTGGCTTCAATTGCGATTATATAAAAATAGCACTGAGACCAGGCAATCTAAAACCTTGTTTTGTGGGATTATGTGTATAATGGGTATGTCTAGAGCGAGAGAGAGAGAGGGGGGGGGGGGTTAGAGACCTAAATGTGCATATAACTAAATGTAGAGAAAAAATAACATGTTGTTCCTTGACAAGAAAGCCAAGCGTCTAAGCAAAATACAATTAAAAAAATTAATACAAATTAATAATAAATTCGACAACATGTCATGTTGGTGAATAAACACGTTAACAGAAGCTCCAAAACTGTTAATTTAAACAAAAATTACTGTAAAATTTCGAAATTGAAAAACGTAAAGTGCTAAAGACCATAAATAACAACATGTCACAAATATTTCATAATAAAATTGACATTTCAAAACGTCTGATGACAAGTAAGTTTTAAAAGAGTTATGGCTTTCCCAGACCAATAATTACATATATGTCAATAAAATTCCTTTTATGCGCATTCAACTCACAAGAACTCATCCCAGCCGTGTAATTTGATTGTCGATATGTATGACTTTTAAATGCTCAGATTCATTTCGAAGCACTCAATTTTACATTAAAATAAATCAAATCAATATACCTTTCCCATCCCATTACACAGCTTAAGCACATAACTCATAAATTGTTTGGTCATTTTGAAATGTCACTAGTAGCACGGTTGCGTGCGCAGGTATTTGCGAATTCACATTCACTCTACGAGCATCTAATTTTACCATGTTTAGAATTTTCAGTGGCGGATCCAGGGGGGGGGGGGTGTACACCCCTTTTTTTGGGGGGGGGGCGTTCATTATTGAGCGTGGGTATCATATTATGCCCTTCTTTTGAATGTTTTATGTCTTAAATTACTGTGTTGAGTTGTAGTCTTTTCATTTTAAAAAAGTTGAATTTCTTATATTGATCTGAAGTTTTATGCGCCGTTAGCATCTCTAAAGTTGGATATGTTTCGTGTTATATCATCTTTAATATCAGTAAATTCTAAAAATTTTCCGCTGCACACCCCCCCCCCCCTCAATTTTCAAATCCTGGATTTGCCGCTGCCTTTTCAATATTCGCTTCTTTTGAACATAGTTTCAAACACTTCTTATAAAACAATAACAATACCAATATCAGAAGAATCGCCCGTTGCACACCCTACTATTTTCAAATCCTGGACTCCCCTCTGCCTTCTTAATATTCAATTTGTTTGAAAATTGTTTTCAAAATCTCATTTGAAAACTTATATCTAAGAGAATTCATTTCATGAAAAATTGTGCTTTCTTGACAACACCTTTATAATGTTTGACAGTTAAAGGTACGTACTCGGTGTATTATTTCTACATTATAAATAAACAAGGCTAAGGTATAAGCAATCAATTATGGCTTCAGAAATATTTTCCTTTGTGGGGGATGTAAGGATCGAGTAAGATTTGTTACTACGTTACACTGTTATGATGAAAACAATATTACGACATGATAATTTTAATTTGATATTATCCTTATAAACCAGTTCTCAGTTCATTATCATATCACTAATGTTATGATCACAGTCTTGATCTTAATTCCAAATGCCATATTTGTGATCTCAGGACATCATTCCGATAGCATATATTAAGGTTGTTTAACTACTTGATGAAAATGTTGAATTATTAAGACAAGTTATGGACATTGTCATTGAAAGACCTCTCGAATAAACTCGATAATTTGAATCATAAACATCAAATGACAAGAAAACAAATACCACTTGTCAGTCTAACCGCGGGATAGTTATCACACTACAACATTACCCAGTTATATTTTGGTATGCCGTTTAAATGTGGTATAATTTGACTTTGAACCTTACAATGTTCTTCTTTTCAAAGCGAAGACCATCTCGATTACGACCTCCTTCCGAGTAGAACTACAGAAAGGTTAAAGGGTCAATCAGAGTTAGATGACAGATGAGGATATAAATGTGATATACCATGCTCCGTGGCGTCCATAGTTACTACTATACTCCAGACATAGAAAAAACAACCCCCAAATCGAAATCAAAAGTTGAACATATATCGCTTACAGTTACACACCAATCCACATTATAATTCCCATTATATCACTCTCCTTATTGGTGAATGAAGACACCTTCAACATCTATTTCAAATTGTTTGACGATAATTATTATCAACATTGAAATAAGGTCGATAAAACTATACGTACGTGCGCAGTTAGGTAAATCGTCAAAGTTGGCGCCAAATCTATCGTGTTATCGTTGCGAATAATCTTTCGGATAATAAGGTATCCCGTCTCCAAGATGACCAAGAAAACGAAGAAGTCAGATTGTCAGGAACACACTCGAACAACAACCACGAGAAAGGGCACTGATTTTTTCTTGAAAGCCATTCACGAACTCGGATCAAAATTGCATTGACTCCTTACCATATGCTCTCTCAACTCCACCGCGGGCTCAGTGAAAATGACGATGCGAGCACTAAGCAGACGATGCAGAAAATAAAAACACCGCCAATTCTAACGCAGATGCGGGCAATTTCCAGTAGAAACGGTCTACATCACCCACCAACGCATTAAATACTTCTGCTTCATTTTTCATAGCTTTTCCACCAGCGGGCAGACCCATTAATGTGGAGATGGATTTCATTAAAACTGAATCGAGAACACGGCAATGGGGGTTTAAAATGTTGATAAGAAAATGTCTGGCATCCTCCCTCCCCCACAAAACGACGAAAATAGAAGTATGGTGATTCCTATTACATTTTTGATCGATTGCTTTTTTTTTCTCTCTCTCTTATGCTATTCAGAAAGCAATTGATTGATTGCAGGTAAGTAAACCGAAGGCTTTGATTCCTATCCCATGGATTTGGTAGCAATAATTCATAACTGTCTTCTTTCGTACAAGTGTTAGTGTTATTGGACTTCCAGGTTCAAGTCTAAGACTCTATCGATTGAGCAGTGACGTCATTCCAAAATTCTACAAACAATTCATTATAATTGCATTTTTGTTTTGAGAAGAATTAACAAAAAGGTGACGAATACGTCATGAACTTAATTAGATAACGGTCTCTACCTTTTCTACCTTTCTAAACTTTTCTTAGTTTACTATCAATGGGAAGATCATCCTGAAATTAAAATGCTTTATTTAATTAAAGCAAAACAAAAATTAAAGCAATGATGGATAAAAATGAGAGAAAGGATATTAAAAAATACAATTATTGTCGTATACTGATAGCACCAATTACCGCAGGAGTATGTAAATTGTTTTACTTTTGTGCTTTCAATATATCAACAGATACACTTTTTCATCCACGTCTCTTCATCACAATGAAAACGGGCGAGATGCTTGATCACAATATTGAAAGTTAACATGACTTTTGTATATAATCTTTGTTATCTTTTGTTTTAATTTCATTAAACATTCATGAATGTGGTTCTCTCATTTTTGTATGCTTTCATTAAAACCAACGTAAGTTTAGGGTGGATTACCCCTTTAAATCTTATCATGTCTTAGCTTTTTGACAAAACTTGTTCAGTCAAAATAATGGTGTGTAGAAATAATAGAGAGTCACTTCTTTCATTTGCGCTAAACAAAGTTGCTTTTCAGAGCCTAAATTGTCTTGGCTATTTGGACAAAACTTGTTCAGTCAAAAGCTCGTTGTCTAGAAATAATAGAGAGTTACTTCTTTCACCCCTGCTTAACAAAGTTTCTTTTCAGGGCTTAATTGGATATAGTGCCTCTTGGTCTAGGACCCGTTCTTTAGGTCTGGTACCATTAATAGGCCTACTCACCCATTTCGTCTACTATCTATACCTTCTATCGATTTGGTCTTATAGCTATTGACTCTAATAGCCGGTTGAATATAACCATTGGACCATATTAGAAGAAACGAATCTTATGTTGTAGACAAAACTGGGAATTGACACGAATATATTTTCCCCAAGAGTCTATGATTTACCAACAAGGACCAGACATTTAAAATTCACTTCCAAAGATAGAACCCGACCTCTGGATGCTTTTCAAAGTAATTTCAAAAGTATATTTTTGTCAAGAATCAAACACCTAAACCTTTTGATTTCTTTAATACAGTAAAGTCAGGCAGTGTTTTGGGTTAAAATGGTAAGTTCAATGCGATCATGGACATTCCTTCCTGGCAGCTATCTATACCAACCAATGTTAAAACTTTTTACTATATAGGCCCTATATACACCTTTTTTTTAAATTACAATATGTCGATATTCATTGCATACTATTACTTTTCTGATTTGCTTTGAAAAATGAATTGAAGGTCTATTGAATTGAAATGCGTTAGACCAAATGAATATTTGTTTTAATGGTTTTAAGACTAAGCGATACATGAGACAGTGCTACACTGTAAAAAAAAATGAAAAATTGCTCTAGCTTTTTACAGTAAATTACTGGCAACTCTGCTGCATAGTAAATCACAGCATGTATGACGGTAGTTTCCTGTATTTTGTGGGAATTTACATTAATTTACTGTTGAAAGTAGCTTACTTAAAGAAAAAAAAATTACAGTAAATTACAGTTTATCAGAGTTGCCAGTAATTTACTGTAAAACACGAGAGTAATTTTTTTTACAGTGTTGGAGTAAACTAAATAAGTATATAATTATCAGGAATAAGAGCAAGTCGAATGTAGACAAAAATGCAACTTACCTCTATAGTTCATAATATCAGCACTACATGTATATCATCAGTACAGATTACAGAACATCATTTATGTTCATTGAATGATAATATCTTGCTAATTATTAATGATCACGAATGTTTTGTCTGCATTGTAGAGTAATTTTCTTTGTAATTCTTATCAAAAGCAAATAATGAATTATCAATTAATTACTAATCGGTTAATTATTTGTTTATCAATTGCACTCTTTACTCATATCGTGATAATACGTAGCTATATATAAAACAACATATTGAAATCTCGATTAGAAAATATAAGTCAATAACACAACCCAGTAGTAAAAAAAAAAAGAGAGAGAGAGAGAGAAATATTTTAAACAACTGCATAAACGTTGTTTAAACCGATCACTCTAACAATTCTGTTTAAAATGTTTAAAGATGTTACAGGGCGTAATTAGATCGGGTTAAAGTTTAAGCAACTAAAGTTGCAAATTAAGTATAAAATGGAGTAGACAAGTATGAACCTTTTCAAATCTTCAACAGGTTTCTAATGATATTTGCAACTTCGGTTCTTAAAAAAAAATTAAACATTTTAAACTACATTCCAAGTTTGAAATTAAAACAACTTTCACGTTAATATACTTTCCATGGCATCATTTCTCTTACCAGACTTTCCTGTTTCCAAAAAATCTTCAAAATAATAAACATCTGCGACGAGATCGTCCAACATGATGAAAATTCACTTCTTGTAAGGATCGAAGAAAGATGATGTTTACTGTTTTCAAATTTCCGTCTTAATGATGAAAATAGTCCCTGAAATCAAGGTCCTGTCTCTGCATAGGCCTATAACCTCGACGGAATGATTCCCATTTTCAGTCTGCTTTTGCTGTCGGGGTAAGAAGTAGAGCGAGGAAACACGCCACTATAATTGCGCATAGCTTGGGTTCATCACCGCATCGAGAGCCCGCGGAAACAATAATCAGAATGGTCAGTCACCTCGGCCGTTAACCGTGGGCATTAAAGTGCATATCCTCCCTGCGTGGTAGCTGAATTATTCCACCACTTGGACACAAAAGACCCGTCTTACTCAGTTGATTTTGATCCAGTGTCTATCATTTCCTTAAAGAACCGAGTCAGAGCAGAACATCGACCTTGTTCACAGACGAATATAACGATATCTGGCTAGAATCCAAAGGTCTGGATACCTTAAGTCCAATACTTACAGGTTCCAAACTTTTTTTTCAAGTTATGGAAAGTCTTATACAGGAACGCCAACATCAAACTTGCTCCAGATTAAACATTTTTGCCTGGACCCCTGTATTTTTCAAGTTTTTCTGGCTGCAGCCCCATGAATCCGCCGCCGCACCCCTTGAGTGTTCAAACCCAATGTTTGGCAGTTAACAGCTACAAGTGGCTTCAGTCATTGAATCTGATATGCTTCACGGTGATGATTTTTATAGTGTTTATAACAAGAAGCTTTGTGACACGTTTGCACTATTTGTCCCTACTTATTTTCCAGAAACAAATGCACCAATCATAGCTGACCACAAACTCCTTCTTCTTTCTTCTTCTTCTACGTCTCCTTCTTTTTGTACTTCTTCTTCTTCTCATTGGTCTTCTTGAAATAATTAGATCACTTGTGTACTATCAGCATCACCCTGTATCTCCTTAGAATGGCATTGTATAAAAAGCCAAATCCCACTTGTTTGTGAACCATGACCATGAAGACAAAAAGGATTCTTAGATTCTCAATAGGTTTGTTATGTCCGGCTTTACCCTGACTATTGATTTTTCCGGGGCTGAACATGGAGAATCAATAGTGAAAAGCTTTTGCTTGGGTTTTAAGGTGGTTACTCGGGTACACTTCAAGCTCGATTAGGATTTAATACCTATTTAATACGATGGATATTAAACGACATGAGGCAAGTCCTGGACAGGAAGCATTATGTGGTGTATACCATGAACAAGCATAAAAGAAATTGCACAATAGGATACATGTATAAAGTCTTGTTTATTCGCTTTTTCATCAACACTGACACTGATGAATCCTCAAAGAAACACCAAAGCATCGCCGCAGTTCAATGAACGCAGTAGTGCTTTTGCCGAGTGTGGCGCTCTTTTGACATAGATAAAGAGATAATTGAGTTCCATCTTCATGCTCTCAGACTCAGAGGGAAAACTTGAGTTTACCTTTCTCTAGGAATTTACCTTCCGAAGGTAACTCGATTCAGTGGTGACGCTAGAGGGGGTGAAACCAATAATCGAAATGGAGACATGAAGTGAATATCATTTTTGGTCTAGTCATATTATGCTCGAAATACTACAGTATGGATAACTTCGAAGGGGCATTTTCATCTTTTTTTACTTTCACTTTGAGCATTTTCAAATCGGGAGAGGATGCATGCATGGTACATGTAGTTGGGTATCCATAAATTAATAAAGCATACCTTGGAGCAGATGAAAGCCCCCCCCCCCCAATAATGGCATGCATTTTGGGCCACATTGCATAAAGAGTACCATTTGATGGTATGTTATAACCTCCATGGAACCAGCTGGTTTTAATTGACTGTTGAACAGTGCTACTATGTGTTTATAACGTTGATGGTAGAGTTAGCATTATCATTAATTTGCTATTTGGTCAATATTGTTAATATACCGAGCGCACATTCTTCAATGTTCTCAGGAAAATGGCAAACGGCACGTAGTGATGGGATATCATAATACGTAAACAAATTTATCTTGATTGATTCCTTTATCAAAGATATTCGAGTGAAATCTAGCAGACCAAAATATTATAAACCAATAAAACTACCAGAATACGCAAATTTCAACTTTGGGATGTACTCCCGTTTAATTGGCAATATTATTCTGAATATGACTGTCGTTATGTTGTTTAAAAGATATTTTGGAAGTGATGGAGAAGGTGTTACAAATAATCTGGGTTCAGCAAGAAAACAAACTAATCCTCAATTTCAAGGAACTTGGATAAAGATTTTTTTTTTTTAATAATCAAGGAAGTAGAATCTTGAAGGTAAATAAATTTCAATGCGATGTTTTAGAAATGTCTCACACGAATAATTTCCTTCAACCCATAATTAATTCCCTTCAAGGAAGATTAATGATGCATGCCTCAAATAAAGCCTTGCACATTGTAAAATAAAAAATAAATTTTTTTTGTTTCAACTTGTTTAGAAAAGATGATACAAATCCTTTTTGCATAATCCCTTTTTTAATTAAAAACAAGGTTGTGTAAAGAAAAACAACGCGTGACATAATCCTTATAGCCTTGGCTAATGCTTCCTTTTCAGAATCATGTGGCGCACATATTTTTATATTTTGATTTAAAGCTGTAGGAGATATACTTGTACTTCTTATTAATTATACATACGAGTTGAACTGCATGCAACCCCGTTAGCAGAAGCGGCGGACCGGGGGCACTTTTTCATCCTTCCAAAAAGTGCCCCTTTTCTTAGTTAAAAGAATACCATTTTTATACTAAAAAGAAGACTTCCAGGGCCCGTATTCCATAAACTATACTTAAGCAATTTGTCTTAAGTCTAAATAATTTTTCTAATATTTTGCCCAGCGGAAAAAATTCTTAGCCTTTATTCCAAACACATTAAGCACTTTGTCTGAGCTCAGAAAGCATCAAGCAAAAGTCTTAATTTTGTTAACATTGTTATTTTTAGTTTGTGGTCTCAAACGAGCTTGCCATATAATCAACAGTTAATTTAAGCCACTAGGAAGTAGGCTTAAAGTTAGGATAAAATTCTATTTTCTTATATGCGTATTTGTAGGCGCAACTCGATTTAAGACTTTTGACTTTGCCCAAATCTAAGAATTTATGCTTAAATGTCAAAAATAGGCTAAGAAAAATTGTTAAATTAAAACAAAAATTAATTTTAGAAAAAGACTTTTTTTTAAATGCTTATATTTCATGCTTAAGTCCAACATTTATGGAATACGGCCCCTGATCTTTGAAAAGTCCCATGGACAATTTCTGTTTTAAAAGGGGGCATTTTTAATATTAAGAACTGCCCCCTGTTACTCCATATTTCTTTTAAAACTCAAAAGAATTTTGGCTTACGCTTAGCGTTTGCGGATAGGGTCTGTAATGCACAATAAACTCACAATTTAAGCTCAAAATTTTCAACCGCGCTTCGCGCTTGCGGATACTTTAAAGGGTCTATAATGCGAAATTAACTTCTATTTTGAGCTAATATTAATTTTTTTCGGCTCGCGCAGCCCGCTGGCGGATATTGCATTGCACAATTATTTAACTCGTATTCTTAGCTCAAAAATTTCAGCTCGCGCTTCGCGCTCGAAGATACTATATAAGGTTTATAAGCACAATTATCTCAATTTTTAGCTCAAATTTTTAGGCTAGCGCTTCGCGCTCGCATTACTTTCTTTATCATTAGTAAAATACAAGACCATTAGGATTCTTAAAAGCATAAATTTCCAGCGTACCCCGTATATATCAAAATAATTTTCTCCCAATGCCTCTGATCTGAAGTGCCCTTTTTTCAGAAAAGGTGCCCCTTTCCCATCGTGCCCCCCCCCACTTTCAAAACCGTTGCGCAGCCTCTTTTCCGAATAATGCACATCTTGTGTGCCCCCACCGATCCTTTACGAAAAGCATCACAATACCAAAACATGGATAAATAAGTATAAGGCATTTTTAGTTCCCCTGTCAGTTAACAAAATGGATGCTTTTCCTTAAGAATAAATGATTTTGTTTACAGCTAAGAGAGATCAATTTTTATAATTCTTTTATTTTCACTTCACACAGAAACCATTGTCACTAATCTAAGATTATAATACAAACAGTCAAGTACATTGTTAGACACCGATCCGAGCTTTTCTCTTATTCAAAAACTTATTCTGAGATTCTAGAATATGGAAAAAAAAAAAATTGACGATAACTATACAGTGCGTCCCAAAACGAACTATACATTTTTAAAATGGCTTTCAAATAAAAAAATACATGATTCTTGGGGAAAAAGCTTATATGCATATAAAGCTCATATCCTTAACTATCATTATGACACCAAAAAAAAAAAAAAAATCCGAAAATAACGCATTCTTCAGTGAGCAATGCCCACTTTTGTGACACAAAAATTAGCCTGCGCAGGAATTCGGTATTCATTGATCACCTTTGTATGGCACGCCAGAAGGGATTCAAGCATTAATGGAATAAATCAGCTAACAGAATAAAATATATACCGAGAGTCAGAAATAAACAATCAAAATTATGAAAAAATGTATTTTTAAGCGTTTTGTTTTCATATCTTGATTTTTGCTTTGACTTCAGTTTATTTTTGTCTTTGTTGGCCGATTTATTCAACTACTGCTTTAATCCTTCCTAGCATGCCATAAAAAGGTGATAAATGAATACCGAATTCCTGCGCAGGCTAATTTTTTTGGTCCTTCACAAATAATGTGGGCATTGCTCACTGAAGAATGCGTCATTTTCGGAATTTTTGTGTCATAATGATAGTTGAGGATATGAGCTTTCTGTAACCTTTCCCCCCAAGAACCATATATTTGTTTATTTGATAGACATTTCAAAAGTGTGTAGTTCGTTTTGGGACGCACTGTATAAATATATTTCAAACTACATTTTTTACCTGAAGGTTATTTTGCAGCTCTATATAGACAATGCCCGAAACAGGCCTGACTTAATCATATAGGTTTTGGTAACAGGGTGTAGGATCTTGAACACCCCCCCCCCCCTAAAAATTAGGGGCCTTATAAAAAAATATGCCTCCAAAAATAATTACATCTTTAAATGCTTTGTTTCGGGCTGAAAGGTGATTATGTGTATAAGTTTGACATAATCACTTTTAAATGTTTTAAGTTATATGTACAATCTTGTCTAAAATAAGTCACTCGACTACGGTTTCTATTCTAGTCCACTCTTCAGCCAGTGTATACAAGAATACAATTTAGCAGCCTCTCGTCATGTTTACAAGGAAATACAAAAAGCAAACTCCTTTTTACAACTTTCGAGTTAAAGATGTGAAATTCCTATAGTAAAAGGTACATCTTGCAATATCTAAAACCCATTTTCCCCTTTCGAAATGTTGATAAATCGATCTACCCCGATAAACCGACATAATTTTATTGACGAGTTCAGTTACAAAGGCCCTAATTAATCATCATGACATGCCAGTAATGACTATGCTCACATGCAGCTTTTAAAAAAATAACTTAAATAAAAAATAAAAACAAAACAAAACAAAACAAAACTAGCAATTTGGATTCAAGTAAACAATTTTCACTTTGATAGCTTTATATTGATGAACAAATTAATACATAGGCAAAAAGTAATAAATAAAAAAATAAAAAAAACCTCAAGCGAAGTAAGATGATGCATGACGTCTGAAAACTTCACAGTCCTTTTTAAAGTGCAGATGCAAAACGGGAAATATAAAGATAAACGTTTCTACAAACAGAGTTCGTTTCAGGGACAATAGTTCTTAAAATCCTTGAAAAGAGATTTAAGAAAAGCTCACGAATTGACTTCCTCAGAAAGCTTTTCACCAATTGAATTGAGTTCTTTTCTCTTCGATATTTTGTTCTCTTCTGTATACGCCTTTATTTTAACGGATGACAGACCATAGAATGGCAATATGTCATGCTGGAAAAGGAAAAAATGGACAAGACAGAACGCTAAAGAACAAAATGAGGAATATGTGGATCATGGAGAATATAACAGGCATGATACCTCGTTCGGTAGACTAGCAGTGGTCTGAAATAGGGAGATCCCTGGTTCGAACCAAGTAGATGTATTCATCCTTCTGATAGGACTTAAAACGTAGCCTGCTTGCAGTTCATTGCTCCCTGAACAATCCGAATACAAAACCATAATTCATTGATTCATAGTGATAATAATAGGCATGCAGAAAACGGAAATATGGAACATGAATTAATATGACTTAATACCGAAATTTATTTATTATCATTACTTTTGTTTGTTTGTTTCTTTTTTCTTTTTGTCAATTAAATCTATGAGATTTTTATTTATTTATTTTTCCACAATAACAGTAACAAACTATAAATGTGTTTGCGTAGCAAAATCATTAAAATACATATTTCAATCATCATAACATAATTACAATGTAAACAGAACAGGTGAATGTATAATTTTGAAACAAGTCAATTAACTTAATTGTTGTTATTGTGGGGGAACCTAAAAAAGCATAGCTTGTAAGCGAGGCTCCCATAGCATGGATTCAAGCAGTTATATTGAGGAAGCTTTCAGCCTTGAAATAGTGTACCACGAATGAGAGTGATGGGTGTAATGAGCTTTCTTTTTTTTTTTTTTTTTTTTTTTTTTTTTTTTTTTTTTTTTTTTTTTTTTGGGGGGGGGGGACTACTCCTGAATATATTGAAGGGGGAAGAAAGATTGCGCAAACGCGAGGCCCGATTTGAAAAGTTTTAACTCCCAAATAAATAAAATATAAGATTATCTAATGTTCTAAATATATATTACTTTATATTTACTTTATATTTAACAGGCAGATAATGCATGAAAATAAAAAACCTATATGAAATGAAAAATATTGTGTGACACGGTGGGGGGGGGGGTATAACAGGCAGGTTTATGTGGCAACGAGTAATCCAGATGAGGGTCGAATACATGGTGGCCGATGCTATGATCTTTATTGTGTGGCGCCGTCCGAATGATGTAATGAGGCTCTAAATGAAGTGATGTGTAACATGAGATTGTGATTACATGATCTATTAGCTTTTAGTCAACAAAATTGAAAATTCACAATGACGTTAGATACAATGTATGACTTGTTTTGGTCTTCTTCTACGTAATGGTGCCAGATGGCGCCAAGTTAATTTATGCACATATAACACGTGATTATATTGTGACGCAAGCAGGCTCGATCAACAACAAACATTCTTTCATTATTTTATATTTCAGACGACATAATTATATACAAGAGGTAACTTTTGTGATAGTAATACAAAGAATAATTTGGATGAATCACTTTCTTTGAATACGGTTTTGGTTCCAGACGGAGGCGTGTTTTGTGTATCTTTGCCTCCTCCCCTTTCCCAAGGAAGACCGCAAGACTACAAGAAGGTGACTTAACAATATAGATTTCAAAACCATTTCAACTGCAACAATATCATTCTATCATAAAACGAGGTATTCATTATAACAAACCACATGATAACCCTATCTAAATACAATATGTAGTTCATCCATTAAAATTATCTTAGAATGCATTTGAAAATGATTATGGACATTTTCCTCGAACAGTAAATATTGTTTTGACCCATTTTGATTAATGGCGAGTTTAGAAACCTTTCATACTTTCCCGATCGTCAGATTCACTAAAACAACATGTGCACAATCTCTAATCCGTTTTAGTGCATATGAGAGAATCTTCCTATATAAAAACACAAAAGTGCCATGAATTTAGAATTTGAGTCAGTCCATATCAGGTTAAGATGTTAGAACTGAGGGTCATATAACCAAATAGAAATGTCATGCCAAACGATAACTAATATCAGGATCAGTCAAGATAATTATGTGCTAACGGATAATAATCAAGCATCATCCACGCCAAACTTGAATTTGTAAAAATGTCATTCCAATACACATTTAAGAAGGATTGTTCCACTTAAATCTTGGTCAAAATTTACCTTGAAAAGATATCCTTGCAAGATAGCACTATATGAAATTGGTTATATCTATATTATTTCCGCATATAGAATGGGTTTTGATTTCGGCATAATTTCTCTCTTTTTTATCAGTACTGTTGTAATAATGTTTAATGTTAAATTCATGAAAGACATCGTGACATAGAATAACCTTTGTCTTCATTTTGAGTGTTATGTGTTGTGTGTGTGTGTGTGTGTGTGTGTGGTGTGTGTGTGTGTGTGTGTGTGTGTGGTTGTGGTGTGTGTGTGTGTGTGTGTGTGTGTGTGTGTGTTGTGTGTGTGTGTTGTGTGTTGTATGTGTGATTGTGTGCCTGTGTTTCTTTCTATTAATTGTATTTGGTAGTGATATTAGTTATTAAAATGCTCCATAAACATTCTCGTATCTCGCCTAAATTAAAGTGTAATATCACCACCTAAACATCTCCCAAAATCTTCTCTTCCAATATATTCTACTGAAGATAACCATGTTAATTTTGATATAAATTGATGTGTTGTGATGATAATATTGAATAGTCATACGATAGTAACGAAGGCCATATGAACATGTTTGTCTGCCAGACAAAATAACACAATCATCTGACAAAATTAGGGCTTAAAAAATACAGAGATGTGCGTATTACACTGAATTCCATTATTATGTCTCAGGAATTTCACAAAAACAGTTATTTTCAATAACCTGAAATTATTGGTTGAGTGAAACCAGCAGAGCATCATTGTAAACAGATAGATCCTGTAATCGTAATACACCCAGATATAGGTAAAAGTGCTGGTTAAGTAGGTATTGTCAGCTCTTACACAAATCCCTTCAATGACACTTGAATCAGTGCCTCAATCTAATCTCTTGGAGTGTTAATCCCTATGTGATACGTCTTAAACACTCGTCCACACTCAAGATGGTCCTTCAGTGAGACACGATATGATGGGAGGATAATGATTTAAATTATATTGAAAATGCATGAGTATATATATATATATATATATATATATATATATAAATTGTTACAGATATGGAAAGTTTTCTTTCACCCGAGGAGGGTTTCCGAAGAACCCTCCTCGGATGAAACAGCCTGTACAACTAAAATAAAACTTTCCATATCTGTAAGAATTTATATTAGCTCCTATAGCTGAGCACTTTCAGCAACAGTTTCGATAACTTGCTTATACACACACAGACTTTTTTCATATTACACATTTATATTATCTGGACAAACGTCGTCATGTCAAAAAAGTTGAGCCTCATCACTCTCCCTTCTCTCTCTTTACTTTTTTTTAATTATTTTTTAAAAACAATTTAAAGATTTGATAGTAACACTCGTACCCCTGGTTCTGGGCCTGTAATAATATCCATTATACAACAAATTTAATGGATCTACAATAAGACTACAGTATTCAGGCATGAGATTTATTGCGTTGGGCACTCATCGGTAATTACTTTTTTTTTTTTGGTCATTGTGTACTGTAGCTATTTGTTTGTTTGATTTATTTCTGCCATTAGTGGTATTTCATTTTCTATTTTCTCACGTTAATATAACACCTATTAGTTTGCATTTCATTTCGCTCTCAGGCTAGTATTTGTTGGTAATGGGAATTAACCTCAAGGGGGCAAAAATGACTATAATGTATGCATCGATACCAAGGCACCAATTTAGGGGGTTTATGCTCTAAATATAAAAAAAAATCATAATTAAGGTATTAGGCTCTCTTGGGCATGGAATGGGATGGATGCCGGCCCCGTGAAAGAAATACCGTGTGGATTAATAACATGACGTAACATTCATAACCCATCTGGGATAAAGCTAACAATCCCTTTATGCATGGCGGTCTTCATCATCAATTTTATTTTTAAATTTGATTCAAAAGCGTTATAGATGTTTATTTCCTTCTCGACGAAACCTATTGGCACTTGCAAATTAAGGGTATCTGCATTTTAAAAAGAGACCCTTTTACGAAATATTCATGATTGTAAAACCACCTACTGGAAAGAATACAATGTTATTTCTTTACGATGCAATAAAAATCTGATCACTATACCAAATTGGCAACAGCTGTGATTTCATAGGTGCACTACTTGCCATATTATGTTCTATATTGTTTTATCATAATATTTCACTTTACTTGTCAAGATAAAGTTTTCCTCATGACTTTCCCTGAGTTGAATTGATGGAAATATGTTATTGTATATATGCATTTTCATTAAATGAAAATTGTAATGACATATCAAAAGAAAAGTGCTATTTTCGTGAATTTCAACATTCACGAATATCTTCTTTTTTTTACTGAAAACCTACTGAAAATCTTTGTTTTTGGTATTTATAGATGGGGTGCTGATTTTACAATTCTAGTGGGTCCGGATGTCCCTTTTAAATTCGAGCGTTTTATCTTTGTGATTCATTATGTTCACTGGTAAATGACACCAAAATGTGAAATCATCTTCACATGATATTCAACTGTTTTTAGACAACCGACGAAGTGAACCCACTGTGGATCACTGTTTTCTTTTCAGCAAGGTAAGAGAATTGTAAATTGAATGTAAATCATAAGGAAAGAGTAATCTCGTCACCCTTGTAGACTACCTAATTAATAAAATTGTAAAACTTGAATATACATGTAGGATTTATTCTTACCTTGTAGTTTTCGTTTGAGTTGTCGATGTTGTCTGACAAGCTTGATGTAAGCTTTCATAGCCTGCACCTCAAAATCGATGGTTTCTTTCAATTGTCTCTCGAGATCTTCATTCCCTTCTTTTAATTTATCCAGCTCCTCTTGGAGATCTCTCTCACCATTCTCACCACCCGGCATCTGGGAATCATCTTCGTTGGTGATTCTCTGAAGATCATTACTGCTGGATGCTGCAACAGATTTGCCTCCTCCTCCTATGTCGCATTCATCCTCGTGCAAACCAACACCACCGGTCAAATGATTTTGTTCGGGAATTTTAATATCAATCAAAGCAGCAAGACTGGTCTCGGTTTGTGTACTTGACTCGATGAGATGCTGTTTATTTGTATGGATCGTGTCAGACAGTGATTGCTTTGGTTTTGATCTTACCGTATCCTTATCGATTTGAGTTCGTGTTGAAGTCTTCTGTCTATCCGATGACCTTAATGAAGATGAATGCATCGATTTCTGTAAATTAGATTGCTTGATCTTCGTCCGGGCATAGCAGTTTGCCTCAACCAAACCCTTTTCGACACGGGGTATTGGATGTGTAGATGAGTTTGCTGATTGGAGTTGTAGGTCTGTGAGAGGCTCATTTGTGATTTGGTCATCACGCGATATATCTTTGGCTTTTCGGTTGTTTTCGGCAACCTTTCGTGAGTCATGATTCAAGATTTCTTTGTCCTTCAAATCGTATGGAAAGATTTGGGATGATTCCGAGTAATTTGTAGGTTTTATTGGCTTGAATAAAGCCGAATTTAATGTTTTCAAGTCTCGATGATTGGTGATTTGTGCATTGGTTATTCTTCTGTCATCCACAAGGTTTCTAGGCTTTGAATCTGATCCCCTTGATCCAAGATGGCGTTGATGAGCTGTCGCCTTCTGCTTATTTTCGATCAAATTGTTATTGTTATGTATCTTCCTGTCGTCAACAAAATTATTATCCTCTAAAGTACCGTCCTCGACATGGAGCTTGTCAATAGATACGACCGTATTTTGAATGACTTGGAGAGCAGCAAAGGCGGTAGATTCTAATTTCTCTAATTGTACCTGGTTTAGTGCCGTCGTCTTTTGCTTTGTGGTTTCAGCACTATTTGGCTTCCTGGCTTTCACATCGCTATGTCTTTTTGTTACAATGTCCCTTTGCTTACTGGATGATTCACTGACAGCTTGGGACCTGATAGACTTTGAATCAGTTTTGGACTCCTGATTATCTTTAAGGTCTTTTATGATTGAGTCCAATTCATGTTGGTATGCACTGAAATTCCCTCGATGGACATCTCGAGGCTTGCCCCGCTTCGTAGCCTTAGCCATGTCTGAAGAATTCACCATAACACCAATGAATTACCCGGTAAATTTGTTCACAATGTCGTTCTCTCAAAAGCACTTACTCACATTGACTATGTCTAAATGGTTGGAACTGCTACAGATATCCCATACATAATACAACACGTTTATTAGAAGCCTCCCGGGATCTATAGCTTCTGCAGGTGGTTTTTACATCCTATCTTCTGCTAAATGTGACAACTGCGTTTATGGCGCCTCTTCCGCTATCACATCTCGCTCAATCCTCTGCACAAAACAGGCCAAATCTGTCCATTCATCATCATGATCGTAGTGAATGGTATATCATTTCAAACAAACGAAAATAAAATGTCAAAACCATCATTCATTTTTACCCATTCGCCGAGGTCTTTGTTTTATAATCCTCATTCCACAAGACCTGGTTGTCGTTTACCTGAGTGTGCAATTTCCATTATTCTCGATAGGTAATTCATTAAGTAGAGAAAAAAAGAGACAATAAGTCGCGTTTACCATGGTCACTTTTAAAGTGGATGACAGCAATTTATAAATACCGCTGTGTAAACTGGGCATGTGAGCTATCATCCAACATCATTACTGGCTAATTGCACTTGTGGCGCTTGTGCCCGGTTACTCCAGGTCCTGTCATCAATATATCCTATTCACCGGACGAAATGTATCCAGTTAGTCAAAGAAAAGAAGACGAACTAGGATGAATGATACTTTCGATCCATCTCCGTTTTTATTGGTAGACTATAAAGCGTTGGGGGAAACGAGCGTTTATTTCCAACAGACATGCTGCTTAAATCGATACCTTCACAGTGGCGCGTGTACACAATAAGAATCGTTGCTTGTTAAACCGAGCCCATGTTGGTTTTTCCTAACAATATTCAATTGAGGAGTTTTGAGCGCCCCAGTGTGATACTCGAGTGCGTTAATCTCACCAAAGAAGCTATAATTAGGCGCCGAGCTCGGGGAGGAACAAGGCAATGGTTGTACCAGCTCCCTGTTTTGGGGTTGTTTTTTCTTTCTATATCTTATTATCTTCTTCTTTTTATTTAAAGTAAAATTGAGATGGTGAGGCCGTGCTAGGTATAGGAGTGAGTTTCGGCAACATGATCGGAAACATTATCGATTACCAGATTACTAGTTCCTTAAGAACTTTAGGCCAACAATAAAAGGTTATAGGATTTGTAAAAGAAAGTAATGAATGTAGAACTGAAAGCTACTTTAAGACTAGTTCGTGTATTGAAGACGTATACCGTTATGACGTTCATGTATGTTTGTCTTACTGTTTTCTTTTTTCAAAGTCATGACTATAATGATGCGTATATCTGATGCACAATGTCCAGAATTTAGGTTTTCTGTTATATTCAGTGATATTTTTAAAAATGTAAAAATGAAACCATCTTGATATGAAAAGTCTACAAGAAATTCCGTTTAATCAGATACATGAGGCACGTCCCCCATATAAAAGAACCACAGCCCTCCCTCCATCACAAAAAAGGGGGGCCGATGAAAAGGAAGGGGAAAAATGATTATTATTTTTATTTTTTTTTATTAACATGATCATTCCAACCCTATGGTATAAATTATGCATTATTGGCAAGTAGTTTATTTTATCCCGGCTTTTGAAATCTGCCCCTAAAATTATTGACTATTTTGTAGGCTACATATTTCTGCCCACCCCTTCCCGATTGACTAATTTCGCACTATACAGAGTGAGTAAAAAAATGTCCTATCATTTTAAAGCTGTCTTGTTTGAAGCATGAAGATTTGTTCATGGTTTTTTTTTAATGATATGTCTTCGTGGAGTCATCTTCCCAGCATTTGTTGTTACCCTTTTCACTTGGATCTTTGCACGCATGACAGACAATCTTCAGAAGACAGAAGAATCTCAGTTGTGCCAAATAGATGGATGAAGATTGAAAAAAAAAAGTTGACAGATGCATGTGTACACACATACACCCTCTCACCATACACACTCACACACACACACACACACACACACACACACACACACACACACACACCCTCCACACAAATACACACGCACACACCCTATCTCATCCACACCACGTACTCACACAAAGACACACCCACACCCGTGGGTGTGTGTGGTGAGGGTGTGTATGTGGTTTGTGTATTTGTAAGTGAGGGTATGTGTGGGTGTGTGTCTTTGTGTGTATAAATAAATATAAATTCTCAATTTGTATATTCTTTAGCCAGCCACTTGGTGCAAGTGATATATTGCTGTCTTCTGAAGATTGTCATGTTTGCAAGGATAAAAATAAAAAGGGTACCAACATATGCCTGAGAGGATGACTCTATGCCAAGACACATCATGAAACCCATGATTAATAGTTCATACATTTCACATGACAACTTCAAAATGATGGGATTATTTTTTACTCACTCTGTATACACGTCGTTATTATAAGAGCATGGTTTTTTCCTCGATCCATCGGCGTCATTGAGAAGAATATAAGCTTTTTATAGTCAGGAGGGTCGCTACCAAATGGGGTCGTTTCTTTCCACTTCTCTTTCTTCAGGGAGGACGGGCATTATTATCCCACAAAAAGAATAATTATGAGACACATTCTTGAGTTAAATTAGAAGACTCGTGCGAGATGTCCTTCAAACCTGTACACCCGCCTCGCCTCGCATTTTAAAGATCTTGATTCTTTTGTTGTCATAACAATTATCATCAATTATTTACTGTTTGTCAGTCACTTATCGCGACCTAACAATAGCCCCTTACTAATTTCATTTCATCCTTTTGTGTTTTCATCACGGAGTATAGCCGTTTCCCGAATACTCATTATAAAGCCACAAGCATTTTTGTGTGTAAATTTATGTATTCCATAAGTGTGATTAGAGAACATGAAATTACCCTTCGTACTACACATTTTAAAAAAGCAATCCATTTTAAAGGGGGCATATTCCTATAGTACATTTATTTTAGCAATTCTTAAGGACCTGTCCCACAGGAGGCGCAAGTTGTTGCGACAACTGGTGATCTTACTATTGCGTGTGTGGTAGCGAGTTGTTGTTGTATCCTAGCGTAGATAGAGATATAAGCAATATAATCGCCGTTTTTGAGCCGATATCCTTACGATTTTGACATTCTCAGGTTGTCCCCGCAACGATCGCCTCTAGTGGGACAGACCCTTTATGTAATGCATTATCAAAGAGGAACTCTTCACCTTTACAGTCATACCTTTCTTGAATCATAGATGAAACACACAACACACTGTAAAAAAAATTGCGGTAGCTTTTCACAGTAAATTACTGGCAACTCTGCTGCACAGTAAATAACAGCATATTTGACGGTAGTTTCCTGTATCTTGTGGGAATTTA
>CALNVZ010002100.1:48362238-48509026 GCA_940671915.1 Paracentrotus lividus | reverse complement strand
CAGTAATTTACGTTGTGGAGTAGCTTACTTAAAGAGAAAATTACAGTAAAGTACTGTGCAGCAGAGTTGCCCAGTAATTTACTGTAAAACACTACAGTAATCTTTTACAGTGCAGAGTTAATTCCAAATGAAGATGACAGGTACAAAATCCATTTTTGCTATTGTTGTTGTTGTGTCAAAGATTGAATTACTGAGTGAAAGTTTCACTGATGCCACACATCATCCCATGCAATCCTATACAGGGGCCGCGGAGCGATTTTGAAAGTGGAGGGGCTGAACCAAAGTGGGGGGGGCTGAACAGGCTAATAATCACAATTGTATGGTCATTTTTGCATTTTTGTACACGTGGCTGAAAAAAAGTGGGGGGGCTGCAGCCCCCCCAGCCCCCCCCCCCCGGCTCCGCGGCCCCTGCTATACAGCGGTGACAACATTCGCTCAGTCTTGAGTCGTTTTTGTCAAAACTTGCAAAATGGATTTGTACTTGTCGCATTCAATACTCTCTTATGCGTTACACTCATGAGTCAACAAAGGTATATTTTACTATAAAGAAAATATTATTTGGTATAATTATTCGTTTTCAAGCCTGCATGAGCTACAGGCCATGCCATGAAAGTCACTTTCCTATGGTAAGAAGGAAATAGAACTGTCCTTATATCAGAATAGGGTTGATAAACCGAAGGTCGTAATTATAAAATTAAGAATATATCACGTTTATATTAATGGCTCTGAATAGGATATTCCTATAGAATGATATATCACCTTGTAAGCATACCTATTTTATTTTCACTTTGAAAACGCATGTCATTTTTTTATATTTTATACGGAAATGAAAATATATATGACCATACTTAGTGAGAAAATTAAATAAGAATTATCAGTCAAAACGAAGTAAGGTTTGTTAATCCCAAAAATGGAACAGGATATGGATTAGGATAAGCGTTAGAGTTTATGTCTTTTGGATTGACGACCCTACTTCATCTTCGGGACAATCGAAACTTCGGAATAACAGTCGGGGGGAATAATAAACCTTCGAATAACAAGACAACGCATACAAATATAGAAACAAAATGATGGGTATATGTTGATCTTTAAAAATATGACATTGGTTATGCACATAATTGAGTAGGAGGGCTCAGTGGTTGAAATTGAAATTGAATTTATTGGACATCATCGGAAAAGTACATATTTTGTCAAATAGAAAAAATACCAAAAAAAAAAATCACCTTTTACTCTAATGACTCTATTATCATGAAGTCAATACAAAAACAGTGGGTTAAAAACTTGAGGGCGCTATATGGACTTTGATGATGGTTTCGATTTTCAATATAATTCTTTTTGCTTATAAAATTCAATCTTCGACACAAATAATCGGACAACAGCCAATAATGTACGTATTTGGAAATGAACTATAAAAATTGTTAACACATTTTACTTAAATACTTTTTTTCGGCTTGTGAAACATATATGGAGTAGAGAGAAAAATGGGATACTAGTATTGGCCAAAATGAACCGCTTGCAGCTCGTTATAAGGTTCGATTGTCCGAACACGTACATTTCCTATATACCTGGAGGTTCGATTGTTCAAAATTGAAATCGGGTTCGTCATGCGAAAGTTCATTGTCCGAGAATGCAGGGAATAGTGTCTTCGTCCGAAAATTTAATGGGGGTTCATTCAAGCGATCTCTCTCCATTTCATCCTTTTGTGTTTTCATCACGGAGTATAGCCGTTTCCCGAATACTCATTATAAAGCCACAAGCATTTTTGTGTGTAAATTTATATATTCCATAAGTGTGATTACGGAGCATGAAATTACCCTAATTCTAACTCGTTAAAATGACAGCGCGAAGCGCGGGCTTAACAATAAAGTTTAAAAAAGCAATCCATTTTAAAGGGGCCGTATTCCTAGTTCATCTATTTTAGCAATTCTTATGTAATGCATTATCAAAGAGGAACTCTTCACCTTTACAGTGATACCTTTCTTGAATCATAGATGAAACGCACAACAGAATTGATTCCAAATGATTGTGACAGGTACAAAATCCATTTTTGCTATTTTTTTGGTCAAAGATTGAAAGACTGAGTGAAAGCTTTCAATGATGTCACACATCATTCCATGCAATCCTATACAGCGGTTACAACATTCGCTCAATCTTGAGTCGTTTTGTCAAAACTTGCAAAAATGGATTTTGTACTTGTCGCATTCAATACTCTCTTATGCGTTACACTCATGAGTCAACAAAGGTATATTTTACTATAAAGAAAAATATTATTTGGTATAATTATTCGTTTTCAAGCCTGCATGAGCTACAGGCCATGCCCATGAAAGTCACTTTCCTATGGTAAGAAGGAAATAGAACTGTCCTATATTCAGAATAGGGTTGATAAACCGAAGGTTCGTAATTATAAAAATTAAGAATATATCACGTTTATATTAATGGCTCTGAATAGGATATTCCCTATAGAATGATATATCACCTTGTAAGCATACCTATTTTATTTTCATTTGAAAACGCATGTCATTTTTTTATATTTTTATACGGAAAATGAAATATATATGACCATACTTAGTGAGAAAATTAAATAGAATTATCAGTCCAAAAACGAAGTAAGGTTTGTTAATCCCAAAAATGGAACAGGATATGGATTAGGATAAGCGTTAGAGTTTATGTCTTTTGGATTGACGAACCCTACTTCATCTTCGGACAATCGAAACTTCGGAATAACAGTCGGGGGGAATAATAAACCTTCGGAATAACAAGACAACGCCATACAAATATAGAAACAAAATGATGGGTATATGTTGATCTTTAAAAATATGACATTGGTTATGCACAATATAGAGTAGGAGGGGCTCAGTGGTTTGAAATTGAAATTGAATTTATTGGACATCATCGGAAAAGTACATATTTTGTCAAAATTAGAAAAAATACCAAAAAAAAAAATCACCTTTCACTCTAATGACTCTATTATCATGAAGTCAATACAAAAACAGTGGGTAAAAACTTGGAGGGCGCTATATAGGACTTTGATGATGGTTCGATTTTCAATATAATTCTTTTTGCTATAAAATTTCAATCTTCGACACAAATAATCGGACAACAGCCAATAATGTACGTATTTGGAATGAACTATAAAAATTGTAACACATTTTACTTAAAATACTTTTTTTCGGCTTGTGAAACATAATATTGGAGTAGAGAAAAATGGGATACTAGTATGGGCAAAATGAACCGCTTGCAGCTCGTTATAAGGTTCGATTGTCCGAACACGTACATTTCCTATATACCTGGAGGTTCGATTGTTCAAAATTGAAATCGGGTTCGTCATGCCGAAAGTTCATTTGTCCGAGAATGCAGGAAATAGTGTTCATTCGTCCGAAAATTTAATGGGGGTTCATTCAAGGCGTCCGAAAAAGAATTAGGGATGATTCGAAAATTCCCCATTTCCCCTATCCACGTGTAGGCTATACATTGACTTCAATGTGGGGATCATTTCAGGTCAATTTGGCGCCATCCCCTAGATTTAAGATCAATTTGACGCCCCTAAGTTTCAGATCAAATTAGTGGGGCGCTGGGTGAAAGATCAATCTAACGGCCCTAAGCCCCCTAAAATTTCAAGTTAATGTGGCCCCTAGTGAGTGTTCAGCTTGCCGCCCCGTAATTTAAGGTAAATTTAGCGCCCTCCCGTAAATTTAACATCAGTTTGGTGTCCCATAATTTGAAGAATAGTTGGCTCCCCTAAGCCCCTTAAATTTCAGGTCGTTTTGACCTACCATGATATTTTGCACTCCATTAGGCCCTAATAAGTTTAAGGTCGATTCGGGGTCCCTAAATTTAAGAAAAATTTGGCGCCCCGGCCCCTAAGGAAAAGATCGATCTGGCGCCCCGGCGTTAAAGGTCGGTCCCAGACGTATAAATAATCATATCTGATTGATACACGTCTGTCAAAACCCAATACTCCTCCTCCTCCTCCTCCGGCTAATCTTAAGATTAATTTTGCGCTTCCTATAGGCCCCCTTGTATTTCAATATCAATATGCATGTAAATTTTGTGACCATTATGTGTAAGGTCAATTAGGCGGCTCGAAGTTTAAGATCGTTTTGGCACCTTAGCTAATATGTTCATCCCCTTTTTTCTTTCATTTTTTTTTTCCTTTCCATGTACCACTCCTTTTTGTTTCACTTCTTCCCCCATATTTCTCCCCTTTCTCTCTTTTTTGTTCGCTCTTTTCGCCCGACCGTAAACCGAGGCTAGGTCCCCCTAAAAAATGGAGAAATCATAAACAAAACAATAACTAAAGGCAAAGGGCCTTTATACAAAAAATAAATAAATAAAACAAAACAAAACCAAGCAAAAAACAATGGAGAAAAGGAGGGAAAGAGGGAGACAAATGAGTTCAACAGAAAAGAAACCTACAAAAGCGAAATAAAATGAAGTATATTATGTCTGAACCCAGTCTTTGTCAACGGAAAAGTTGTATTTTTCTGTTTTTGTGAGCAATATGATGGTTTATATCCGTTTGATCTAGGTACGTCTAACCGCTGCTGGTCCAATTCTCGGATTGTCTGATACCACATACTGCCACATACTGTAAGCTAAATCCATTTGGTCTACTAATAAGTTGATCTAATTTCTTCTTGGTCTAATACAATTCATACTTGGCCTAATTCTGTCATTTGGTCTAATGACCACTTGGTCGAGTTGCCAATTCGTACAATTAACTTTTGGTGTAATTGTTTTTTTCGTCTAAATCCGACTGAATAATTGGTCTATAATTAGGCCTTCTATTTTCGTACAGGAATTGACGAAGTGATGTTAGCCAATGGATACTAAACAAGGCGAAGTGGCAATTAGACCAAAGGTAATTAGATTCTAGACGAATTGGTTGTAGGCCTAGACGAAATGGAAATATACCATGTGGGATGATGAGACCAAACAGGCATTAGCCAAAGTGGGATATTTAGACCAAGTGGCAATTCACCAATACAGCTCTGAATGCATGGCAGAGAAGACTACGGCTATGACGTCAATTTTAGCCGTGTTCATTCAAGGGCATCGGAACAAAACATACGGTGCGCCGTATAGCTAGCGCATAGCTAGCTGAGCGAACAGCTACGGAATCGACCGAACCCGTCCCCCGCTAGCGCCCCGGCCCCGCGGGTGGGTACGTAGACATTACGTATTAGATTCGCTTTCATTCACTGGACGTTCAACATGAAAAGTGGAGTGATGTTGGGCAATTAATATGGCGGAATCAGATGGCAGTTTATCCAATAGAGGTGTAGAATCAGAATCATCATTACCGGTAGATGGCACAGGAGGAAGTAAATTGAACAGAGAAGAAGGGTGGTAAGGAAAGAGTTAAAACGTCTTGTCTTTTTGTTTGTTGACTGCGATCTGGAGTCGAGTGTCGTGGAAATCTACATTGCAAACGTAGGCTAGATCTAGATTTCTACACGTATTTGAACCAAAATTAAAGTTAGACATTTGTGCAGAACATAAGATGATTGATGATGATGATTGTGTATTTATGTTAACGAACCTGACATGGAAATAGATTCCTAATTCTATGATGGTGAGCTACCAGTTATTGCCTATTGGGTGTCCGGACGGGTTGGGTGTCCGGACACTCAATTTTAATTAGCCATTTGAAAGGGTTTACAAGCAATGTTTTTACAGTATTTTAGCACAAAATGTTAGAGAATATTGTGGAGAACAAATGTTGATGATGAACAGAAGTATGCAAAATATGTTTTTGGCTTAAAGGAAACCAATACCCAAGGAAATAATCACTTTCATAGGAAAGAGCATAATGAGAGGAGCAATTAAAAAAAAGTTTCATCAAAATCGGTTATAAAATAAGAGAGTTATGGAATTTTGAAAAGTCTCGTTTTACCTTCTATGGGGATCCTCAAATAGGCAACATCAGCTTCAAAATGGCCGATTTTATGGACAACTCTCCATTGGTTTTGTACACAAATTTTCAGATTTTCCACGTTTTCTTTCAAAATACGTCTTATTTACTTCTGAGCTCAAAATATGTCATGGGAAAATATATTTCACACAACATAATGTTGAGCTCAGAAGGAGGTGAGACATATTTTGAAAGAAAATTGGGAAAATCTGAAAATTTGTGTACAAAACCAATGGAGAGTTGTCCATAAAATCGGCCATTTTGAAGCCGATGTTGCCAGTTTGAGGATCCCCATAGAGGGTAAAACAAGACTTTTCAAACTTCCATAACTTTCTTATTCTATAACCGATTTTGATGAAACTTTTTTGAAATTGCTCCTCTGATTGTGCTCTTTCGTATAAAAATGATTATTTCCTTGGGTATTGGTCCCCTTTAATCCTGAGACAAAAAACCAGCCTCCATTTCTGTTAAGTGTCCGGACACCCAACCCCCCATCCTACTGTCTCCAGTTCGTGACGAGGACTAGTCGGTCTAGCTAGGGGTCCTACACTATAGCATTAACACACTCCCGAGCTTGCATTAGCGGTGAATGCAGTGCACCACAAGATAGCTTTGGATAGGGGTCGCGCTGCAACGAACCGCAGGCGAGTGTGCAGCGAGCTCCATCCGAAGCATCGAGCGATCACTGCATTTACGTTTAATCGCACAATACACAGGGGAGTGTGTTAACGCTTTTATAAAATTGCAACATTTTGGTAGCTCTAGTAGATCTTGAGTTACTTACCAAAAAATTTCCAAGGGATTATCCCTTGGAATTTTTGGTAAGTAGCTCAAGATCTACATCACGATCGTCATCCAAGAAAGTCAAAAAGACCCGGATGAGAATGTGTTATCACTTTTTTTGCGCAGAAAAATGCACGCTGGTGCATCGAAAATACTGACGGATGATTTGTTGTGGGGTGGTATATCCCGAATCTCTTCTAAGTAATATATTTTTTTAAAATTGATAGATCTACATTAAATTTATGTAACTGCCAAGGATATAAGACCAGATTATCTAGGCTCTTCCACATATTGATATCGTCATAACAGTCAGTGATTGATATTTGAAGGCAAAAATCAGTTCCAAACACGTAACATGTATTAATATCGCAAGTACGATACATGGCGATAAACCATCTGTCGCAAGCGCCATCTGCTAGCAAGCTAGCTAGGCAACTAGCGCAGGCGGTTATGGTGCTCCGTGTGCCCTGCTGTTCAAAAGCACAGCGATGTGCTCTACCTCCGGGTCAGCCCACCGGCGAGGTCTCAGAAGTTGTATACCATGTATAATTTCCATTCCCTTCTACAGCGCTGTCTATACTTAGGGGTCTAAAGCTACGCGGGTCTTAAATCCACGCACTGCAAAATATGGGCTAAAGTGAATAGAGCCAACATATGCATTCGCAAAATTCAGGCGATTCAGGTGATAGCAAAACAGTGTTTCATTTCCAATTCAAAATTCCTTCTTTTACGGACAAAAATAGAAGCAAGGTGTTAAAAATTTAAAAATTATTGAATTATGCTAAAAATTTCATTATATATAACAAAAATTTGGAAGAAAACACATAATTAATTTAAAGTGTTCAATCAAACTTTGAAGTGAGTGTGTAGACTTAGGACCCGTTCCGTTTGGATGTCAACGAAGAAGAGGGTTTTGATCTCGCCGTGATTTTCGGAATTGCTGCAAGTTTTATGCCCTTTTTTTTCACAAAAATAATCCTTGGAAAATTTAGCAACAGATGGTATAAAAATAGTAATAAAAGATAGTGAATTATGTGACTTATAAGATGTGAGAAACGAAGTGCAAAGCTTTTGGTTCCCCCTTTATATTAAACGTTAAGGTCTGACGAACCAAATTTCCACAGAATCTTTTGTTTGTAAAACCCCTCTGGCTCTGTTTTTTAATGGGGGGCAGTATTGGGTTTTGACATAGTTGTATCAATCAAATATGATTATTTACGTCTGGGACCAACCTTTAAAATTACCATCCATGAGACGTGACTAGGTTTCGAACATGGGTTCGCTCCATGGCAGTTTCTCCAAGACCACATCACCAGGTAGTTTACGGTTTGTGTTAAATATATTTGCTGGTGACGTAAATGGTAATGTTCCTCGGGTATAACCCCAGACACCTTTCAATATATTTGCAATTTACTTTTAAGTAGCTGCCTTAGGTAAGAAATGTGCCTTGGACCCGAATGAGGCACCTTTGAAAGTAAATGTAAAAGGGATCTACATGTAAGATAGCTCACCAAGATCAAAGCAATGATGTTGACTGCTATGTGTTGTTCTGTTTTTTGGCCAAAAATTTCTGTCAACATTAAATATATTTCTGTTTGGATATTTAGAGAGAGAGGGGAGACTCAAACTTCATTAAAACTAAATCATAGTGCCATGAAACTTTTGGAACTGTTATTAGAAGAGGAAGAAATGTATACCATGATATCTTTGAATGTGATCAAATTATTTTAATTTGCTGATTTTCTGTTTTATTTCGTTCATAGTGAAAAAGGTTCTGAAATGGAGACTGTCCGTGATGTTCATCCTAATGCTGAGGAAGAGTGCTCAGATACAAATAATGCTGAGGAACACTTATCAGAGATGAATCATGCTGAGGAGCAGTTCTCAGAGAAGAATAATGAAGCAGAACAATTACCAAAGACAAATAATGAAGCAGAACAAAGCCATGATTCATTGTTAAAAGAAAGACAAGATGAAAGAACATTTTCAGACAATGATGAAAGCCCAGATTCTTTGTTAAAAGAGAGACAAGATGAAAGGACACCTTTAGATAGTGACGAAATGGAAGAGGGAGAAAAGGAAGACGAAAGAACAGAACAAGAGACTGCTGAACAATATGCAAAGATGAAGGAAAGAATACAAAAATCAAAACTGTACTTGGACGTTGAGTCTCATCAATGGCCGATCATTTACTCACCCGATTACAATATTAGCTTCCTAGGTTTCGAGAAACTGCATCCGTTTGATTCAGGAAAGTGGGGAAAAGTTTACAACTTACTCAAAGGTAAGTTTTGAATCTCTGCTGATGAACATGTACTTTTTGTGGAAGTGGTGTGGTCGAGTGGATAAGTCAGCGGACTGTCGATCACAAGGTACGCTGTTCGAATCCCGTCCATTCCACTAGCATCCTTTGCAAGATGTCAATCTGCAAATTTGCCGTACTCGACCCAAGTGAGGTGAATGGGTACCTGTAGGTAGGAAGCAATTCCTTGAATGCTGTGAGCACCTTTCCAGGTAGCCTACCTAAGCCGGGTAATAATTAGTGAACACTATGCGCTTAGAAACACCAAGGTGGATATAATGTATTAAGCGCTATATAAATGTAACTATTATTAACTATTATTATTAATACTTTCCAAGTCACCACATACTGTTTGAGTTTTCTCTCCTCAGCTTGCAAGTCTGGTTTGCTCTGAAGTTTTGGTTACGTTTACAAACATTTGGATATATGTTTAGTAAAGTAGATACTTTTAATACAAAGGTTGGTCATTGCTTGTACGTGCACCAATGTAGTACGATTACCTTTGCTTTAGTCAATCTCCTTTATAATGCTCAAAACATTTACAGAATTTCTTCTTGGGAGTATACTTGGATCAAGACAAAATACCCTAGATAACATTCCATGCCTAATGGCATATGCACTCATCTATCATAAGACTTCAATATAATCAGATAAATAGAGCAAATTAGAAGAACATGAATGTAGTTGAATGTTACACACATTTGTATTTCAAAGTAATGAATAGTTTTGGTGGGTTAAGAAAAACATTTGGCCATAACCTCTATAAATTAATGATATGTGTTAAAGCTAGTACGAACTAGCAGCCTTGTATAGCACAACCTGAAGTCCTCAACTACTCGATTCTGCCCTGATTCCTAACCCATAATGCAACATCCTGAAAGTGTATTCTTATAATTCAGGCCCATTTGAATGAAAACACACTTTTTCACTAAATGAATTCACACCATGATAATTGTGTTGCCAAGTGCCAAAACACATACTTTCCCCCACAAAACATTTTAGTTTTCAAATACAAATTGAATTGTAGGTTAATTTTTACACCGTTATGGTAATAGTTATCTCAAAGGTATACATATGTACTTTAAGACTAGCTATTTATAACACACATTCAATGAGAGTGTTGCTCAGTTCGCTCTCGCTTTAAATGAAATGGTAAGAGCCCTCAAACTTGTCAAACTTTTGTTTATGGTTACTTTTTATTTTAAATTATAAGCAGTTTTCAAATTTCAAAAATATTTGATGTATTTAATTAGATCTGAAATATAAAATGACTCATTAGATGACATGAAATTTACAAGTAAATAATGAGATGAAAGAATGGGGTCTAAAATTGTCATCTGAATTTGTATTGACACTGAATCTGCCAAATCTTTGCAGATAATAGAAGGCACATTGTACAAGATAAATACTGTTTGTAATCTATGTTAGGTTCAAGTCATGGACCCTAATTCTAGAATTCAGATTTTTTTTAAATATAAACGGGGCTTATCAAATTTATAGGGTAAAACACTTGATCCCGGTTTCAGAAATGAGGCGGAGGGTTCGGAAAGTAATTATAAGATGGACAAGGTTAGTGTTTCACCAAGTTGTTAGTAAATAATTTGTTCGTAAGGTTGTTTGTAATTATTACAAACAACCTTACGAACAACTGGTGATTAGTTATTATGTTAAATGATTGAGAATGTGATTGGTACAGCAGGCAAGAACATGTTCCAGTTGTTCGTAAAGTCATGCGTAACTTTAAGAACAATTTCGTGAAATTGGACCCTTTACAGTATGTGTTGCCCCACAAAAAGGGAAGGCACACATTGCTTGTGCCCCTGCCTGTATGTACAACACTGGTGTATACATTAAATAAAGTATTCTTTGAAAAAGCATACATTACATTGTAAAATGCTATTGCAAACAGATAGAAGCCAATGCAGTGAACTGAAATTAAATAGTTAAAGTGGTATCTATTGTATTAGTAGGGCTTCCTTAAATCTTAAATAAAAGACAAACTAATTATCCTTTTTATTCTCTTAAATGTCTTATTTTCTGCAGGTGAAGGGATGTTTTGTGATGAGACGACAATTCGTCCTTTAGAAGCCACAGAAGACGATCTATTAGTAGCTCATACAAAGCAATACATCTCTCGTTTAAAGGTACTTTTTTATCCTTATTCTCTCTTGTATGATACATCTATCTCAGCTTGTAATTGTATTTCGTGTCAAAGAAAATATTTGCCTTGGCAGAAAAAACGTTTAAAAATCTGTTGGGATTGTGAAAGTAGAGGGAAGGAAACTGGGTTGCACAACTCAAGTCGCACAGTGACATAATTTTGGTGTTTCCCCTTAAATACTGGCAATTTAAAATGACTTCATCATGTATTCAGAAGAAATGCAACACGCACGCTGTTGTGTGTGACGGAATGTGTGTATACTATGCACAGTAATGAAATTTACATGTAGCTATTGCATTTCTTTGTGCCTTGCTCCAGTTTATGTGATGTTATTAAATATTTCAACAAAGACAAAATTTTCTACATGGTTTCATACATTGTACCTTGGAGTTTATTAAGGTCAATCTTTGTCGAGATATGATATCCACTGCTATTTATATCTTCCAGCATACATGTAGGGAAAGAAAATTACATTCATGTAATTTACATGTCTACCTTAATTGCTACCAGCTAGCAGTGACATTTACTATAATTATTAATGTAATCATTCAACATCCATGTATGTAGGTTGTAGAAAATGATCCATTTATGGCTGGAAAGCCAATTCAGTTTTTTATCATTATTTTGAAAAAAATTGAAATGTACACATGTAATAATCGTGTACAATGTATTACAATGTATATTTTAAAAATCAGTCACAAATATTTTCCCTCTAACATAATTGTAGTATAATGCAAACTAATTTATCAACATGTTTGGCATCTTATGCTCTTTCAGAAAAAGGATTTACATGTACCGGTATCAAGAAATTGTACCACTTTACATGTATTTCATTTTTAGAATTGTCAATTTTGATTGATGTTTAAAACTAATCCTTTCTAGTTAAAAATCAGAAAATACCCAAACCCTTTTGCATGTACC
Organism: Paracentrotus lividus; assembly: GCA_940671915.1. Lineage (NCBI taxonomy): Eukaryota > Metazoa > Echinodermata > Echinoidea > Camarodonta > Echinidae > Paracentrotus > Paracentrotus lividus. The sequence continues at coordinate 48,496,945 of CALNVZ010002100.1, read as the reverse complement.
TACTTTTCAAAGGATGCTTCGATAGTAGGCCTACTGTCACAATTCTCATTTCATAGTGATATGTTTGGATGGTAAATGTTTGATTTAAAATCCTAGTTTTTGTTCGATGTTTCTTAATACAAAATTACTATGACCGTTTACAAATTCATGATTACTTTCATCACGTGTTAAAATCAAATGTATATTCTTACATCTAGTATCTTCTCTGCACCTTTTGTTTTTGTGTTTCTTATCTTTTCTTTCAAATATATTTCATTGACTATATATCTAAACTCTGTCATTTTGCACTTGCACGAGGGTGAGTCCTAGAGGTTTAACAATATGTGGGGTTGGTTTGGTTATAACCTTGCATGTTATAGTCATCATAGATGATTGGTGATGTTGTTGTGAGAAATCTATCTTAAAAGTAATGACATATGTACTTTTCTGCGGCCACTATATAACATCCTCCTGGCAAGCGACATGTACTTCCTCATGACTCCTCCTCCTTTTCCTCCCCCTGTTAAGGCCTCGTCACACCGAGTCCGGTCCGGTAACCGGTACGGCAAACCGTCTCAAATCGCTCCAAGAGCAATCCCATAAAAACCGTGACCGGTTGCCGTTCCGGCTAGTACGGCACAGCCCGTGTTTGTTGTGACAAGTCTCATTGCAATAGTACACGGCCGATTCATTTAGACCATTTTTGCCCATTGTTGAACCGGACCGGGCCCGTGCCGTGACCCGGACCGGACTCGGTGTGACGAGGCCTTTACTCTTCCCCTCCCCTCCTCTGTCCTCCTCCTCCTGGTTGTCCTCACCTCCTCCTGCCCACTTTTTACCCTTTTCTCGCCTCCTCTTCCTGTTCCTACTCCCATCTTTCCCTCCCCTCCCCTCATCCTCGGTCTGTTCTCGCCTCATCATGTACTCCTCCCTTTCCTCATGTTCCTCTCCCTTCCTTTTCCTTCCCCTTCCTATTCCCCATCCTCTCCCCTCCACTCCTCTTCATCCTATTCCTCATCCATCACCTCCTCCTTCTGTTCATCCTTGCATATCTCCTGACCTCGTCCCTTCCTCTGTCCCCTCCTCTTCCCTCTCCTTCCCTTCCTTTCTTTCCCTTCCTATTCCCATCCTCTCCCTCTCCTCCTCATCTATTCCTCATCCCATCACTCCTCCTTCTGTCCATCCTTGCATTCCTCCTGACCTCATCCGCTTCCTCTGTCCCTCTCCTCTTCCCGTCTCCTTTCTATTCATTCCGATCCTCTCACCTCCACTCCTCATCCTGTTCCTCCTCCATCACCTCCTCCTGTCCATCTTGCATTCTCCTGACCTCGTCCCTTTCCTCTTGTCCCTCCTCCTCTTCCCGTCTCCTTCCTACATGTATTCATTCCGATCCTCTCTCCTCCACTCCTCATCCTGTTCTCATCCCATCTCATCCTCCTTCTGTTCATTCTTCATTCCTCCTGACTTCACCCCCTTTCCTCTTGCCCCTCCTCTTGCCCTCTCCTTCCTATTTATTCCTGATCCTCTCTCCTCCACTCCTCATCCTATTCCTTATCCCCTCCCCTCCTCCTCTCTGTTTGGTCCCCCCTCCTCATGCCATCCTCTTGCCCATTTTCTCCTCTTCCTCTTGTTTGTCCTCTCCCCCTCCTGCCCTCATCCCTCCTCACTGTCTTTGTGTTCCTCATCCCCTCTTCCTCTCCTCCCCCTCCTGATCCCCTCTGCCTCCCATCTCCCTTCTCTCCCCTGCCTTCATCCTCCCATTACCATCTCAGAAAACAACAAAGATTTTTAAAAATACATCAGCTATTAGTACATGTAGTTCATGTACATGTATACTGGCTACAAGTATCTTTTTTACTTCCAGGTACCCCACTTCAGTACATAATATACAATATATTCATATGTCTAATTTCTATTTTTTTTTAAATAAACATAACACAATTCTCATCTACTCAAGTGCAGAATTTCTAAGATATTGTTCTTCTTGAATAAATAATCCATGCATGTTTTCAAACACCATTGTCCCATTGTAGTAAGTACCTGTCTGGTGTTATAGACCATGACAGATGAGCAGTCAAAACTATTTCTGCAGGAATCTGCTTCAAAAATAATAGTTTCCTCCACATTGTGAATGAGTCCATTGACCGATCTGTACATGTACATTGTATAGCATGAACGCTTGACAAGGAATACTCTTTATAGAATTTTAGAGTAGATTTACATCTTTCTCTCATTAAAACAAGTATAGTGTACATGATAGTTGTAAAATGAATGAAAAGAGGTAGGCGACATTCATAGCTTGTTTTCTTAAATGTAGATCTATGCATTTTGTTTGATACAGTGTAGCACTGGTGTTGTTCATCTTTCACAAAATCTAAACTTCATGAGTCATTCCAACATTTTCTGAGACATTTTTTTTTTATGGTGGTGGCTGATTTATTTCTGTTATTATTTTTTTCTTCAAATCAATAATACACTTGAGAAATTGTGCATTTTTACCCTGTCTTAATTACGCATCTCCCATGGGCTCTTCAATGCAACATCCACTCACCAATGCAGAAGGATATATCAGAGGGCTTTCCTAAGGTACACCTTTTATATCCAATTCCACCTCTTAAAACGTTCATTTCAACTATCTTGTAGACTGAAATCCTATATTATTTTCTAGATTTATAATGTTATTGTTTGGTTATTTTGTTTATATTATTCATTTACAGTACTTTTTTGTTTCTCTGTATTGAAATGTAATATTACTTACATGTAGTTTAGATTTGATATTTTACCATCCTCATTTCTGTGTCATTTTTATTTTCATTTTTATTTCATTTATCCATTTTTTTGTAGTCTGTATCCTTAGTAAATATGTATGTTGGAAAGCAGGTTAGTTTTTTTTTGTTTTGTTTTGTGAGGTTAAGAAACTTAATTGTAATATCAACTATTTTCTACTTATTTACACCATAAGAAATTCTATTCAATGAAAAACAATTTAAGTGATTTGATTTTTAATGCAGGCAGGTGCTATGATTTCTTCAACTCTTAATTTGAGTATAAAGAAGCGGAAAACAAGACTTTGCACCTGAAATCTGACAAGTTGATTTATTCAGATAATTTGTCATTATGGTCCATTATTACATGTAGCTCAACATTTTTTCTTTTTGGCTCAAATTAGCTTTTTTTTTCAGATCTGTAAATACTGAAAGTGGCATTTCATAAAGCAATCCAAAGCTTAATCCCCCAGTACTCTTATATTTTCTTGTGCTTTACATTATTTTGATTGAATTTCTTTTTTAAATATTCTTTCAAAGTTATTAGGAAGTTTGTATCAGATTGATCCATTGATGCATTCATTCACATTGGTATGCAAAAGTAAGAATTAGAAGTACTTAGTAAATTCAAAAAAGCCCAAATGTCTCGACTGACAAACCGTAGACATATTAACACCCCAAATCTCCAATTTGAAGATTTGAAAGAGACCATTAGTGACACTTAGGAGACTACTTGAGGTTCCAGATGCCTGATCATGTGTTTAGAGGAGGGGTCATAAAAGAACTGGTACAAGAAGCTATTTTCAGGAGAATTAAATAAATCCTTTGAAATTCTATTTATGTCCATGTTTGGCAGGTCTGACTCATGCTATTATTATTTTTATGATAGTATCTCTTGTTTAATTTTCTACTGTGTTCAGACACAAAATGTCCATATGGGGTCTGTTAAATATCCTCTAAGAAACAATGTTGATAAATAGAGAAACTGGAATCGAGGTTCCACTTTGATTACATGTACATGTACTGCAAAAGATAAGGTGGGATAAGCAAGAATCCAGGTATAGGAAATTTGGGTGTTTGGACTAACAAAATTTCAAAGCATTTGCAGCCCCAAACAAAATGATAGCAGTCATGAAGAATCAATAGATAATCTGAAACTATCTACAAGGTAATTCCAAACATGTATCCAATAATGAAAACATTCTCGTGATACCTAAATTGACCTTCGTACAGTCCCTCTCACTATATTATGTCAGATATTACCTCTGTATCGCAGCTTATTATGAATAAAATCAAAACAGGCATGTATCTTTCAGCAAAGTGTAATAAGGCTAACCCTTCATGGATTTTGAGCATAATGCACCAACGCTCAATTTTTGCCACATCACATGATGCTAATTCACTTATGAAAGTCATATAGGCTGATGCGTTAATATCCACAAGACTTGATTAATTCCATAATTCAGGGCCATTTCTAAAAATTCTCTAATATATATGTCGAGTTTTAGGGTAGAGAACATGTAGATATTTTTGGATGTCCTTCGCTATCGTCTCGGAGAGCCAAAACATATCAAATGTCATTTTTAATGTTTATTCATAATTTCCTTTGAAATCAATTCAATATTAGAAATATTGTACTCATTAATTTTTTGGCCCCCCCCCCCCACATCTACAAGATTATCATTAGTTAATGAAAGATTAAAATTACACTCAGTTTGATTTGTTGCACCTTTTATTATACATGTACATGTATGCGTGCAGCTAGCTGATGGCAGAATTAAATTGCGCTGCAAAATGCTTTGATAAGACAAAATATGGAAAACTTCAACTTTGTAACAAACTTCAATTGCCTGAACAAAAGTAAGATGAATATGTTTGAAGGGGTATCTAAATGATAATTGTAATATTTTATGATCAATTTTTGTGGGATACATGAAATATTGTTACTCGCTGAAGAAAAATATTGGACGGGTCATATAGAAAAGTCCAATTTCTCTTTAAGGTCATCCAATATTCTCTAAATATTTATAGTGTTCATAAATTTTGAATTTCTGGTAGTCAACAGGATACTTTTTTTTCTCTCTTTCATTTCAGCATTATATAAAGATTTTTATGTAGGATTGGAAAGAGAAATATTCCTGGGAAAGAAGACTAGCATTGTGATGAGTGATGGCCTAATTCGTTAATATTTAAATAGGCAATCCATTATAATGAATTTAATTGGTTTAGCTGCCTAATTCAATCCAGCCATATTACATTTTACGTCTATTAAAATAATTGCCCATTTTTATTACAACCAAGCAAGGGGGAAATCAGAATGCATTTATGATCTTCTGATATTTCTCATATTCATACATTTAGGCCTTCCCTGCAAAAAAAAACAGAAAAGATTCTCATCAACCCCAATATATGAATTCAGTGTAAATACAGACAGAATCTAGAATATATACATCTGTGCAATACACACAAACTCTGCATGTTTCTGCATCATATTTCATATCACGATGGTGTCGTGCCTGATAGCGATAAACCTAATTTGGAGTTTGCACGGAGCACACACTGCAAACACACACACACACACACCCTCACCGGTGCATGTTATTGAAGTGAAGAGCGTGATATTCCTAACGAATCCTAAGTGTTTTCATCCATATCACTTTTCACCTAGACTTTACCCCCCTGAGGTACCCTCAACATAATATTGCATAATTTGTCATTTGGGAAGAGCATCCATGGGGGAATTTAGAGTATGAAAACCGCAGAGATGTATACATGTACATCTCTGGCAAGGATATACATGTATCACTGTGTATTATATTCACTAATCTTTTGCAAGGAGGAATTATAATTGTAGAGAACCACAATTTAATGGTTGTACGTCAGTGAGTTATCTCTGTTTCATCTCTTCAGTTAGATACCTGTTGATAATAAATGTTAAAAAAGTATGGGTAATTGTGGATTGCTCAGATGCTTCGTATGACTTCAATTGAGTGAAAATACTCAAAAATTCATTTATCATTGATAAAATTAGAGTTATCAAAGAGATCTACAATATATAGCAAATTACTGTCAAAAAATGATGAAGCATATAAATCTAGGGAAAATATATGAATAGATTGTATTTAAAAATGTGATCAGAGTTTGGCAGCTAGAGTGATTTAGAATAAAGTGACGTATTGTGATATTTCATGTACTTCAATATAATTTTGTACTATAATAGATCAAAGTTAGACATTTTAATATTTGGGTGTAAACTGGCAAAAATCGATGGATGGGAAAGTCAAGCCAATTCAAGCAAATACATCTACATGTATTTCACATCCATCTATGCTTTGATTAATTGAATACATTAATAATTACACACTTTTTTTTCCTTCTAATTAAACTATTGATTGGATGAAAGCTTTTAAATAATCATGACACTAGGAAGAAATGATTTAATGAGTTCATCTCTTTAATATGGTATTTCTATAATCTATTGTGTAAGCACTTTATATTGAATTTAAAAATATAAACCAAATTTTACTGTATTTTCCAAAATAATTATATTTTTCCAAGAGAAAAAAAAATCACTTTACTGTAAAATCTACAGTAGATGTACAACATGGTACATGTATGTGAGAGTACCTCTAAAATTAAAAGCTGTTAAAAAAAAATCAACTTCAAGTTGGAATTCACCTTTAAAGGTATTAGAAAGTGATGTGCAGAACTCTGTATCTGTTCATTTTCTTGTAATAATGCATATTAGGACAATTACAATTACCCCTAGGACATCTACCCCCAGAAGTATGGGAAGGGTTAGGTGGTACATTTTTGGTGGGGGTAATTGTCTAAGGGGTAGTTGTCCTTGTTCAGATTACTGTTGTTGTATTTCAAGTACCTTTGACAAGCTTGTAAATAATCTCACCAATTTGATTTCTTTATTGTTTGATTTCAGTGGAGTATTTCTGTAGCTGGTATTACTGAAGTACCCCCTGTCGCACTTCTTCCAAACTACATTGTTCAGAGGAAAGTCCTAAGACCTCTAAGATTACAGACTGGAGGCTCTATATTGGTAAGTTCTAGAAATGCTCTGAAAATGATAGTAACTTTACTATCAATGGTAACTACACGAGTGTGCCATGGTAATACTGCTCAACCGCCAGTCAAAATCTAGTATTTAATGATAAATTACTATTGATGGCAAAGTTATTGATGGCACAGTTATTATGATGGTAAGTTTTATACAACAGCACCCAGTATTAAGAGATTTCATTAAACAATAATATAGGGGACTTTTATTGCGCCAAAGCCACTTTGAAGAGTGCTCAAGGCGCATCCTCTCATGATGTGGCTTATACAGATTACTCTCATAAGGTACATACAGCATTCAAGGAACTTCTTCCTACTGGTGTGGCAAATTTGAAGATTAATGTCTTGCCAAAGGATGTTAGTGGGATGGACAGGAATTGATTTCAGTCGTGACTTATCCACTCAACAGCACCACCTCTAAAGTGAGGTACGTAGTATGCTCGGTCCCAAGCACGTCGTAATGAGAATGGACTAAAATGACGCTTCTGAGAAAATAAGGTACTATATATGTTTACTCAGAAGATCTAAATAGACATTTTCAATGTATTTGATGTAATCTGTCTACTAGTACTACAGAACTTCTATTCTGATGCATACAGGTAAGGTACATTTTGTAAAGTAAACAACAGAGTCTAAATAACCATTTAATCTGTTGATTTCCTTTGTTGATTCCAAAACCTCCCAGCACACTACGATTTTAACATGAATTGTTTTCAAATCATTTTGAGACAGTTTCTTGCTCAATTCTTTCTAACAATCACAACAGTAATTTCTGTATAAAGTGGGAATTTGACCTACTACCCATAAATCAAAGAAAAGATTATATGATAATTCACCATGACATTATAATCAGATTCATACCAACTCTTATTCACACAGGCTGCAAAACTTGCTATGGAGAGGGGTTGGGCCATCAACATCGGAGGCGGTTTCCATCACTGTTCCAGCAAGCAAGGAGGCGGCTTCTGCGCTTACGCTGACATCACCTTGGCTTTACGCTTCCTCTTCCATCAGGGCACCATACAAAAGGCCATGATCTTAGACCTGGACGCTCACCAGGGCAACGGTCACGAGAGGGACTTCATGCAGGACAAAGAGTCCGTTTATATCTTGGATGTCTACAACAGGCATATATACCCAAGAGACGGATTCGCTAAAAGTGAGTTTGTTTGTTTTATTCAAATCTCTTGAATTTTTTATAAATATAAGAATTAAGTACTGGGCCGATATTCATAAAACCTTACTAAAGCTAGTTGTCAACTAATTACATAGGGAACGGTACACAGTTAGGTTATAACTGGGCTTATGAAGGTTTTATGAATATGGGCCCTGGTATGTAGTTGCTCGCAAGAAGTAAAAGAAGAGGTGGGCTGATTGAGGGGAATTACTATCAGTAATTTCCGTATTCAGGTGCTTTTATATGGAACGCTCTTCCAAATGATATTAGAAAAATTAAATCACGGAAAACATTTAGACAATCATATAAGGCAATTCTTCTTGTAGAATATATTCATATTTAATTAATTTCGTATGTAAATAGTGTAAATACTATAAAATATGATGTAGTAATTTGTACATATGTCTTAAATATGATGTAATAATTGGTACATATGTTTTACTTTATGTAAATGTTTATATAATCACAGTAAGCAAACTAGACGGGGCCAACCAAGACTAGCTTTAGCTATTTGTTGGCTCCATTTACCAAATGCATATTTATATTGAATTCTGTTTATGTATATTTTTTGTAATATTGGTAATAAATAAACACAATACAATACAATACAATCTTTATTCACAAGATTTTATTCACGCAGTTCATTATTGAGATTATAATGAGAACATAAATTCTTTTTATTATATTTTTTACTTCACAAACAGATAACCACAAACTTGTTTTGAGAATTTAAAAAGCCATATAACAGAAAAGAAATCAGACTGAAGCCATTCTTGATGGAAAACCAAATTGCTAACTATTGAATACCCACTGGCAAAATGCCAAGCACAAAAACTTTCTTCCAAAAAGAAAGGGGGAAAAAGTGAATGGCAAAAAATGTGTTTTTAGAGGTGTCAGAAATATTAGGATACTATACAGAAACATCCTTCTCGTAATTATCATTAGTTTACCAATGTGTTCTTCCTTTACAGGGGGTATCAGCCGGAAGGTGGAGGTCAACTATTTCATAGCAGATGAACAATATATGACATTAGTAGCAAGGTAAGTCACAGTCATATTATTATTCATTTGAAATGGTGATGGTTATCTACATGAATGGTTATTAATAAATTTATCATAAATTTGCATCATAATTATCATATCTGAGGGTTAATGATGGTATTATGAACCTTCATCTGTAACACGTTTATAGCATCGATTTTCTAAGATAAAATGAAAGAATTTGATAAAAGGGTGGGGGTAATAAATTTACTGCAAGTCAATATTACAATACTTTGTCTTTTCCCGTCGTTTTGATGTAGTTTTAGGAATAATATGTAGATTTTTTAAAAATGAAAGCCGTCCAAAGAGAGTAATGCTGAAAGGAATGTTCGACCTGTAATTTTAGAATTTATTTTCATCAAGAGTTTCTGTTTTCTAATCATGAGTGACTGTGTTTATCTTACAGTAACCTCGAGGCTGCATTGAATGAATTTGAACCTGACATACTGATGTACAATGCTGGCACAGATTCTTTAGAAGGTGACCCTCTTGGAGCCCTGTCCATCACCCCTCAGGTATGTATGTGGGGGTGGGGGCTGATTAGGCCCCACCCACCACAAACCTTTTAGGGTTAAAATCGAGGGCCCATATTATAACAGTCTTATAACTTATTTTTATAATCAAAATTCCCACTCATTACTATTCTTTAAGGGTAACTATGTATTTAGTGTCAGAAATTAATGAAAATTTAATTTGAGCTTGAATTTGATTTAAGTACTATTTCTATCACATACGCAAAAAATAAAGATATTCTCGTGAACACTATTTATTAAAAAATATACACTATTTATCGTCCAATCTATCCCAGGGAATAATCAAGCGTGATATGATGGTGTTTGAATTTGCTCGTGACCGACCTAAGCCTATTCCTATCGTCATGGTGACGTCTGGAGGCTACCAAAGAAACAATGCAGACATCATTGCAGCATCTATTCTCAATCTATGGAGGAGAGGACTTATATCATGTGCAGAGGCAGAAGAATTCCAAGGTAATAATTAGAGATTATTGGATGATCTTGAGTGGGATACGTAGAAATATTGTAAGAGCTGAAGAAAAATATTGCATGAGTCGAAGACGAATCTAATATTTTTCTTCAGCGAGTAACAATATTTCACGTATCCTACGAAAATTGATCATCAAATATTATAATTATTATTTAGATACCCCCACAAACATGTAAAATCATAAATTTGCCATCATTTGGTAGCAATCTCAATTGTAAGTGCACCACTGGCATAGCAATTAAGTTGTATTGAATTTGAAGTTTGCTCAAATCATTTAGCAGTTCAATTTGATTATGACATCATGTATCTGCATGCTCATAACAAATGCGCAAATAAAAATAATCGTACGCAGGGCAATTTGTCACTACAGCTGCATGCGCATAATGGTTTCATTGGTCAGTGATCATCTTGTGGGCGGGGCAAAATATTCATTAAATCCAATATTGATCATATTGGACTGTTTTCATAGGCATACACGGCACAAGGTACAATATACAAGAAAATCATGCAAATGAGAAGAAAGTTTAGGGCTCCGTCATGGTTCAGTGACTTTCCTGATATGCAATTTGAATCAAGATCATGTTAGTGACTATCTGGAGCTGTGTGTCAAGTTTCATGGAATAACTCATGGTAGAATGAACAATATTCATCAATCAATTTAGGCCGAATTTCACATTTGTCAGGCATTGATTGCCTCCTCCATTGACTTTATGTACAGGGCCAGAGGGTAAACAAAAATTGAAATTTGGCATATTTCCATTATTAATTTTTGTCTTATTTGACTGCGAGATATTTCATGAAACTGGGCATATAGCTTCAACTGATCTCCAACTAATAATGCCAAATGCCAAATTACGTATGTGATAAATCACTGAACCATGAAAGAGCCCTAAACTTTCTTCTCATTTGCAAGATTTTCTTGCATCTTGTGCCCACTGAGGCGTGAAACGTCATTATTTTGGTGCAAAAAGAATTAGAGGTACTCCCCCAAAACAATCGTTCTGTATCAGTACATTTGAATAAATGTATGCAGAATGCAGTGTATTGTATGATTTTCTTTTAAATCTGAGGGTGGCCCCAAACTTTTGGCCTGTACTGTATATTGTTGGCAGTTAAGTATTAACCCCATTTTTGTGTTAATTTACAGCTCAGCAACAACAATCCTCCTCAAATTCCAGACAATCGGAAGGTGAAGCGCCCTCAACGTCAACCTCTGATACTACTACTAGTGGTAGAGGATTCTTCCGATCGTTCTGGGGATTCTGTAAATAATGTTACTTTATTTGTCATTGATTCACTAATATTCATCATTTATCAGTACTTTGTACATCATGTACTTATTAACTTATTAACTTGTGTTATGTGCCATTTATTCTATTCACATCCATCTTGATATAACTTTTTTGAAAGTCATTTCTCTTTCTCTTTACGTTATATTTTTATCACCATTATATTATTTTGTTATTGTTGTTTTTTTAGTTCTTATGGCACCTTCATTCATAATGTGAATATTTATGCCATTTGGCTTGAGTTTTTATTAATAATGTTTAATATGGTCAATGTTTCATCCTTTGGTCAGTTTGGTAGAATGGACAGGATCTATAAAACCCTACCAACACTAACAACGTTATTCCATGTTTTCGTAGGGCTTAATATCTGTAGCAAAATGGACCAAATTTAGTATGAAAAATCAAAATTTTGATTTTATAACCGGTTTATTGATAGTGAGACAGGTATTTAAGGAGTGGTGTCTGTCTAGATTGTGCAGTCATTGGTAATTAAAATCATACAGAGTCCTGATAATGGCATTGCATTTAGAGAGAAACAGACTCAAAGCATTGTTTCTGAGGTTGTTCCTTATGCGTAAAAAAACCCAGCTGTATTTGCTTAATTTGGAGTTTTTTAGCCATTATAAATTCATCTAGCTTTCATATTGGTTTGACTGATATAATTTGCTTTTGTTTGATTATGATAGCAAAAACGACAACATAAGCATATAGCTAGATATAGAATACATTTTTACTTTATCATAGGTTGTGTTAAAACTAAGGAGCACTATAAATAATACAATTAACCTTGCCTAAGTCAAACTAATAATAATAATAATAATAATAATAATAATAAGTCGTCGATTAATTGCTCAAGTGGAAGGCCATTAGTGATTATCTTCTCTTCATTCTATTGTTTTTAACCCTTCATAAGTCAAACTTTTGAAGTCAAAGCTATTTCTTCATTCCCTACAGATTCGATTTGGGCAAGGTTGACTGTATATTCATACTAAACCATCATTTTAAAAATTGGCATCGTATTGGTTTGTGTCATAATTGCTTTAAATAACATATCTCTTTCTGACTCACCAGTTGCTTAAACTGTCAACATTCATAATTGGTAACATTTTAAAGTTGGTACTCTGATTATCAGGATGACACATGACATAGATATTGAAGAATAATTTCAAAAGAATTTTCAAAAGGTACATTGGCTGTTCAAAGTATCAAATTGCTTTGTCTTATTGATGAATGTGATATTGTTCAGATGCCTAGCTTTGAAAGATTATACCAGTCTAATTTGATTATAATTAATTAATTGTGTCATGGTTCTTTTGGGAATTATGGAAACATAATTAAAAAGTACTATTATGATAATTCCTCCAGTATTTTTTTACCAAATTAAATTTTACATGTGCTACATTTACATTATGTGCTTAAGAACAAAGGTACATGTAGGACTAATCACTCTGTAACAGCAACTATTATGGTGTAATTGGGAAAATTTTTAAATGGGTAATTTATTTTGTTTTTGTTTACATATTTTTATTCCATTATTTACTATGTTGTGTTTAACCAGGGTGTTCTGATCTGTGGCTTGAACACAGTTCTACAAGGGGCCCTGCCTGAAATAATCACAATCTCAGAAGTCACTAGAATATAATTTAATCAAACAGTCAAATAATTAAGTAGAAAATAAGAAAATTCAAAATAAACAAATGCAATATGATTAAAAATTGTGTGTTTTATGAGTAACAAAAGAAAAAGTATTACATGAAATTGTTTGCTTGATTGTGACGCATCCCTTCCTTTTTGATATTTTTTATTTGATATTTAGGAGATGATTGCAGATGACATTGGCAGGTAATGAAGCATGAGGGAATTCTAGCGTTCATAATCGACATTTTCATTAAAAAGGAAGGAATTATTTTGCTTGGCAAAGCATGCACAACTCATCACATTGCTTTACGAAAATGGCTGTTTTACTTCCTTCATATTATCTCATTTGATTATAGTTATTTACCAAAATGAACAAAATGAAAGAGAACTCTTACATATTGCTTTCGGTATTATTTATTATGAATTGCATTTTGCTTGAAATATGATTATTTCTTCCATCATCGGGCGATGTGTTATCCTTTAATTTCCATTTCAATTGCCTTATTGTATTGCCTGAATGGGAACATTATTCTCCTTTGTGCTTTCTTCATTTGAATGGTAGCATTATTAAGCTAAATTCAAGATTTGAAAAACTGTGATATCTTGCCTTTAAATATTTACTTGCTCCCCGTACTTCCCCCTTTCTTCTTAGCTTCACCCATTCCCGTCTAACTACACATAAAATGGAAATGTTTGGCCTATTAGATCCTGAATATCTTAGCAGAAAATTAGGGTTTGTTGCCTTATATTTCGTGATATGCATTTTATAATCCATGCTCCTGCTTTTCTTTGAAAAAAAAAATAGTTGCTACTAGTCATGCCTTAGTCATGCCTATACAGTCTGTGTCAAATAAAATGGTACAAGTGGAAAACATCTTTTTATAGTATGAAGATTAATCACAACCTGTTATTGCTTGATATTTTCAAAAAGCAGGAAAATCAGACTTTCTTCTGCAATTTTTTTCATCACATATGGTGATGTAATTTTTGAGATATGACTAGTTTTCTACAATCAAGAAATATCAATTTTTCGCACGCCGTCCCATGCCTTTCTGTAGGTTTTACGTAATGACCATGAATTCATCGCTCCAGAACAATAGAACTGCACAATTTCGATTTGTTACTCGTCGCACAAAAATTAGCATTACTTTTGTTTTAAAAAAACAAATTATACAGAACAAAGCGCATCAGCAAGGAAAATCTTTTGACTTTAATTTGGTACCATATACACACATTATTTGAAAATATTTCACACCTAAATTATTTTTGCCCGACTGTACCATTTTTTTTTACACAGACTGTAGATATGAGAGAAAATTTTAAAAACTTTGTATTTAAAAAAGCTATATGCATTAAATACCGTAAGACATTAAGGTCCCTTGATATAGATGGTATTTGATGTTATACATTTATTGTAGTTTGATGCATAATGATCATTAAATGAACATTTAATTCAATACAGATTTTGAAGACTTTCATTCCAAAAGGGACTAAATCTATTTTAATGAAAACTAAATTATTGATATTGGACTATTGTTCATTTAGGTGAATGTACCTGCATTTGAAGAAAAGAACAAAAGTATGAATCTAAGCCTCTTTTCATATAACTTTTTCCAAAGATGCCTGTACAAAATATGGGAAACAAACATCCGTTTTTCTGAAGTTCCAAAAATGTGTTCAATCTCTTTTGAAATGCAACTTTTCATTTCATGTAGTTTATTAATTCTGTACACAATGATTTACAGTGAGCTTATGGTCAGTATGGTGTAGTGTTTAGATAATTCATCCATTTTTTTTTCTTTCAAGATTTATTGAAAATGTGTATAGATTATGTTTTATTCATTATTGTCCCAATATAAGAATTTCATTTAAAACAACTGAAAAAAGCTTTAATAGTAACAAAAATCAATATAAAATTCAGTTGCCTATATGGATAACTATTGTAATGTTTATGAGTGTCAAACTTTTGATCATGCAATTGTATCTGATCATTTAATTCAGGAAATGTTTATGACTATGTTTTAGCTATTTTACAACAACTGTTATAATGTGTTACATGTAATATTTCAATGGAACTTTTGGAAAGAGAACAGGAACAAATTAGTTCCTGCATGAATTGTCATTTTAAAATATTCTTTCATAAATCATTTTCTTTCACATGTTATGTGTATTATGTTAATGTGCAATATAAAAAGAAATACGAAATCATTTTTTTTTTTTTTTGTGTGTGTCAACATAGTTGCTGCATGTGTAGAGATCTAAATAATGTGATATAACACCACTGCTACCAGAAAAAGGGATATCTTTTACATTTATTTAATGTATATGTTACAGTTTTTGTTTATGACGAAAAAAAACCCAATAAAAACACATGATAATTTTGCTTATTATAGTACCAAACACTTACTCTATCAGAAGTCTCTAAGTGCACTACAATATTATGTGGCAATATGTGATTCATCATTGAACAATATTTCTATCTCCTCTTTCTCTCACATATATTGTACATACACCAGTCCCATGTGTGTGTGTGTCTCTCTCTCTCTCCTCTCTTTCTCTTTTTTTTCCCCCCTAAACCCCTCTCTTTGCCACAATTGTCAACCTCCTCCCCTCCCCCCTCCCCCCAAATTCAGTGTTCTCATCTTTTTATCTGCTTCCCTATACTTTCTCTCACTTCCCTTTATTACCAGAAATCCTTGAATTTGCATTTATTTATTGTTGTTTTTTGTTTAAAGACTGTAAAAGTTTAAATGAGATTATTATGGGAAATATAGAGAAGAGTCCACTCCTGTTAAAATGAGCATGGATACAAAAATTGTTTTTTTTTTTTGTTGTGAGAACGAGGCCATTCCCCTGGTCCCAGCTTTAAATTTATTTTTAATTTATGTGGTCTATGACATCTTCAGTAGGCCTATGTACAGTCCGTGTAGAAAAAAAATGGTACAGTCGGGAACAAAATTATTTAGGTATGATGCGTGTATGTGGTACCAACTTAAAGCCAAAAGATTCTTCTTGCTGATGCACTTTGTTTTGTATAATTTTCGTTGTAAAACAAAAGTTATGCTAAATTTTGTGCGGCGATAAGCTTATCAAAATTACACACATTATCCGTTGTTCAGTGTGCTGAATTCATGGCTATTATGTGCGAAACCCATAGAAAAGCATGCGCAAATTATATTTTTTCTTGATTATAGAAAACTGGTCATATCTCAAGATCTACAGCACCAAAAGGGATGAAAAAAATTGCAGAAGACAGCCTGAATTTCCTACTTTATGCATGGATTCTAGAATCAATGCTTTATGGAAATATCAAACACTTTCAGAATGTGATTAATTTTCATACTTTAAAAAAAAATTTTCCACTTGTACCATTATATTTGACAGAGACTGTATAATGAGATTAAATTATAACGAGATACATGGCTTGGTCCTAAGCACTTTGTTCAAACGGGAGTGGATTATATATGAATACAACTGGAATAGTTAATTTAAATCTTAGAGAATAATGCTGCTGTTGTAATTTGTTGTATATTAGAGTACTCATAAATATACTATTACAATACCTGTATTTCTAAAATTTAATATATGTATTGATGCTTTTTGAGATACAATGTTCTTTAATTTTATTTTTAATATGTACAGACTTCTGCCAATATATATGTTATAAAAAGATGATTCAATAAATTATACATATATTGATTTATGAGAAGCAAATGGTGTACACATGTTTGTGTATTATGTTGTAAGGTGTAAATGAAGAGAATATGTGGGTATTTGGCTGTCATAATGAGAGAAAAGGAGAAAGGGAAATTTAAGGGCCTGTCCCACAGAAGGCGATCGTTGTGGCGACAATCTGCGAACTACCTTTTAGTACCCATCGCCACCATGCGCAGGTCCAATCGCCTATAAGATCGTGAATTATCGCGTCTGTCGCTAACAAATACGTAGCAAAATTTTGTTCGCCGCTGGTTTCTCAACAAGTTAAACAATAGCCGGCGTCAGTTTGGTTGACGTCAATGACCGTATCCTGTCTTCTCTAGTCGCGACAAGGTGCTATCGCAGATTGTCGCCAGATAGAACTTGTTTAGCACAGCGGAACGGCGGCCAGTTGTAGGTTGTCGCGCTCTAGCGTACGTTGCACGCATCGCTGAATCTAACGGCCAGTGAAATTTAAGCCGCTACGACCTTTGTCGCCACCTACATTCACCAAAATCAGGATCGGCCTCCTATTCAGATACTGTACAGTCGCCGCTAATTTTTGAAATTTTCAAAAATCACTCACGACCCAAATTATGATGCCCGACTGAGAGGACTATCACGACCCTAAAGGCGACAGGCCGCTATCAGGTAGAAAACACTCGATCGCCTGTGTCAGTCACAAGGATCGCCACAGTGCGCAAGTTCATATTTTGGTTGATTTTAAGCTGCGACAAGAGAAGTCGAGCCGCGAGATGCGCGAAGGTCGAGGCTATTGTATTATCGGATACAAGCTATTGTAAGGCTATTGTTTGCGTGGAAGCAAGTCGTTGTCGTAGCCTATCGTAGACGGAGTCGTAGATACGCATGTGATTTTCGGTCACCTACGATTCTGACACGATTCTGGCAGGTTCTATATGCATAGGTTGTCGCCACAACGATCGCCTTCTGTGGGACTGGCCCTTTAGGCTTAAAAACAAGAAGCCAAGCAAGAGAAAGGTATGAAAGGGAATTGTAATAAAGAGAAAGAGAGAGAGAGAGAGAGAGAGAGAGGGGGGGGGGTTGGATGTGCAACTGGACAAAATTTAATAAATATTTCTAAGAATGAAAAATTCAAGAGGAGCAGAATATGTAGTAAAAATTGACAACAGCAAAGAGTAAATTGAAAGTCGCATACCTGTGTGCAGTATATAGCTTTTGAAAAGTTTGGAAATAATGGTTTGAAAAGAAAATATAAAAAAAAAAAAAAATCTTGTATACAGAAAGGTTCATACTGTACTAGAGTATTATAGGAGATAAAGATACCAACGTTATTTTAATAGATGAAGCATATAAGCAGGAACGGTCTGTTACTGATTTTTGTTCTTGTTTTTATTTTTTTTAATTTTTTTCAGTTTAACAAATAAATAGAGGTCTGCATGTAGGCTATTTTACACAGACTGTATAATACAGTCTGTGTAAAATATAAAATGTTAAAAATGGTACAACCGGTATAAAAATAATTTGGGTATGTCAAGTCTCCTGAAATGATATGTATACTAAATTAAGGATAAAAGATTTTTCTTGCTGACCCCTTCCCCTTTTTGTTGATGAATAGTTTGCTTTTGTGCGAAAAAAAAAAAAATTCGCAATTACACGAACCCCTTTGTTCGTAAGCTTATTTATGTTATGTTTGAAATCTATATAGTCCTACTAGCTATGGGCGTAAATCTATTTTCCTGATCGTAAAAAAAGTGATCATATCTCAAGATCTTCAGAACAAAATGAGATGAAAAAGGATTGGAGAAGAAAAAAAAAGAATGTTTTAAGGAAATACCAACAACATAGTTATATCAAGTTGCAATGTGAGAGTAAAAAAAAAAAAAAAAAAAATCGTATAGTCTTGGTCTCCCCATGGACGTATCACTTTTAAAGTGCTACGTCCATGGTCTCCCCGAGGATCATCCAATCATGGACGTATCTCTTTGTATAATAATAATACCTGCGACTTATAAAGCGCCATTATCCATTATGTTTAATGGATCATAACATTTTCTCTATCCGTCATCCATTTCCAAATTATAAGCTATAATGATTTAAATAATTAAAATGCTATGCCTTAGTGGGAAATCATCACATACACGAGTCATGTGATGCAGGCCATTATGATTACAATTATCACGTGCGGGAATGAGGGGTTTTCCCGCCCCATTCCGATCCGATAAAAATATAGGAATCTTTTTTCCATAACGTGAATTTGTTTTTCTTGTAGATTAGAATTCTTCTATCTGATTTCTATGAGACAAAATAACAAAATACAGTGTTGGTCATAAAGTTTGTATATATGTGTTTGGCTCCGGCTTTTTTTAATTTCGTGAATTTGTTTGTCCTCTCTTTCACTTATCGCATGTTTCAGAAACCTTGCTATATATTGGCAGTTCCCCAAACCATCCCCGGAGATAGAAAACAAAAAAAGTTTGTCAGTTAAACCCCACAATGCCAAATTTTGCAATTATTCTCATTCTGGGGCCCTTTTTGTTACCATGCTAACCAAAGCCCCTCAGTCCTACCCTCGCTAAACATATCTGAGGAGTAAAGTTCATCGAAAGGTTTGTGGTTACAGGCTTAGGTATATATTGTCTAGTTAATCGTGCTTCCCGCATCCAGAGGACGGTAACGATTGCGATACATTATTATCATCATTTCTCTTTTATTTGGAAGCTCAAAAACAAGGTATTAAATACCCTTTTGTCAGCCTGTTGTAGATAAATATTCAGTTGATATGAAAACTTTAATTCCTCCAGTTGTAACTAGTTGTTGAATTGTTTGTTTATTTTATTATCATTTTAGTTGTTGATTTTTGCTGTTGTTTTATATATAGTGTCATGAAGTCTTTCCATAATACACTGACATAATGATTTAAATACCACCCCATCCCTAGTTTAAAACCATGAGCGTGGCTGCAAGATATATATATATTTTTAAATATCTTTAGGTCTAGATACAATGTAAATAAAGAAATAAAGAAGCTATAGCTTAATGAAAAACCTCAACTTTGCCTAAGAGCGGCAAAGTGTGAGTGAATTTTCATATTTTGTTTTCTTTCAACCTTTACAGGTATATTTATTGATCTAAATTATTTTAAATTTGAAATTTTACACACATCAATTTACATCAGGAATATAAAAATTACACATATAACTCTTTCGGCAAATTAAACAAATTAGGTTTTCCCTTTTTACACAAAATGCACATTTATATCTAATTAAACGTATCTTAAGTTCCTTCAGAAAGATCCACCATAATTTGGTTTTTCTTTCATCTTTACCACTTTCATTTCTAAAAATTATTATTTTATAGATTCTCCAAAAGGCTTTCGTGAGAATATCGTCAATATTATTTTCTTTATGCATTTTAAAAAAAGTTGGTATGTTGACTTTTATGTTAACATTGTAAACTTTTCTTATCAATTCTACTAACTTTGTTGGAATCAGATTGTAATGCATTTAAAATTGAATTTTTTAAATCTGTTTTCTTTTATGTCTTTCAAATTCCTTTTAAAAACCTGATTCCAGTCTATGTTTATTTCGATAATATTTTCCCGATACGGGGGATATTTATGAGCAATTTCATTTTTAGTCAAAATTTGATAAAACACTTTAATGGACAGCGTTTTTAATTCTCTCTTTTTTTTTTCTTTTTTTTTCTTTTTTTTAAAAACAAATATACAAATAGTTATAATTGGAATTGATAAAACATTACCTCGTTTCAGATTGTTTATCCAAACCTTTGGTATTGATATTCTTAGTTTGAAATAATCAAAGAAGGCATTTGCTTTAGCATTTTTTTCTTTCGGTCATATCTTTCAGTGTTGTTGTGGAAATAAAAGTTCCATTATCACAAATATCTTTTAAATAGATTATATTACTTAGATAAAATTCTTTATATAAGGAAAAGAGGGCTATTATTATACGTAATATCAGTAGCGGATCTACGGGGTGGGGGGGGGGTTAGGGGGTTTACCCCCCCCCCCCCTTGGGCTCCCTAAAAAAAATAAAAGAAATGGGGGGAGGGGGTTCCAAACTTTAACACACCCATTTAGTACTTCAACCTACCTTTAAGAATTGTAGAAATGATGACTAAAGTATGCATCAGATTGCACCATTTAAAATGTCAAATTGAAAAAAGCTCCCTACCATGGAAGGGGGGATACCACACCTTCCCCCTCGGGCGCTATGCGCCCTCGCAGTTCCTGGCTGCAAATTTTCACTCCGGCTACCCCCCCCCCCCCCTTAGCAAAAAGTTAGATCCGCCCCTGATTATATCACAGGATCTGTTGATCCGAATATACTGTTTACCTTTTTCTTTTATGTGTGACCATGCTTTCAAGATTTCTAGGTATAGAACAAAATGTTTTTGAATCATGTTTTGCCCAATTGTGCATTTTAAAAGTAATTCCAAACCTCCTAATTGTTCGAAATACATATTTTCAAAATCTTTCCAAATACCATCTGTTTCATCAAGTATTCTACTTAACCATTTCATTCTGAAACTAAGTGTCAAATTCTGAATATCAATCATTTTAATGCCTCCGTCTGAAAAATCTCTGCTAATTATAATTCTTTTCACTTTATCTATACCTTTGAATTCCATACAAAGTTATACATAATTTTGTTAAGTCTTTTTATGATGGAATTTTGTACCGGACAGAACATAATTAAATGTATTATCTGACTTACAACTACAAGTAATGTCTTAATTATGAGAACTCTTCCTATAATCATGATAATCGTAAGATTTCTTCGACGCCATAGTATTCTTTGGATTTTTTCTAATTTTGATTCCCAATTTAGTTTAACTACAGACTCCTTTTCGTTATATATGTAAACACCTAAATATTTGATACAATCATTATTTTGTCCAGTGAAGACCATATTCACCGAAATTCCACTCCTTTTTACTTGGGCTTAACCATGACCTCAGGGGCCGCGGATCCGGGGGAGGGGGGCTTGGGGGCTGCAGCCCCCCCCCCACTTTTTTCAGCCAACGTGTACAAAAACGCAAAAATGACCATACATTTGTGATTTTTAGCCTGTTCAGCCCCCCCCCCACTTTCGGCTCAGCCCCTCAAAACGCTCCGCGGCCCCTGCATGTTTACATTGTTTTATCTATATGATTAATTACAGGGCCAGCTATACAGCTCGAAAATGCTCTAATTCTTGTATAATATATTTTATTAATGATTTTCCTCGAAAAAAGATTGATGTGTCATCAGAATATTGTAAATTTTTAAACTCTTGATAAGTAGTATTTTTTCCAAATTTAATTCCTTTTATTTTCTTATTTTTTCTTATTTTATCTGCCATTATTTCAACACCCAAAATAAACAACAAGGCTGATAAAGGGCACCTTGTCTAATTCCTCTACTGGTCGTTCTCCATCCATTAAATAAACACAAAACAAAAAGAAAGTTCCCCCTATTTCAGATATCAATCATTTTTTAACCAGGAGGAATTTTAAAAATCTAATTATATGTCCATGTAAGGAATTTAATTAGCTACCATGGGAGCGAATTTTAGGAAAAATCATGAAGTCATGCTTCAGTGATTAATGGTTGAATGTAAAAATGTCATTTGTTGAAGTTCACAAGCCTAAAATCACAACTCTGATTCAATGATATCGGACCCATTTTCAGATTTTAAACAATTTACACGTCAGAATGTATGCATACGTGCTTCCTAACATATGGAAACGAAATTTGCGTCAAATTTCACGGTTGAGTGAGCATGCAGCAAACATTGCCCAAATTGCGATTTTTACTTCTTTGCCATGGTATAATCGATCAAATGTGAGGGAATTCCTGTTGTGGAAGTGTATGCAACCAATATCCATTCATTCCCTGTCTAATGAACCCATCAATCAACCAAAAAATAGGCCATTTTAGAATTACGAAGAGTCATTGTAGTAATAAAGCATCTCAATATCATTTTTTGGGTTTTATTTATATTCTTTGGGCACGTGCCAATGATCCTATGGCATTTATTTACAAATTCACGCTTCAGTGAGCACGTGAGACTGGAAAAGCCCTTTTCCACGTATGGACTAAAATTCAAATTCTTACTTTTACTGAATACAGTTCTTTTTGGGGAGTACTTTTGATTTTATTTTCACAAAAATCCCGATGTTTCACGCCTCAGTGGGCACAAGATACAAGAAAATCATGCAAAATAAGAAGAAAGTTTCGGGCTTCGTCATGGTTTAGTGACTTTTTGAATACGTAATTTGAATCAAGATCATGTTAGTTGGAGATCAGTTGAAGCTGTGTGCCAAGTTTCGTGACATAACTCACGGTAGATCGAATTAACAATAATCACCAATGAAATTGCCGAATTTCACATTTGTCAGGTATTGATTTCCTCTTCCATTGACTTTATGTACAGATGTTTAACAAAAGTTTAACAAAAGTGAAATTTGGCATATTTTAATTGTCAGTTTTTGTCCATTTGACTGGAATTATTTTATAAAACTTTGCACATAGCTTCAACTGGTCTCTAACTATATAACATGATCTTTACTCAAATTACGTATTCGAAAAGTCACTGAACCATGACGAAGCCCCAAACTTTCGTTTTATTTTCATGATTTTCTTGTATCTTGTGCCACGAGGTGTGAAACATCGGGATTTTTATGAAAATAAAATCAAAAGTACTCCCCGAAAAGAATTGTTATATTAAACTAAGAATTTGAATTTTAGTCCGTACGTGGGAAAAGGGCTTTTCCAGTCTCACGTGCTCACTGAAGTATGAATTTGTAAATAAAAGCCATAGGATCATTGACACGTGCCCAAAGAATATAAA
The DNA here is from genome assembly GCA_940671915.1 of Paracentrotus lividus. Taxonomy (NCBI): domain Eukaryota; kingdom Metazoa; phylum Echinodermata; class Echinoidea; order Camarodonta; family Echinidae; genus Paracentrotus; species Paracentrotus lividus. The sequence continues at coordinate 48,473,448 of CALNVZ010002100.1, read as the reverse complement.
TTAAACAAAAAAAAATGTTATTGAGATGCTTTAAATTCTAGTGCATAAAATTACTACAATGACTCTTCGTAATTCTAAAATGGCCTATTTTTTGGTTGATTGATGGCTTCATTAGACCGGGAATGAATGGATATTGGTTGCATACACTTCCATAACAGGAATTCCCTCACATTTGATCGATTATACCATGGCAAAGAAGTAAAAATCGCAGTTTGGGCAATTTTTGCTGCATGCTCACTCAACCGTGAAATTTGACGCAAATTTCGTTTTCATAATTTTTTATGTTAGACAGATCTAGCTACAATCCTTATTAACACTTTAAAAACAAAAACAAAAACAAACACAGCATTATATTACAAATAAATGACAGTGGTATATATTTATTGAAAGAGTACCTATACCAAGTTCAACTTATATTTTTTAGCAGCTAGGGGCCGCGGAGCGCTTTTGAAAGTGGAGGGGCTGAGCGGAAAGTGGGGGGGGGGGCTGCATCCCCCAGCCCCCCGGCTCCGCGGCCCCTGATAAGCCTAGGCCTACATGTCCAATCTATATTTGCAATATTTAGGATGGGGGTAAAAACATCATCTTTTGCTCTCGATTTTCTCAAAATTTGTGCAGTAAATAGCAAAAATATTTGTGAATGTTTGTGCTTTGTAATATTGTCTGATATTATTTTCAATCAATTAATATTGATCACAAAGTTCCTAAAATTGCCGTTTTGTCCGGACAAACAACCCGTCCGGACATACAACAACCGGGTATAAAATTTAGCCGGTGTTCAAGACGAGAATCTACACTATGGTTCCTGTTCATGGTTCACCTCGTTCGAATTTAATATTCACGGTTTATGTGTTCGAATAAAATAAGTATTCCATGTATGACTAAGCAAAACAATGAATGAAAGATTATTGTGTGGTTGTGACTATATCGTTTTGCAGTTCACTCTGGGGAGATACCTCTTTCTGGTACGAACATCAGAAATTTGTGTTCGCTTATCCTGTATTGACGTCTTCGGTGCCATAGCTCAACGCTTTACGGGGTTTAACAATGTAGCAGCGAAATATTATGGGGAAAGTCCGGTTGATGCACCTTGCTGCCACTCGCCTCTTCAAACGCCGACGGGGAATTTCGTACCAAAACCCCGAGTATGCTGGTAAAAATTACTCCATGAACACAATCGGGACGACACATGTAAGTACTATAGAGAGTATTGGTGAACAGTATATCTCTAAATTATTTTGATTTAATTGAATTTTACTAGTGATTTCATACGTTTGTGAAATTAATTTGTAGTTTTATTCGGCTTTGCTGGCTGCGAGATCATTTCCATACACTACAGCATACGGTATTGTTCGACGAGAGTGTTATGTAGCAAGGTTATGCAAGCCAAGCTACGGCTGGTCGGGTGGTGGTACGTGAGTGATTGGTGTGGACTGTGCTGTGGTTGTGTAAAAACAATGTTCGGTCAGATGTCGTTTTGCTACAATAGCAAAATGTTCTACATTAAAGTCTACAGTATAATTGATAGTAGGGCCTATAAACTTGTAAGTATGTGCGAAAGTAACCGGGCTTGGCCTGGCCTTGTCATGTAAAATTTGTAGAAAATTGATGAAAACAGCCGACAGTGATAATAAAAAAACGAATCGCGGCATAAAAATAATGTTACCGTACATGTTAGCTAGCACTTGCTGAACGAAAGGGGGAAAACAGTTAGATTCTGAGTTTGCCCAAACTGTTTAAAAGAGCTTTCTCGAGTCGGTGAGGTGAATGTTGTGAGATCAAGAACAAATGTGCACATTTTACACTAGTGGATTTATTCATTAACAAATAGTTATGACAAAGTTCAAGTCTCCAGAGCAGAATGAAATTTGATTGTTTAATTGTAAGCATTGTAATCACTTGTGAACTTTGCTTTTCTCTAGACATACAGCTTGTGGAATAGATATTGGACCTCTTTTCTATTAAGTTCCCATGCAGTTTGGTCTAATAATCATTTCCTAAGCTGTAGTTGATGACAGAACTAAGATGAATTTTTAAGTTTGAAGAAAGAAATAATATTCTCCATGTGAACTCCTGCTCATCTCTGATCCGGCCACACATATGGCTACAAACCTTTCTCGGGCTGGGCTGTACTGAAAAATGGCTGCCTGTCGCCATCTTGATTGCTGAGGAAACTTCTGAATAATAATTAGTGAAACCAGCTGTAATCCTACCTCAAAATAAATTAGGATAATCCAGAGTATTATTGCAATATGACTCTTCAATTACATATTAATAATTTTGTTTAGTAGAATTTGTAGACCCTTTTATGGAACATGCCTCCTTGACTGGGCTTGAGCTTGAAATCAACAATTCGATCTTTGTGCATTGAATTTCTATTGGGAGAAAAACCACCATTGTACAGCACTACAATATCAATTTTGAAGTAACAAGCATAAGTGTATGTGTAATGTGCATGTTACAGTGCAACAATATCTGACGTTTTCATAGTCATCATGTAGGCCTACTTGCAAATCTTTGTTCAGGAAAAAGTACTGCATCTATGGCTTTTCATATACAAAAAAAATTGTTTCATTACAAAAGTGTTTAAAATTGAGGGCTTAAAACCAGAATTATCTAGATCCATGATTTGACTTTGTCATATTCATGTTTGTTTGTGTGCCAGAACTGTTGTCCTCCAAAGACATTGGCAGTTCCGGCAATCAAATGTACATGGAATTTATAGAAATTGATGAACTTAAAAAATTGGACATACTGGTAAACGGTACTGGTTTTAAGCCCTCAATATGCAGGATAATATAATCTCTGGGCCACTATCAACCTCATTCATGTCATGTTTCTGAATGTTTTGCAATTACAAAAATGATATCTAAAATTTTTCGTTTCTGTTAAAATGCTAATGATGTTTACGTTTCCTTCCACAGAGCATTACTCTCAAGTCGCCAAGTTTATAGACCACCACATGTTGAAAAGGAGCAGACACAAATTAACAATTTGACCAGACAGAGTCAATCATGAGTAGCAATCATCCAATAAGTGAAAGTGATTCAGAGTGGGAGGACTTTTTACCACCAGGGCTTCAGAGCGATGCTTCTTCAGACTCGTCAGATTCCGATACAGCCGGAGCCCCGAAATCCAACAGAACATCATCTCTTGATGACAATGATGAGAACAGCCACAGCAGACATAGCTCAAAGACACCATCCATTCAAGGAGATGATTATCTCTTTGAGGATAACAAAGGAGATTCTATTGAGGACCCTAGTCTGACCCGCTCCTTTGTGAGTGTACCGGAAGGTCTGGAACCTACCGGTAAGGGGGGCGGTGATGGATCAGGCATGGGAAAGTCCACCAAGACGGCCACCAAGAGAAAAAGGAGGAAGAGTGGAGCTGGAGTAAGTCCAAGGAGAAGGAGAAAGAAGAAAGTGAAAGAGGACAATGAAGAAGGAGATGATGAGGGAGATGATGATGAGGAGGAGGAGGAGGAGGATGGAGATGGGTCAGGAAAGAAGAAGGGCAAGGGCAAGTCTAAAGGCAAGAACAAACCATCAAACAGAAGGAGAAACATCAAGTGAGTACATCTCTTTTCAAGAATATAACTATCCGTAGATACAATACTCAGAATGTACAGTGTGTGCACAGTTTGGTAGCATACGTCCTCATTTATTCACCAGGATTTCCATAATGACTTTATGAGAAGATTTTTTTCTGAAACCAATTTGTTTTTGGAAATAAAAAAAAATCCATGTTACGATGAAGTTAGTTTATACATGTAGATCTACAAAATATGTGAGCTATTTTGTCTGTGGGGTGCACAGTGGTTGAAAAGTTCGGGCCAAGTACATTTTGGATCAAGCATTTGTGATAAACAAAACAGAAAAAGAGTCTTTCGTCTTAAAGCAAATGTCACAATAGAATGATTTTGGGATTTCAATTTTTTTTCTGACAAAGTATCACTTCGAAAGGATGCTTTTAATGATATAAAAAGTTTAATTCGAACTTGAACTTGAGAAACCACTGATAGATAAACGGTACATATTAACCTAATATAATCTAAAAATATCCTGAATATTTATATATTTATATGTCATGTTCAATGTTTATCCTGATTAAGAAAAATCTGAAATGTTTTTTTTTGTTGCAAAAGACGTTGCAAAACAAATGGATACAGTCATTTTTCTCTCTGAAGTAAAATGATAAACAAAAAATATGTTTGCATGAGAACATGTACTCCATCTAAAGAACCTTTATTTATTTACAGATTGCATTATTGCTTCCCATCAAATAGTGTTGAATGTATTACTTTTTGTTACATAATGGCTCAGATTACAGTTACATAAGTTGAAGGGAGTTATGTAAGATATTCAAGGTTATTCAAGAGGAGACAGAGTAGTGTGTGTGCTATTTATATATTTTTCTTACTAATACTAATTTACTATGGCCTTTGTTGCTTTCATTGTAAATATCTACTATTTTTCTATTTTGTAAGATAATTGTTGGTCACAAGTTGGTGACAAATACATCATTGCTTGCATCCCTTATTGATTTACAATTTAGCTGTGTGTAAACTGCTACCCTTTCTTTTAGTTGGGTAAAAAAAAGTATTAGGTTATTGATTTTATATTTTGATTTAAAGGTCATTTCCAGCCTTTCCTTACTGGGCCATTAAAGAGAAATTATTTCATTTTTCAAATACAAAAATTTAAATTTTTTTTTTTATTACCACAATGTTTTTTTTAAAACCCGTCTTTAATATCATCGTGCTATGGAAACAAAATAATTCAAAATATATTTGTTGTTTTCCTCAAGTCTGTTATTGGGCTTGATGGTTCTAAAATTTTGTCTGACTGTGCAAACAATTTAAAGAACGCACTGTTAGTCATGCAGTAAAGTTACATGTACTTTCGTAAGAATTCTTCCTATGAAGCATATTATAATTCATCATTTTTTGCCATGTACAGGGATGTTTTGATTGTGCATTACAAAACAAATTTAAGAATTAATTTCAAAGAAAAAAAATAATATTTTGGAAGAATATCTGAAAATTATGCTTAACCAAAATTTAACCTTTAATCTCATTTCATTGTACAGATCTTTCTTAAGAGAAGATCAGTTAGATGCAGAAACCTTGGAGGCTCAGAGAGAAGAAGAAAAGAGGAAACAGAGACTGGAAGAAGAAAGAAAGAGAAGATTAGATGAACAGAAATTACAAAAGATAGAATCGTCAAATGCAATTGGTAAGTTAATAACAGCTAATAATAATGATATACAACTTGTAAGGGAAAAGATTTAGATTAGATTTAGCATATAAATAGGAATTGCATAGCACAGACATCTAATTTGAAAAGGACATATATTTTGGCGGTAAATATTTTTTGAACTCCTGTACAACATACATTTCTGTATGTGACTCTCAACAGAATTTCATTTTGTTAATGGCAAACACTTGACAGCATACTACAATTTCCTTAGTGAAATTTTATGAACCTTTCCCAATAAACTTTGAGACGGTGTCTTCCACAATTCAAACTCACGACTACAACATTAATTTTTAAAACTGCAGAACTTTGCATACAGGAACACTCAATCCTAATACACATATATACAAATCATATTTGTTCTTGTTTTGTTTCTGCATCATAGTGGAGAAATTACAAGAAGCTGTAGCGACCATATCAGCAGCCATCCCTGCCCTGACCTCGTCTGTCAGCCCATCCCTAGAGCCTGCTATCCCTGCAGCCGTTACTATACCTGTACCTATCCCTGTCCCTGCTGAGTTTATTGTGGTGGACAGTGGAAGTGATAGTGACAAGGATGCTAAGAATCTCAACAAACAAGGTAAAAACCCCATTTTGATTTGTATCTTTCAAGTACTTGATGCATTGCTTAAGTGTTATTTAGAAGTGGGGTTCATTTTTCTTCTTATTTAGCATATTTCACTTCATAACTATTCTCTATATCTATAGAGAGCACTGTGTGCTATTAATAGTTTTAAAATATACACATATCTTTTTGAGATAACTATTACCATTACAGTAGATAAATTAGCATATAATTTTATGTATCTAGGGAAAATAAAATGTTTGAGGGGAGATATTCTTGTTTTGCTACTGGGTAACTTAATCATTACACTGTAAATGTATTGAGTAGTGAATTAGTGTGTTATCATTCAACTGGGTCTGTTGCATTATGGGTTAGGAATCAGGGCAGAATTGAATAGTTACGGACATGAGGTGGTGCTACATGTATACAAGGCTGCTGGTACGTGTAGAGCGTTCCCAGTGACGTCATGTTTTTGTTTAATAGCAACGTTACGTGGCGGCCATCTTGGAAGGCATACAAATCGACTATGGCGACTGACAACGTACAGCCCACCATGGTTACGCATAAATCTATACGTATAGTCGTATACGTATACGTATTGCTGCACTAAAGCCAGGTTTGAAGTTACACGAGAATCTATACTGCACTTCTATAGCAAAATCATGGTAAATTTCTGTTCAGTTGTTGGTTGTGGTAACAGGGCAGGAAGAGACAAAAAATCTCTATCGGCTGCCTGCAGAAATTATGCGAGAAGGAAAAAAAACTCTGAACTTACTCGTGTAGCCTACACTGTAGGCCTACGACGAAGAAAATGGCTTGCTGCAATCAGTCAGAATTTCGAGCAATCAAAGAACATTCGGATGTATGCTCAAATCATTTTATTTCAGGTAGGAAATCGACATGTGTGATATAATAATTGTGTCTTTATCACAGTAATATGAACAACTTTTTTGAAAAAAAAAAAAAATGCGGTTTCGAGCTCGATCTGCCCGAGCTCTCTTTCCGACATGCTAGCTCGCATGGGCACGGGCGGGGCGGGTGGTCAATGCCAAGACGACACTAGCACTGGCCTCACCCGCGCTTCCAGTAGCGCTTCAGCACGCCGCATCAATCGGGACCGGGTGGTCACGGCGCGCCCTGACCACCCGCCCCGGATGTGTGCAGTGCGAGCTAGCATGTCAGAAAGAGAGCTCGGGCGGATGAAGCTCGAAAACTTTTTTTTTTGTTTTTTTCAAAAAAATTGTTCATATTAGGCCTACTGTGATAAAGACACAATTATTATGTCACACATGTCGATTTCCTACCTGAAATAAAATTATCTGAGCACACATGCGAATGTTCTTTGGTTGCTCGAAATTCCGATTGATGATTGCAGCAAACCATTTTCTTCGTCGTACACGAGAAGTTCAGAGTATTTTCTCCTTCTCGTGTAATTTCTGCAGGCAGCCGATAGAAAGATTTTTGTCTCTTCCTGCCCTGTTTCCACAACCAACAACTGAACAGAAATTTACCATGATTTTGCTGTAGAATTACAGTTAAGTACAGTTTCTCGAGTAACTTCAAACCCCCTTTAGTGCAGCAATCGTATACGTAACCATGCGTTAAACCGTGGTGGGCAGTAATTTAGCGTGTCCACCACAATGGCCGGCAGGAAGTTGATGACGTCACGTGAAATCGCTCTATTGGCTTTAACTATTGTTATTATGAACTATCAGATAGCAGAGGAACTTGTACAATGTATTGTATTTTAGATGAGTTTGGGGGATTTCCCTTAATGTTAGAATCAGGATACAAGTAAAAGCAACTGTATACTATTAGCATTTTGGCTTAATTATTGATTTCATTGCTTAGAACATACTTCCCTCTTTTTCCCCAAATTAATTTCTTTTTTACAAATGTACATAGAATGATTTTTCATTTTTATTATTATTTTTATTCCTTGCAATGTAATATCCAATTTGTCAAGAAAGTCTGTGTCATTATTTTATTTTTTAACATACTTAAGTAATAGCAAATCTTAGTATTCCTGCAGCAAGACAGTATCATGCATTGATTTGTTGTTATTTGGTTAATGTCCAAGTACTTCAAATTTTTAACGAAGTACAAAGATGATTCTTTGAAATTGAAGGGATATTACACAATGGTCTCTTGTTTTGATTTCCTTGTTTAGGATTTTTGTTCTTTCTTTCCAGAATTACTGCCATACATGTATCATACAAAGTGGAAAATACCCACATCAAACAAATAACCTTTATCACCTCTTTACATGTAAATACTATTGAAGACACCGACCAGACTGAAAAATGAAATAGTCAAATTACACATCAAGGTTAATAACAGCATCCAACAATACTAATTTCAAGTGTTTTCATTGACTATACAGAGTGTATTTCCTCTGAAACGCTTAAAATCAAGAGCATTTTAAATGGCAATTTTCTCCTTCAAAATGGGACTGAATTACTGCGTTGATTGATGACGTCATGCCATACCTGTAGAATGTTTAGCACCAGGCATGATTGAGTTTGTCCTGACAATGATTTGTTTCCACAACAATAAGCCCACCACAAACGGATGGGACCTGATGTCAAATCAAATCGTTGTAAGGACCAAGTCAATCATGCCCTGACCTGAGCATCTATGAAGTCTTTAGTTGGAGTTAGTTCGGGATTGAACCCACATCCTCCCATTTATGAGGCAATTTGGCACTCTACAGGGTGCTACAAACCCACTTGCCCGCTTGCCCGGGGCAAGTGAAAACCACTCGTGGGCAAGTAAAGATCAAATTCACTTGCCCAATTGGGCAAGTCATGATTTGAGAGCAAGATATACATGTATGTGCGACATTTCACCTCAAAAACACAATAAAATATGTGTTTATGAATACGAATCAGACAAAATATCACACACAAAATGCCAAAATATTCTTGTATGTGATCTCCCTATATGATCATCATTTATGGACTCTTATTAGGTCTCAGATGGTAGATGCTATTATGAATAAAATCATGATTAGGGTCTAAACAAAGAAAATGAAAAGAAAATCTGGGCAAGTGTCTTTTTCTTGTGGGCAAGCAAAACCAAAATTCACTTGCCCGACAGGGCAAGCGGAAAATAAAATTTTTGTAGAGGCCTGCTCTAACAAATTTTTGTGAAACAATTACTCTTAATGAGAATCTACATTTAGTGTAGAGGGAAAGTTGAACAAAATTATTGTGAGCTCTCCAATTATTTCCATGATATTAAGGTAGAATATTATAGTACATGTAGGATGGTCTGCTGCTCAGGATTGCTCTTCAAATGCCCTCATAGTCATGATATGACAAAAAACATTGAAATGTTAGGGCTGAAAATTTGTGTGTAGTCCCATATACATTGTATGCATAGATAATAGTCTGACTGCTCCTTTTGGCCAGGAGCAGTCAGACTTTTTTTACTGCTCTCAGAAACGGATTTTTCTCACCATCTTTGTCGCATCTGGCCACTGATGAAGTGTGCGACTTACTAACCTGTTCATTCTTTATTTACTCTCTGCCTGCCGGAATGGAGGGTATAGACTTTTTGCCATATTTTTTTTTTTTTTCCACATGTGCAGTGCATGTTACTTTAAGCAGAATTGGGTTAATTTCTAATCATTTTGTTGATTCTGAAACCTCACAGCACACAACAATTCTGAGGAGAATCGTTTCCAACCTTTCCCAATCATATTGAAACAGTTTCCTCCACAATTCATTCTTATGACCACAAAAATAATTTAGCATTAATTGTATACCCTCAGAGAGAGAAGTAATCACAATCAGCTCTGATGAAGAGGTCACTCTGGTCAGTGATAACAGCGAGGATGAAGCTGAAATGGACATGGTCAGTATTGGTATGCATACCAATGATGAGGCTAATGTACCAGACATTCACGGTCGTGTACTGGTCAATGTTAACCATCCTCCCGATGACCCGGATATCTACCTCCCTGAACACATCGCTAGAGCTGTTAAACCTCATCAGGTATGGATATTCAAAGGAATCTACATTGATTTTATTTATTTTTTTTTATTTCAAGTTTTCAAATTATTTTCATGCTATTGAGGAAGAACATTATAGTAAAATTTCTGTTATTCAATCTGGTGATTTGACTGTGAAGTAGAAGTGCATATCTTGAATGATTATCAATTAGAAAGAAAAAAAGGTAGAATCAATTTCTCAACTACTAAATATAGGGGCAAGATGACCTAATGGGATTGTCTGGTTACATGTACATGTATTTTAATAAAAGGCCAAAATATTTTGAATGTGTCCTGTAAAGTCAATATCTTTTGCAAGGACACGGTCTACAGATCTAAGACCCTTTTTATGTTTAATATTTTGAACAATACAATGATAGAATAGTCCATTAAAAGCAGTTTAAGTGTACATGTATGTGAGGATATTTTAGTAAAAAAAAAAATACTTAAAAACTTTTCTTATTTCATCTTGAAAGGTTGGAGGGATTCGGTTCCTGTACGACAATCTTGTTGAGTCGCTTCAACGTTTCAAGGCAAGCAGTGGATTTGGATGCATTCTTGCTCACAGTATGGGACTTGGCAAGACTCTTCAGGTAAGGACAATTCTAATGGCAAAGAACTTAAGGACGTTGCACAGTTATGTTTCTGTGCATATTGACCACGCATCTTGGGCGCGAATTATTTAATACGTCACAATGGAAAAATATACAACGCTCGTGGGCGATCCAGCGTTCAAAGAGTTAAAAGAAATGAACTTTATAAATATGTTATTTATTCGTTCTTTTTGTTCATTATTTATCTACTTGCAGAGATATGTAAAGCATTTATGTTGGTGCATGTTCGTGTTATTCTAGAGATTGCGATGTATATGAAATGAATTGTAAATATTTGGGAGCAGGATTTTGAATAAGTTGAAAATTAGATAAGAGTTTTCATATTTTGAGTATTTTTGGCACGTTTCGGTGGTTTTCAAGTCGACTCGCCACTATTACAGCGCCGATATTTTAAAAACGAGCACATGGACCCCCATTTTTTAATGTACCTACTCTTTTAGTTTATATTCCTCTACAACTTGGCAAATTTTGATGAACTTGACATGGCTTTTGAATGTTCGAGAGCATGATTTTGAATGAAATGTAATATAGGTTGGATTCCACGACTTGTTTGACGTTTTCGGCGCGTTTTTGTGGTTTTCAAGCCAATTCGCAACTATTCGGGCTCCGATAGCTTAAAAACGAGCACATGGACCCCCTTTTTTTAATGTTTCTACCTGTTGAGTACGTATTCCTCTATAACTTTGCAAATTTTTATGAAAATGATATGGATTTTGAATGTTTGGGAGCATAATTTTGAATCAAGTGCAATTTAGAGTGGATTTTCACGCTTTTTGGACGTTTTCGGCGCCTTTATGTGACTTTTCAAGCCGATTTGCGAGTATTCGGGCGCCGATAGTTCGAAAACGAGCACATGGACCCCCCTTTTTTAAACTTTCTACATATATATGATGAATCCCTCTACAACTTTGCAAAATTTGATGAGACTGTCATGGTTTTTAAAAAAAGTGCACCTTAAACTATACTTTTTTATTTTCTTGTAGATTCCAAGCCTCTAAGATATGGTTTTTGCCATTTTACGCATACATTTTGCCACATGAGGGCGCTGCTGGCTCAAAAATAAGTACAAATGTTCCAGTTTAAACAATGTACCCATCTTTGATATAAACTTTGTAACAAATCGGGAAGGTTTGAAAAAGTTTGATACGGTTTTGACAAAGTAATGACGATTTTTACTTGTTTGTTGCACTTGCGAGGTCTAACAGAGGCCAATTTCTTAAATTACGCGTACTTTACATGCCATCCAAATATGGCAACTTCAAAGTTCCGTAGCAAAAAAGAAAGCACATGAACCTATAATATTTTTTGCATTTTTGGCCTACATAGATACCAAAGTAACTCTGTGCAAAATTTGGTGAATTTGTCATGGTTTTGGTTTCAACTGTGCAACGTCCTTAAGAGCCACTCTTGAGCTCTAATAGCAGAGCTCCAATTCATGTACAACAGGCTAACATTTATTCTGACATTTGTATCATGGTCTATGATTGGCTGTTTGAACTGTTAGCAGAATGTAAAAAATGCTTACAAAAACTGTTTTATAATTGATTATGTTCCACATACCAAGAATCTGTCTATATGATTGGTCAAAACTCAACGGGTAATTATGTGATAAATGTTTGTTTGACCCGTTGATCACCCGACCAAAAATTGTGTTGTAACATGTAGATGTATACATTACATATAGTTTCTCCTATCTCACTAACGGTGGTTGCCATACCTGTATACAGATCATGTCATACAAATTATTATTATTCCCATCATCTAAATCAACAATGATTATTTTCTTACAGGGAACCACAATTTTTATTTGCACATACATTTATAGACCAGGTGATAGACACATGTGACATCCCTTCTACCTTGATTTTCATATCATTCTGTGCTCAGTGCTGTGTTGTATATATTTAATACCACAATTGTTTGGCAGTCTTGATTTGTCTATAGTTCTTAACATGAATTGAAAATTTTTATTCTTGGAATATACATTTTCGTTAATAACTAGAAGTCAAAATAATATTAAATTGCAGTTCACTGATAATTCTATGTGTCACTGCAACACTTGTAAACAATGTTACGAAAAGAAAGTGCATAAATCGGGGGGGGGGGGGATTGGGATAAAAAAAAAAAGACAATTTAGAAAATATCAAAATGAAAAGCATTTTTTATGGATAACTCTCTATATGTCTTTTGTAAATATTGTTAATGTCCCATTGTGGCGGTACTTCCAACTTTTTTTTTTCTATACTGTTCTTTAATCTTTCTTTTTTCTGCAGTGCATTGCATTTACAAGCATCTTCATGAGGTACACCAAGGCACATACAGTCCTATGTATCGTACCTATCAACACCTTACAGAACTGGCTTGCCGAATTTGATATGTGGTGCCCTGAGAGACCAAGACACTTCAACATCTTTGTGCTTAATGATATGCATAAGACAACAGCCTCAAGGGCAAAGGTCATTGGTAAGTTCAAAGGTCATATCTCTTTGAATAATCCATATACATGTTAAGACAAAAGCAAATCATTTACCAAAGTAAAAGAAAGTGTATCATTATACTCTCCAGGATGTGGTTGGCCTGGCAAGTTTGTGTTAGCGCTATTAATTTATAGGATGTCAAGTACTGTGAAACCTCAAACTAGTATAATATAAGGGCAGTGAACCTTCCTCCTGGCTTGCCACTTAGGTGTAGCTTTTTTCTGTCTTTCTCTATATCCATGTTTGTTCCCTATTTTTTAATACTCAGAGATATAACAAAAATTTGAGAATAGCAGCCTACTATACCCCCCCCCCTCAAAAAAAAAAAAAAAAAAAAAAATTTAGTATAAAGAATGATTTCAGCATTGGAAAATAGTTCAATCCCTTCAGATAAAGACCATTGGAATTACTGTTTTAATTTATATCCCATCTGGTAACTGGGTTTGTATATCAGAAAACTGCCACTTTGACTACTGCCTGTTTGGTCTCATCCCACTTGGTATAATTCCATTTCATCTACAACCCTTTTGTTTAATTAACCTTTTGGTCTAATTGCTACTTCACCTATTAACCATTTTGTCTAATTCCCATATTTTTTTGTCTTATGCCCATTTCATCTTATGTCTAATTGTAACAAACTGCAATGGACCAAATATTAATCTTGGAATAAGACAAAAATGCAATGAGACAATTTGGTTATGAGACGAATTGGCAATTAGACCAAGTGTTCATTAGACCAAGTGAGAATTGGACCAAGTATGCATTAGACCAAGCAGACATTAGACCAAGTTGTTCGTAGACCAAATAGGTTTAGCCCATGTGGTTTAAGTGGAGAAATGGACCAATTCCTGGTAGTAATAATAATAATGTGATTTGTATTGCGCCAAATCCACTCTGTTGAGTGCTCAAGGCGCATCATATTATGTTAGACCAAGTGGATATAAAAGCTGTATCTTCCAAACAATTCAATGAGGTAAAAATGACTTCCGAAGCCTAACCTTTGACCTTTGGCCTTCTTACAGGTGAATGGCGACAGAGGGGAGGTGTTCTGTTGATGGGATATGAGATGTATCGTCTTCTGGCTAGGTCTAAACAAGCCAATCTTGGAAGGCCTAAGAAGAAATCTAGCAAGTCTGGAAAATCCTCTCCTCAAGTCATCGATATTGACGAGATGGAAGCTGCTGCTGAAATGGCAATAGGTAAATATAAAGTGACAATGTTCTTTCTCTTCCAAATTTGTCTCACAATCTGTGACTCATCATGTCAAAATGAGACACAGGTCGCCGAGCAACAGTAAATTATGAGTTAATAAATAAACAGACTGTATATAGGGTACATGCAGGTAATATGGGACAGCAGGTAATATGGGACACCTGAAGCAAATCATGTCGTGACCGTCGACCGGTGACCGATGACCGGTGTGAGCACCATAATGTTGTTCATATGAACTGTATACGTAAATATATCGTCGTGAGAGCATCTAATGCCGAAATTTCTCTGAGAAAATTGCTGAAAACCAAAAAGGTAGGTAAAACTTACGGCATTTTTTTACCCTGATGTAAAATTTGATATTTCACAGAATGTGATGGTGAAAGAGTGTTTGAGGGGGTACCTCAATTGTTTTGTATATTTAGTAAGCTTATAGTTTCATTTTGATCATACTAGCGTGTACAGGTCAATTTGTTTTAGTGAAGGGGTGCAATGTTGCATTAAATGCTTGCCTGACACAGCAACATTAGTGCAGGTAATATGGGACATCCAAAATGGCGAAATTATCTGGTACTTAGTATTGGGATGAGGCATCAATCTCTTTGCTACGATTTTTTAGGGTATATTCACAGTATATAATTAATATAAATAACTTATTGTAGGCCTATATTGGCTTGTATAATGAAAATAATATTAAAATAATATTAAAAAAAGAAATAATATACAAAATACATAACAATGAAATATATAGCAAAGGTTTTACTGAAGGGTCTTATAATTTCAAATTATATCTTAAAGTTAATGATTTTCAACATTTTAAGCAAATTCCAGACATGGTAGAGTAATTGTAGTTTTTAAAACGTACATTAAATACATGTCCCATATTACCTGCACATGCAGGTAATATGGGCACTTTGGTAATGACGTCAACATTTGAATATTGCAGACAGGGGGTTGGTGATAATTGTTTTTTTCAAATAAAAGTTAGAGCAGTAGTTATTGATTCATATAAACAAAGATTAGACTGTGTCATTTCGTAATTTTATGCAAATTAGGCAAATGAGCTTAGGGGGTCCATAATACCTGCATGTACCCTATGGGCAATTCACAAAAAGGACAGGACATGGAGCTGAAATTTTAATGTGGCGCTGTGCCTTTGAAAATGCAAATAGGATCTGAAATTACCACAAAGGCTTCTTTACAATACAACCAATCATTTAAGTTTAAAAAATTGCGATTCAGTATCTTGCGCTGAATAATTGATCAAACCCAAATTTGCACACATGGGACTACGGGGCTTTCACCTATTCAGACTGGGCTGTTCAAGAGGAGATTTTGACTGGGAGGGGGGGTCAATTTGACCCCCCCCCCCTGAGATCTCGGCCGGGATGGTCCGATCACCGTGAAATTTTGCGCGAACGTCGCTGCACATGTAAAGGGTGTCGCTGGTATGTTTTTTTGGAAAAAAAAATTCACGTATTTAATTTATTCTAATATGACATACTCATGTATGCAAATTAGATGCTTTTTTATGGAAATCGTTAAATATTCATTAATAAATATAGTTATGAAGCCCAAATTTTTCTAAAAGTTGCTGAGTAGCAAAGACAACAGTATTGAATTGACAAATTCAAGAATTTCAAATTAATTCTTTTGTATTCTATTGTTTTATGAATTTCTTATGTATTCTATTATTTTTATTTCTTACGTATCCTTTGTTTTTGTAATTTTTTATGCTTGAGAAATGTATTTTGATCAATATAAAGACATATTTAATCAATCAAAAGGCTCAGAAGGCACAATTATCAGTGTTATAAAAGAAATTTAGAAAAAAGCAGTATTTTGTACACAAACGCCTGCAAATGACGATTTTCGTTCAATTTTGGCCTGACATGCGATTACATAATGTTGCGTAACGCGTCAACGGAGTGTCCCGATTTTTTCGAACTTGGTGTCAAAATTTGCAAGACACTTGAAAGAAAAAAGTCATAAAGTGCCGGGTTGCGATTCGCAGCGGTTGCGCTGCAGTCGCGGATTTCGTACAAGGGGGGTCAAATTGACCCCCCCCCCAGTCTGAATAGGGTTAAATGCCTCTTATTCTTATATCTAGTCACTTTTTTCCGATTTTTTGGCTTAATGTAATTATCATAGACTACTCCAACAAACTTTGGTGTTTAATATTTCTTTATAATGCATAAAGACCGGGAAACCAGATGTCACTCCGTAACCGGACATGGGTTCAAATTTTAAGTCATGATTAGCAAAATATTCAACCAATTTTTTTATTCAAGGTGGCATATTATACCTAGAATAACATAGAATCCAATCAATAATTCAAAATTGTGATAGCCATTTAAATTTCACAGAGTTTAAGCAAAACGTTTTCTGCTCAAATATGCATATGTCCATTTTGCGTCACTCCATAACCATGATTATGAATGTTCATATCTCATTAATTAAGGGCATCACTATACAAAAAAAAGTCATTTTGAAAAGAGGGTACCATTAGCTTTTGTCATGAACCATTTCTTTGTACATAAAGATTAAAGTATGGATGATAAACTTGTTTGAATGCTGAAATGCTGCTTCTGAATGTCACTCCGTTACCTTGGAACTGCCCATATTTAACACCACAACAACAATTGGGAGATCAACATATCCACTAGAAAAGAAAATGAGAAAAATATAGGTATGTGTGTATTAATCAGATATGATAACTTATGTCTGAGTGAATTTTACCGCAACTATACATGATTTTTTTTTTCATTATTGCTCTCATGTGAACTAATCTGTTTCACTTTTATCCTTGTGTGCTTCAGAATAGAAGTTCTATATCAATACATATGTATTATATCTATTATATTATTTTCAGATATGAAAGCAGCATTGTGCAATCCTGGACCTGATATGGTTGTATGTGATGAAGGTCATCGGATCAAGAACAGCCATGCTGGTATCTCACAAGCTCTTAAGAATATCAGAACAAGGTTTGTAGCTCTCAAATCTTACTTTTATCAAATCTTACTTTTAATACTGTTCTAGACCGATACATATGAATTCTATGTATGTGATGAAGGCCATCGTATCACGAACAGCCATGCCGACATCTCACAAGCTCTTAAGAATATCAGAACAAGGTTTGTAGCTGCCAAATCTAGTTGAACTCTATTCTTATAACTTTGGTAAAGTGAAAGACTTTTTACTCAAAAATGATACCTGTATATAATGAGAAGCATCATTGTACCCTTAGAAATTGAAAATGGCCATTGACCATTGCATGCTTTAAGGAAAAATCTGACAAATTAGACAGATTGTATTCATGAAACATATTGTTATTCCATATTTATAGTACTGATATCCTGTAACATAAATGATACACATATAATCACAATTAATTACAAATTTGAAACAATTATGATTGGTTGAGTGTGATACTTTTATGAACCAAGGAACCAGATTGGCTGCAAATGCAATTGTAACCTTTTATGTTACAGGGCCCTGGTCTGACATTCACTATATATGTGTTAAGATATCTTCAGATTTTCAACTTCCTGACCAAGATCAGTAACACTGACAGATCTTGAAATGAAAAATATTTGGTTTTTGCTTCCTTGTACAGGCGGAGAGTGGTACTGACTGGGTATCCATTACAGAACAACCTCCTGGAGTACTGGTGTATGGTAGACTTTGTCAGACCAAACTTCTTGGGTACACGTCATGAGTTTGCTAATCTCTTTGAAAGGCCGATCTCTAATGGACAGTGTATGGACAGTACACCTTTTGTAAGTAACATCAATTTTATACATACTAGTATGTAGAAGATACGTTAAATAGTTATGGAAGTAGTTACAAGTAATTAATTGCATTATGGTTATTTACTCTGCAGTAATTCATTCCTTTGTCATTATTTTACTTGTCTCATTAAAATATTTTTTCTTCTGGAAGATATGTATGAATACAAATATTGTGCATTGTTTTGTCATATGTTTGAATAATACGGGTAGACTATATTCATATATGTCTGGAGGAGGTTTCATGATTCTCATTCAAATCAGTCACTGGCACAAAAGTAACAATGAATATTTAGTAAGAAAGAGATGCAGAATTTGCCTATCAGATCTCATGTTCAGGTGTCAAAAAGCTTGTAGAAAAAATTAAAAGCATAATCAGTTGGGTTTTCCTTACTGTTACAGTTGAAACCAACCTCATGAAGCTGTTTAGGCATATATGATTTGACACTGATGCTGCTAATGTTTATCAAAGTTATTTAAATTGATTTGATTTGATATGATCTTTGATTGTCAGGATGTGAGGTTGATGAGGTACAGAGCCCACGTCTTACACAGTCTACTCAGCGGTTTTGTCCAACATCGAGGCTTCAATGTCCTGCTATCAACCCTCCCTCCTAACGAAGAACACGTCATCATGGTCCGTCTAACCTCCTTCCAGCGATGTCTCACAATGCTGTAAATGATATGACTATGATGTGTCTAATAATATGTATTAAAGTTATTTGATTTTATTAATTCTTATACCATTATCAGGACGTGAGGTTGATGCGATACAGAGCCCATGTCTTACACAGTCTACTGAGTGGTTTTGTCCAACGACGAGGGTTCAATGTCCTCCTATCAACCCTTCCTCCCAAAGAAGAACACGTCATTATGGTCCGTCTGACGTCCTTCCAACGAGGTCTTTATATCCGTTTCATGCAGTGCTTCAAGGAGGCTGGTGCAGGAGGATGGTGTACGTCTAATCCACTCAAAGCCTTCTCAGTGGGATGCAAGGTGGGTTAATCTCTCCCTCATTTAATCCAAATCTTAATCAATCAGTTGTGATATGTGTATTATAATAATAGAAGATATAATGTTGTAACTGGAATAAAATTAGAAAGAACGTTGAAATTCGAATTCATAAACAAAACAAAAAAAGATTTGTCGTACTAGTAAGAAAAATAAATTAAAAATTTTGATGATATATTTTGATTCTTTCCTCTGGTAAACAGAAGTTAGATACCTGATATTGAATTTTCAAATAATACCTAAACTTTTGAACTCTGAATTATTAGCACATTTTGTGAAATGCACATTACGAAAATTTTATTTAGATGATTGGAACAGGGAGTGGCATTATTGTACGGTGATGTCAGAGATAGTGATCCATGATTTGCAATAGAGTCATCTTCGCAACAGTTATAGACAGCAAGAATTTCTCACACGTTTTGAAGACATATGGACATGTCTCGTTCAAAGGGTTAAGCATAGATTTTTTTTTTTGTATTGACAAAATTAAATGAATCATGTTTTTGTTTCACTTGTTGTCTTACTGTGTAGTCAGGCTTGATTTGTATTTGAGAACAATAACATGCAACTTTTTGTTTCATGGATAAGTAACTTTGAATTGTCAGCATCTGATTGTGTAGATATATATCAAACTAAAGCAAAAAACAATCAAATTTATTGTTTTTGTTGTAGATCTGGAACCACCCTGACATTCTAAGTGATCTGCTGACTGTGAGAGACAGTGTAGCAGAAGAGCTGGATGCTGATTTAGATCTACCCGAGGTACAGGCAAAGTAAGTATGAGATACTCTGCTCTTGGAAATATTTGTAGTACAGAATTTAAAAATATGTGACATTCTTAGTGATCTGCTGAGTGTGAGAGACAGTGTAGCAGAAGAGCTGGATGCTGATTTAGATCTACCCGAGGTACAGGCAAAGTAAGTATGAGATACTCTGCTCTTGGAAATATTTGTAGTACAGAATTTAAAAATATGTGACATTCTAAGTGATCTGCTGACTGTGAGAGACAGTGTAGCAGAAGAGCTGGATGCTGATCTAGATCTACCTGAGGTACAGGCAAAGTAAGTATGAGATACTCTACTCTTCAAAATATTTGTGGTACATTAATTTTTGCAGATCGGCAGGCGTGAATTTGAAAACATGCGAATATATGAGCATGTATTCTTATGCATGTTGTGAATGGGTTAAATTGTGTGGTTAATTAAGTACATGCAGCGCAAAATTAAGTATATGTTTCGTGGCCATGAAGCGAAAAATTGATCACGCAAAAATTACTACAAAATATAATGTAGTTGTAGAAATAAAGATAATTTCTGTTTATTGCAAGGTACATTGTAGGGTTTGGATAAATTATCGGTCATCCTGTTCAAAGTCATACAAAAATTAATAAAACGATGGGAGCTTAATGATTGATAATATAACTTGAAAGTTGAAAGGATGTATTTGGAAAACATAGTTGTACTTCAATTAAAAAAGATTAGTTGATATGATTTTGAACTGAAAATCTTATGAATATCAGAAAAGCACTTGGATCACACACCTACTGTAGGTACTGGACATTTAACTGCAAAACTTGGTTACTTATTTCTTCTATTCTAGTTAATGCTAGTTTTTTTGTTTTTTTTTTCTTTTTTGTGGGGGGATGGGATGGGTGGCAGAATTTCTGTGTTTCATAATACATACGCACAAGTTGTAACCTTATTGTGACTTCACTCCTCTGGGTTAATCCTGGGAGATTGGTCAACAACAATTTGAACACCATGCATTAATGACTCTGTTTTGCTGGCAAAGTGATTATAATACCTCATTTCAATACTGCAGTTTTTCTGGGATCAGGATTACATCTGAAAATATCTTGATCTGTTTCTTGCTGTTCATTATTTATCTGTTATTTTCTGAGTCTAATCCAATGGAATTGTTTTACTGTATATGTTTGTAGGTGTACTGGTAAAGCAAAAGGACCTAAGAAGGCGGTTGAGGAGAAGAATCCTAAACGAGGTGATGGAGGAGGGGCATCATCAGGGGGCTATGTTGACAAGGTCCAACAAATCATCTCCTTTGAATGGGTATGTATCTCTTTCAATCATCATCAACTCTGAGTTGTATCTCCAAATATGTTGTGCTCCAGCTCAGCTCTTTATAGTTGTCCCTGGTTATTGGCAATGAATTTAATTATAGAAGAGATTTGCAGTTCTGCCATTGAATGACTATACACTCCTGTATGAGAACATGGTCGAAAGTTGATAATCTTTTTGTGGTAAAGGACAATTACAGATTGCTTAAAATGGGGAACCCTTCTGAAATGGGACATCTGCATAGGGGACCAAAGGTTAGAGGATTTTGATATTTTCAAGGGGCAAACTATCAATGTGTTTAAATCTGAACTTAGAGTAAAAATAAGCCTGAGCTTTGGATCCTAGTAGAATCATCTTCAAAGACAGAGTGACCCACATAAACAGTGATCAAACAGAAATAGAACAAGTAGGGGCTGGGAGGGGCTAGTGAAAAAGGGGTAAATTAATTGGAGGGGGGAGCCAATCAGGAAACAGAGATATAGGCTACATCAAACAGGAACAGGAATCACTAGCATTTGGTAAGTGCCCAACGTAATCTCCTCGATGTAGTGACAGTCTGAAAGTCTATTGATCATAAAAACATTCTTGTTGATTGGTGTACAGGCATGAGAAAGTCTACTGAAAGTCTATTGATCATTGAAAAAATTCTTGTTGATTTGTGTTTAGGCACGAGACATCATGAAGAACTACACAAAGGATAAGCTGTGTAGCGGAGGAAAGATCATCCTTCTGTTCCACATCCTAGAGGAATCCATTCGAATAGGCGACAAGATCCTAGTCTTCAGTCAGAGTCTAAGCTGTCTGTCAATCATTGAGAAGTTCTTAGCCAAGTCAACCATTCCTCAACCACCCAACCCTCCTCCGCTCATGCCCAGGGAGTGGGTCCGCAATAAGACGTACTTCAGTAAGTTTCCTTTGGGTCCATTTGTGGTGGCTGCTAAAGGTCTAACCCTCCTCGGTTAAAGAGTTTGCATAATTATGTAAATTATGAGATGTGCAGGGCTTGTCTATCTAGACATATTGGGTGTTGCAGTAAAAATTCTGATGTATCATACTTACGGTAAGATGGACTATTACTCCACTATCACAATTTATTGAAGCTGAGGATGTTTTTTTATGCAGAAGTTGCCTGCCTCATGTGGAAATGGGTCTAAAGACTCAATTCTTAGGGTGAAAATGTTGATTATTCTATTAGCACAGCATAAGTCACTACAGGAAACATGGCATGTAATATCTTTGTTATTATTCTTGTCTCATTTAAAAAAAAAAATCGTTATTACATGTATGTATGTTGTTTTTTTTATAGGACTTGATGGAAGTACTGCTGTTTCTGAGAGAGAAAGAATGATTAATCAATTCAACTCACCAGATAATAAAACAATCAGACTCTTTCTTCTTTCCACAAAGTAAGTTATTCCATTTTGCCTATATTACTTATCATTTACCGTAATGTATTTTGATGTTTATGTTTTTATCACTTGTAATTATATTGTATTATATATTACTAGTTTCTATTCATACTGCCCCTTGCAATTCCAGCATGTTTTATTCTACTAAAACATTGTGCAAATGAATAAAATGAAATGTATGAATACTTTCTATTTAGAAGAATAAAGGTACACATCTCTTTTTTGTTAATAATTTTTGTTCATAATTTTGATACTTGCATATGCAAAATTCTTGTCTGTCTTTAATTAATTTTAGGCCGTATAATCCTAATGGATTTTGCATTCCTCTTGTGTTTATTTTTGAAGGGGTTAATTAATCAATCATTCAAATTATTTTTCTATCAAAGAAGCATCCATGCAGTTTATTGATGCGTTGGTATGAATATGCATGATTATCAACTGAGCTTCAATTTTTTTATTATTATTATTATTATTATTTTTTATTTTTTTTTTAGAATTGAATATTTGCATATTAATCTGATAGATGCTTTGGTATTAAATGCTTGAAATGAACCAAATCAGAGTGAAATAATATGGTTATTAACCAAGATTCATTTGTATTTTTATTATTTATTTTTTCTCTAGAGCTGGATGTTTGGGTATCAATCTAATTGGTGCAAATCGTGTGGTAGTCATGGATGCATCATGGAATCCTTGTCACGATGCTCAGGCAGTGTGTCGGGTCTATCGCTATGGACAGACTAAGAAGTGCCATGTTTATCGCCTGGTATCAGACCAAACACTTGAGAAGAAGATCTATGATAGACAGATCTCTAAGAAGGGCATGTCGGGTGAGTGGATATGCATTCCTATACTTTCAGCCTTTTAAGGACCATGCCATATCTGAATGTCAACTGTCTATTTGAACATATCAGTCTACTTTTTTTTTCAACATTGTGTTAATAATAGATGGCATTTAGATTGCACTCAATGCAATATCCACGTTGGTGTTTCTAAGCACTTAATGTTAAATGAGTTTTATCCAACTTAGCTAGGCTACTTGAGTATTCAAGAAATTTCTTCCTTTCTCTTGGGTTGCCTCATAGATTTATAAAAAAGTTATAAAAAAAAAACCAAAACAAGCTAATCAAATATTCAAATTAAAACAACATCAGAAGAAGACTTTCCTTTTGGAATAAGACCACGTTGTAGGTGAGTTCAAATGAAGAAAATATCGGCGAAACTATTTTCTGGTTGATTTCAGACTAAGTTGAAGGTGATTTGTACAAATATTCATTTAAAAATAATATGAGAAAAAGACTCTGGGGTTGATTGCAGACTGAGTTGTGTTGTTATTTCTACAAATATTCAAATTATAATGACACCATTTTTGCGTTCTTGGTTGATATCAGATCGAGTTGTAGATGAGATGAATCCTGAAATGAACCTTACCAAGAAAGAAGTAGAATCCCTGCTGGAGTTTGATGAGAGCGACATGCCGTTTGAAGACTTCAGTCATCTGGCTGTCGATATGGAAGATACGGTCTTGAAGAGTCTGGTTCAGAGACACAGTAACTGCATGACCAAGGTATATCACAGTTACAATAATTACCTAATTGATCTTTATTTAATTGAATTATTCTGTTTGACCCATAAACTTAAAGGAGGAGTCCGGGCTGAAATTAAAAAGTTTTGTAAAGTAAAGTAAAATTTAACAAACACAACACAGAAAATTTCATCAAAATCGGATGAAAAATAACAAAGTTATGCATTTTTTTAGGTATTGAATTTTTTTCGTAAAACAGTTCTTGGCATTGTCTCATTGTCTCATTTGAATATTTGAATATTCAAATGAGCAAAATGATGATGTCACAGTCCCCCTACTTTTTGTGTATTTTATTATATGAAATCCTATTTTTTTTCATTTTTTCATATATTGCGTATACAGAAAATCTATAACTCATAATGAAAATGGTAAAAGCTCTAGTGACCTTGAACATTCCACAAGGATTAATCCCTGTTTTTATGTCCTTGGGGCAGAAAATCTTGATAATTGGCATTTCATACAATAAAATACAAAGAAAGTAGGGGGACTGGGACATCATCAATTTGCCAATTTGAAGATGGCAAAAACTGTTTCCTAAAAAAATTCAAAACCTAAGAAAATTCATAACTTTGCTATTTCTGATCCGATTTTGATGAAATTTTCAGTGTTGTGCTTTTTAGATTTTACTTTATTTTTCTAATAATGCAAAATCCAGCCCGGAGGAGTCCTTTGAATGCCTCCTTTTATTGAAACTTTGGTATTGTCTTCGAAGCCAGGATGATGTGAATCACAAAATACACATCAAAAGATAGAGCAAAAATTACTGACAAATATGAATTTAGATTCTGGTGCAGTACCTCAAGCAGTTCTTGAATAAGAACAGTTTGAATTTTCTTGAATAAGAACAGTTTGAATAAAAACAATTATTGCAATCTCTGAATTGGCAACGCAAAGAAAAATGCAAAGTCACTATATTCATGCACAAATTGGCATTTTTTTTTTTCAATGTGTTTTGTAATTTTTATCAACAAAGTTTCATCAAGTGTAAATCCTAACAAAATTAAACAAATTTTAATTTACATTCGAGCTGCCCTCCGATATGTTGTGTATGTAAATTACTTATTTTTCCCCCCATGGTTTTGATAAATCAACAGCATAGGTGAAATACATGTAAATGATATTCTTCTGAAAAAATTGTTACGCAGACATGGTACAAATGGCTATTATTATTATTATTATATGACAACTTTCTTGCAGGCACCGTTCACTACCGAGTCACTATTATGGGATCGTAAGGACATGAAGCTAACTAGAGCAGAGAAGATGCAAGCTAAGAAGAGTTATGAAGAAGAGAAGAAGCTGAATCTATCCTACTCACGACCGTCTTACACTGCTTTCTATCCTAAGGGTGGTCAAGGGGGCATGAATATACCCCCTGCTAAAGGTGTGCCCAATTTGGGCTTCAGCACTGGACCTGCTTATCCATACATGTAAGTATAATGCTATGTTTCCTTCCCCAATTTGTAAACCCGGTCAGGTCCGATCAAGCCAATTTTAGGCCTGGTAGGTCTTGCTTGGCATGATCAGGGTTAATCTACCTCGATCAGGGTGATCAGCATTGCTACGGCTCCCTAATCCAATATTTTGGACAAGTTAAAAATACTTGTGTTTAGAGCAATGTTGATTAAGGTAGACTGATGTTGATTTAGATAGATTGATCCCAACTACCTTGCCAAGCTAGACTGATCATGCTCCAAAATAGCTTGATCAGTGCTGGGAACCTAGCATTTTTTTGTCAATATCTTATGGCAAAGTAGTTCTCATTCAGGCACCGTAGTGCAACAGAGGAATACATGGGGTTCACAGGAGGTTCAAATTATTGGAATAAAAATGTTATTTCTCCAACATGTAGCCTTGATGCTCTCACTCTGAGCTATCCAACACTCTTAAAATATTACCCGAAACATCATTCAAATAGGATGTTTTGAATGCTTTGCCGTCATGACCACTTGTAGTTTTTAACATTTCAATTTGTTGCACTGAAGTGCATTAGGGGAGGTCTATATTCGCTCAACTACCATCTTTTAATAACTCTTCCTGTATTGTTTTTGCTAACTTGCAGGCCTTCATTGAAGCAACGTCTATAGCATCCTGTAGCTAACATCGAAATACGATGTTTGAAATGCTTTGCCATCATGACCACTTGTAGTTTTTAACATTTCACTTTGTTGCACTGAAGTACATTAGGGGAGGTCCATATTCGCTCAACTACCATTCTTTAATAACTCTTCCTGTATTGTTTTTGTTTAATGACAGGCCTTCGTTGAAGCAACCTCTACAGCGTCCTGTAGCTAACGTCAGACCCATCCAGTCTACCCCTGTACCTAGACACCCACCTACATCTCAAGAGGTTACACAGAAGAGACTCAGAGACCTCAAGAATGCTGGTGTTACTCTCCAGAGAATCGTTGCTACCACCAGTAAGTTGGCTTCTTTAGTTTTTATGTTCCTAGAGTCTGTTTCACAAAGACTTACGGTTGTACATAAATTCCTTGTTGTGTGTGTTATATATTATGCATCACCTCAATGGCAAGATCATGTTCATGGGATGCATGCAATCGAGAAGATGCACTTAGAATTTAAGTTTGACTTCAAATCGTGTTTAACTCTTTTGTGAAACAGGCCCCAAAACAGTCTACTCCCATTATAATGAGCACAGATACTACCAGATTTTGTTACAACAAGATAGTTCTCCTAGTCAAACTTGTGCATATAGTATGTGTTTTATGTGTTTAGGTTAGCGGGATTTCTTTGTGGGTACAATACACTTTGTTTATGGTATCAGTACCTGTGTAACAAAAATTCTGGTAGTACTTGAGGATCACCATTAGCTACAACAAAAAAAATTTTCCATGTCGAAAAGCTGTGAAGTATTATTTTAATGTCCCTCATGTCACCACATGGAAAAGCCCAAAACACGATTTAATTTTAGGTGTGGTTTAGGACATAGTTTGCATAAATCTGGGGGATGTAATTGAATGGATATTGATGTATTTTGCTAAAATCAGTTCCTTCCTTTCCTTTGACAGATATCATGCTACCCGGTGCCAATACGTCTACTGAATCCTCATCTATGATCCGAGCTGGTGATGCAGTCACCTTCATCAAGACCAAGAAAGGTATTTACCTACGTACCCATGAAGGTAAGATCCTAGCTGTCAGAGGTCCTAATGCTGGACCAGGATCTCTTGGAGCTGTGGCACAGGGAGCGTTCCCGGATGCGACACCATCAGACATCGGGGTATCATCAGCTGTTGGCGAGGGAAACAATAGCAGCAGTAGCAGTACAACGCCATCAAACCTTGCCAATACACAGCTAGGACAGTTGCTATCGCAGAATAATCATCCTCCAAGGCAACAGAGCAACAACCTACCTCTCTTGCTACCTTCTGAAATCAAACCCAATTTGTCCATGCCAGCCATGCCCACCACCTCTAGCATGTTTCCATTTGTGATGTCGCAGTCGAGTAAATCGATCGCCACGGACCAGGGTCAGTCGTCATCATCCACCATGTCTAACATGGGGAGCTTTGGTGGTGTGTCAAGATCCATGACGTCCTTTCCTCCGTATACTCCTTACTCTTCATCTTACTCCCTTGGTAACACCTCCACCCTCACCATGGCAACAGACACTGTCATGTCATCATCCTCTGGGGCATCATCCTCCATAGCAATGCCCTCATCCCTGGGAGCATCTTCATCATTCCCTTCTATGGGTATGCATCCTACAAGCATCCCTGAGAACCAGTCCTCCACCTCTTTCCCAGATCTGTACCAAGACTCATCTCCAAGCCCTAGCCTCGGCTACCCATCCTTTGGGGACGACTGGTCCAATAATGGACAGGGTGCTCTAGATGCCAATCAGACGTCAATGTCATCCAATCTCCCGACTGCTTCAATCCTGGCGGGAAATCAAGGATCCGGTTTAGGATCCATGCCAACGGTTGATAAACCAATGTCGACACCATCTCCTCCTATAGACAACAATGATCTCCTAGCTCGAAGCGTTTCAAACCCATCTCCATTCCAGGTCGCCAATAATTCAATACCGGACGGGAACCAGGTGAATGCACTTTCTGACCTGGTGTCCCCTTCTCCTGCCGCCATGGGCGCCACCCAAAGTGTAAGCCTACCCTCTTCACTACCCTACCCTCAGGTAGACATGAATTACCCTTACCCCTCCCTGAGCAGAGCAAGCAGTGGACCATCTAATGGCTCCATGGACTCCAATTCATCTCTCTTGGATGATGGATCAGACATCTCGAATCTCTCAAAATTTGTTGACTCCACCTTCCCTAATCTCATGCCCTTCTCGGGGTCACTCAATCCAGACTCGGATTCCAGTAGCAGATCAAATGTGTCGTAGAGAATATAAGTCATTACCTAAATTCAAATAGAATATGTGGAGAATTGTGCAATTTCTTTTTCAAGGATTATGGCTAAGAGCTTTTGCAGTGGTTTATTGTGCAAACAGATGAACATAGTGTACAGTTGTAAATATAATGAATACCAACATGAGTAAAATTACATGTATGTTCATTTATATTGTGTCATGTATAGTATCTGAATGTTCTGTGCTTTTACAAAAGCTCATTTGTAAATTTCTGTGATGAGAGAATTAAGATGAGGACTAGGGACAGTGTCTTCTTTTCCCTTCTGTTATTTGACCAAATAATGTCATCTACCAGAGTGTATATCATAAGATTGATACAGGCTTTATAAGAGTTTTCTTATTAAGTTTCATAATAAATGGAGCAAAACAATTTGTTAATTTGTTTAACAAATGTATATTTAACCAAGACTTTAGACCTGTTATGAACCAAACTCAGAATTCTGTACTAGATAGTTTTTGGCTTTGCTTCTAAACTTATTATCCTCTCCTCATTGTACAGTACTTATTTTGGGTGAAAGAGTTTTTTTATTCTCTGATCAAGCAGTATACGTATTGAATAGACACGCAATGTTTCTATTCTTGATTGTAAATTTTGAATCTCAAATATTTCTTGTCTGTGCTCCATGTCATATATATTCATTGGGGCAGCCGGCAACATGATATAAATGAGTAGTATGTTAGTTTCATGCATACATTAAAACTTATTTCTTAGTGATCTTGTGATGATAGGCAATGTGCTATAATGCTTTTGGGATGTAAACTATTGTATTCATTTGTGGTTGTCATCATACTTTTTTTTGTAAATGATACTAATGCTTACAATGGATGATAAAACTGCAATTCTTAGGGGAAAAAAAATCTTGTTGGAGATATATAGTTCATGTACGTACTGCTGAGTGTAATTCAAATACTATATGGGTCAGAAATAAAAAGGAAATCGAAGTTCATTGAATAGATGTAGACAAAATATGTGGTTACCATAGCCTCACAATGTTTTACAGATTACAATGCAATGCTTCTACCTCTAAAAGTGGTGGGGGGCAACTTTTTTTCTTTTTTTTTCTTTTTTTTTTGGGGGGGGGGGCTGGGGGCTGTCCATCCAGTTTGGGCTGTCCATCCAGTTTAACCGTTATCGGAATATCCCAAGAACGAATTGATATATCAAATATAAAAGCTCCCCTCCATGATTTGTGATCTTGGCTTTAGTATTCAAACACAAAAGAATCGCTGTTCTGTTTAGAGATACCGGTAGCTAATAATCAGCTAGCGTTATCAAGTTTTGGTATATAAATTGTGTCTGGACATTGTAATATGCTTGTTATCTTACAAATCCACTTTTTTATTATACAAATTTATGAAATTCAATGTAATAGAAATAATCAGGTGAATTTTGCAAATTATTTTAGTTACATTGTTGTTCAGCAGTGCATTATGTTCAAACATAACCTATGTACCATTGAAAAGCTAAACACATTCTCTTTAACTTATCACATTTACTGTGGGTAACAAATAATATAGTCTGAACCAATCATTAAAGTTGGGTTTTCTTTTTTCTGACTCACCTTGTATGTCTACTCAATAATCGTCACAGAGACAGTATTTGAATCTTGCTTGTGCATATTGTTAAATAGGAATGCTATATAGTAAACTTATAGTGTAACAAGGATTTCCATTGTATACTGTACACTAAAACTCTTACCAATGTTTCTTTCTGTGAAAGAGGCATATTATGGCTCATGTTTGCCTAAAATCAGTTGAGCCTTATGTTTTCGTAATCATTGCATTTCATTTCTTTAATTCTATTTGATATTCTTTTATTAAATTCAATTGGTGATGGTTAAAAAAACTTGCCATTATTTGTTCACTATTTTTTTTTACCATGTACCATTTGCTTATTATATAGCTTACTGGTTTTGAAGTACACTGAAATAAACCTCCCTTTCTTTCTTTTTTTTTAAATATCATATTGATACACAACATACATTTGAATATGGAGTATTTGTTTTCTATTCTTGACATGAAGGTTCACAGAGCAGTTTTACTTATTTAAAAAATATATCTTTGTTCATTTAGTTGAGATGCATTATAATTGTTTTGCAGTATACTCAGCTTTTCTTTCTAATTCTTGTAACATTTTTATTATTCCTATTGTACATTTTACAGACTCATAAACCTCAGTCATTTTCATTCAATTTACACAATAGTTCTTTTATTACTACATGTACTACTAAAATCGACAATCCATACTTCCCTTTAAATGATTTTTATCAAATGTATAAATTCATGCATTCTTTAGCACAGTTTGATAGCCCGATTGTGAATGAGAACTATGTTTAAGGCATACGATTTTAAATATGCTGACATTTGTGGCATTTCATCATGTTGTTTGTAGAATTTAGTTTTCAAATTATGAATTTTTATGAAGGACCAAGGGAGGTTTTGAGACGTACACAAGCAAGTTTTACGACTATATTTTGATCTGTAAACTGCATGTACTTATTTTTAGTTAACATGTACATGTAGCAAAGATTATTTTGTTCCAGGATAAACAGAAAATGTTGTTAAGTGCATAACTTGCCAAAAATATTTTTTATTGTATTATTACAAAGAATTACAATCCTAATCAAATTTAAAATGGAGGTTAAAATTTCACAATTGTTAACAGGTTTATGTTTTTTTTTTTCAATAAATGAATGGTTGCCAAATAATATTTTTATCTGTATGATCTGTAGGCTCAATGACCGTCAGCTTGTGTGAACTATTCTTTAAAAAAATTTCATTGGATAATTATATCCTTACAACTTGACCAAAAATATTGTTTAAAGACCAAGTCCATTGTCTGCAATTATTTTTTTTGGCATAAACTCAAAAATGTGTCAGGTTGAAACTTCATTTTTCATTGATCAGATTAAAGTTTGATGTTCCTGTACATGAATCTTATAGGCTACTTACATGGAATCCAAGTTTTGATTAGGAAGTTATGTTTATTCTTCCTTTTGATTAATGTCACTTATTACAATGATACGATTTAAAACTATTCATATGTAGTAATATGTAGTGATTTATTTGCTAAATTATTTGTAATTTGTAATGTGAATCAATTTTGATGTCTTCTGTAATGCTTTCAACATGAAGAAGGGAGTTTTTATGAATAAATTATTCCTTTTTCACAGTATTAGTTGGCTATTTGAGAAGTTGTTTCAGGTGTGGTTGTCATGTACATGGGGATGCAAGTTAGTTTGAATGTGTGGAGCCATGTTGTGTTAAAACAATGCACATCATAAAAATGCATAGCAAAATTGCAACAATTCCGTCCTATTTGTTGGTTTGAGCAAATAACATTTTCAGGTCTGGTCTAGGCGTGTAGTAATCACTCCATAATCTAATCTTACTGAATGATTGGGTCATTGGGCCTTAATGCATAAAAGTAAGTAATTTTTTTATAAAAATTTATTGAAATTCTAGTACATGAAATGGTTTCATGCATACATGTACGTCCCATTGTGAAGACCCGATTTGAATATGGTTCAGAGTTTAGGGCTACATACTGATATGATGCTACATACTCTAACATCACACTTTTTACAAATAATTGATAAACCCATTGCTTGTAGTGTTACAATCGTATGCTGAAGCATGTAACATATCATATCAGCTTGAAAATCGTAAAGATTTTGATACTAAGTCTTTGATTATCCCAGTTAGCCATTATTGCTTTTACTCTACTTTTGAACAATAGAAAAGACATGAGCAAAACTTTAGTAAAAGCAATTACTAGCTTTTATGCACACAGCCCATTTACCCTTTGAAAAATAAAATAGATGGTATCTTATGTTAATTAACTCTTTACACACAGACTTTATTCTCAAGGAAAAATAATGATAATTGTTCTTTGGATATTTTCTCTGAATTTTCTTATTTGCAGAAATGGTAGCTTCACTACAGACGTTACTTATAATCTTTTCCTTTTATCTTGTACATAAACAAAAAAAAATTAGTTTTATAATTGTTCAATTTAAGTGTACAATTGTGCACATATCCCTTTTCAGAGTGCAAGGGGTTAAACAAAAATTGTCAATGAATTGTATGTATTTATTTTGGATTCCATATCTGATGAATCAAGCTTTATCTCTCTTATAAATAATCTTTAATCAACCCTCGGGTCTTTTTGAAAGGACCTCCCAAGTGGACCACCCAAGAGAACAAAATAAAAGCACTAAAGTCATTATAACAGATTTGATTGTATTTTGTAAAAAAAAAAAATGCAAATTATAAAAATTCACAGCAAAATTGCAACAATTCCGTTCAATTTGTTGGTTTGGGCAAATAACTTGTTCAGGTCTATTCTTCATAATCTAATTTTATTGAAGGTTTGGGAGTATGCATAAAAGTGAATAATTGCTTTTACCAAAATTCTCATGCATTTTCTTATTATTATGATATTGGGATATTTCGTGTTAATCTTCAATCAATCCTGAAGTCTTTTTATAAGGACCTCCCAAGGGAACCCCCAAGAGTACAAAATAAAAGCACTATAGTCATAACAAAAGATTTGACTGAATTTTGATGAAAACAAACCAGAAGCTTTTTTGCTTCCATTGCATTAGAGTGCTATCTCACTTCGCGGAGACGTCTCTGCGACAGAATAGAAATTTCGTCTCCGCGACGGATTAATAGTATTAGAGACGTCTCCGCGACAGTTTATGAAACAAAATCCGTCTCCGAAATTCAGGAGACGTCTCAGAGACGTCTCTAATACTATTTATCCGCCGCGAAGACGAAATTTCTATTCTGTTGCGGAGACGTCTCCGCGAAGTGAGATAGCACCCTTAGGTATGATAGGATATCTTAATAAACCCAAACATTTACCTTGTTGTGGCTACCAAAACTGAACTATATCTTTGAAGAAGAAAAACATGGAGGCAGCATATTGTGATAATTTCATAAAATGTTTATTTAACAACCCCAACAGGTACTCTGTACAAGTTCATTATGACACGACAACAATCATTGCAATGTCAGACTCAACAGACATCGTAAGTACTATCTGAGAGACATATAATAAATAAGACAACAAAACAATAAATAACACAAAAGAGTGAGAAAGAGATTGTCATAGAAATAATCCCTACGCATCTTCTTTCAAAGTTTATGAGCATAGTAATATTGTAGATTGCATGTACCCACATTATGATATCTATGATTTGGAGGGTACGCTGTGAACACATGTGCTCATAATAATACACGACTGCTTATCTTAACTGTCATGAAAACCATAAATTACTTCATGTCAGCTTGTGGGCAGTGCTGTCAAAAATACCATATTCTATACAATAGAAATATCATTTAAAACATCATCTATGCCATTCTAAATACATGCATGTAAACATACGCAGTGCAGTACATGTACCGGTATGTGTATGAATGGTTCATGAATTGGTTCACAAACTTAGCTAATCAAGCAGTAAACTTATTAAATATATATGGAGAATTGGCAAGTTCTCTGTCAAGAAAGCTTGGTTCTAGACTCAGATAATTTAGTAAAAAAATCTCTGCTATTAGTTCAGCAATGTAAACAACTATGTTTCTTACGAGCATAATTTTCAAGACCGTTCTTCCCCCAAGGGAGTAGACATTTTCAATGTGAAAAAATTCTGGCTTAAATGTACATGAGCATTTACCCCATGAACCAAAAGGCACTTATATGTATATGAGATAATTGTAAATTTAATTTATTTGCAGACGGTACAGTGTAGATGGGTTATGTGTATTCAGGAATCTTGGCAAATAAACCTTGATGTTTATAATCATACCCAAATAATGATTGATTTAATTTAAAGTTGATTTTATTTCCTTAAAAATATATTATGAATTTACATGTACATGATAAAGACGGGATGCATTATAGTCGCTATGGAGGAAAACCAAAAATTTACGTTCCTGATCTACATTTGAATTTTAAAGGCAAAGTAAAAATGCCCTTTTGTGTATATCTATAATATTCAAAGAAAGAAAAGGTTGAGACAGGAATGCTAGCTTTTTTTCTTCAACATTTTTGGAAGCCCAGCATCTTCTTTCTCTTCTAAAAATGGAGAAAATTTGAAAAAACAAATTTTGATAAATATGGTTTTATAGCCGTTCTTAAAAGGCGATAAGCGAAGAGGTACAGAGAATTATGTTAAGAAATTTTTTCAGAGAAAAGGTTTTAGGCCCCTTCTCCAAACAAAGTGCATCAGTTTCCCGCAGCTTCCTGATCCAATGCGAGAAACAATCAGCTTTCTGCCTTTAACGTGTTTAAGCCGTATTAAGATTTCGGGATTCTATTCAAAAACCGATAAATCGTCTTTTGGTACAAAAGACGCGGGAAGCTGAAGCACTTTGTTTGGAGAAGGCGCCTTAGGTGATTAAAATCATTCAGATGTAGCAATTGCTTGAAATTTTTCGATGACTATTCAACAACAACAAAAAGATAACAAAAGCACAACCCATTTGTTGCCTGCACAATATTTGTTCACAACAAAAATACACAAAATGCAACATAAAATTGTGTGGACTATGGTTTTTTTCTGAAAGAGCTGAAGTTGCTAGGTTGTTCACACACACACATACCAAAATCAATTTTCAGCAAAATAAATAATAAATGGTACATATATATCTCTCTATAGACTAGTCAGACATTTGCACATGAAAACCAAAGTCAAATGATATGCATACAGGTCACAATCATGTCATACAGTACAAACAAAAATAATGAAATTTCCCTCACAACTGTTTTTCATATGATTAAGAAATATAAGGCCATTTACCAACACGAATAAGATATATCAACAGTAAAAACTAAGCACAGAATTGATGTTTTTTCATAAGCATGTGAGATGTGCGTAGATGAACAGTTTGAAGAGAGTAGTTCCTCAGGCGTTACTAATGATCGAGAGTGTTAAATAAGGATTGTAATCTTAAGTACCCAAAATATCTCATTCTATTACAAATCATCTTTATCATGTTCCATATCTTTCTAACCTACTATTGCACTGTTACTATTCTAGAATTCTATGTGAATGGTAGATATAATCTAAACTAAATACATCAAACTTGAATTTTCATATCCACTACTCTCACATTTCTAGTCCTTCTCAAAAATCTGTAATGCATCAATCAACGAGACATAATAAAGCTTTTAAACAAACACAGGGGAAATATGTTAGCCAATGAGTACAGATACATCAGTCAGCACCAAATTTGAATTCATATCTTGTATTCATGTATTATCAGATTTTTTTTTTATCAACGTGTATCTACAATAAAAGAAATTAAATGCACCCCAGTTTGCACATCAATGACGAGTAATGAAACACAATATTCATGAATCCTCCTGTCATTTCAATATAAAACTAAATTGTTCTCATAATTCATCTTTTAAATCCATGAATATATTCTCCCGATAAATAAACACCATAGAAATGTTTTCTTTGTTTCACTCAATAATCCTAGTTGAGTGACGGGTGAATCTTACACATGGGCAAAAGAGAATTATAAGAAAAGTTTTTATTGATAATAGTGATACAAATTGGCAAGTAAAAATGAATACAGAATTTACGTAAAACTGAAAGATAATGGGAGGAACAATAAAGAAACCTAAAATGTATACAAGATGGTGGTGAAATAGCTTTTTACAATCGATGTGATGAAAAAAAAAAACCCTCATCAATGTATTGTGGTCTCGTGGAGCAGTCATGGACTGTCAATCACAGGGCACGGTACACATAAGCCGAGTAATATGCGTTTAGAAACTTCAGGTGACCATCGTATTAAGCACTATATAAATTTTATCTTTTATTAATTAATAGTAGTCTTCCTTCCTATTTCTTAATTAGGTCACATTGATTTTTCTGAATCATTGATAGTGGGAACAGTGATTTTTTTTGTCATTCATAAGATATAATAAGAGCACTTTATATTTTCCCACACATATACAATCATATATTTTTAAAGTCAACATAAAACATGGGATTTCAGGGAGTATGATTTTGCCATGAGAGTGACAATCTTTGCACTCACAACACAAATATGTCCATGATAATTCTGTTGGCTGATACAACCAAAGCGTTCGCTTTAACGCCTCTTTATTTTGTGATATAAGTTTACACGGACCGTAAGAACACTGAGGGCAGCATCACAAAAAGTGACAGGTGTGGAGATTATTATAAATAAATTCACTGAGAAATGTGACCTACAGAGCGCACACAAGAATATGACACAGCAGCTGAATCCAAAGAATGGGCCTACTGCATGCCTGCCAGGGAAACGCTAAGAGCATTAAAACAATAGACAAAAGAAAAACTTTATTTTCTTAGTATTTGATATACATGTACTAAAGAGGGTTTGCACAACTAGATATTCCATGCTATCTCAACTGTTTCAGCTTAGACATTCGTTGGACCTGATGAACAAAAACAAAATCATATCATTCTTTACAAATAATGCATATTTGACTATGCTCATAATTACTTAATAACTGTATATACCTTTTATATACAATCTTTTCATTTAAAAAATTTTCATTTCATTTTCAAAATGTATAATCACATATATACATAATGGTGATGATATAAAATTGTGGTATTACAGTGCACCAGGCATGCGTTTACATAGCAAACTCCACATAGAGGATACAATATGTGTATATACAAATATATATTTACAACAAATATATATTTGATTCATGAGAAATGAACGATACAAACGACCTCTAACTCTGATAA
The DNA here is from genome assembly GCA_940671915.1 of Paracentrotus lividus. NCBI lineage: Eukaryota > Metazoa > Echinodermata > Echinoidea > Camarodonta > Echinidae > Paracentrotus > Paracentrotus lividus. The sequence goes on along the minus strand of CALNVZ010002100.1, from coordinate 48,436,304 downwards.
TACGACTCTGCAAATTAGATTTAGAATGACAATATTTGACATGGACACATAAACACATGTCTCACTTAACATTAACATGTCTTCTATAATCTTCAGTACTTCAAGATAAAAATCTATAATTTTTCATTGAATTTAACAGTCATCACACATCTCTATATACCTTTCTAAAAATCCATGATACTGATTGCATCGATCACCACGTGAAATTAATCAATCAAACAAAATTTAGTCATGTCGAAAATGACCGCTAGACACGATTGAATCAAAGACATCCCTATGGAAATGAATTAGTCCATTATTCCATTCTCCATACATGTAGTTGATTATGTCTACACTGGTCAGCAATTAAACATATTGAATGCGACGGACATCGGTGACTGACGACAGACGACGGACATCATTCTTGATTCCAATCCAACATACATACAGGGTTGATCTAATAGCGTCGAGAGAAACACAGCACACAACATGACTATATACATCTTCATAGAAAACAATGGTGGTCCTATAAAGAGCTGCTGCTATAACGTAGTTACATAGAGCACCCCGTGCTCATCAGCCTCCATCGTACCCGACTCTGTATCACTCTCCGCCGAATGACCTCTGACCTCATCATCATCGTCATCATTAGTCCGATCATGAGCCGATCTGCGGGTATAGTCCCGCAGCTCGTAACCGCCCAGATGGTCAAAATATGGCAGCTGCGTGTCCATGGAGGTTGTCGTGGTAACCACAGGGACGTTGGCCATCTTGTCCTTTGGGAATAGGATGCGATGGGCGGCGGAGTCCAGTTCAGCCTGGGTCATGTTACAGGCCTCGGCTAGCTCACGTTCGGCCATATTGATTAAGTCTCTATCATGAATGGGTGAGATGCCTTCCCCGGCTAGCACCTGAAATCAAGAAATCAAATTCTCATTTAGTCTCAGATACTCATTCTGCATGCTACTCTACCATGTTAGTCATTCCATTTCTTTTTTGAATTCATTCCAAACTTTCACTTTTGCAATTTTATGTGAATTCATCATGTACCTCTTAATCAAACATAGATGAACAATGTACCAAGTAGCACAGCTTCATGTAAAGTTGTTTTCTAGTACGAAAGGGTATTGTAAGCATGTCTTGTAGCTCTTACAGTTTATGCCTACAGCTTATCCTCATGATTTAAGAACATATGGAGACATGGTATTTTGTAATTTGCGCTTTGTAACAACTGCCTTTTATCATCATTATATACTGCATTATATACTTTGCTATTTGTCTTCTTTAGTATTTTTTTAAATAGAGGTTATCAAAAAGTATATAAAGATGAGATAAAAGAGAATCTCTATTTCTTCTTTTAATTTATCACTTCAAACAGCCTTTAGAAGGAAATTTAATGACTGTGCATTGTATATCAATAATAATATCATACAATTACTATACTCTATACATGTATATTGTTCAAGTGCAAAGCAAAGCATTTTCCCAATTTTAAACACATACCCAAGTAACATTACAATTTTCTAAAGTTGTGGGACAGAAAATACACAAAATTACAAGCCAAGCAGAATAGAATATCCTTGCTTTAGCAATTTACTGACAATTAAAGCTTCAAATGAATGCATGCGTGTAAAATAAATGAAAATCAGGCAATATTTAACTTGACGTGCACAATTGCTATAATGGTTGATCAAAAGTATATTATATGATACTAAACAATAATCTGCCTGTAGATGAACCTGAAAAACAGAAGGCTTGTAAGTTTTGATGATATTAGCGTATACAAGTCGACAAAAGAGCCTACTTTAATGACAATATTATTACTGTCCATAAGCTCCATGGACGTATTTTCCTATGACAAATGATTTCAATTTATAACTTCCAGTGTATTAGATCGCATACTCCGTATGAGAACAATCTTGGACTCATAGAGGGATTTGAATTAATATTGTCAACCTCCATCTGGAGAGACTACACTACGTTACCATTTGTGTTTGTGAAGAAGACTAGATGACTTCCATGCATCGGAACCGGTATCCTGGGTTTTTTAATTCTGACTCATTAATTAATTATTTGTTTATTTATTCATTTATTTATTTATTTACTTCTGAATGATCCATAATATTACATAGTACATAGAAGGAACCCTATAGTATAACTTTCTATTAATTGTATATCTTGTTTAAGTGCTTTGAAACTATATGTATAAAGCACTTTATAAATGTTGATTGTTATTATTATTATATCGAGCATCTAGGTTCCAAATCACAACAGTTTGCGATAAATAAAAAAAATGGCAAATGCTAATAAAAATTACTGCTGCAGGCGCTTTTTGCTCAAAAGACAGAGGAGTCCAAAATTAGAATTGCTCTTTAAAAATCTGCGATTGATTGTGAGCTCACAATTGACGTCACAAAATCAAAATTTGAAACATTCATAACTTTCTTATTCTTTGGTGAATTTTCTTCACTTTGCTCATATTTTTATTTTTGACTTTTAAAAGCAATTCCAGAGTGAACTCCCCTTTAACTGAAACATGTTTTCAGAGTAAATGCCCTTGCTATGGCTCTTCACAAAACACACTATGTTACCTTATCTACAGTGCAATGAAACAAATGGTTATTGAATTTCAAACAAACAATATTTAGTTCACTACGGATTTCAGAATTGATTGATTGTAACAAGAATGTGAACTGATTCTTTTTCAGTACATTTGTGATTTGAGGTACAGTTCCATGTTGCAAGTGTTAAATCTCTTAAACATATTAAGAGTGTGCATCAAACATCTTAATTCTCGTAAGAAAGGTTTTTTTTTTTTTTCTTTCCTCCAAACTCACTTCCAAAAAGAAATAAGTTTATCTCATTTAAACATTGTTAATCTATACTACAGTGAATTATGCAATGAAATATTCTTAGAAGTAGAAAGTGATTATGAAGTGCATGGGATTAAAATGTATGAGTTCCAGTACAAGTTGAGCACATTGGATAAATGTTCAGTTATACAAAATTTGACGAACTGATGTTATAGAATGAAATGAAGACAATGAAACACATGCATAATGTAAAAAACAAACCTGAATCTATGATATACAGATTAACTCACAGCTGAATATAATGAACTTTCAGCACTAATTGAAATTACTGAATTCAAGTAATTTGTTACTTTAATCTAAGAACAGATTGTAAGAGAAAATTGGTCTCAGCAGAAAATGTTTCCTATTTTGCATGCTACAAAACAAAAACCTTATAAGATATTCATGGAGGACTTTGCAGATCAAATGTGAAAGTTGAATTTTACTTTCTTTTTTTTCTGAGTTAACAGTTCACATAATCTTATAATTAGCGATTGAAATATATGTATTTATATGCATTACTCCTACAAATAAACAAATTAATCTATTACATCTTGACTTCTCATACTACCATGCCTAGTCCATTTTCTAGGATGACTGCAGTTTTTCCTCCTCAACCCCAAACCAATTATTTACTATCACTAAACAAACAAACATGTAGTTTATAAGTATTAGAAAATGCGCAATGTAGCTTTTAATCATATTGGCTCAATTATTTAGAGTTCCAGCTCTCCTTGCATCATGTAACGGGAGGTCAGGGGTCGAATCCCCAGCCAGTCTTATCAAAGACATAAAAGAATGGTACATACTACAGCAAATGCGCTTTGAGGTAATAATAGCTTTTCCTACTTGTAGGGGCAAGGCCCACTGTTTAAACAATTGCAGCTACAAAAAGACATTATTAAAATTATCAGACAATATATTGTCTGTTGAGAGCCAGAAGGGCCTTATTGCATCTTAAAGATGTTCCTTTGAGAACCAGAAGGGCGCTATTGCTGTACAAAGTCAATAGTAATAGCGCCCTTCTGGTTCTCAACGGAACATATTTGATCTGTAATAGTGCCCTTTTGGTTCTCAACCGACGATATAGTCTAGTTCAGATCTTTACAAACATGTAGACGGTGTTGTTATAAGCTGGAACAAAAGAAACCTGGTAAATTAAACAAAATGGTTAGAAAACCACTTATAATTCACATTACTATGATAAATGCATTCAATGTGTAGAATTCCATTAATAAATGCAAGAAATCTTCAACTAAATGCAAGAAATCTTCAATCTAAATGATGAGATAATTGTGGCAACCCATGCATGATCTTTGCTATGTTAATGTAAGAAAACCATGTCATCTATTCAAACCGTCTAATAATAAGATGCATTCTTTGGATCGTCAATGCTAATGGTTAATAGAATCTCTTGAGAAAATGGATCACCGCATGACATATAGTACCTTTCTGCTTTTTGTTAGAATTGGGTTTGGATTTGTTTAAATCTTTGGAAGTTGATGTTGACTTGGTAGCTTTGGGTGTCCCCTGTTTAAGGAGAGAGAGAGAGAATATACGGCAAGGGAACACAAAATACTTTTCAGTACAGTAGAAAATGAGTCAATAGAACACAGTGTAACATCATTATTAAAAGTTTGAGACCACATGAAAATTGGATTGTAAAGTTCAAGCTTATATTTTATATTAAAATATGTATTTATATTCCATTAAATATCACAATTCTTCTCAGTGAGTACATCTCATTTTATTTTTCCAAAAACACAAAAACCTCAATGTCTTGTGTTTCGGTGAGCACAAGATATGAAAAGATTATGCAAATCAGAAGAAAGTTTAGGGATCTGTCATGGCTCAGTGACTAATGGGATGCGTAATTCGGTCTGAACTCATGTTCGTCACCATCTAAATCTATGAGCCAAGTTTCATAAAATACCTCACTTTGAATGAATAATAACCATCAATGAAAATAGGCTGAAATCACATTTGTTAGATATTGATTTCGTTCTGCATTAAATTTATTTAGGTTCAACAAAAGTGAAATTTGGCATATTTTCATTGTCAATTTTTGTTCATTTTACGGTGAATTATTTGATGAAACTTGGCACACAGCTTCAGGAGGTCATTAACTAACATGGGCTCATGCCATGTTGTGTATACAATTAGTCACTGAACCATGACAAAACCCTAAACTTCCTTCTTATCGGCATAATTTTCTTATATCTTGTGCTCACTGTGAAAATAAAATCAGACATATTCATTGAGAGGAATTGATATTTAATAGAGGCCAGATGTTAATGAAACTACGGACAGTATATTCCAGACTATACTATACATACAAAATTTCAGGTGGTCTTAAAACTAATGCTGGTAAGTACATAACATTTGCTCAAACTCTCAACAGAATTTCTTCTGCCAAGACCTTGAAAATGTCAACTTGTGTATTTCCATAAATATAAATTCAACTTTGGTCTGGAACTTCGAAGTTATACGTCAACAATCAGGTTTATGTGCTGTTCTCTTCATAAGAGTAAAAATTGATATTGCATAACAAAGATTGACCTTTTGATTAAAAAATTACTTAGGATCACAAGATATTTGTCGTAAGGTGGGGTTTTGTTTTCACTTCTTTTTAATTTTCTTATTAGAGATACTCTACAATATGTAAATTATGAAAAAAATATGTTAAGACCTGAAGAATTTATCACCTGTAATAAAAAAGATAATGTACTATTTATAGTTTGTATTATTAATCTTATGTGCACAATGTAATAAATTGTTTGAAGATTGTGCATATACCCGACAGCAGCAGATTTTTTACATTTAATTACCCAAACTATACCTTTTCACAGCATAGAAATACAAAAATGAAACCAAAAAAGAATAAAAAATAATGAAAATGTGAATCAAAATAAATGAACCTTTTGGAAGAAAAGTGAATTGCATTTAAAAAGTTGCAACGATGATAAAAATGTATAAGTTTAAAATTGTTGATGATTGGAATAAACATAAAAAAATATAACAAAATGGAAAAATCATGCAAAATAATAATCATCAATTAACAAAACATAATAAGCATGCAAAACTCACAGCAAATGAACAAAAGCAAAGACTATTGACATTTACTTAAGGAGCGTAAATGAGAGAGAGAGGGGGGCCATATACTCTACCTGAGCTACTAAACTCTCAGCACTACCAGCTACTTCTTCTGGACTGGGGTTATTTCTAGGCACAGAATGTTCAAGTGTCTTAGGTTTGGTTAGTGACTTGAAGAAAGCAGCGGAGGGATCGCGCGACGTCCCGATCTCGCCGGTGGAGTGCCTCAGAGCTAGAGGCTCCTTCACCATGATGTGGCTCGACGTCGAGTTGGAAGTTGATCCCGTGGTGGGGAGGAGATGTGAGCTCTGGGTGGTGGGGCGGGGTGCAGGGGTGTGAAGGGAGGAGCGGACCCGACGTGGGGAGGAGGGAGGTGTCAGCCACATCCTCCCAGGGAGTCCAGTTGTGTTGCGTGCCTTGCCTTCGGGCGTCATACCAGCGACGGCCATGACCTAGGAGAAGATAGATTGGGGTACGGAATCACGGCAAACCATCACATGCACCACAACAAACCACACAACACCCAAAAAGACAGTATATAGTTTCTAATTCTCTGGAACTAGGTAGAAAACCAATGTTCAGATTATAATGACTGATTCAGAGATTACAGGAACAGAGTGCAAATATATATGGCAGGACATTACAGGTTAAAGGAGAGTATTTTGTCTGCTGACAGTCAAAAGAGAGTTAACTCCATGTTCTGAGTTTAAGCCTTTTAACTTTAAGCAGATAATGTTGTTAAAAATGAGGCAACTAGATAGATTATTAGTACTATTAGATCCAGAGAAGTCCTTTATATACATGTAGTTCAGGATTAGTATACTTAGACATGTTATACATTAAACAGATTCTCACCCTTTTCATAAACACTAATAAGCATCCCATTTAAAATCTAAAAATATCATTTGTGGAAATGGATTGACCCTTTTTTTATTATTCCTTTGTAGAAATAGATTAACCCTTCTTTATTTTTATCAAGTTATTTTGGTTTGTTGCCAATTAATTTGTAATTCTGGTAAACATTGAAGTGGGTTTTGTCAAAGAATGTTTTCTCAATCAAATCTCACTTATCCCTGTCTAAATGGAGTGACTTTAAATCATCTTGGGCCTTAGTCAATCATAAAAACATGTCTTTGTTCATAATTCTGGGCTTTATCAAAGAGTAATCCCTATCAAATTAAATGTATCTTCTTTCACTCTCATCGAATCCCTGTCTAAATGGAGTGACTTTCAATTACTTTGGGCTTAAATCAAGAAAATATTCTTTTGTTCAAAATTCTGGAATTTATTGAACATTAACTGCTACAGATTAAATGGACCCTCCTTCTACTCTCATCCAATCCCTGGTTAAATGAAGTAACTTTAAATCACATTGGGCTTTAGTCAACCATGAAAGCATGACTTTGTTCATAATTCTGGGCTTTATTAAATAATAACTGTTATAAAATTAAATGCAGCTTCATCTATTCTTACTTCTTCCCTGTCTAAATGGAGTAACTTTAAATCACCCTGGCCTAAATTCATATGTTGAAAATAAGACATATGATGTCATGCTAATCAGTATAAACAAGTTATTTGATCCCAATCATGCTTTATTCATTCAAGCTTGTTCAAAGGATAGTTGACCACATGCATTGGTACTGCAATGACCCACATGGTATGAAAGAAGAATTAGTGCAATTTCACGGGATCCAACCATTTCAACAAACAAAGAATGAATGATTCATGTATCATCTTGTTTTATATCCCCAATACCACATGATTAAAGGTGAGACAAAGTGATGATGAGAGTTACTACAAACGTTACATATGAACATGAAGTTCACTGATAGAACAGAGGTTCACATTAGACATGAAAAGACATGTGTGTGTCCACAATGAAAGGTAGTGAGGACATTACTTGAGAGCAATAAATGGCCACTAAAAGTACACAGAATCAATACTAGCCAGATATCAAAGTTCAAAGGTTATTTTGAGAGTACTAAGAAGTACTACAGGGGACATCTCCAACAAGTGGTACTTTTACTTAATTGTGAAAAAAGCAGCAAGAAAAAGTTGAAAAAGCTGCAAGAGTACGAAGGAAACACAAAAGTTTCCTTCAATTTTTATAGCGACAAATTTCATTCATGAATAGAAAGAGTTCCTAACAGCCACTGCACACGATATACATTGAAATCAAAATACTACTGTCATTATTTCATACGAATCAAACATTGAAGGTGTACACTAACCTGCGCCTGAGCTAACTTGAGAGGCACTGCTGTCTTACGATCCCCTGCAGGCACTGTACTGTCTGTTTTGCCAACACACGAGGGCAGTAGCAGTCGTCTGCTTGGCGAGCTTGCAGGTGACTTGCGGGGACTGTGGGTCACGCTGCTGCGGCTACCTATACTCTCACCCTCAAGCTTTGGAAGACTTGTTTCGGTAGGTGATGGCACCGTCGTGGAGAAGTCCAGGGTGAGGTTTGGGGAGGGAGTGTGTTTGTTGTGTTGATGGGGAGGGGTAGGGCTGTGGCTACGGGATGAGGAAGGGGATCGTTGGGGGCTTAATAAGGGTGATGTTGGAGGATGAGAGGAGGTCTCTGAAAGGATGTCCTCATCTTCTTCCTGGTAGCACTCTGTTCTTAGGGTGGGAGGTTCCCTAGTTAAGATCAAGCAAGGAAGAAATATCAGATCACATAGTTCCTTCCTTACCCCATCACATAATAACACATAATTGGATAAATTCGATTTAAAACTTTCTGAAGACATTTACAAGTATAAAAAGTGGTTTTACTTACATGTATAATATGTATATGTCTATTGTTGAGATGTTTCAAGCATTAATTAACAAGAAACATACACGGTGACATCATAGTATTGAAAGGCTATTATTTACTGCTATACTTTCTGACCTTGATATCCTAGTTTCAAGTTAACACTTTTTTTAATTCTTTATTTGCTTTGTTTACCAGACGGCACATTCAACAGCATATCAAGTTTGCCGATTGACAAAAACAATAGAAATTGATTAACAATAGAAATTTATTAACAGTAAGGTTGCACTTTTGGCAACAAGAGCTTGGGTAATCAATCAATCAATATCCGATTTACTTGATGACACTTTGTCATCGGTACATAATAGTTTCAATCCAGGATTTCAGATAATCTAAAAAAATTGTGATACAATTAAATGGCTATAACATGGCTTTCACTTCTGTGACACATTAAGAGTTAATGATTATATAACACTGGGTCAACCAGATTCACAAAATGTGACTTTGTTATTTCAATCAGGGAAGAAATAAACATGAATAAAGCCAAAAGAAACATGAAAGAAGGGGTATGTGAATTAAAAAGATTACAAATAACAAATCATTATTAACCATGGTTCATTTGTGAGTTACAAATTATTACATGAACTAATTCAAGTACAAAATATAAAAATATAATGTTAATTTATACCAAATATATAAAGGTATTAATAGGGGGCTTACTATGAGGTATGCTGATATTGAAGGTGTTTTCAGTACAATGTAATAAATAGTATGAAATGTTGAGTAGGTCTACAATATTTGTTTGGATAATTATGAACAAATATGGGTAACCATCAATGAAATAACCACATATCCTGTATTTCAAAAATTATGTGAAACTTTTTCAAAATCAATTGTATTTTAGAAATAAAATATTCTCATTTAAATATCACACATAAATTATTAGTAATATAATTGGAAAGTATATGTTCTATATTAAAGTCCCAGACCGGACCGACAAATGAAATAGCCAAAAACGAAAGCTAATATGCTATATAATACAACAATTCCAAATCAAAGCGTTTTTATTGTCCATCTAGAAAGTATTTAATTAAAAAGATGACCGAACCTCAACCAGGCCACCCCTCCCGAATACTTGTAAAATTACCCCTAATTTAAAAGTGCGAGTGATGACGTCAAAAAATGTTAATGGAATGCTACAGCAGTCCTGTGGCCAGGCATGATTGACTTTGCCCTTTCATTTCATAACAATAGAATTCTAGCTCACAGGGCGTCTATTGTCCTGACATAGCAATACAAACGTGTTTTCTAAAGGCAAAACGCAATCATGCCAAGCCGCAGGACTGCTGTAGCATTCCATTAACATTTTTTGACGTCATCACTCGCACTTTTAAATTAGGGGTAATTTTACAAGTATTCGGGAGGGGTGGCCTGGTTGAGGTTCGGTCATCTTTTTAATTAAATACTTTCTAGATGGACAATAAAAACGCCTTAATTTGGAATTGTTGTATTATATAGCATATTAGCTTTCGTTTTTGGCTATTTCATTTGTCGGTCCGGTCTAGGACTTTAAGGTTATACAATGTTATCCTGACAACATTGACATACTCCCAATCATAATGATACATACTCATATAAAGTGTACAGGCTTTGGAAGGTAAGTGATAAGAAAAATATGTTGCATAATAATAAATCAATATTTCTTTCATGATGATATTATACATTACATTAGTCTTGTATTACTAGATAGTTGAAATTATAATTAAAGTTAAATTAAAAATGCATTATAATTTAAGTTACACTTGAAAAATATAAAGTTAATATACATTTGTGTATTATGGTTACCTAATAGTATTGTTTGAATCCTCAAAAAAGTAAAATAGAGTAGAAAGATATGTTGCAAATACTTTACTGACACATTCATATTAAAAGAGGCTCACATTTACTGGTAAGCCTCGTCATAATGAGTACTATGTTTTGTATATAAAAAGCTTTCTCCCAAAATCACCTGTCTATTTTTGAGTGCGCTTTATTAAGGCACTTAACTAAAAGATAAAGTGAATGTGAACGCCACAAAGCGAGATGATATGCCGCATATACCATTCCCCTATTATTCTTCCATTGATTTAACTGGAGAGTAATTGTACATCCGGTTTCAAGCACCGTTGCACGGTGTTCACGCAGAAGGCCGCGGCTTTATCTTTTGGTAAGTCGCCTAAATCAACTTGTAAATCTTTAAAGACAGAGAGTCTTGCGCTTCCATGGGTAATTTGACACCATGGATGCTTACCCAGTAACATGTATTGTCCATCACCTTGGGTCTTATCACCACTGTCAGACCTTATGTAAAGCCTTGTATATTCCACCCATATCCCAATTTGGTATAGTCATTAACCCTAAAAAGACTGGGGGGGGGGGGGCTCATTCAGCCCCCCCCTCAACATTTTTCGCGATAAATTCGCAACGCGGAAAAAAAATTTGCCGAGACTTCATGACTATTTTCTTTTAAGTCTCGCGCAACTTTTGAGACCAAATTTGCGATGTCCGGGTACGCGGTTCCGAAATTACGTAACATTTTGTAACCGTGCGTCAGACCCAAAGTTGCTCAAATACGTGATTTTGTGTACAAATCCAATGCAAATTGTGTTTTTAGCCAAAATTCATAAATGTATCATTATTTTCTCTTTAACTGATTAAAATCAATTAATCGAAGGTTGTTTATGATTAAAATAGTGTCACCAATGATTTCCATCGAAAAAACAATAAAAAACAAAAAGTCGAAAAACAAAGAAATACATAAGAAATTTTGAAAACAATAGAATACGTAAGAAACAAATCTTGATACAGATTTTTTTTTTACACACATTTCACCAGAAGCCTACAAAGAGCCTGTAAACCAAAAATTAGCACTTTTACAGCTTTATTTAATTAATTAGAGCAAATCTTAGATTTTATGCATAAATTAGCATAACTAATTAGTGCCGACATTTTTCGGAGAATATGACTTTTCAGTTTTGGAGAGGATGCCGTGGGAAACGCGTGTGAAAATTTTCATCGCGATCGCGCGCTCAACGGCCGAGATCTTAGGGGGGGGGCTGAATGAGCCCCCCCCAGTCTTTATGTGTGTCAAAATAGCCCAGTCTTTTTAGGGTTAAATCTCACTTTCTCTAGCCCGATGATACCTAAAGCAGGCCAAAGAATATATGGTGGAATAGTTTGTTTTGCTGTGGTCCAGAAATTTAGCTTCAAGACATGCAGGTATTTCCAGTGCTATTCACAAAGTCTGGGGTCAGCAAATTATGATCCACTTCCCAACAAAGCTCGAGAAACACTAAATTTAATTTAATTTGTTCTGACAATTCATCATTATGGAAGGTAGCTCTGAGGATTAACCTGCCCTACAGCCTCTGAGTGGCAAAGGGTTAACGTAACATTGCAGTAACATTGAATGATATTCAAATCGCAATTTATCGATTTAGATCATTTTGTCAACATGATTATAATTACATAGATCGGTCTGGCATCCCTTCGAAATTGCAAGCTACTTCCTTGCTTTACTTTCGAGATATCAATGATTTCATACTCAAATTTTTAAACCCATCCCCAAATGGGTTTAAAAACCATGTGCGTTCCAACACAGCACAACATACGCCGCATTTCCTATTGTGTAGTCCCCGTCCCTAGCGGCCTGCTGAGCTTGCAACAGAAGGGTAAATTAACTCGTGTTCGGCTGTATGCTTAGCATCGTTTGTTACACTGTTTTAAGGTAGTAAATGACTTCCATTTGATCTGAAACTTTCAGTAGTTTGTTTTTACTGTTAGAGCAACATAATTTAATTCATTTAATTGCTCTTGTTTTTGAAAGTTACCAAATCCCTTTAATGTCTCACCTTGAGTAATCCCTATAGGGTTCTCTGTAAGGCTGCTGATATGGCTCAGGCTGGTACTCTTCGTCTACTACCGGTGGAGAAGATGGAGACTTGGGTTCTATCTCCTCCACATCATCATCATCATCATCATATGGTGAATCAGGCGCATGGTGATGGTTGTTATGATGATGATGATGACGATCTTCATTAGGGAGAAGGGGCTGTCTACCCTCTTTGGAGCTGGAAGGTAGGTAAATGGTGATACAAAACATGTCATATTGGTTTTAAACTGCATGTATTTGACCCATCACAACAAGATAATGATTTAAAAAGAATTTGAATACTTATACTTAAGTCAATGCAGCCATTTTAACCATTATGTTTCATATTTCCTTGCAGGCATATTTGCATGGATACCTCTACTAATTGGAACAGACAATGGAGCAACAGATAACAGAACAGATAAGGAATTTCTAGACATAAGTTTCATATAGTTGCCCATTTTCTGTCAATTTGAGGCTACTTTGATATTCTTTCATATAGAAGCTAACAATACAGTATACATATTCAAGGTAATTTTACTGATTGTGACAAAAGAACATTTTAATAATTTGTTTATTTCCAATCAGATGAAATTCTTTAGTGATTGGAGAATCTAACAATAGTACTTTAACAACAACTTTTGGCAAAAAATAGTTACAACACTAAAAGTCATTATTTGAGTGATAAATCTTACCTATATCTATTACCAGGCCCTCTGTTATTTGGCACGCCTCTCCCTCCGGGTATCGACCTATTACCCACCGGTGAGAAGCCTCTGGTCATGGGCGAAGACACCTGAAGAGAGTTGGCATTAGGGGAGTAGGGTCCGCCACGCCCCCTGATGGTCGATGGTGACTTGGAGGACATATTGAAGGGGGACTTGTTCTGCGGGTTATGGTTGTAGTTGTTGAGGCTGTTTGCGGGCGATAATTTGCGATGCTGATTGGACGGAGGTGCAATGACGAGGTTGGTGGTTGCATTGTTGGGGTAGTAGGCCGGAGGAGGGTCGCGACCCTGGTAGTGGGCGTTGGCCATGGGGGTGGACTGACGACGGTTATGGTACATGTTGAGCACAGTTCCAAATAAGGAGTGACTCCTCTGTCGAGATTATGAAAAGGATAAAATGAGATAAAATAATCAGAAGATGAAATTGGAAAATAAACAGGAGGAAGAAAAATATTAATCTAGACAAATGAAAATGATTCACAATACAGCAAGAAGACAGTGTGATTCCTGATTACATTTTTTTATTCAATGTACCAAACAGTGTAAGAATGAAGTGTTTACTTATCCTATGATTTGATTCTTCATGCTCAAACTGTTCATTTTCAACCATCCCTTCTAGCTTGCCTGATATAGCAATGTAACTTACCCTATGATTTGGTTCTTCATGCTCAAACTGTTCATTCTCATCCATCTCTTCTAGCTTGCCTGATATAGCAATATAACTTACCCTATGATTTGGTCCTTCATGCTCAAACTGTTCATTCTCATCCAACACTTCTAGTTTGCCTGATATAGCAATGTAACTTACCCTATGATTTGGTCCTTCATGCTCAAACTGTTCATTCTCATCCATCCCTTCTAGCTTGCCTGATATAGCAATGTTACTAACCCTATGATTTGGACCTACATGCTCAAACTGTTCATCCTCAACCATCCCTTCTAGATTGCCTGATATAGCAATGTAACTCACCCTATGATTTGGTTCTTCATGCTCAAACTGTTCATTCTCATCCATCCCTTCTAGCTTGCCTGATATAGCAATGTTACTTACCCTATGATTTGGTTCTTCATGCTCAAACTGTTCATTCTCATCCATCCCATCTAGCTTGCCTGATATAGCAATGTTACTTACCCTATGATTTGGTTCTACATGCTCAAACTGTTCATTCTCATCCATCCCTTCTAGCTTGCCTGATATAGCAATATTACTTACCCTATGATTTGGTTCTTCATGCTCAAACTGTTCATTCTCATCCATCCCTTCTAGATTGCCTGATATGGCTCTCTTGATCTGTGGTCCTATCTCATGCAGAGTTCTTAATCCAGCCTGCACAGGTGGAAGAAATCACAAATCATTTACACAGGATTGAATAATGTCCCATTTGTATAAATCAAAGATGCCACTCAGTGTCATTCAAAAATCCTGAACAACATGGAGAAAAAGATATTAAAGAAGCATGAAATTGAATAAAAAGTGTGGAAATTTGAAGTAACAAAATTCATTATTTCAGGAAATTTCCTGAAAAATGGCATCTCTAATAAATATACATTGATTTTGAGACTATTTTAGGATAGACAGGATTACAATATATGTCAATTGTCAATTTCTCAAGCATTGGCAAATATAGATGACCAGCACAGACTTCTATCATGGCTGATGATATCAGCCCAGTTATATGGTTGAACTTAAACAAACTTTATTCACACTGAACTCAGATTCCTTATCAAGTTTTTTCTAACATATGCTCAAGGCTCTGTTTCATCATTCAGATGCACCATTTTTTAAGATCTTCACATGATACAAAAGTGCTTTTTATGTCTTTAAGATAATGTTGAATCATTTCCAATTAACCTGAAGTGCAAATGTACTGTTGTCCCCTCCGGTGGCCTTCAAACCCTCTTGTTTGCGCTTCTTGAAACGACGGAAGTAGTCCTGTATCAGGAATGTTGCATAAAATTTGCCCACTGTTACGTCATCATCAGCTGTTCAGAGAAATGAAGAAAGGAGAAATGAAGTCATTAGGTAATAATTCAGACTATAAAACCAATGTACCAAAGCTTATTTTACAGTTATTTTGATAAACTGAAGGGGCATTTTGCTTTTAGCAAATGCTTTTACTCTAGGCAAATAATCGACAGAAAATGTTAATCTCAGCACATTTAATTACTTTCTTTAGCACATTAAGCGTAGCTTCAAACGTAATATTTGAATTGTTGAGTTATCTCTATTCTCGGGAAGAACAAAAAAATAATAATACAGTCAATTTTGTATAGCGCATGATAAAAGAAAAGAAGTAAACCTCTCATCCTGTATTCTAATCCAAAGACTGAGTTTGTATGGAATTGAAGTTTGCACCATGCTTCTGTGTGATCCTTTTGTTTGATGCTTGATAGCACAATAGCTACGCACTATACAAACTCAGTATTTGGTTCAGAATGCGGGCCATCCTAGCAGTAAGAAGGAAAGAATTTAGAAGTCAAAAGTTTGTTTTTTTTTTTATATGTGAGGGAGTAGGAAATACCTCAGGCCTGTCCACTAATTGGCCTAATAGAAGTTGAAAATGTTTTTATGTATTGTGAACAAAAGATGTGTTCATGCTAGAGTGAACAAGCCCTTGGACATGCTACATGTATATAGACTTTCACTGTACAAGCCATTGATATCTGTATGAGCTAGGTGTGGCAGTTGAGTTAACTCCCTGATGGAGGAGCTGAAGTGTTTCCATGGAAACAAGTTAAATAATAGTGGTCTTCTACCCTCTTTTGTTGATGCGGAAATATGCATATGCCAGAATAAAACGGCCAATATACCCAATAGAACTGTGAACCCTATTTGGTTGTTCGACTCTGCGTTCGTTCCCTCACATATAAATAAAAAAGAAAACTACTGACCTCCTGCTGGTGGAGCTACTTGGTCCAATAGTTTGGTACTAGTTCTCTTCCATATCTTCTTGATGACTGCTCTCAATTCCTCATTACACTGATCAATGTTACCTGCACATGAGGGATATATGGGAGTGTTTAGGTAAAAAATGTCATTGCTTTTTTATTATTACCTAAATATAGAAAAAAATATATTTTTACAATTGCAATTTACAACTTACAATTACACCAATGATGATCATTAAAAAAAAATCATAGAGTGATACGCTTCTAGTATAGCAAATAGAGATAATAATTTTCATGAGCTTTGAAAAGTTTTGAATTTTTGGTGATAAAAACAAGAAAAACGCAGAAAATGTTGAAAAGGACAAAAAATGCTTACCTTCTGTTTTGATTTTGAGTGAGGTCCGGATGAGTGCAAACAGTGTAGCATTAAACATAACAGTACCATCACTGTTGAGCGGCATATTCATTGTCACTAGTCTCTGTCAAATAAAAACAAAGTAAAGGATGTAGCTAAAAATCATTCAGCAATGTTCACAAATAATTAAATTGCAATTCAAGTTACACTTAAATTTCACCTGCACGTGGTATGTCACGCTTGATCTCACTGAACGTCTTTCCCATAAAGCATGTATTCTGTGCATGATTTAACCAATGAGGTGATGTGTAATATGACAGTTTTTCATGTACATCTATATAATCTATATAATAGATGATTTGTAAACCTGTACACTAAAAAATAGAAATAGAAAAACTTAACTAACATAATGTCTATGGGTAGACTAAAACATACATCTAAAAAAAACAACTTGTTAACCAGTAATCCACATAGTGTCAGATAAGATTTCAGAAGATAAAAATTATTTTAATATTGTGTGCTCTAGCTGTAAACAAATGATCTTTTCGTTTGTTTTACCTCATAGGACATTTAAGGGGATTGTTTAACTTGCTTAGGCAATTATTTTCCAGGGTATCAATTTGACACATTATTACATACAATGGCAGGATGTAGGGCACCACAGCTCAGACTTATTAAAGCCTCCACATAGTAACAAATGCCCTTTAAACTACTGAAATGATATCAAACTCACCTTGCATGCAATTCTATGAGGACACAGTTTACCAAAGCCTAGAGGAGGGGAGATGGATCGAAGTAACGTCACTACATCTAGATGCTTGATACGACCCCTGCATGAAAGACAAAAAAATGTAATAACAAGAATTCACCAAACAGTCAAGATTATTTAATATAATTTGATAATACGAGTTATATGACATTGAAACTCACATAATATGCATACCTGGAAATACACACATATACAAATACATTTGCATAATTTTTGAGAACACATGAGGTTTAAACAACTTTTCAATCCAGATAGACAAACAAATATTATTGATTTGGCTATATAAAGTTAAGCCTATTTTATTGGAGTCCTGTCTTTAAAACATGATTAAGGCCATCTCTTATGATTTCAAAAAAGCACTAAAAAAAATTTAATCAGAGATTTTTCTTAATATCCTGAAACAAAAATACATTGAACAGGTATCTATTAAAAATCTGTTGGTAACTGTTTCTAAAGTAGAATTTATTGCATATCATTGACTTACGTTGCATTGGGGTCAAACTCTGACCACTGTCTGACAAACTCGTCTAGATGATGTGGTCCTAGAATGGACCAATCACGCGTTAGATAATCAAAATTATCCATGATGACAGCTACAAATAAATTAATGATCTACAGGAAAACAATAAAAAAAACAATAATTAAATAACCATATGTATGCATAGAGACAAATGGAAACCCAAGATTACAAATTTTAATATTTTATACAATTGCTTCACTCCACCCAGGTGTAAATGGGTATACCCAGGAGGATAAATTCCATAAAATGCCTGGGAATTAAGAATCAAAGTAATAATATACTGTAAAGTGCTTTGAGCCACATGGCAAAAGCGCATTATAAATAACATTGCTACTCAAGTATTGCACAATAATTCTAGAATGATGTGAAATTGAAGATACCATAAAAAATAAGCCTTTTAGTTAAATATTTCCACTCTTGCAAAGTCCTTCTGCTGTCCTACAAATCCTTTTTCAAGCAATATAAGAGTCAATTTGTTAAGGAAGTAGAGGATCTCTTAGTTTAGTTTGTTCCTAGATAAATCTAAAAAATTATCAGATCAAGATGTGAAAACATTAAATTTTATTTAATCTGCAAAAAAAAATTAAATCTTCTTTTTCTTGAGTCCTCTTTCACAATTTTCTGTTAGAATGTACTATTATATCTGTTTATATTTTGATGTTCATATCGTTAGGTTTCTAAATCTAGAATCTAAAATTTCTAGAATCTGACTTTGAATTAGACTCTACCCATGAAGTATTTTACGCAGGTGACCACATTAGGCATAACAGTGTTAAGATCAGCTAGGGAACAGTGGTTAGCCAGAAGAGAGCATTAGTTGAAATGGATGAACTTACCAGGAATGAACAGATAGAGTAGAACGAGATGAAGTATACATAGGCAAAATCATTGCCACATATCCTTGTGTCATCGTTCCAACATGGTGCCTTCGGTGAGTATGTACATGCCATCATGACCTGTTGCCATGCTTCACCTGTGGCTGATCTGAACAAATCAAACAGGCAAATAGTGGAAACAGTTTTAGCTTTTGAAATGGTTGGTTGGTTGGTTGGGCTTTTGATAGACTTCTATTGGTCAGATATGATCGTTTATGTCAACATATGTAAGACAAGACTGAAATTCGAACCCGAGTCTGATTAGACTTAATTTTTATGCAAATGTAGATAGTTAATAAGGCGTTTTACTGCTGAACCAACTCCTGATCCCTATGTGTTATAATCGTACTGTTTAAAAAAGGTCATTATAGCAATGTTGCTATGCAGTGATGTACTGCTTTCAATATGCCATATATGGTGGTGATTTAATAACAAAATTAATACATGACTTCAATTGTACATTTAAAATAAGAAAAATTTAACAAGAAGCTGTTTCAGAGAATATCAAAAACAAAAAACAAGATGTAATGATACATAAAGCAATAATCAGAAGGCATATTTTCCAAAATGATAGTTTAAATTATAGTTTTGATGAATATAATGATTAAACTACATACCTGAATAGCACCATTACAGCAGTAGGGAATGTGCGGAAGTTATTATTCCGATTTATAGCATCATCCAGCGAGAGCTTGATTTTACCAAACATCTGCCAAGAAAAATAAAAATTACATTGCATTTATAAAAAAGTAATAAATTTTACTTGCTATATATGTGCTATTTAATATCAATTGCTATATGTTGTGAAGTTTACTAGTCAGACATGTACACAAAAAGTTTATGTTTCAGGGAAAACAATATAACAAAATTTATTTTCTTTTTCTCTCAAGAAGAAGAAATTACTAGAGAACTCAAAATGTTATATTGAAACAAAAATATATCCGTAGTTTGAGATCATATTCCTAATAAGATGTTTACACAAGCATTTTTATCAATTATCATAATTTAGTTTTCTGCATAACAAATTCCACATGTTGTGATGACAATGGCACAAAGGTGCTTAGAAACGTAGCACCAATTACTTTCATAGCTTTAATTATGAGTCAATTTCCTATAAAATGATGTAACAGTGAGTTGGTTCAATTTTCAGTGATTTAACAATGATTTTCAGTGATTTGACAAATATTTTCATGTGACCTTGACTGCACTTACCTGCATTCCAATAACAGCATATACAAAAAATAACATGACGATTAATAACGCTACATACGGCAGGGCCTGAGGAGAAATGAAACAGAAAAAGAGAAAGTTACTTGAAAGGAAGTAATAAATTAAAGACATTTAAACAAAGCTTCTTTTTTACAAGATACAAACTTTCTATACCTAATAGTAAAAGCAGAGCAAAAAAAATACAAAATTCAAAAACTTTTCAAACAGATGAGGGTAAAAAGAAGCAATGCATTTTTCTTTCTGGATCAATGATGGCAATTACACTGAACTAAAGTTTTGGGGTGATGCTATACTATTTAAAAAAAAACCTGTGATAAATTCAAGGCGGGTGACACTACAGTTTTACAGTATGATTCAGTACACCGAATAAATGTTTATAAGTAGGCATGTATTATTATTTAAAGAGCTAAAAGCTTTTGATTGGCTGGTGTAACTACCTGGAAAGACTTGATAAATGTCCAGAGCAGAGTTCGAATCCCTTCTCCCCTGCTTAAGAGCTTGATCAATCTCATCACACGAAACAACCTGAAGAAGTTGATGCTAAATTGCTTGTTTTCGTTTGCCTAAAAGACAGATGACATCAAATATGAATTAGAACAAGAGGAATTAGACTAAATAAGAAGTCAATAGAATATGAACCAATAACTGTTTTCATGTTTTCATTCTCTCTAGAAACTTTACTTTTCTTTCCCCATAAATGATAAAATTTAATAATCAGCAAAAAAATGGATGAGAAATAACCATTAATACTATAAGATGTATGTCAAAATGTAAAATCAACATTTTGAATGCTTAATGGACTATGACATTAACATAAGAACATAATCAACCTGTCTTAAGGGGTGAACATAATTAGACTCCTTTTCAAGCTTCACTTTTTTCAGTGAGTTTAAAATACAAAATTTAGTATTATTCTTTAAAGATTATGTAAGCAACTGTACTTTAGAGAATAAAGAATCAGTTGTCAATGTTTTTAAACAAGATTTATTATTGGAAGTCTGCAATGTGAAAAGTATAATGCTGTTATAGGGAAAGGTATATAGATCATCCGATGTAAATAGACCTTATAGGGCTTTATTAGTGATTGTGTGCAATAAATGGGGATCTCTTTGGGCTAGTTAGCTGGCTTACATTCAATAAGATACATGTATATTTTACACTTTCTTAATAAATTCGCTACGCATATACGCTCTACTTGTTCAATGAACTCTAATCAATAACGATACTTAAATATTTTTCTTTTAATATTCAGATGTGCTAATTGATTCATTTTATACTTATATTTTTGACAGTATTTCTGAGTTAAACTTCCTTCTTGATATAGATCTAACCGCTGCAATGGTTAGGTATTATATAATTATTTTTGTAATTAATTTGGTTTTACCTTACTTACTTCTGAAATTCTTAACCCACTATTTACTTTTAAAAATGACATATCTACCGTGTTATAATAAGCTCAGACAGTTTACAACCTGACAATTAATTTCTGGACTGAATTCAGGGATATTTGTTGTTTTATTTATAGCATTCATTTCAGGAAGTAAATTAGCTGACAGATTTAAGGAAAGAGAGTTGAAAACAAGACTTATTGCAAGATTGTTTATTTCATAAGAAAACAAATATTTCTGTTGTAGAATTTTTCAACACACATACATCTATGTTTCAGGAGTAAAAGACCTTGATTTGCTGCTATAAAAATACATATATATAGATGCATAAGCTCAGAGGATCAACTTAAACCAACCAAACAAGTCTGGAATTAAAAACAGATATTTACCTGCCCAAAAGTCATCTAGATAATAATAATAATATGATGATGAATTTGTATAGCGCAGCCACTATACAAATATACTCTACTGCGCTTTGATACTCCTATTGCTTATGATACAAAATTAAAATAATGATCTACTTAAATGCTTCCCTACACAGATGCGCCTTCAATAGTTATTTAACAGGAACAGACTTGGCCATTCTAATTGTAATTGGAAGTTGGTTCCAGAAATGCAAATAAAGCGAATGTATCAGTCTAGGGGTGTTTCACAAAGTTGTTCATAAAGCTACACATGATTTTAAGAATGACTGGTGATCAGTTTTTGTGCTAAACGATTGAGAATGTGATTAGTATAGCACCCAAGAACATATTTTAGTCATTTATTAAGTCATTTATAACTTTACAAACGACTTGGTGCAGCACCATCAGAGCCAGAAGGTTGTTAACTAGATAACGTGCATACCATCAAAGAATTCTTAGTCTATTCTACCTGAAGAAGTGATCAGAAGACCAACTGGACTACCTTTTCTTCCGTACAATGCTGAGCTGATGCTGATAACAAGAGTAAATTACTATTCTTCTCTCCTCCTGCCCTTTATAAAAACAATTACTGAATCTGCATCTACATTCCCACTTAAATTCAATATCTCCCT
This sequence comes from Paracentrotus lividus, assembly GCA_940671915.1. NCBI lineage: Eukaryota > Metazoa > Echinodermata > Echinoidea > Camarodonta > Echinidae > Paracentrotus > Paracentrotus lividus. The sequence goes on along the minus strand of CALNVZ010002100.1, from coordinate 48,413,926 downwards.
TATTTTCCCTTTTAGTATCAAAAGGAACCGAAACTACCATACATACAAACAATACATGTATATATGTAAGTCAACACAAGTTGAATGGGAACAAATTGGCGTGAAGAGCAGCCAAAATTGGAACAGTGATTGAGACATGATTCTTTGCCAATAAATCATGATCGCTTTTATTTCTTTCCTTTTTATCCCCATATACATGAGGGGGGAAGGAGGGTTTTTATCATTCCCAAGAACAAAATGTGCTGAAAAATGCACCCCCTTCTGTTTGTTCTAACTCACATTCATCTCCCTTATGTTCCCTTTTCGTATTAAAAGAAACTGAAACTCTATACATACAAACAATACATGTATATATTTAAGTCAACACAAGTTGAATGGGAATAAATTGGCGTGAAGATTTGACATATGCCAAAACAATTTCACTAAATCTAGTATGTGGGCGTACATAACTACAAATTTCAGGGTTGATTCTACGTAAACAGGTGTTTTTAAGTAGAATCTCAGTATTTGTGAAGGGATTGTGCTGGTTTTTGTGCTTCTCTTATTTCTGTGCAATATTTAGAACTTATCATTAACATGTCAGGAAAGGTGTTTCAATTCTTAAAGATTACAATATTTTTGTGTCAAAATGCACTTACTATGCATTAAATAGGTATATGTACATAGGTATCTATTGATTTGGGGTAAAATGCTATCTTGATATCAGTAAAGGTACAGAAATGTGCTACAAGAACTGACTTCTAGAAATGCTATTTAGAAGAGTGAATTAATGAGGATTTTAGACAAGTGTGACTTTCAATCTGTAAAAGCTACGGTGAGGGTGAAAATTAGTATGTGCAGAATATACATGTAGAGAAAGTTTGAAAGGGGGTAATTGATGAACTGTTTTATCATTTACCGCTGTCACAACCTGCGATGTATACATCCCAATAACCACATGAAGCCGCCGAAATGATGAAAAAAAGAGGTAAAAAATGAGAGAGTTTAATGGATTTAAATGTCTTTTTGGTAAGATGTTAGATACTTAAATGTCAGTTAGACTTCCACTTAAAACAGCACTTTGACAACAACATGGAAAAGGTACACTTATTTTTGTGAACTATAATATTTTAAAGGATATGCTATTGCATCATGCATGTGCTCCTTATTGAAAAAATCTTCGTTTTTATTTTAGTTACCAGGCATATGATTAATTTTGAAACCTATAATTATTGGCTCTTCAGTTCTGTAAATACAACTAAAATACAATATCGTCCTAAAGATTATTTTGCTATAATGAGTGCAACTTTGTAGGAAGTCTACTCCACTTGTTTGAAATTAATGCCTTTTAAAATGAACCATTCTTGGCATGATAAAATCTACATGCTTCTGACAAAACTTCTGAAAAAATTTCATATAATTACAATTTAATATTTGAGCTAATTATTCAAAATAAAACAATTGTCTTTAATTTTCATATTACCCTGCTTTTGTTGATAAATAATATTCTCCTCTTTTAAAAAAAAAATTATGAAAGGTCCCTTTAAAAGTGAGTGATTAAAAAAAAAGTAACTGATTTAACAAAAGTGCATGTGTTTAATAGCTACCTGTAAAATATCAAATATTTAGACCGAGTGAGAAACCAAAACAACATACATGTTTCCACTTACAATAAAACAAACAAAACAATAAGTGTAAAGATACATTTGTTATAAGCCAGCTGGCAGAAATCCAAATTTACATACTTCATAAAAATGTAATAATTTATTCAGCAATGTGCAGCCAATCTTCTTTGATATAACCGAAATGAAATCTTGTTGGTATGGAATGTTCAATTAAAAAATATTGGCCAAAAATAATAGGGATAAATATATTTTTTAATTCAATGAAAACATTACTTTCAATATTCATATTATAAACCGGGATCCTAAATCAAGACATTGTTAAGTAATAAGTACTGGGACACCAATATCAAATGAAATCTAATAACAAAAAACACGAAAAAAAACTTATCCTATTGCCCTTTCCATTTATCAGAGAGCCTATTAAAGCGAGTCTTCTCAGCATAAATCATGAGTGGAAAGAAAAATTCAAGTCAAATCTCTGCCAACTTGTGAAGGCTCATATAGAGAGTGAAAGAGTGAACATCAAGTTTGTGCAAAGACCAAAATTCACGAGAGTTACTGAAAATATCAACAAAAAATAACCGAATTCACAGAAAACCAGTGATCTACACGATGTAGACTGGATAACAGCTTATATACACACAAGTATAGTGCTGCTAAAGTTTATGCCAGCTGTGCAAACTATTATCAGCTTTTTGTGCGATAACTAAAAAACTTTTAATACAAATATAAAACCTGATACTGGTAAAGAAAGAGAAAAAACAATTGAGATAAAGAATTGTGAAGGCTGGCTGCACAGAGTTAAAAGGTGAGAGAGAGAGAGAGAGAGAGATGATAGACTATTAAGAGAAACTTAGAGAGATAAACTTATAGAGAGATACTAATAGATCGCTCAAAAACTTGTTGCAGCATTCTGCTCAGTATGCTAATGTGAGGCTTACTTTCCCCTTTTTGTTATTGAGAGAAGAGGGGCAATAATAAAAAATAAAAAAAATAAATATTTCAGATGTATTTTGGACACATGAGTTTTTCCTTTGGAACTGTAGGCACAATAATTATCCATTGGTAACAAACTTTCTTTTTCTAAAGCTTTGTAATAATACCAACATTTGAGTGGTGTTAACTAACAATGAAAGTATGGCTCTATAATGTATATTGGCGGGTTTTCTTTTCTGCATATTTACACATCACTGTGGAGTTAACATTAAAAAGGTTTTATACAGGGTTGACATAATTTAATTGATCCTATAATATACAGTTGTATGAGAGAAAGATTACTACAGGGCAAATAAGACTTCAATAATTGAAAAAATAAATGATTGTTGTGCTGGAGAATTTACTGAACATATGATGGCTTGTACAGTATTGCTTTGTGTATTGGAATGTGGATTTCATGTTTGCTCAATTCCCTTTTTCCTATTTTTTCATAGTGCATTTCAAACATAGTTCATAGAGGAACAAATCTATTTCAATTTTGGTATAGATACTTATTGCATGAGCATTAAATGTTACATATCAAAGTAATGTAAAAACCCCATTTTAAGAAACAAGAAATATAATGTTAAATTCATGAAACCGGACAGTTACAAACGTTACATATTGCGATGGCCATTAAAAAAAATGCCCCAATTTTATGTAAAATAAATTTTAATTATTCTGTTCTCCATCTAGATCCCAGCAAAACTAACAAGTTAATCAAAGTTTTGAGGAAAGAGGAAAAAACATGCACATATCAAGAAAGGGGCAAACAAGGTGGGGGAGGGGGAGGGACAGCGTGCATGGGGATTATCCAAAATGCACTAGAGAGGTTTAAATGCAAAACAAAAAACTACATTGTAGGTGTAAGCATATCACTACATGCACATCACTCCAAAAGAAATATATCAAATCATGACATACATAAACAATTAAAAAGCATTCATACATTAGAAAAAAAACAGATTAGGAAATGAAAAAAAGTTCTAATGTAATCTTGAGTATTAATGTGACATCTTTCAAATAGCTTTGTGAAAAATATAGCTATGCGATTTAACATAAATAGATTTCTTTTTTTACTGGAAAAGGTCTCAATCACATTAAAAGGAGGTGTTCCAAATTAATAATAGAAACAAAACAATTGCAAATGTAAAAAAAAACCTTATATTTCAATTTTAAAGCACCACTGCAATTACATGCAAGTTTAGACCCTAAGAACTTAAGATTTCATATTTTTCGCTCTCGGGCAATATATTGCTTTTGAATACTTTCATTATAGACATAGAAGAAATATACCAGATCACTATCAAACCAATAAAAGAATTGCATATTTAATAATCCACTAAGAAAAAGCTTTAAAGAAACACATACAATCAAAATCACTCAAAACTTTTAAACTGGAATTCAAGAGCCGTGAGAAAGATCAGATAAAGGTGCATCATACGCACATATAAATTGAACACTACATCGCACTTAACAGCAGCAATTATACAACAATGTTTTTTAAAACACACATTAAACCATATTCACTGTTCATGTGTTTTTTGAACAAAGTGCAGAAAAGTATTAAATTTATCTTAAGCTACAACTTTGTTTTCTTGCTTTTAAAATCATTAATGTTTCATAGCAGAATCAGCATTACAAGTTCTCTCTGTCTAATGGTCGTTAAGCATTATCTTCATACTATTTTAAATAAAATAGATGAATAAAATCTCTTCTCGATTTAGATGGGGGAATCTTAATTTGCTTAGCTCTGCCACCTTGGGTCTGCACTCAAACTAACTTCAAAATCCACTAGGTTTGGTGTGTAATTCCACATAGTTCAACATACTTTCCAAATTTGCTCAAATCAAAAGGGACATGCAAAAATTCTCAAAGAAATATAAACAAGGAGAAGAAAATTTGTTAAAAAGAAAACAAGAAACAAAGCACCAACCCTCTGTTTTTGTTGAATTAGTATGACATGGATAGATTGGTCGTTCAGGTCAGGAGATGGGCAATATATAGACAGGGTTGCCAATTTGGTAAGGATTTGGGAATGGGTAAAAAAAAATGAACAGAACAAAAGAAAAAAACAAGCAGGATTTAGTTATGTTAGTCGATGCTAGATGATGCTTATTATAGCTATTATTGTACTTAGTTTGAAAAATACTCTAGATTAGGTTTCAATGGTTTATGGGTTATTATACATGCACGTACATTGTATGCAAAATACAATTAAATACTACAAATAAATCCCTCCCATTTTGTGATATACTACCTAACAAATTAAATTAGTTATTGATATGGAGGGGTTAATTACAATTTGATGTAGAATTTTGCCATCATCTCCTAAAAGTTACCTTAATATTCTCAAAATGTGTCAAGAATAAATGTTAAAAGAGAGGGTAACTTATATAAAAATAAAATAATAAAATGTACATTATATGTGTACCTTTACAATTACTAAACCATTACTATATAGTAAGCAAACTTACACATGGCTGATGGATTAATTGAACATCCCCAATTCGACAAGATCAAATTTGTAATCAATATATTTTGTCCTCATACAGTGCAATAACTGACAATATTCTACCTATATTATTACCAAAAATGTATACATATATATCATCACATTTTTATGTTAAGAGCCACGTTAACAAAGAAGAATGATTTATTCACTTTTATCTGGTGCCTTCAAAAATTGATTATCAAATACAATTTAAGAAAATGCTCTTACAAAGCATATAGAAACTTATGCCAATGTCTTCCTAACCATTCCAGGAAACAAAAAACAAAAAATACAGAGTAACAAAGTTTTTTAAACCGAAAGAATTGTTGTGTAAATTATTCTTTACAAAAAAGTGAAAAAGCCCTAATTTCAATCCTGATGTCCCAAACAGTATGATATCCTCACATTTGAAGCTTAAGGTCATAGAAACATGAATGGTCAACATGCATTACAAACAAGAACATACTACAGTTAGATCTACACAAATAATGACCGATAAACTAATCTATATCACAGTGCATTTAAATCTCTCTAATGACTTTAATTGTAATGTTCTGTCCTTGCTTCAATGACATGATACTGTCACTGCACAAAGATTTTGCACTAATAATGCTGTTCAACCTAAAGCAAAATATTGTATCAGGACACTCAATGAATTTGTTTAATATTGTTTAGTACACCCAATTTCAAAGATCTTTTTCTTGGTTACATGTGTTATCTTTGTGGTCTATGTTTTCTTAAGCACTGGTATTTATTTCAAATACCTATAGCCTTGATAATGAAAAATCTAGTTTGAATTGCACCCATAATTGTTTGAAAAGTTCAAAATAATATTAATGTTTGTTTTTGTTCTAAACATTGGCTCTAATATTTAGAGCAGAGATCTAATATAATTTTCAATGGAGACAATAACTACATTTTTCACTCCCAAAATAAATTAATATTTAGACTTTCAATGATCAAGATTTTTTTTCCTTCTCATAATTTTCTAAGGATTCTTTTTATATTGTTTGAAGATAAAAATACTTAAAGTAGAGTATACTCACACTAAACATGTCTATCATGATATCAATTATGCTCCCTAAAACAATGATGAAATCAAACAAGTTCCATAAATCCCGGAAGTAATTCTGTAAATGAAATATAAAGAAAGGAACAAAAGTGTTATACAAGTAGTTATCTCACAAATTATTTCATCATTTCTTTTCTATTTTTGTATTGCTTATTTACTTCTTATCATTCTTTCTGTAAACAATTACAGTAAACAATTCTCTCTGTACAGCCTGAATTTCCTGCTTCATTAAAATATAAAAAACTGCTAGATTGTGATTAATCTTCATACTTTAAAAAGAAATGTTTTCCACTTGTACCATTTTATATGATACAGACTGTATCACTGACCTTGGGTTTGTAGGCAATGATTTTGAGTAGAAATTCAACAGTGAAGACCGCTGTAAACACAATGTTCATGTAGTCCAAAACATTCTTGTACATTTCCGATTGTGAGCGATACTGAAAGGGACAAAACAAGAGTTAACAATGGATCATTAAAATAAGTGTACAATATTTGACATCATTATTTTTAAATGTAAACGCTATCAATTTACAGTGATCAAATTAGAAAGAACTTGCAGAAATTGAGCACAAACAAAACCATTTCAAATGGCTAAAATGACAAGTTTTCTATAATTTCTTCGCCAACAACTTAAATAACTGTATCATTAATGAATATTCAATAATCATATTTGCAGTTTTTATTAACTCATTTGCTGTTAAAACTTTTATCTGCTAGTATTCAATATCTTCCACATTAATTAAGCAACAATGAATGTAACCTTTTTTAGGGATCATGCATATAGAATATTGCTGATTGAAAGCTTTTGTAAAAATGCAACATTATTTAATTGGTGGCATTTAACACCGATGACATAAATGAGGGTTTATATTGTGGAATCGAAAAAGAATGTTCTTAAAATTACGACCCACCTTCATGGCAAGAATAATGGTATTAACCATGATGAGAACAAATATGAAATACTCAAATGCCCGAGATGTGACTAGCTTCCATACTAAGTGTTGCTTTGGATTCTTTGGGATATACTTCCGGACAGGTTTGGCCTTCAGAGCAAATTCTAGACAATTTCTCTGTGGATAACAAAAAAAGAATTGATTTATATCAATAACATATATTTCACGGTCTTGATTCTGTAAAATAATGACATGAGAGATCATCATATTTCTGTCACTGTACTATTAATAAATTTAAGATGTCAAGCTATACATGGTTTTGGCTGCTATCTGTGTTACATGTACCTTTAATAGACCTTTATCGAGTCTTATCACTCTATATACAAAGGACACAATTTATGTTCAGTGTTCTGTCTTCTGTAACACTAAGTTTATGAATACTATTGTAATAAACAATCAAGAGTCAAACTATGTTTTCATTGTAAGATGCATTACTGTATAAGCCAATATTTTCGCGTCCAGATATTTTCGCGATTATGGACTAGTTGGGGAAATTCGCGGGAGCAAAATTTCGCGATTTTGGTGATGACTTCATTACTATAAATAGCCTTGTACTAACGTGGAAATTTTCGCGACGACCAACTCGCGAAATTCGCGAAAATAAAGTCATCGCGAAAATAACCACTTATACAGTATATACTCAGCTTAAATTGACTTTATTATTCATAAATGGAACTATTAATCAATTTTAGGGAGTTAAGGAGGTATCCTGGTTTTAATTCCCTATAAAAGCTCTCAAGCGGCTTCAATAAGACAACAAAAGAGTTTGCTTGAACAGGGCCTTAAATCAAAATTTTTATAGATCAGAGAGAAAATAACCCAATCGTTTACCATACAGCCATCTATGAAATAGAAATGTTGAAAGGTGCATATTGCAATGACTGCTCTCAAAATCTAGGTAAAAATACTTTTGTTTTCAGTTACCAAATTTCTGATATAAAGAATTCCATTTTCAACAAAAGTGGATTCAGAACCTTTTTTGAATCAATTTCCTTGAAACATAACAATTTTGTTACCTGATTCTTGTCTAGTTCACAATTCTTGTATTCTTGCTCCCCCTCATTCTGAAAGGTGACGATGACGAAACCCACAAAGATGTTGACCATGAAGAATGCAATGACGATGATGTACGCAAAGAAGAAGACTGCAACAGGCATGCGTGAGCTATGTACAGGCCCTTTGTCATCTTCAGTTGAGTCTACAGCTACATACAGGAGCCTAGTATAAATAGCAAAATCATTTTTTATCGACAGAGGTCATTTTAACAGTGATATAAGAACACATATTTTTGTCTGCTTCATTGCGCGGTATGAAATGCACTATGAAATTGAATATTTTGTTGTTTTGGAATAATGATCATTAAAGATAGTAATAACCATATTTGATGGCTTATATCCATGGTCTCCCTATGGGATTCTCCTGTGTGGACAAAACACACATATCCTTATACACATTGTTTATGCAGTAAGACTCAGCATGTGGGGATCATGGCAAAGGACTGAATTGACCGTTACAAACATCTACACTGAAATTCACTGATAGTCATGAATAGATTATCACATGATTTGACACACATATCTTCAAATGCAATAAGGACAATATGAGACTATATTACATCTGTTTCGTGCCAATTCCTTTTTAGTTAACAAAAATACAACCCAGCTTTAACAAGCAATATGCCTTAGACCCTACAAACAAAGATGCCACTTAGTATCAATCAAATATCCTGAAATTGGCAAAAGATCCTGGGAAAAGCAGGGGTATGTTGGCAAAAAAAAAAGATGAAAAGGGGGCTGAAAATACATAAAAACGTAATAATTTTGAGAGATAAATTTCCTGAAAAATGGCATATCTGTACAAAAGTCACACAAACAAATCAAATAGTGGAATGCTTCTTACTTTGGCCATCCTTCGAATGTTGAGACAGTGAAGAGAGCCAGCATAGCATTACCTACATCATTGAAGTGAAATTCATTCTTACTCCAAACACGTGTCTCAACTGATACTTGGTCCAAGTCCCCATTCTTGTACACAAAATATTGACCACTACCAGAGAAAGGGCAAAAAAAGAACATTTAATGGTGAATTAAATCACTTTTCAAATTTGAATAGGACATTAAATTGATTGGATGAGGCTGTGGCTTTGAATGTTTTCGACCAAAACATGGTGCAATATAAATGCTTTAATCCATCATCATCATTATCAAGATAAATCAAAACTATGATCTTGATTGGATAACAGTGATGATGAAAATGATACAAATATAACGATATAGTAAATGCTGTACAATCCTATCTAGTTGGCCTTGTTCTAGGACTGTAAAACATGACAGGATATCTATACATATTTGCCTCAGTGAAATTAAAGGGGAACACTGAGACATAGATGCATTACATTCTCAACATTAATTATCACAATATTTGATTATGTCTCAATACCGCTAAGCTGAAAGTGCCTCCATTAGCCCAGGGGAGGGAAGGGAGGGGATGGGAAAGGGAGGGAAAGGGAAGGGCAGTAGAGGGGAGGTGGTGGGAGTAAAGAGAAGGGTAATATCTGAAAACTTCATATACTTACTGACAATCCTCCTCATAGAGTTTGGAGGAGTCGTTGCAGGAGAAGAATCTTCCACGGAATAGTTGCACCCCAATGCAAGCAAACATGAAGACTAGGAGCAGTGTAACAAGCATGATGTTCCCTATCGTCTTGATGGCCACAAACACACACTGAACCACGTGCTGCAAATAACAATTGGATATATGTTTGATATTCACTATAATAAGAGTTTGCAATGTGCAAATACTGCAATAATAAAGTTTTAGCTTGAGGTCAAAAGCTAAAACTTTCAAATGTATTAAAGTCAAGAGAATAAACTACTCTGCCTTTATAGTAAAAGAGTAAAAAAATATATCATTATTATAAAAGTATGAAATATTTTTATCATTAAACTAATGGAATGAGATGACAACATCACCTTCCTGCAAGTAGGTACAATGTAGTTAGTGCAATGGCAAATAAAGATACACATATGATACGGCAAATTTAGACTGAGAGGCTAACTTGATTTTTTTTTTAAATGGCCTTAGGTATCAATATTATGTTATTCTTACCTTAAGCCTCTTAGCTTTGTTTATAGCTTGAAGTAGCCTAAGAATAAATATCAAGTTAGTCTTACCTTAAGCCCCTTAGCTCGGTTTATAGCTCGAAGTGGCCTAAGTACCCTGAGAACCCTCAGAGTCTTCACAGCAGAGATTTTCTGATCTCTAAAATGAAAAAAAAAAAGACAGCAAACAATTACTATTAACAACAGTACTGGTTGAAACAAATGATTAAACACATTTTTTAAAACACACTTTAGACATTATCTAACATGTATTGTATTAATAAGAAGTGCATGATATTTTGTTATTAGTAAAAATTATTAAAAAAACACTTCAAGGCACAAATTAGTATATTGGAAGGTGTACTTATCGTACTATCATGTATTTGGAAAATGTATCCACAGGAATAAACTTCAACATGCACCAATTCTAAGTAAAGTTAAAAGAAAGTGATTAACACTCAAGTTTGGGCACGGTTTAATAAAACAATGATGTGAAGCATGTACACTTACTTGAACAAGATTGAAATGTAGGCTACAGTTACAACAAGGAGATCCAACAAATTGAAAGAGTTACGACAGAAGGCACCTTGATGGAATACAAGTCCATAGGCAACAACCTGCAATTAATAAAGAAAGACAACATCATTAATCAATTATGCAATGGTCTGTCACTCTGCCTCTGGGATGCATTGATTTCACAGAAAATCCTTGCGTCAGATACAGAGAGGGGATATATCATGACATTTTAAATATTTAAACTACTGTACGACCTGAAATTTTTGCGTACAGATATTTTTGCGAATCGCTACTCATGGTTATATATTCAGGGCTCTTTTTATTATTATTTTATTATTTTGATGCTTAATTTTTTTTTTTACATCAAACCGTACAAAACTGAACATAATGTGTACAAATACATGTAAGTCTGTTCTTTCTGCTGGTGCATTTGGTGTATTTTTTTTAGGGCTCTGAATTTTAAGTTAATCACAAAAAGTAGGAAATAGGTGCAAATAGGCTAATATAGTTTTATTTTACAAAAAAAGGTTACCCTTATCATTTTAATTTTTATTACTTTCCCTTAGATATGATGAATTTATAAACGAAAAAATGCCACCTACCTTTAGAAGAATTTCAATGGTAAATATTGAAGTAAATCCGTAATCAAAAAGGCTCAAAATCTGAAGATACAAAGAGAGAAGAAAATTGGAAATGTCATTTATCTTCAGTGCTTTGGGAAGGAAAAGTTAAAGGAGTTGCAAAATTAACAGTCTTCATCAAGTTCAGTTCATTTCTTTAGTGTGTCTTCCGAGTTTCTTCTTGTTATGATCTTCTGTTTGCTGTTGTTTGATTGATGCGTTTTAAAGCTCTGATTTCCACCATTTTCATTTTGAACAGACTATCAACTTTTCCTCCCTATACTTGGGGGGCGTTTCAGGAAAGGACCTGTCGAACAATTTATCCGACAAATTTGCTCTCAGCCAATCAGATGCAAGCAATTCAGTAGCTTATAACAGTTGTCAGTGAGAATCAGAGAATATTTGTTTCATGAAATGCTCCCCAGATGGCAGCGGTGGGATCGTACTCTTTTTGTGATCAGAATACACCTAGGGGTAATTTGCCAATTGGTCTAAACCCACTTTGACTAATGCAGTTTGGTTTCATCTAATTCCATTTCATCAATAACTGGTTCGTCTAATTGCCATTTGGTCTTATTGCCACTTCGCCCAATTACCATTTCGTCTAATTCCCATTTCGTCTAATGTCCATTTCGTCTTATATCCACTTGGTCTATCACCACTTGGTCACTTCATGTAACAAACTGGTAATGGACCAAATATTTATTTCGGAATTAGACGAAAAAGCAATTAGACCAAAAGGTAATTAGACGAATTGGAAATTTGACTAAGTGGTCATTAGACCAAGTGATAATTAGATCAAGTATGTACTAGACCGAAGGGAAATTAGACCAAATTGTAACTAGACGAAATAGGTTTAGCCCATGTGGTATTAGACAATCAGAGTATTGGACCAATTGCTGTTAGACCAAGTGGATATAAACCCACCAAGGTGCTTTTTAATTCTCTTATAAATTCAAAGGACCAAATTCTCGACAGTGGTTTCCAAAACCGTTGACAAAAACCATGGATTATGTCAATTTTGTGCAATAATTACGCTTAATTCAGCGGGCAATCTCTATCTGCACTCATTAAAATTGTGTCAATAATTATCTTTTAATGAATAAAATTTATTATTTATTACCAAATTGGATCATAATAATAAAAAATCTTTATAAACGTGATAATTGCGATGCAATTTTTATATAACAGATCTATAGTGCAAAGAAATGACCATTATCACAAAACAACCATTAAAAAAAAAAAAAAAAAATGTTTTTTAAAAATCTGAAATAATACTTTATGCTTACATAATTTCTCTTTTTATCGTGATCAAGGGGGTCCTCAGCTGCCAACATAGTGCTGCTTATGAGGATTAAAACGAGCACCACGTTGGTAAAATGATCATGATTCACAATAGTGTAGCAAATTTGACGAAATCTGCAAAGGAAAAGAGAAGAAAAATGGTAAATTAGAAAATACCTAATTTCTAGCACGTTATTATTTGATCAGGACAACTACTGTACCCCAAAAGGTTAGGTTAGGTGTAGGGTTTGGTAGGATATTATTTGGTAGGGGGTAGTTGTCCGGGGGAATTGTCCAGGGGGTAGTTGTCTTAAAACCATAAAAGACATTGTATTGTTAATTCTGGTTCACCTGTCGTCCATATTTGTTAACCTTTTAGCCCTAAAACTGCCTTAACTAACTAACTCATCAAACTACCCATAAATGCCCTTCCAATATTTGCTCACTGAAACCCCTCAAACAGCCCAGACCACTTTTATGGCTTTTGTGACGTAAATTATTATTGTGACGTTTGCGTTTTCAAGCGTCTCAAAACCTTTTATTTGTGACGCAACCGATTATATATTGTGACGTCGAATATTTGAGCATAGTGTTGTTCGAGGGTTGGGTAATTTTGATTCATGGCCGTATAGTAAGTAGGGTCTATCTTCCTGGCTTACTAGAGCATCCTGTGAATGATGTTCCAGCGGGATTTACTCCTTGAATTGCTGGAGAACGGTGCAGTGAGATCAGGCACTTTCATTCTCTTTTCTTTTTTTAAGTAGGGTGTTTGCCTTGGATCATTTTTATCTGCACTCTTGATCACAGCTATAAATATTATGTCACTTTTTATTTATTTAATGAGGACTTTTGAGGTAAACTAATTGTCTATATTTATCATCATTTATTTTTTACATATTAATTTCATCTACTTTATTAGTACTGTTTATATGTTATATGTTATGTTATTATGACTACTGTATTAGTATGTTCATATATAGAGTCAGACCGTGATATATTTCATTTCTTCCTGCGCCTATAAGCATGTTAAGTGCGCAGTATCGGGGTAATGGGACCCTTGACGAAGGAAATGTCGTCAAAAGGCGGATGAGCTTTTAAGAAAAAGTCAACGGCATCCATCTGGGTCTGGGCAGCAGCAGATTTCAGTAGAATTACTGGCAGAAGATAACTTTAAAAGCTAATCTTACTGAGAGTTTTTCTTTGGATTGAAGAGCTAGTAGCTGGAGTCCGGTGAATGGTCTTCTCTCTACTGCGCAATGGTGGAAGGCAATGGCAAACCACACACGCGGACTACTTGCCACGAAAAACCTATTGATGATGAGTACAAATAACGATGAAAGAGTTATGACACTGGACAGTGAGACCCCCAGGCCTGAAAGTGTCTTGATCAATACTGGGGAAGAGAGATCTGATGACATCTGCCGAGGCATCAATGACCGCTGCACGCTAAAGCCGCAAGGAGGTGTGGAAGCTGATAACCCCACGGAGAGTGATGTCAGACGTAACCTCTGGAAATCAACTATTAAGATTGCGACTGGAATGTACGAACATTAATCAGGGCAAACTAGACATTTTAACTAATGAACTAGATAGAAACGATGTCCCTTAGCAGGGATTTCGGAGATAAGATGGACAGGAAAAGGGCACTTCACGACACTCGATAAACATGTAGTGTATTACTCTGGTACAGAGACTAAAAGAAAGTGGAGTTGCCTTTATAGCCAACCAAGACGTTGCCAAATGTGTGCTAGGTACAACCCAATAAACGATAGAATAATGACTATTCGCATTCATGGCAATCCAATGAATATGACAGTAACAGGCGTATGCACCTACCTCTGCATCAAGTGATGAAGAAATCCAACAATTCTAGAACAACTTCAGCAGACCATAGATGGCATCCTAATAGAGAGACATTCTAATAGTCACTGGTGATTTCAATGCTAAAGTTGGAGCGAGGAGCACTAATAAACATGTGATGGTAATTACGGCTTAGGAGATCAAAATGAGAGAGGCGAGATGTTGTGGATTTTTGCCAGGAAAACCAGTTTTCCATTATTATACACCAATTCAAACAGCATCCAAGACGACTTTATACTTGGTCTTCACCGGATCAAAGAACGAGAAATCAAATTGACTACATATTAGTTCAAGGCAGATGGAGATCCAGTTTCATGTCAGCGAAGACCCTCCCGGGTGCAGATTGTGGATCTGATCATCAACTTCTCGTTTGTACCATGAAAATGAAACTGAGAAGGATAAAGAGGCAGCAAAACCAGTCAGATTTGATGTAACGCAAAGTCAATGAACAATACAGAGTGGAAGTTAAAAACAAGTTCCAAAGTCTGCTAGAAAAGGACTCTGAAGACTCTACTCCCGAAGAACTTTGGCATGGAGAATAGAAAATGAAATAAATCAACTTACAAATAGTTTTGGGGTTTGGGGGCTTTTTTCCCCCAACATAAATATTGGATTTTTGAAAGCTTTGACACCAATATTATTTGTGCTATGTTCCATACAAACTCATACAGAGGGATTTGTTCTAAGCCACCTTAAATTCCTTCTTGCACTGGGCAGATGCAATCTTACCTATTTTTGTTGGAGAATACAAAAAGGGAGCTTGCTTTGGGCATGGGGTGGGTTTGGGTGGGTATGTTGAGCTCTGAAAGCCTCCTAGGTCTAGCCGAAGCTGTCGTTAGAGACTCATCAACCTCTTCCTCTTCTTCATCATCGTCATCTGTGAGGGAAATGGAATCATACGCTAGCTATAAATTTAAATTTGTCATTCTTGTTCAATGCATATTACATAATATATTGTACATATGTCCTTCTGAAAGGATTAGTCATTATTACCCTGGCTTGAGCTTTAGCAGCCAATACACATTATCACATACCATCATCTAAAGGAATGTACCCATTAACCCTTTAGCACCTAAACCACCCGAGACCGCCCCTCAGCTTTCTCACTAAACTGCCCAAAACCGTCCCTGTCTTAAGCACACTATAGTCAAGATAGTATCAAAAATATGTGATGAAACATGCCCATAATTGTTGTGGATTACCCATTGGATGTGTGCTGTCCGATTCTCCACTAAAAAGTATGTTCGAAGAGCAATTCTTATTGAAAAAACCTGATTGAAACGCAGCACAACCCTTTCCGCTAGTGAGTAAACTGACACTTTTCATGCAGTCTCTAGGTGCTAAAGGGTTAACCTCACCTGGGTTGAGTGAGGTACAAACAATGTAAATCTGTTTTCAACAAAATTGTTATGTACAGTGTATATTCATATAGAAATATGTACAAATCTACAATCATTATTATTATTATGATTATTAGTATTATTAATATGGATATAAATCAAGATACACATATCTTACCTGGCTCTTTCAAGGATTTTTTCACATCATCTTCATCTATTACCTACATTATACCAAAAGATAAAAACAGGATTATAGGGCAATCTGGATAACAATAAGATGAATTTCAAACAGATTTAAACAGTTTGTGTTGCTTTTTAACTTTCCTCAGTATAAAGTACACGTTCATTCGACAAATGACAGACCACATTTCATTTTACCAATTAATTAAATCAAGTTGAATTTCCTAAATATCTAATACGCTATTATTACTTGATCTACTGCTGGATATTTTTTCAGTTATTTTACTATCTAGGAATCTGAATGTTTTTTCCTCATGTTTAATAATTGATATAATAATGTCACTTTCCAATGTCAACAAAAATAAAGCAATATTACATATCATACAACAAACTTTTATAATGGGCATTTATTAGATTGTCCAAGAAAATATTACTGTTACAGAAGCAATAGAATAAGAATTTTCTTTCTATGCTCTAACTATTATATATTTTTGTTGATTTGTGTGTTGTTGTTGTTTTGTTGTTATTGTTGTTTTGTTTTTTAAGCTTGTTCTCACAAAGATTGAAAATAAGCAAAAGTTACTTACAAGTACTTTTTCTTCACTATCTTGTGACCTGAATGGAATATAAAACAAAACAAAAGCAGCTTTTGGATCAAAAACCTAAAAAAATTACATAACACAGTAAATTCTTAGGAATTCAGGGTATTCAGTTTCACTGAAGAAGTATATTAATCTTATGAATAGACATTAATTTTGGACATTTGCACCAGGCTTCAGTTTGAAAAGATGAAGGGTTATATCCTGGGTTGCTTTGAAAACTTTATGTCATGTTTACACTTCAGTTAGGGTTCAAGGCAGCAATGGGCCTGGGGCCAAAATTAAGAAATTGGTTAGATTTTTATCAATTTATAACAAAAATTATGTTTTATATATATATATATATATATATATACAATCATTTTTTTATTAATTTTTAAAAATATATTCTACTAATTGTTAAATAAATATGAATGGAACTGAATTTTAAAAAGTATGGAGTAACTGTCCCCACAGCAGTAACATCTTGCAAAAAAAGAGGGATGAACGAACTAGTGAAAGGTTATTTAGTTATTTTGGGTACATATCATTCAAACAGATGAATGCAGTAGTTAATTTACTGAAATTTTTAGTAAATAAAGAATTAATGCTTTCAACTAATAACGATACTACTACATTTTATAGTTCACACAGTAATTAGACAAAAAGGAGAAGTCTAATATCCTACTTGTTTTTATGATTCAATGATCCATCCGCATCTTTACAAAAGACAGCTTTCCTCTTCTCTTGTAACCTCTTAGGTCCTCGGATCACTCCCTTAGGGTCAACACCAGGGGGCAGTTGTTTGGAGAGGTCAAACTCATTGGCTCTCCTGATAGACTTGTTCCTCTTCTCCTCCTCTTTCTCCTTCTCTAAGGCTGTGAGGGATTCTGCATCAGCAAGGTTGTCCACGGCAATGGCCAAGAACACATTGAGGAGGATGTCTGGGTCAAGTTGGTTGTGAGTTAAGGAAAGTAGCATGCTCATGCTCTTAGAGTAAACCAAAGTAAAACTATTACACGGTCAAGGATATATCCATTATATATAAAGTTAAAGATATGCTGCAATGGCGGATCCAGGATTTGGAGGAAAAAAAGGGTGCAGAAGGCCATTTTCTTTAATAATATACTTTTTAACATAATACATAATTTAATTAACATGAATGTTCAATGTATGCTCCTAAAAAAATAGAGGGGCATACACCTCCTGCCCCCCCCCCCCTCCCCTCCTATGACTGGATCCATCAATGTGCTGGCTCTAGCTCAACAGACAGGTTAGTGGTAACTCAGGCAATGGAATTTTTTATAGCTGAATATGAAAACATTTCATATTTCACATTTTCGATACCTACAGAATATATCTTTATTCTTTGCAAGGGTGAGTAACTTAACCAAAGTTGACTGTATCAAATACAAATTCCTGTCTTCTCACTTAGTTTGAACTCCCCACTATTGTCATCCTGGTTGGTTGGTTGGTTGGTTGGTGGGTGGGTTGATTAGGTATTGACATAGGTGTATCAATTAGATATGCGACTGGCCTTTAACGTCACCAATCAAAATCCGCGAAGGAGGTCTGATCGACATCAGTTTGTACACAAGTGCAGAGAATGGACAGGGAACGTTACCACTCGACCAAATCCTGTATTCTTTGCAAACTTAAATTAAATATCTTAATCCCAAAAGTCAAGCTGGATCTCTCCAATTTTTACAACATAAATAGACATCTTTTAAATCTAAATGCTGCAGATATTCTACTGTAAAAGGATACAGTTACCGCAGATGTAGAGGATGATGAAATAGGTGCTGGCTAGGAATCCAATTGACTTGACTCCACCGTAAGCCTGTATGCCATCATACATCACTTCATTCCAGTCTTCACCGGTTAAGATCTACAATACATCAACAAACAAAGAAACGAATATAAGGTGTCTCATATCTTCAGGGTTCCCAGCATTTCAAGAAAACAAAATTCCCTGTTTTTTCCGAGATGAAATCTAAAAATTCCCTGATAATTATTTAAACCCATTTCCAGTTTTGCATGTTTTCTTTGTTGTCGCCGTGAACTATTTGCAGTATAAAACACTAGTCTGAATGACTACTGAACTTTCGATTTATGGCTAATCAAAATTCCCTGACTTTTCCCTGATTTCAAAGCATTATTATTAAATTCCCTGACTATTCCCTGACAGGAAAAAAGTAAAACAATTTTCCCTGATTTCCCTGATGGGCTGGGAACCCTGACCTTAGTCACTACAAGGTGCCAAATTGACTCTGGATCAAATGCTCTAGATCTACACACCCGGCTAAATAGTATTTATGGAGGGAAAATCACCTGTTACAAAAGCAGTGGTCTCGTAACTGAGAATACTTGTCTTCAACACCAAGTTGGTGTGTTACAGTGATTTTTAGTAAGGCATTAATTCCAGAAACATTTTTAGAATCTTACCCTCTTCCACACAACAATCAAGCCATTCCTCTATAGTTACTACATTAACGTCCTAAATGAAAAAGCTAAATGGACAATATATCTTACTTGGAACACAAGAAATAATCCTGATCTATTTTAACATGTAAAAGTGCAACTAACTAGAGAGTATATCTTACTTTTAATACGCTGAATCAATTTTGAAAGAAGGAAACCTAGCATATAGTATACACTTTTGATCATTGTCAAGCAGTATGACACCCCCTTCCAGGGGGGGGGGGTATTTCATGAAAGGACTTTTCGGACGTTTTAACCGATAACTTTGCTCTCAGCCAATCAGATGCAAGCATTTCAGTAGCTTATAACCGTTGTCAGTGAGAATCAGCGAATATTTATTTCATGAAATGCTCCCCAGGACACGACCAAGCCCCTCATATTATGTTACTGAATTATGTACTTATTTTAAAAGTGTAGGCGAATAGATCTTACTTGGAACACGGTGAAGAGAGATTGAAAGAAGGAATCAAAGTTGCTTCTAGGCTTGAGCTTGGTGCTGTCAAAGTTAAAATGGCCTCCGAAGACCTGCATGCCCAAGAGAGCAAAGATGAGGATGAAGAGGAATAGAAGGAGTAGCAAGCTGGCGATGGAGCGCATACTGTTCAGGAGGGACGCCACCAAGTTCCTCAGTGCTGTCCAGTATCTGGAGGGGTGATCAAAGAAAATTTGAAGCTCCGTGAATGCAGAATCCAAGCAATAATTAAATAGATAATATCAGAATTTATGGTATGACCATATAGCATAAGTGCCTTGGGGGTCAAATCACGTTGTGAGTCCATAGCCTCTCACAACAGTAAATATCCTTTATTAATGGATACTGGTAAGTAAAAATGAGAAAGAACATATCAAGTATGTAAATAAGATGTAAAAGAACTTTCTTTGATCACAGCCATGAAGCGATGATCACAGCAATATATTTCAAGTATGTATTCTTTTCTAAAGGAATCACATAAATAGTTTTGTATAATATAATTATTCTGCAAGAACAGGAAAACTATATGATAGGAGAGGGTAGTTAGAATTCAAACCTTTCAGGATTATTTCGTAAATTGTATCTTTCAGACTAATCAAATTATATCTGCTTTTGCCATTTTGAGATAATGCTGATTATAGTTGGGAGATATGAGGAAAATAGCAGAAATTCTTGTTCCTTTTTTTAAACACAAAATCAAATCTACACCAACATTTGAGATGAAAAGGACATCCTTTGAAAGATAACTTCACTTCATGAGATATCCAAGTTGCCTGGAATATGTGAAAATTGATATTGAATCCATTTTGACATGACAATCTTCAAATATTAAGCATTTTGGTGCGTACCTGGTTGCTTTAAAGACCCTAAGTAGTCTGACACAGTGCAAGACACTGATGATTCATAGATGAAGACCACTTCTATGATGATGATGATCATCATCATCATCGTCATCATCATCATCATCATCATCACTATTATCTACAAGCATTTTGGTGTTTACCTGGTTGCTTTAAAGACCCTGAGTAGTCTGACACAGCGCAAGACACTGATACCGATGGGAGGGATGATGTGAGCATAGATGAAGACCACTTCTATGATACTGCTACACACCACAAAACAATCAAAGCGGTTGAAGAGAGATACAAAGTAGCCCTGGAGTCCCAGGCTGTACATCTTAATGATCATCTCAACCGTAAAGATGACGACAAAGCACAAGTTGCCAAAGTCTGCCAATAAGAAAAAAACATGAGAAAGAACCATTATAATATCATACGTTGCAAATTGCCACAAATATGGGTAAAGTATTTGTTTTACAGGATGTACAGCTAATTAACTAGACAAGAAAAATGGAAGATTGTAATTGTAATCTTAATCCCTATTTCCAACTTTGAACCAAAATCATGAATTTATAATTCTACGTATTCTTATGAAATATATTCCCAAACACATAAGAAAATGATTTAACATTACATTTACCTGTATATGTCTTTCTGATCTACTGCTAAGGCAAAAATTATTAGACCAAGCTCATTTTCTGTTCTGGGATAAGAGCACCATTTTCATTAGAAATGAAAGGTCTATACTCACATATAAATGATTTAATTGCTAAAGAATATATAAAAGTAGTATTAGTCTGTGTTTAACATCTTTTCTTACCACACAAGGCGAAAAACATATACTGAAACACTTACGAAAAATAGCTTTGGTCTAATAATTTTTTCCCCGAACAGTATCTCTTTTCTGTTTGTGACAAACACTACACTTCCGATAGCCTTAAGGGTATGAAACCATATACTTCCTGTCCATCAACAAAATATGAAATTATAGATTCACCAGATGACAACCATATCTCATAAATAATATGAAATAGCCAAACTATCAAGTAGCAATACACCTGTTAACAGAGGTGTGATATTACTGCATAGACAATTTACTGTTCGGTTTTCACAATAAAAAAAAATATTACACTTATCTATTTTCTTTAAAATAAATTGGTATGTTTAAGGTAAAGAAAACAACTAAAGAGACATTTAGACTTGTGACACAACTGATGACTTGTCCTAAGGTTTTGCCCAATTTAGCACGCTATTTGAGAGAAAAAGTCTCATAATTCCCGATCGGGCTAGTTACCAAATCAGAAATAGCATGCTATATTTCAAGCTCGAGCTATAATGCAGCACAGCTTAATATAAACTGGGATCAAACCTTGAAAATCTGTGAGCCAGCCGGGCTGGTTATAATGCTCCGAAGCGAGGATCACCGTATTGAAGAAGACCATGATGATAACGATCCAATAGAATGCTTGCGATTTCACTGCCTGCCGACATAACCTACGACACCTTCTATTCCATCGTCGCAGTTGACGCCTGATGAGAAGGAAGAGGAAAACAAAGGAAAAAATTCGTGCCTAACTTCAAAACATGTCACATGATATAGAGAGAATCAAAGAGTTGAAATTAGCATTTCATTTAACCTATTAATGACTGAATCTCTGATTCTTATAGGTTCACACTTATAGGTTCACACTTAAAATCACAAACAAGATGCTCTTCGTGAATATCAATCAAGACACACTTAAAAAAGAACTATTAGTAAACAATGAAATTGATATTAACTTTACTGTCGTAATTCCTATGTAAGTGTTTATTTTACAGGATGATATATGCTGTGGGATCAGAAAATCATACAATCATAATCTTTCCATATAAAGATACCATATGCCATATATATGGTAGTATTATTATATTATGACTGGCCATCCAATCAGCTAAATAGTAAAGTAGGAGTAACTTCAATACCGCATTTTTGACACCAGTTCATATACACTGCTATTGGGATTACAGCTATGGGCAGATTCTAGGACAACTAAAGCTGGACAATTACCCTGCCAAAAATCAATCCCCTAACTCTACACATAACCCTAACTCTATCTCTGGGGGGTAGTTGTCCAGGGGGTGGTTGTCGTGATGAACTATCAGCAAAAAGATCGATGTTTGCAGTAATTTTGCAGATACATGGTGTATGTGAAAGGAATCGATTAATGAAAAGATACCTTTCTTTTTGCATCCATTGCTGCTGAGGTATTTCGCTGCTCCCCATCTCTTCCGACTTATCATCTGAATCAGATTCACTGATAGGTTTCGGAACTGCGATAAAAAAAAAAAAAATTTATTTCATTGAAACTGATGACGAGAAAATGTTACTTTGTTACATGCAGTAATTGCTACAGTTTCATGAGAAATGTTATAACTTCATTCGATAACCAACATGCATTTTTATGATTGCTTTTATCAAATTAAATAAAAGTTGCATCATAAATTAAGCACTCCAAATGGATTTTTATCCATTTTCTTGAGTTGAGACAATATAATACATTAATCAAAACTGATCTATTACTTGAAATATATCATTATGCCCTCTCCATCATCTCAAAAGTGAGGGGGTAAAAATCACCATATTCAAAAGAACTATTCTGTAAAATATATGTCAGGAAACAAGGAAAATCCAGTCTCTGAGAATTTTAATTTGAATTATATAACTAAAATGATAGACATGATGTTAGATTAATTTGTTTCAAGATATTTATAGACATTTTAACCACTAAAGAAGAGTACACCACATATAAAAGGAATGATCAAATTATCTACACCACTGTTGTACTTATCACTTCAAAATATTTAGTGAGATGGGGAGACATAGAGCCAAATAAAGTTATTGTTTTCCCTTCACTTGATAATTCAGAATATTTTTTATTTCATGAAGAATGTTAATTCTACAAGATGTAATTTTGATTATCTCCTTGCTTTATTTGTGGAATCTAATTGTATTAGTTGATTATCCACACTGAGTACCTTATTCGAAAATGCCTACAGCTTAATTTTACGTTCTGCCCATTTCCTTAATTTGTGAATATCGTGAATATAATTTTTATCATACAGAAATCGCTCTTTTTCTCCTATATTCTTATCATTTTACTTGCATATTTCCCCAGCATATTTCCCATTTCATAATTTGTAGTTGAGAAAAAATGCATTCACACCGTCACAGCAGTACGTTTTCAAAACATAAAAAGCATTTTTGACAAAACATGACAAACAGCCAGAATTCTGAGGCATAGTACATTCCGTTGAATATTCACATTTCAGACGCCTGTAAATAGAATACACCGCTGATATTATCACACGTAAACAGTAGATTAAAATCTTACATTAACAGACTCACATAACATGAGAGGCATGAAAAAGCACAATAAACACATTTGCTGAAATTCAACATCATTAGACTCACACAACATTACAAAAGATTTTCAAAACACAAATTTACAAGCAGAAATGCATGAAGAATAAAAGAATAATAGAATAAGAAACACACATTTGCATGAAAAATTATGTACAAATTTTCCACCAAAATTAGTAAGATTACATTTGCGGAAACGTGTTACTGAGTTGTTGTCTGCGTAAAAAACATTAAAACAGCTTTATGATAGAAAACAAATGCCTGAAGCAATTATACAAAATCACAATCAAATATAATTATACTTTCATTAACAAGTTGATCAAGGGGATAAACATATAAAATGGCTTGATGAATTTCTAATTTGCAGTTGTTAGAAATTTGATTTTTTTTTTTTTTTTGTTACATTATTAACATCTGAAAATTAATGTGAGCGTTAGATCCCCGGCGGTGTCATACCAAAAGACGTTAAAAAATTGGAGTTGCTGCAACCCTGTTTGGCGTTCAACAAGAAAGAGATAGAGCAATGTTGATCTGATGCTGGTCAGTGGCTGCCTCGCCCACGATCAATTGGGCAAAAAGAATTTCTGTGTCACCTTTGTTTCGGACAATAAAATTTGGAGCATTTTTTGTTGTTGGTTGCACTGTAAGATATGCAATATATCAGTTAACTTGATACGTAGTAGCCTTAAATTGTTTACATGTTAGGACAGTGAAACCTTAAAAAAATGGAACAGTCATAGAAATTAATTAACTATTCTATTTCTAAAAGAATGAATTTGTAAGTGCCTCAGTGCCAAAATTAGATTTCATTTTTAGCTATTGTTTAAGCCACTATTATCGTGTCAGATATTTTCGTGATTTTGGACTAGATGGGGAAATGGGCAAGTTGGCAATTTCATGCAGTTTGTAAATTATTTAATTTTCTGTAAGTAGCCTCATATAGAAATGGTAATTTTTGCAATGATAGACTCGCAAAATTTGTGAAAATTAAATCACTGCCACAATAAAAAACACTTACACATATTCCATTCATATAATACATTTTCAATAATAGGGTAGTCTAGACAAAGTAAAACAATTTATTGATGTAAACATGTACCACATAGGCCTATGTGTAGAACTACATTACGTAACTATATGCTTCCCTGGGGGAATATGACAACAAAGCTATTGATAGAGCATTGTTCCAATATACTGTGAAATTTGTAGAGTTGTCATTAACCACTATCTGATTAAAAACAGCAATTACATGCAAAGCTTTTCAAAAAAATCAATGCACCATTGATTTTGATGTGGTATGATATATCATGAGCTCTCTCTCCTCGTGATTGCAACTCTGACTAAGTGTGATTCACAGTTCAGTCTATGAAAAAAATTGTTGTCATTAAAAATACACATTTGTTTCCTATTTTGAAGGTGCATTACAAGCTGTTAAGTATAAAATTTTTAGTGTAAAGACTTAAAATCAGGTCAGGTATTTAGCACATAACAAATCTTAAAGGTGTACGTTCCCCATAGTGTAGAGGGAGTTCAAAATACGTACGCGGTAGCGAACTTTGCAAGCTGCCCATTCACACCAACGATGTGCGACTCTTACGCAGTGGTCCAAAAACCGAAAGCTAGAACGCCCGAATGATTGCTGAAGACATGAGCCAATTTGTTATCGGCAATGATTCGACCGCTCGGAGGTCCCCGCCTGTTGTGCAAGCGAGAAGTATTATGCACGTGATAATCTCGAGATCCGAACACTGTGTATACGCTTTTACTGATAGTGCACTGATACAATGCTTTATACACAAACAGAGTATCCACACACGCTGTACGCCTCGCACTCACAGCGCGATCGCGATTGGCTGGCGTGTGTTTGCACTAATTTTGATTGACAACCGGCCGTATGCAAATTAGGTCATGCTCTCGATCGTGAACAATATGGCGGCGACCACACAGATCGTATCTTGAGTCCTCGTTTTAGCTTAGCGATGCTCATGCAGGACCGCCTTTAAAGATTAATCTAAATATTTCCCTTTGAAAAAAACCTTAATAATAATAATAATAATAAGACTAAATAAGTTCATTATTGCGGATTCAAATAATCGCTAGAGGGTATTCATTTGTCTCGCAATCTACTATGGTCAAGCTAGCCCGCCATTGTCTAATTTGCATACTGTTTCCCGCCCGCACCATCGGCGCGCTGATTGGTCAACGCCCGACCAATCACGTAGTGGCTTAACGCCCGCCTATTGTTCCACGTTGGTGCGCTGCGATCCGCGGGATTCGTATAAATAGACTACGTTTTCAGTTAATTTTCGTCACTTGATAAAGAGTTGCAGCGGCACTCGAAAGCTCGTGAACTTGTAAGCTAGTGATCACTTTTTGCGAGAGTGATCACGAATTTCCTTGTTGACCATAGTAGATTGCGAGACAAATGAATACCCTCTAGCGATTAATAATAATAATGCTGATTTTTTTTTTAAAGCGCTTTACTTGTTTAGACCAAAGCACAAACAGTTTATTATTACTCCACTCGTTGGATTCATTTATGATCCTGCACTTTAAAGTGCATACCGGTAATCTCCACATCCTAAAGCAAACCAGGTAGCATTCGCCATTCTACCGAAAAACATATAAAATTATGCTATAAAAGGTAACCAGATTTTAATGCCACATCAATTTTAGATTAGGTTTCTTTTCTTGGCAAGCAATTTTATAGAATAGAGTATCGTAGCCAATCAAGATTACATGCACATACACCTTGTAATCAGTACTACCCTGGATATTATCAAGCCTAGCATTGTTAGACGATCCTTGAATTGACAGTCGATATAATGACTTGCTCTCGCTAGCCAGATATCTCACTCCCAAGACCTTCCTATACCCTTGCCTGAGATGTCGTTGAGATGTCATCATACCAATTAACCTTTGCAACTGGAGTGCAACATCATTCTTGGGGGAGAAAATTGGCTCAAATTCTTTGTGACAGATATCCTAAGCTTGCATCACAATGTGGGTGTCATCTCAATGGATGACTATATTTCATGTTCCCCCCCCCCCCTCCATCTTGGTTAGAACTCGGCTTGGCGCAAGAAGGTTGTTAACCCATAGATCCACAAGACTTCCGTAAAGGTGTTCTAATCACTATCCGATTCTTAAATTGGTACCAATAAAATTTTTATTTCCCACCTCCAAACTTCAGCAAAATGTAAATATTACTTAATTGCACTCTGTTCATGACGATAACAAAAATACATCAATAAAATTGCCAATTTGTTAATGAAAATAGCGATTTTACTCTTTACGTTCTTAGATGTTTCAATGATTATTTTTATTCAAAATCTTCTTAATCAAGAACCATTTGATGTACTAGCTGCTCTAAAAATAAATTCGTATTTGTCAGTGATTTTTTTCTCTTTCTGCTGATGTGTATTTTGTAATTCATATCCTTTTGGTTTTGAAGATAATGCAAGAGCATCACTAAAAGGAGACATCTATTTAAACATATTACAATAAAATATTTTACACTCAGCTAACTTGTTCTCATCTTATGCCCAAATGCTACAGAAGTTGGGAGGCATCTCATCTTGGAACAACCTACTTATTTGATGCAGTCAGGCATTTTCACTTCTCAGGATGGGGGGGGGGGGTCATGTGTGAATAGGATAATTATCATTTGGTGATCTACCGCAGATTATTCCTTTTCTAAATGTCAAGATTTACATGTCTAAACGGTGAATACATAGAGATCGCAACAGTACAATCTGCTCTGCGCAACCATTGTAATTCCCTTTTAGATCAATGACTTAACTTGTCTATTATATGCTGCTTACTTTGCCCATAATAATAATAATAAGTGTAGATTCATATAGCACCTAATATCAAAGACTTCTATATCACGTCGTGCTTCACAATATCACTCCCAAAGTTATCAAATGCCTTTCTGACACCTGTCCAATCCTAAGGGATCATGACATACAAAGGTGAACTTATACCATCCCTACCAGATACCCATATATGGGTGAGGAGAAGCAATACAAATAAAATGCCTTGCTCAAGGTACATAAGTGCTATGTTGGGGATCAAACCTACGACCTTTGCATGTCCAGTGATTATACTACTTGACTACAACACTTTTTAATTTAATTATCTAATTATTTCAACTTAATTGACCTCTCCCTCTATCCATCAAAAATAAATTTATCATTATGAAGACAATGATTTACTATTGTTATTATCAACTCTTAAAACACTTATCAATATCATTACAATATATGCAACAAGGAAAGTATTTCCAATGTCATATTCAAGCCGGTATACAAAATGACAGCACAGAAGTTAATCTTGATGCATAAAATGAGGGTTAATAAATTAATTACTTGGGTGTATTATATAAAATGAACATACAGGAGTAAGTTACAAAGATATTAGAATGAGAGTGCATGACTGAAGGTTAATTGTGGAGTCGCATCACAGTAAACCCCTTCTGAAGGGATGACACTAGATGGTGATGATGAAACAAGATTTAAAATGGTTACAAACTACAAAAAACACACAGAACATATTTTCATCTATTCTAAACATATTTACACAACACAACTCTTTCCTGAATTAACTAAACATGCTTCATGCAGGGTATCTCAATAAATGTTGATTTTTATTTTTTCATGAACTAAAATGGTGATACATCTAGGCCTATGATGCCAATGAAAACAAATTTAAAAGAAGGTGGTAGGATTGGTGAAATTTTCAGAATAAAAATTATCAATGTCAAATCTGATGAAGAGAAAATTCTCAGATACAAATTCTTCTCTGAGAAAAAAACAAAACATACATGTATAAAAATTGTGAAACTCTGAAATATGCACAAAAACAAACACAACAATGAAACTAAGTTTGGCTTTTGAAAGTTCATTGGTAATAATGATTTGAAATGTAATGACATAGAACAGTTATAACTCTTATAACATTGAAGAAGCACATGTAAAAATGAAGCTCTGTTGAGTCACTTGCTTAACAAGCATGCAATTCTACAATTACAATACCTTTGGTGTTTAAGGTACCAAGTCTCTTCCAGAGAACTGCATGTCAGAGGTTAAAGGTCACCAGGGTGGAAGGTTAATGCAACGAGGGCATAAATGGGATAAGTTGGGAGTATTATAGGGTAATGCATAAAATTGTTTGATTATGCAATCCAAAATCTATTATTTTTCAGTCAAAATGCATATTAATATTAAGGATATAGTAGTTATATGGGTTAAGTAAAATGTTGAACAGCAAAATTAGTCCATGGTTAGAATAACTTGATTTATTTGTTTAATTGTATAAATAAACTAGTTATTTTAATGAGCACAATTTTTCATACACTATTTTGAAGTACTAATAGTGTGTTAATACTCAGTGGTTAGTTTATGATGTATAAGTATTCACCCAATTGTTTCCGTTTCTTTTTACTCTTTTTGGAAAACAGCTTGTCTGCGGGAAAAGAGATGTATCAAAATAAACTAGATGTTTAACACATCATGCCAGAACTTATTGAAATTTTATTTCATTATTACAATTCAGGGATTTTTGTTATAATGTTTTTACCTAGCACGTATGAAGAGGAAAGATATTATAACATGCTTATTTACATAGTAAAGTTGAAATTAATACTTTAAGAACAAATACATTTTTGTTTTGAAGTATACAATTTTAAATAACAAATATCATCATTATAATTGATGCTCATGACAGATCTCAAGAACTGATAGTACGATATACTGCATTTCCTCTAACAAACTACTTTAAGATATAAATAAAAGACACATGATTTGATTGCACAAATATACTATAGCTTTATTTTAAGGTTCACAAATGAAGATTATCCAAGGTCTTTCACTTTTGATCAACTTTTTGTGTGCAAAAAGGTTGTGGTCATTCAAGGGGCAAGATCCAGGCAAAAAGGTTTGAGGTCAAATGTCACAAAGCACAACCATTTTGTGATGGGGTCGTTGTCATGTTCCGTTTAGGAGGGACACGTTTGAGGTAGGTAGATGCATTATGGGAGTGCATTGTTTTCTTCTTCGATGGAATAACAAGTGAGTTGTGTGATTTGGGGGAATATTTAATACCGAGGGGCAATTTTAACCTCCAAATAAATCTATACCGTTAACAAAAACAGAAAAGAAGGAGGTACCAACACACATAGGTTGATCATCATACACACATTTTGGAAAAAAAATAATCTCAGATATTATCGAGGGAACATATTTTCAAGGGAACAGTTAAAAAAACTTCCAAAACAATCAGGAATTGACATGTTTTTCTCTTTTAAATGGAGGAAACATTAGGGAGGGTAGTTACTTTTGACAATGATCAGGTGACGTATATGACACAGTCGCTTCAAAATGAACTTTGGGGAAAGGACACCATATGTCTTGTTTGTGGAAATAATGAATATGTTACTGTCATGGACCTCACATAATGTTTACATGACAAATGGGGTCACATATTTTTAAGCACATCAGAACTGAATACAACTTCAATTGGTGGAATTATTCCCTTTTAATTTACAAAAAAAAAGTGATGGATATTCATCATTATCCAATATTTAGCTAGTGACCGTTATTAAAACATGGCGACTGCTTTTAGCATAATATCTAATTAAAGAACTAGTTTTTAGATACAAAATGGTTGAGGAAAGCACTTTTTCACCCCTTTACATAATTATAACAATATGAAAATAAAGAAATTCCATTAGAATACAAAAAAAATCACCCAAAAATCATAATTAATGGAAACAATGATTAGTCTTAACCTATAAATGGAAAAATGAATCAAACTTGATCAAATCACTGCAAGTAAAGAATGAAATATCACACCACCCACTAAAATGGACGTAGTATCTTGTGAAATCAAAAGGAATGGATTATTTGTTAAATGGCATGAAAGTAGATAAAAGGGAAGTAAAATATTTTCTGTGTAGCACTTACCATGCTTTGGCGGACCTTGGTTCTGCTCACTGTCATTATCAGGATCTATATCCTCTGTAATATACGGAACATTTTTAAAATTTGATATTAATTTTTGATGCATTAATGTATCAAACTCAATAAAAAAGAAGCTTTAAATAGACCATGGATCCTACGAATAGACCCAGGTTATTACATATCACTGTCACTGCAAATATCGGTCGGTAAGCGATTCGAGGTCGAATAGCAAAGTAGGCAAATATATCGTTCTTTTGAAGTAAATCAATAATAAACACAACAAACACATAGTAAACACATCAAGTGCATCAATTAAATTCAAAGGTTGAAAAAGTAAAAACAATATTGTTTACTTTCTACATGCTTGAACATATATATGCACGTTCTAAAGTGTCAGGTATAAGTAGCTGTTGAGTTTGACAGCTTAGATGATTTCAAGGTAACCTATATCAGTTAAAGATTATTGTGAAATATTCAACGATTCACTTAGCAACTTGTTTCCATTTTTTTAAATGTCAACTGCACAAGGGACCTGAGTTAGCTGTCAAATTTAACTGCATTTAAATACACTGGATAATATCATTTCATAATTTTGCACTCTCATTTCCTGCACAATGCATCTGATGAGGTGTACGTGCACCCTCATTTTTTTTTTTTTTTTGTGGAAATTGTGAGTTGCCATGGAGACGATGCATTACCCGCTTGTGTGATCCAGTCTAAGTAGCCTCGGAGATCCTCCTCTATCTGCTGTTTCTCTCTCAGCTTCTGGAAAGCTCCTCTCGCTTTGGCCTTTTCTCTCTCCTTAGAGAATTCCCTGTGGGGAGGATAGAAAGCAGTATTACAATAGATGCCATACAGCTAGAGAAAGAAGGCGGTGCCTCACTAGCTCGAGTTTGCAAAATAGGGCACTCTTTCTGATCCAATTAATAATTATTTATAATTGCTTTCCCAATAAAGCTCAAAACGCTTTACAGTATATTATAACCCCATTCATTGGGTTCCCTTCGGCTGCCATGTTACATTTTACAGGTGCCTGAATGGAATTTTCCTCCAGGGAACCCCTTTATACCTGGGTTGAGGGAAGCATATGTCGATAGAAATATAAGTAACAGTGCCGGGAATTGAACCAACGACCTTTGCATCCCCAGTGAAGTGATACGACCACTAGACTTTGACACTTTGAAGTTAACCCTAATGAGAGAAAATCAGGCTTTTTTTTCTCAAATAGAGTGCTTAATTTGGTGAATCTCAGTACAATTCATCTTGGGCTTATTTCCAATCTTGAAATATCGTGCTTATTGAGCAGTGCTGCACTGTAGCCTGAACCCTAAGCTCCATCCTATCGTGCTCTTATCGAGCTTGTTAGTGCAAGCTCGAGGGCGAGTTGTAGAACTCAATCTTGAGATTGACCTCAGACTAGTGCAGAATCAACTTCATGCTAGACTTATTTTGGAGGGTTTTCCCCCTGATCCACCTCACAGCGCGTAATTCGAGTAGCTTCAGCTAGTGCAGCATCGCCTTAAGAGACTTATGGCCTTATCAAAGCAACATTTCAGCCAGTCGACTGTGATAACAACCATGGATGAACATGGGATGAAATGATGATATATTGATATTATCAGATGAAAGAATCGACTTGTGCATTTCCAATGATCTTAACCTTTCGTATTTAGTCATTACAATGAGGATTATCAAGAGGCAGCTTATAATTGAAGTACAAGATGTGAGACTATAGAAACGTTTCTCTCATCTTTTCACAAATGACTACTTCAATTACTCTTTGGCTTCGCTCTTTTAGCAATACTTTCCACAGAGAAGACTGCACAATTACCTAATAAAAATTAGTATTAATTTATTTTACTTGAAAGGGGGAAAATGAATATATGCTATTTCATTTAAAAAAAAAGGAAAACATACCACATCACAATTTAACAATTGATTCTTAATAATCAACATATTCATCTAGACATCAAGTATGTCAGTACCAAATTAAACAATAGAGCTCAAATATGAAAGACAAATTATAAATTATTAATAGTTATACTCAGGGCAGTAATCAAACTATCCTTTTAAATGCTCACAGTGATTCCAATAAATGTTGTTCAGCTCTAACATTACCTAACACAGCTGGCTCATGGTTTAATGTTTCCCACTCACACTCCTAGCATACCATGGCTATATCAAACATTAGATAGCAGTCAGTGCATGATTAGGTTAACAGCCAGTCATATTTATATCTTTTTTAATAGGAGGCCTCATTTTTTTTCAGGGCCCTCATGTAACTGAAGAGGCCACTCTCAATACATAGAACTGGAAATATCTAAATAAAAATGCTCCATTGTAAGATTGCAGTTTTCATGAATTTCACATCTGATGATAATTTTTACTTTTAATGCTTTTTAAAGTAATGATAACATCAGAACGATTTTCTGCTAATTTCCTGCAGAAGTTCAAGTTTGGAAATATATCTGTATGATAAATTTTTGGCTTAAATAATGTATTTTCACTTCCTACAAAACTGAAGTTATTCTATAAAACTGTGATTCCTGAAACAATAGATTAGAAAAACAAAAAATTCTCTAAAAATAAATCTTGTTTGATTGACAGATATATTTGGGTTTCCATGATTACAAATTCAACCATGATCTAGAAAGAAATAAAATGTCTAACTACAAGTTCCATGCAAAATACACATGGAAAATAGTAAAGGCTTTAACGGCCACTCTTATAAATTAAAACTATATTTTCTAAGGTTAAGGACACTTCATGGCAAATTCTATGACATAATTCCAATAAAAAGCATTTTGAATTGTCTGTGAGTTTCTTTTCAGTATTAAACACAACTAAAAATCCAAACATACACAGAGATAAAAATTAATACCGAGGATTGTTCAACATATCTAGAGATTTTTTGGAGCAGCTCTGTTCTGGAGGGATTTTTTCACCATTCATATGAAAACAGGTTTGTCTTTAATGTTATATCTATTTTTTTTACAGGAAAATCAAATTTATTCCATTCTGGTATCGTGACACTGAAAAGCTGTGAACCCTGAACTGAAATCACTGTCAGCTCTTCAAGTTAACTCTCTTTCTTATAGAACTATCCTGCTTATTACAAGCCTAGAAATCCAAACATCATGAGAGAGATGCAAGCTCACATATCATCTAACATCACATTGCTATGCAAGAGATAGCACAATGTTTCCGTGCTACAGGCGTAATGTGTAAGTCAGACTGATATTGGAATCATAGTATGAGAGGCTAAGAGGCTATGATGATGTAAAATCCATAAGGGATCCTCTTGAACATGCTCCTTGCATAATGATTACCTGGAAAGCTTTAATAGTGATAAGTTGGTTCTGTCAAATGGGATCGACATCACGAAACATGAATGGGATTAAAAGTCTTAAAATCAATACGAACCAGCAGCCTTGTATAGCAACACCTAAAATTCTCAACTACTCAAATCTAACCCGATTCCTGACCCATAATGCAACATTCTGAGTAGTATAGACTTAATATTGGCCTGATTAAATGATAACTGACTAATTCACAATTTAATACATTCATACCACAATAATTATGTGACTAATTTTAGCAAAACAAGTACTTTTCCTCTCAAAACATTTTATTTTCCCTATGAAAATAACATTACAGGCTAATTGTTTCCGTGCTACAGGCGTAATGTGTAACGTCAGACTGATATTGGAATCATAGTATGAGAGGCTAAGATATATGATGATGTCTTGAACATGCTCCTTGCATAATGATTACCTGGAAAGCTTTAATAGTGATAAGTTGGTTCTGCCAAACAGGACTGACATCATGAAACATGAATGGGATTAAAAGTCTTTAACCAATACGAAGCAGCAGCCTTGTACAGCAACACCTAAAATTCTCAACTACTCAAATCTGACCCGATTCCAGACCCATAATGCAACATTCTGAGCAGTATAGTCTCATAATATTGGCCTGATTAAATGATAAATGACTGATTCACAATTCAATACATTCATACCACAATAATTATGTAACTAATTATAGCACAACAAGTACTTTTCCTCTCAAAACATTATATTTTCCCTAGGAAAATAACATTACAAGCTCATTGTTTCCGTGCTACAGGCGTAATGTGTAACGTCAGACTGATATTGGAATCATAGTATGACAGGCTAAGATATGATGATGTCTTGAACGTGCTCCTTGCATAATGATTACTTGGAAAGCTTTAATAGTGATAAGTTGGTTCTGTCAAACAGGATTGACATCACAGGGTAGATTAACCCTTTCATTCCTCTAATTTTACACATGAATGAAATTAAAAGGCTCTCATGAAGACATTGAGTTTGAGTTAGAACACATATGCAAGACGGTAATTCACTTTTTATTTTGGTATTATAAACCTAAAAATGAGGTGAAATGGAAAGATATAAATAAAAGAACGAGAAGATCGGCATAAGAATGTTGTTGACCACATCACAAATTCAATGGCTTGTACTTTGAAGTCAAGTACAAAGTTTGGACTAGAACTACATGCATGATACAAACTTCAGCACACATTCTCTGTGGAGAGTCAGTGAAGCGCAAGTCTATGGTTTTTTTTCGCAGACTCTCAATGAAAAAATGTGTGCTAACTGAATCATAAAGTTTGTACCATAGTTCTGGTACAAACTTTGTACTGGACTACTGAATGCAGGCTAAAGAGTTTAGTACTGAAACAATTGCTGGTACTCTCTTTGGTAGAATATTTCTTTAAAAGCTATTAAGTTTGGAACTATAGTATTCTTTTAATAGATAAAGACATGAACTTGATAGTTCATCATTAAGAGTGTAAATCAAAGTGATGCATTTGTCAGAAGGACAGGACTAAACTAAGTTCATATCTTATTTAGATTTCATGGATTTTCATGTTTGCCAAATGATGTAACCTGTTATTTTATGTTAACCCATAGATGACAGAGATTTCCCAATGGTCTAAATGAATCACTTTTTGATCCTCAAATTGGCAAAAATTATATTATCATTTCACTCCTGGAACCTTAAAAAAAAATCAAATTCATATTTAATGACACTTTACTAATGAAAAGTATAAATAAAAAAAATTGCCAATTTGGGAGTGAAAATAGAGATTATACATTTTTCTTTGCATTGCCAATTTAGAGATTTCAATTATTACTTTCATTTAAACTACAAATTCAAAAACCGTTCAAGTGGCAGAAATAAATCCCTTTAGGTCAGTGATTTTTGCTCTTTCTGTTGATGCATAATTCATATTCCATGGCATTCTAGTTTCAAAGATAATGCATAAGCGTCACTAAAAGGAGACATTGTCCTTGATGGGTTAAGGGCCTGAGGGGCATTATGTCTATGTAAAATCATATGAGCCAATGCCCTTTTTTGCCTTCTCTTAGATCATAACTTGCTTCAGTCTGAAAATGATACTAGATTCATATCTAAGGCAGATGTAGGAAAAGTATGTTTCAGACTAAAATATGTGTTGAATCCAGAAGGTAAAACTTGCTTTTGTAATAACAAGCTTGGTGTTATAAATGGTTAATCAAAAATATCAAATGCTAATGGAGGGAGAAACATGTTAATTGCATACTTTGGGGCCTCATAGAGCAATGAGGTCATGGAAAAGGAAAATTAATATTAATGTCAAAGCTTCTAGAAATGTAATATACCTGTATCTGTTCATACCTTTTTATAATATTTGTATTCATTAGGTTTGTAAACTGGATTTACTTGGATTTACTTGGATGTGGAGACGTAAAGCTGTTGCTTATTTGCCCCTCGTTACGTTGGGTTGTATTCTAGTTCGAGATCTCTGGTAGGGTTGTATTCTAGTTCGAGATCTTATATTACAGTCCTTAGTTTATTCAATAAAACTGTTACACCTTTGGTATTCCCCATGCGGTTTCTACATGCTGATATTCTGGGTTATGGTGTTAGTTAGATTAACAGAACCCCATGATGTTGTACAACCTATTAAGTACATGAACATCACATTAGAAAAATTAGCACGTGAAATACATTCACATGTACACCACATAATTAACTGATTGATTAACTGAGTGTGTTAACGGCGTTGTGTTGTACCCGTCGAATGGTATTAGTCTAGATTCAGATTTCATGTGCGTGGAAATAAGTTCATGCCTAATCCTCAGTATGTTATAAACATGACTACAATGACTTACAAGTATCTAATGAGTGGGGCTATAATAATGTAAAGAGCTCAGTGATCAAGCTGATAACTAAGAACAATATAAAAACAAACTATTCTCATTATTATCATCAATATTAGTATTTTATCAATAATGCCACTCAGCTTCAGTTGAAGTGTAATATCAGATAGAGATTAGAACAAGTCTCAGATAATTTTCATGGTATTGCAATCTGCTTTGCATTTTTGTTTGATTGCTACAAAAATTCTTTGTGTAGCAACACTTTTTTTTTTACATATAACTTTACATACATTGTTGAAGTACTTCCCATCAACCAAAATCTGCTAATCAACTTTGAGAAGTAAAACTATTCCCAGTGTCTCATAACTTCGTCTACAAAGTTGAGAAATCAAAAAGGTGTTAAAATTGGATTACTGCTCTTGTGGCTCTGATCAGACATACATGAAATGGAGAATTCACCTATATTTTTCTCTTTCCATGATTTATAAGTGAATATCAGGAGGGCACAGTTCACATGTGGTTCATAAGGTTGATCAGTTAAGAGCATCATCATCTTTTGACCGTAATCCTACTCAAATGGGATTCTCTTCAGAGTAGACCAATGGAAGATCTCGCTTCATAGCATCATTTCAGTAAGAGTTCATCACTATCTAGGTGACATGTCAGTACATGTGGAGCATGTAATCAGTTTTCTGATTAGAGTTGCATCAGAATTCATAGGTGATGACTGCTGATTTGTGATTAGGACAGTACATAATGACCCCATTATGTTGATAAATTGAGCATTTTATTATAGATATAATGCATTTTTGTGATTGCATTAGGGCATACAAAAGAATATATTTGCTGCACAACTTTAAGTCACAATGGGATGATAAACAAGATGTATGTATTTAATGGAATTATAAATGAGACGTAAGTATTCCCTTGTTTATGTATTCTGCTTTGGCATTTAAATGTCATCACAAGTTTGAAAAAAAATTAACCATCAAAGCTTTTGAATCCCTTTTTTCCCCATTTGGTTAATAACAGAAAGGATGTCGGAGTCTCCGATTTAAGTGAAATGCTAATTCTGAAAGACACAATGAAATCATTCTCTTCCATATTCTGATTTTAATTTATCTGGATGAATAAAACTTTAGTAATATGTCATAACAGGTTGTTTTCTTTGGTAAAAATTATATTCATTTTTCAAGGGCAGAATTATTTTTTTAAACTTTAAAATGAAAGGTAATTGTTTCATAATTGTTGCAATTGCAATTGATTATAAATATATGACAATATTCTGAAATGAATGGATATTCTTTTGCTGCTTGCATAAATCATAAATATCAAAAAGTTGAAAACATCTTGGAACTTTTCATTGGTTTCTTATCTAAAATCCTTTAATAAAGAAACAAAAAATGTCCACAAAATGATAACATGAAATGTGTTTATGCTAGATGCAAATTTTTGTAACTGTGGAATATATTTTCTATGCCTCCTATCATCATTCACTATAAAAACTGATAATTCTATTGAATATAATTAAAACCCCCTCAATCCTGAATCAAGAAATAACCTTTAACTCTACTTCTTTATCTGGAACATTTAAGCTATGGGGATTAATATCTTAGCATGGGATCAGTTTATCCTCTGTTACTGCTAACTTTCATGTAGGTGGATTCAATTAATGTTTATGGACTCATATTACTAATCTCCTGTTCCTGCTTCAAATTGTCTTTGCTAAAAAAAAACTTCACTTAAATAGAATATTGAAAATATAAGCAAAAGAAAATGGGATTCCATCTTGATGGAATATTATATATTTCTGGTTAGTTTCACTCTTTCTTCAAATTTAAATAGAATATTATTACAAATGACTGTGTCCAACTACAATATGAAAAGGTTTATCATGTACTAGCTTGTTTGTTATAAAAGTAATATATATGGAAATTGCAAAATGGCATAATCATGACAAGCCTATCTTTTGAAACTTTGAAAAATATCTGGAACACAAAAACAAAAATCGATGTGATCTTTACCAGGGAAAATAACAAGTAATTTCCATGAGACTGAAGTAATTTCCATATACTACTATATATTCTTTTTTACATATCGCCATGATCTCCATACTTTGAACAGATAATAAGCAACTGTTCTGTACAACACTCCCAAGTAACTTTTAGCAGAAGTAATATTGGGAACAGGAGATCAACTTTTATGATGACTAAAATTTGAAATTTATTGTTATTCAAAAATATCATTATTCTAAACCTTTTTATTTTCACAGTATGGCTAACCTTATCTCATTTTTTTTTCTATTGTTGAAGTCTTGTTGTCAATTGTTTGCATATTTTTATTTTGAAAATATATCTCAAGACAGTCACTGGCTGCCATGAAAGAATTAAAACCTTCAATTAAATTCAATTCTAAAAACTGCCATGAAGTTTGCCGTACCATTCAACTATTAACTCTATGGCAACACTTCCCAAGTAGCCTATCTAAGTTTACTCATGGAGACATCTCACTCTATAGCTCATCCCAGAAAAAAGTAAACCCAAATTTGAGAGCCTCAAATTAAAATTGTATAACTTCTGTGACCTTAATATCTATTTCATGTTCAAGAGTAACTCATATTCTGTTTGATACCATTGCTGTGAAGGATGACTGAGCACTTGAGCTGTACCAAGTTTGGGAAAATGCAACCCTTGCATTTCAATAGGCTGAGTAACCTTTTGTCCATTTTGTCCATTATGAATGGACTCAGATGAAGCTTACCTCAAACAATGATCAAAGTGATCAGAAAGCCAGGGTTGCTTCTGCCAAAACTCGGCACAAATTAATTTTGACAGAGGTTTTTAACCCATTGAGGACTGAGCCCGAATATATTTGGGCTAAGGTCTATGGAAAATGCGTGTTATAGCCAAATCAGTTCATCTCCAACAGGTTCAAAGCTCAAGTGCTCAGTCATCCATGACAGCATAGATATGATTTTTGTATCAATAGATAGAATATGAGTTACTCTTTTTCATGAAATAAGAATTAATGTCACATATAAGTTATACAATATCGATATGAGGTTACGGTTTTCTTTTTCTGGGACACACTGTATACAGTAAATACATCAACGGCTCATGAAACTTAATATGTTACAAAATCTTTGCTGGTGACAACCAATTATAGAACTATCAAAATATTGTCACAATACGTTCAATTTTCCTATTGTTTTTGTTTGTTTTACTGGACACATATTTTCTTTGTCTTCTTTTGAAATACTTGGTGCCAAGTTTCATTCAACTTGTTAATAGCAGCCACAGAAAGTAAACTATCCTTTTAAATACAGATCTTATTGACCATATACACAAGAGTCATTTGATATCTGATTTTAAGTGTATATGTGTTATGAAATGTAACTGATAGCTTCAGTGGTAATGAGATTACTTTAATGCAGATGTGGTTTGCAGTTTCATTTGGGCTAAAAAAAGAATGTCCCAGTCATTTTAAAAATATGCCTTTGCATTTAAGCATGAATATCACAATAGCATAGACAATTTAATATTCTGATTTCTAAACTTGAGCAATGCAGCAAAATGACCAGATTTCTAAATTTGTAGTGATACCCACCTTTAATAAATTACACTACACACCATGTTGATATTTAATTAAAAGAAGAAATCGAGCTTCAAAATCCATAAGTTATCAACAATCTAACACGATAAAAATCTGTGTTTTTTCAAACAAATTTGCAATCCCAATGCAAATATAGTTTTAAGCATTGTTAATATTTTAGTAGACGAACATTAAATACATGAATTTTTGCTTAAAACCGTACATGTATAGCAATAAAAGAAATATGCAAGAGTTGCCAATGTGCAGAAAAAGCTGATTAAATAAACCCTTGAAACATATTTGTTATAAAAAGCTAAATATATTGTGTTGTCAGCTGTGAGTAGGAAGGGTAAATCCAGTCCCTTCTACATGTAGCTCTTGATCAGCATACAATATTTTCTATAAAGGTGGTTTCTTTCCGAGTACGCAGCAAACATTTGCAAATATTTTTCTTTGTTATCACCAGTAACGTTCTGTTCATTGTTTCTTGTAAGCAAATAACTCATTGTGACAGTTTCACTTTTAGGTTCGCAAAGAGATTTTGAATGTGTTATAAAGTTTCACTGCATTCTTTTCGAACATAAAAAACTGTTTGTGTATGTTTGTGATATGGTAAAAATTGTGTTTGCAATTATTTGGGATACAGTAAAATCTGATGAAATGTGACCAAGCCCAATATTTGCTGAGTTCGCTACTTTTTGCCACCAATAAATGGAAAATTTTGAAATTATGCTACCCAATAAGATATCGTCACCTTCCGCAAGAAAGTATTTAGCGCTATGGCAACACATTGACTAAGAATACCTTCTTGCGGGAAGGCAACGATACCCCCTTAAGCAGTTGTGGATCCAGGATGTTGAAATAGAGGGCACCACCCCAATAGGCGGTCAACGAAAATTTTGTTATTTTAACATATACAGTCAATTACTGGTGTATTAAGGAGGTGTGCATATTCCCCGCGCCATGCCTGGATACGCCACTGCCCTCAAGGAGTAAAAGTAAGATAATTAAAAGAGTGACTTACCCACTGAGGACACCAAGAACTAGGTTGAGCACAAAGAACGATCCAATGATGATCAGACTAACAAAGTAGAGGAACGGCCACCATGGACCAGCACCGTCATTGATCTAGTAGAGGCAAAATGGAGACTTGGTTAACCCTTTAAATTCCACAGTAATTTGCTTCACATTAAGAAAGAAAAGAAAACTGTCTTTCAATTTCTAAATGAGAACAAAGAATGATCCAATGATGATCAGACTAACAAAGTAGAGGAACGGCCACCATGGACCAGCACCGTCATTGATCTAGTAGAGGCAAGATAGAGACTTGGTTAACCCTTTAATTTCCACAGTAATTTGCATCACATTTAAAAAGAAAAGAAAAACTGTAATTCAATTTCTAAATGAGAACAAAGAATGATCCAATGATGATCAGATAACAAAGTAGAGGAACGGCCACCATGGACCAGCACCGATTGATCTAGTGGAGGCAAGATGGAGACTTGGTTAACCCTTTAATTTCCACAGTAATTTGCATCACATTTAAAAAGAAAAGAAAACTGTCATTCAATTTTCTAAATGAGAACAAAGAATGATCCAATGATGATCAGACTAACAAAGTAGAGGAACGGCCACCATGGACCAGCACCGTCATTGATCTACATGTAGGTGGATGCAAGATGGAGACTTGGTTAACCCTTTAAATTCCACAGTAATTTGCAGCAAATTAAAACCAAGAAAAATTGTCTTTTGATTTCTAAATATGAAAATGTCAAGGGTTGCCATGATTACTGTAAATTATTATGTAGACACAAACAATTTTTTTTGTAAAGTTAATTTGTACAATTGTGACTTAATTCGACTATAAAGTAAATATAATTGCTACTCAAGATGTCATCTGAGTCCCTGTGGAGCAATTTCCAAATATGGTGCAATATGGTACAATAATTTTCACCACAAAAAAGTAGATTTTCTCATTTCCAAGTGATATAAAAATAAAGATGTTGGTGGCATGATTGCTAGGGGTTACTCAGAGTTATGTCGACTTAGGTACATTTAAAGGTACAGATAATTGCTATTTGAGACATCATGTGAATCTCCGTGGAGTAATCATCAAGTATGTATAATGTCAAGAAATATATTTATAATTTGAAGTGTTTGTTAAGTTTTGAAGCTCTTACGTATGGCCGAGGGGGCTATTCATGTCTAATCATTTCAATGATGACTTCTAATGTTCCATAATTATGCATGTAAGTATTCTTGACAATGTTCCTGAGGGAGATGTTTTGTGCTTTAATGCAAATATATAACATTAAAAATTCAAATTTGGCACTTTTATTTAGGAAATTTAGAAATATTATATGAAAAGCTGGTGGAAAAGAGAAAGTTAAAGCTGGTTTGAATTATTGTTAGAGAAAATTGTCCACAATAAATGAACATGTTTCAGGTTCAAGAATACACTAGCTTTACTTAGTCCATTCAGTATTCAGAATGTGAGGAATACAATGCAGTAACACCAAAAAAAAATCCAAATAATAAAACTTTCATGAACTGGAGCTAACAGCCTTTTTTGTGGCATAAAACTTTGTTGAATTGCCGACCATCAAGTACTTGTAAAGTGTACCATATTGCACTCGCATTCAAACATTGTGTAGACATAATGTTTCGTGGGCAATTTAATTTTGCAAATATTGCCTTCTCGAAAAATTCGCAAAAGTATCATGCACGCAAAAATTTCTACTTTTACAGTACTGGTACTATAAATGTGATTGTTTTTACTTTGATGACAAAACCCTCAAGTGGTAGGGTTTTCAGCTCCCAGGGAAAAAAAAAAAGATGAAAGAGGCTTCAATATCTGGGCTGTTTACAATTTACATGTGCTCCGGTTTTTCCTCCAAATTAATCCTCTCTGTGACGACCTCTTCTCCTTTGACTAAGGCAGCACTTGTAAGTTAATCTTGGTTCTTGCCCAAGGTAATGCTGAGAATCCACCCTATCTAGGCACTCTGTCTACCATCTTCCCTTGAAAAAAAAATCAATGGATGGGCCGTCTGATAGCGGTGTATTCTCTCTCCCGAACCATTGGCAAATACAGCCCAAGATCAGGGCAAACACTAATCCTGATGATTAAAACCTCATCATGAGATAATTTCCTTTTCTTAGAGAGAAAGAGGAGCTTAGGGGGAGGGGGGCTGATGCTCGGTGTGTAATGCTTTACCCATCAGGTATAGGTCATACTTGTAAGAGGAGGTGTTCATTTCAAATGTTCAAAAGTCTCTGTCTAAGATCCGTAGCAAGATGTTGGCTTCAATGTTAGGCTATGTGATTCATCATGCTCACTATCAACCCATAAGGAATCATCATTAGCGCAATCATACATGACTTTGTTCTTACTGAATTAACTACCTCACTACAATAGAATTCTGCAAAAATATATGTATGATTTCTTGTAATGTGTTTTGTATTTAATTTTCACTCAAACTCTTTACTGTTTTTCCCCCATAATTCACCACTCATAGAGCCCTTACGGAGTATGGAATTTACAAAGTATTATACTATTACTATTTTTTAAATTAAAATCAAAATAATCATCTCTGACTTCTATTCTGTTTCTTTACAAGTCTGCAAAATCAGACCTTGTCCCCATTGCATAAAGAGTTACTACTATAGTAGAAGTGCGTGGTCTAGTGGTCTCACCACTAGACTGTCAATGCAAAGACCATGGGTTCGATTCCCGCACCAACACTTATGTCCCTTGAGCAAAGCATTTTATCTACATGCTTGACCCCACCCGAGGTGATAAAAATGGGTACCCGGTAGGATTGCGAATGCTATGTGGCTCGCTTTAGCATGTGTGCGACCGGCTGGAATGCTCCCCAGTGATTGGAGATTGTGCACTGTAAAGTGCGGGATCGAAAAATGAATCCAATGACCGGGCTAATAATATACTGTAAGCACTTTGGTCTTAATAGGAAAACGCTTAATAAGAACCAGTATTATTATTATTATCATTATTATTATTATCATTATTATTATTATTATTATTATTATTAGAGTAGTTTTGCCATCGATGGTAACTACCATGGTAGCGTTGCTCAACAGC
Organism: Paracentrotus lividus; assembly: GCA_940671915.1. NCBI lineage: Eukaryota > Metazoa > Echinodermata > Echinoidea > Camarodonta > Echinidae > Paracentrotus > Paracentrotus lividus. The sequence continues at coordinate 48,369,314 of CALNVZ010002100.1, read as the reverse complement.
CAATCAAAATGCAGTATTTCATGAAATTTGCCATTGGTGACAAAGTTACTATAATAGTAACTTTTTATACAATTGGCCCTAAACAGCCAAACACTTTCATTGGGATTCAGGGATTTATAATAATATTACTACTGCTACTGCAAAAAATGTAGTAATCACTGCTGTAGCTGTAAGGTTACACTTTGTGATTTTAAGTGAACTCTTAAAGGTGTGCTTTCAGTCAATTAAGCACAGCAATACATCTCACTATCCACAAAGGCATATGTTTTCTGTTTGTAAGATCTCAAGGCTATTACCATGTTTATACTGTGCCTTGGCTCTCATGTCGAATCCTAAGGAAGGGTTCAACACTGCAAAGAGTGAACCTGTGATCTTGTTTATACACAACAAAAAAGGCGAGGTTCAATACGACTAGCAGATCATGACCAAAAGTAAAGGGAAGTCATTAATGTGCGCGTTGATACAGCCAAATTCCTCCACTGACCTCATGGTCATCGAGTAAGACACTGCTTTTGGTTTACACACAGAAAAATTGCCGTGTCAAACCCACCTCCCAGATCGAAACCTACAATTCTGGCGAAGCAAAAAAGGCATGTCAAACTCGGGTCGCGGATCACACTGATCCTGTTTACATGACATAAAATTGCCGCGTTGCACACAATTATCGTGTCGAACCCCCGAGCCAAGTCACAGTGTAAACACGGTATTTATTTGCGTCAAAGTAGTTAAGAGTTATGACATTGAGCATCCATCATTGATGCCACATTGGGAAGATCTTTCCCTCATGAATTGATCTTCCTCACACATGCGACTGACGGATTAATAATCAGAAAGTTGAAAGACCTCACACTTTTATCCCAAAGGCCTGAAATAGATTAATGGGGAAAGCGATGGAATACTAAGTCTGTATCGCCATAAGATCTATTTGTAAACGATGATTGCAATTTCATAATAATATGGCAATAACTTGCTCACACAAATTGAAGTGTTATAACAATAATGAGGAATCAAAGAGTAAATTAAGAGGATTCTATTTGTACTAATATGAATTATAGTTATGTAAAACCTTATTATATATGACCAAATCCTCTTTGTACAAAATAAATGAGTACCTGAATGTATTTCTATCTTCTTTTTTAGCAAACACAATGGCTGAGTGAAATTGATACATTGGAGTCAGGAAGTGAATGTGGAAATAGAAAGTGGATTTGGAGGTATGAAATATTATATATGACCCCTTTTCGTTGTAATGCATCCACTCTATATAAATGATTCCATAATTTCAATGACATTAGCTAATAATTGGGCATAACATCGGAATGCCTGCTATGTTTAAAGCCTACTTAATCTTAATACACTATATAGGCTAAGTCATATGCGACATGTGTTAGCATCCTTTGTTCATTACCATTAGCATTATTACCGAAAAATCTAGGCCATACTGCTGCACTATACACACGTTACACTGAATTATGCATCTAATTTGGCCAGCTCAGTTTAATTAATGACTAAATTGGACAAACTAATAGCACTTTGCTTTTAGAGAGAATTTCTCTTCCGCTCATCGTCGGTGCATTGAGGTCTCATATCTCACAGATCATAAATGATGTATTATATCTCGTTTGATTTAGACATGAACCTGAGGGAAAGTAGAAGGAAAGGTCAGAACACTACACCTGGGCTCTGTTGCATAAAGTGTGTAATACGATAACATCAGATGAAAGAGCCGTAACATTAACAAATGAAGGTCAAAGCTATCCTCTAACATGCTGAAAGATGGCGTTTGATTGACTGATTTTTGCTTACTCATGCTGTCCTTGACAAATCATGGGGGCATGGTAGGCCAAGGGGGTGGGGGGCATTCCCCTAACCCCCTTCCTCCAGCCCCCAAGAGAACTTGGCAAATCCATAATTGCAATATTTTTATTCTCAACTGAGTACCTATAGCCTACCCATTCTATCTTCACTGGTAAAACTTGACAAAATATTTTTGGGTACTAAAACTTCTACACACTCCACTCCTCCCTAGCAACCTTGATAATACTAAAATAACTTTCAGTCTAAAAATTTGAAGTCTCCATGTTTGTTCTTTATTTTCGAGGTAAAATGCCTTCATAACTACCTAAGACAGTGCTGAAAAAAATATGCTGATGAAAAGTACACGACAAGCATATTCAATCACATAACATGTTAACACTGTTTTATGGATTATGTTTTTGTTTATTCAAGAGATCATCCAAAAATTAGTCACATTTCAAGAATGAAAGGACTTTGTAAACATATTCTTTTTCTTTTTAAATTTATGATTCATCATATCAAAATGAGACACAAGTCACTGAGCAAACAGTCAAAAAGGGTAAAGGAAATTGGCAAAACAATAAAAAATGTCAAATTTTGGCAAAAGATACTTATGGTTTTTTTTCTGAATCTTTAATGTTTCATATGTGCTCTGTACAAAAATGTGTAAAAACGATGATGGGAAAGTATTTGAAAATTGATTATTTTCCTTGACTCTTTGCTTGGTGACTTGTGTTTTATTATGATATGATGCATCAAATTTGTTAACGCTACATTTGCTTACATTAATTACGCCTGAATTATGCCTTAATCTTTTAAACAAGACAAAGCATTCCAATATATTCCATTGTGCTCCATTACTACTATCAAAACAAGAATGGAATTTCCTGTATTCCTTTTTTCCTTAACTAAACACAGTGAGCCCTCTTCTGCCATTTTCTAGGTATTTCCACTCTTTTCTTGCTCTTTTTAGAGAAGTTTGATTGATCAGTGTGGGTGAATAGACTTGCCGTTTTGTAGCTGAAAAGTCTTCCTTTTACCTCTATTTTATCACTCTTTTGTAGCCCCTTTAAAAACGGCTAGAAAAAAAAAAATTGAATTTCATAATTTCAGCACAGCTTGCTCACTGTGAAAGTCACTTATGAAAAGAATACTTCCATGCAGACACCACTTTCGTCACCGCGTCTTACAAGGTATGAGTAAGAAGAGCCAATTCACTAGATTGTCTGAAGAATTGATCATTCATCTCTACCATGTTTGTCTTCACATATTCATCAAAGGCATCAGCACTCATGCTACTCTCCACTCTTATTTTCACTACCACATGCCACATGAGATGACTTTGTTTCGTCTCTATTTTTTTTTTCTTCTTTTTGTATATCTATACTTCTACCTCTGCTTTTTCTATCCACTTTCTTTCTACATTTTCACATTTATTTTAAAAAAGTGTAGTTATGTTTATATGGAATCATCATTTTCAAAAAGCAACAAAGGCAATGTCTTCGAGGTTAGAGGAAAGCTCACCCCCCCCCCTTATTTATGTTCTTTTAGGTTGATAAAGAGAAGGTTCTAAGTCGACTAATAGAGGATTTTAAAATTAAGGCAATATCAAAAATCTTTTTACTAAGATTTTCACATCCACATTGTTTCCACTTGCACCAATATGTTGGCTCAGTGGATAGAGTGTACTCCTCATAATTGGGAGGCTGTGGGTTCGATCCCTGGCAGTGTACCCAAAAGAAGTTAAAAGATGGAGTTGCTGCTACCCTGTTAAAAAAAACTTGGAGTCTTTCTTTTTAATGAAACTGGTATGAGAATCCTAAATATTGAAATCAAATAATGAGTACAAATTCAATTTGATTACAAAGCAAATAACAGTATATAAAAAAGTAAAAATTAGGAAAACGTTCTGTAAGTGAAGAAAAGTTGAATAAAGAGTGATAAGCAGTAAAAATATGACTTGAACATGTGCACAAAGAAATAAACAAGACATTAAATAGTGTGTCTCAACAGTTATTGCATTCAATTCACATTTTATATCTTTCAAGTCAAGGTTGAACACTGTTCTCAATTGCTATTTCAATTGCTTCAGTTTTAGGCTTAGAAGTGCCCCTATGAAAGCCTCCTACCATTGTTAAATCACCCCTGTGGCCATTACTTCAAAGAAGAACACTTAACCCGGTGGTTTCAAGTAATCCACCTCCGATAAAGATGGAAACGTAGCCTGCTGGCAATTGGTTCCTTATTACCGTGTTTCCAGACAGTGTGTCATTTTAAATATGAGATCAACAAACTACAGGAATTGCAGACATCTCCGATTGCCAAACGGCAGCTACTCATAATTCCTGCTGAAACATGTGCTCTCCCTAGGGGGTAGTTATGTGTGCATTGGACCCGTTCACATGGAAAACATCATCCAATGAAGTAATGGTTTCTGAGATGAATCAGAATCTCAGAGTCTTGGAGATGTCTCTGCGAAGTGAGACACCACCTTACGCAGAGAGTAAAACCAGTTAACCCAGAGAGTAAAAGTTAGCTCATGGATTACTGCATGGCTTGACAGAGGGCTAGTTTTTGAAAGCACTAGACCCATTCACATGGAAACATCATCCGGTGAAGTAATAGTTACTATTCGGAAATGAGATTTAACTCAAGGAATACTGCATGGGGAAGTTATGTGTGCATTAAGTCCTGTATTAGGACAATTACCCCTAGGACAACTACCCAGAAAGAGGGTTAGGGTTAGGGTAGGAATAGGTGTTAGATTTTTGATGGGAAGTAGTTAGTTGTCTGGGGGAAATATTCTGGGGTAGATGTCCTAGAACTTTTGGATCCATTCACATGGAAATTATAATCGCCACAAAGAAGCGTTAACAGATAGTAAGAGTTCACTCTTGGATTACTGCCTGGTTTGACAGATAACAATTTTAAATCATGGATAGAAATGAAATCTTGAGTGAACAAACCATATACCTATAAAGGAGAATGTATTACCCAAAAAGAGCAACTGAATTTGGAGCTACAAGATTTTGCAGTATTGAGGTGCTGAAATATATGATTTTGTTAAAATATATATTTCCCATTTCTCGCTAATAAAGAGTAAGCCAAATTAATATTAATGCTTTAATCATAACTATGTTTTTCTAGATATTTCCATCCCCAATCATCTTGTATCTTTTTGTAATTTGGGGAAAAAATATTGAGTAATACCTCAAATATAATGCCAAAAGACTGCATGACGGGGCAACCACAAAATTTTTGCGGAGTTTCTTCCGATTCCATGACTTGATACTTTTACAAGCCAATGTTACTGGTGTGAAGTAGGAGTGTCTGGCCTTTTTGGAGACATAGTACTTTTTATTACTGTATGCGTATCTCCATTCTAATGTACAAATCAATTCCTACTAGTTTAAATTACAGAGTGCACTGTCTGTAACTAGAATCTTTAAATGAATATAATATGGATCTTTAGTACGTGCATGCATTACAGAAAGTTACGTCTTATGAACTACTAGACATGGCACTACGCCTCTGATTGAATTGAGTAAAAGTACTTATATGGTATGATTATATGTTCAAGGCCAGAAGGTGATAGCTCTACATTAATTCTCTTTTTGTTCAAAGTATACGATACCTTAGACCTATTATGCATAACAGATCTGCGGAGCATTTTTAAAGAAAAGGGGCTGTGCCAAAAGTGGGGGAGGGGGTGGCCTGAACAGACTTAAATCGCTATTTAAATGGTCATTTCCATGATTTCACAAAAAGTGAGGGCTGCTAAGATTAATTATTTGATATTCCATTGTTGCACATTATTGAGGTGCTGGTTTCTTTCGTACGTTACAGTGTTCTGTTAGAAAAATAGTGGAAATAAAAAGTCAGGTTAATATGTAAAGTTGAACCCCCCCCCCTGGAAAAAAAAAAAGGCTATCAACTAAAGATATGAAAATACTTTAGGAATCTGCCGAAAAAAAATTCCTTGGTTTTCCTTTTGTTTGGTACATTTAAGGACGTTGCACAGTTATGTTTTCTCCGCATCCTGGGTTCGCACTATTTACTACGTCACAATGGAAAAATATTTCACCGCTCTTGGGGCGATCCAGCGTTCAAAGAGTTAAAAGAAATGAACTTTCTAAATATGTTAGTTATTCCTTCTTTTGTTCATTATTTACCTACTTGCAGAGATATGTAAAGGCATTCATGTTGTGCATGTTCGTGTGTTATTTTCTAGAGATTGCGATGGATATGAAATGAATTGCAAATGTTTGGAGCAGGATTTTGAATTTTGAATAAGTCAAAATTAGATAGATTTTTTCACATTTTTTAGTTATTTTTGGCACGTTTCGGTGGTTTTCAAGTCGACTCGCCACTATTACCAGACACCGATATTTTGAAAACGAGCACATGGACCCCCATTTTTGAATGTTCCTACTCTTTTAGTTTATATTCCTCTACAACTTGGCAAATTTTGATGAATTGATATGGATTTTGAATGTTCGAGAGCATGATTTTGAATCAAATGTAATATATATGTTGGATTCTCAGACTTGTTTGACGTTTTTGGTGCTGTTTTTGTGGTTTTCAAGCCAATTCGCAACTATTCGGGCTCCGAGCTTAAAAACGAGCACATGGACCCCTTTTTTATGTTTCTACCATGAAAATGTATCCTCTACAACTTTGCAATTTTTTTATAAAAATGACATGGATTTTGAATGTTTGGAGCATAATTTTGAATCAAGTGTAGTTTTAGAGTGGATTGTAACGTTTTGGACTTTTTGGCGCTTTTTTTGTGACTTATTTCAAGCCGATTTTGAAGATATTCGGGCGCCGATGGTCGAAACAAGACACATGGACCCCCCCCCCCTTTTTTAAAGTTTCTACATATTTATGGTGAATCCCTCTACAACTTTGCAAAATTTTATGGGACTGTCATGGTTTTTAAAAAAAGTGCCCCTTAAACTATACTTTATTTTCTTGTAGATTCCAAGCCTCTAAGATATGATTTTTGCCATTTTACGCACCATTTTTGCCACATGAGGGCGCTGCTGGCTCGAAAATAAGTACAAATGTGCCAGTATAAACAATGTCCCCATCTTTGGTACAAACTTTGTAACAAATCGGGAAGGTTTGATAAAGTTTGATACGGTTTTGACAAAGTAATGAAGGTTTTAACTCGTTTGTTGCAATCACGAGGTCTAACAGAGGCCAATTTCTTAAATTATGCGTATTTTACATGCCATCCAAATATGGCAACTTCAAAGTCCCGTAGCAAAAAATCA
>CALNVZ010002100.1:48310432-48357546 GCA_940671915.1 Paracentrotus lividus | reverse complement strand
AAAGAAGAATCAAGGTTCCGCGACAGACATCACTATACTCACATACATTAAATACTATCCCTCTCTGCCATTTAAATGAGGCTGAGACAGACGGCTACAGAGTGAGAATGGCTTGGGCCAGTTATCAAGGAGATAAAAAAGGAATTGCGTGGTAGAGGAGGAGGAGAAAAGGATTGCAGAGCAGGTAAGTATGGTGTGAGGCAAGGAGGATGTCTAAAGGGGAACGGAGATCAGCAAGTTATTTGTTGTCATGTATGATGCAGTGAGCTGGATGGTGGAAATGTTGGTGTTCCATGTTCAATTAGTTCTCTGGAAGATTAAGGATTCAGCTATTATGTAAGATTACAACATCAACGGGACAAGATAACCTGCACTTTGGTGCGTGTGATGGACAGGGGTTATGAACCCTTCTTTCTTTCCATTCATCAAAATACTGCAACTTGTTTTGATTTTTCTTTTTCCTTTCATTCTTTTCAGAGAAGGTCGTGTTTTCACAGACATATATGACAGATATTATCACTGCAGATTTCTGATTATCATTAATGAATGTCCTGCATCTTATAAATTTGTTTCTCCAGAGAAACAGAAACTATAGTCTTTGATCATATTTTAAAACGCAACTGATATGGTATAAATATTCCTTTTATTTATGAAGGCACGGTATAGACTTGAAAACAAACCAGCGAGTACGTACAGGAACTAAGATGTATTAAGAATGCAGGAAGATATGTTAAAATGAAGCTGAAAGAGCTTAAACAATGTTCTGGTTTACATGGTTAATGTGCAGAGCAATGTTAAAGGAACAAAGAATTTATTACTAACTATAGCTTACTCCTCTCCCAATCTGACCTATACTAATGTGTCTTGTAGTAAACATTTATGCATATCTCCTGAATAGTCCAGTGACCAATGTAAGCATAGAATAAGACGAAGATAAAAAAGGGCGAATGGTGGAGTAGGGCCACCATGGCCTGGAAAATGGAATTCAAAAAACTTGTAACTTTGAAAGGGGAAAGAAATCGGATTAGTGTCAAGATCCTGGCAAATTATAGGGAGTTAGACTCATGTCAACATGAACAAGGTGCTAGATCGAAGAGTCTTTTGAAATAATTTATGGATAACGATGGTGTTCTTCAGGCAATGCTCATAGCTCCTTAGGCTTCTGGGTCCAGTTTACAGCTTGAATTGAGAATGCTGGAGGATTAAAGTTTCTCGAATTAGCTTGGTCAACTAGATACCAGTAAGCTAGGAGCGATAAGCGTTGAAGAAGTCTCACATATGATTGATTATTATAATTGGTGTATGCAAAGGCTTCACTTTTACCCTAAAACTTGGTTCATGTTCAGTTGACCATGATTCTTAAAAATCCCTCATTGTGTTTCAGGAAGAAGAGGTTTGTAACTATGAAAGTGAATTGATATAAATAGTTAAAAACTAAATCAACATTTACTAATGAGGCAGGAGTGTTTCACACAGTGTTTCAACACTTTATAAACATTTGTAAACAACGTTGAATGTAAAGAGCCAAATATGATGCTCAAAACTTTTTAAATTGCATTGGTTCAAGTTGAAATATGCAGATATAGATTAACCCTATATTAATCACTAACCTCTGAATGTGAAGGAAGTAATGTAAGCAAAATTTTAGAAAGCTATGGGAAATACATGCATATTTCAGGCCTCAATTTGACGTCCCATTGCCCTTTCACATTTGCAAACTATTTCTAAAGTTATCATGTGTTCAAACGCTTGTGAAGGCTTGGTGAAATGGCCTCCCCCATCAAAGACATAACCATTCTCTCCATATCATTTTAGTAATAATTTCTTTATAACATTTAAATTTTTTTTCACAAAATTCTCTCACCTAGAAATACTTAACAGTACAACCATCCACCTCATTAAACAACATAATAATTCACAACTTAAAATCTAAAATGTGCACTCTCATTATTATGAATCAATGCAACAACAACAAAACATGTAAAACGAGAGCAAAGTATGACTTCTGTGCCTTGTCTATATACAGATGCATCAACACATGCATCGCCCTTCACAGATATATCGATTGCTCCAAATGGACCTACATTTGTAAAGAGGGAAATCAAATGTCACCACACATCCAGACAAGGGGCCCCCTTTCTGACGGCTCATAATGACTGGAACGTTGTACTAGTTTTTTGACATGTTGTAAGGGGCTTTCCAGAACAGGATATTTGATTTTGCTTGTTAAATCTGTCAGATATATACACGCATCTTAAAAGTGACAAAAGAAGTTCAATTTCATTTGAGTTATTAACGCTTGAATCTATATTCTTCAGTTGTCAGATCCATAAAGGGGTATTTTTCAAAGCTTTGTTAGAGGCATTTATCATAACAGCTTTAAAATGACATAAACACAGTAAAAAGTGTAATAGCAAGTGACACCAGCAATCACCAACTATAATATGTGTCTAGATATTTCAGTGAATACACATTTCACTGAAACTGTTCATTTTGGCAAGCAAAAATAAAGTCTTCCTAAAGCTATTCCCATGGAAAATAACCTTAATATTAATAACGGATATAATCTATAAAGCACTAACTAGAATATTCATCTCAAATTTCAAAGTGCTTATAACTATCCAGCTTATCTAGGCTACCCAGAGGGGGTGCACACAGCATTTGAGGAATTTCTTCCTACCGGTACCCATTTACCTCTCCTGGGTCATGAGTGGCTGATGTAGATTAGGGTCTTACCAAAGAAAATTTGTAAAGTAGGCTGGGATTCAAACACGGTACCCTTTGATCGACAGTCCGCGGCTATTCCGCTAGGCCACAACACATCTACATACCTCTCTTTTAAATGCATAAATATGTATGAAAAAGACCATCAGTTCATTTGAAATGTTTTTAATCATATAAAGATTCCAAAACAATTCAAACAAAGACTTTCCAAGCTATAAAATAGTACCTTTAACCCTTTAGCACCTAGAGACTGCGTGAAAAGCGTCAGTTTACTCACTAGCGAAGGGTTACGCTGTGTTTCAATTAGGTTTTTTCAATAAGAATTGCTCTAAGAACATACTTTTTAGGGCAGAATCGGACAGCACACATCCAATGGGTAATCCACAACAATTATGGGCATGTTTCATCACATATTTTTGATACTATCTTGACTATAGTGTGCTTAAGACAGGGGCGGTTTTGGGCGGTTTAGTGAGTAAGCTGAGGGGCGGTCTCGGACGGTTTAGGTGCTAAAGGTTTAGCCTCTTTATTGTATAGAGGTAGTGGGAAGTTTTCAAATTGTGTCGATGTGCCGCCTGAACGAGGTTGAGAGGTAAATAATAGAATATTTTGACAAATAATTATAATAATAATGATGGCTTCTCCACGCGTGAAACCCACTGATCTTGTCAATGGTGACTCCATTCTACTGGTCAGCTGAGACACAGCATGTCAAGTTCACAATTCAGCCTGATGACCTAGAAGAGTTTTGAGCAAGTCATCATTATCATCATAATCATTTGTCAAAAGCTTTCATTCCTCACCTCTCAATCTCATTCATGCAGCACATCAACACATTCGAAAAACCCCTACAATGGACTTACTTGGTACCCCTGAAACTAAACGTAGAGGTCTGAAGACTCTGAAGGCGCGGAGAGCTTTCACATCAAAATTGTTGTTCTCGACATTTCTTAATGATAAAATTGTACTGATAACCCTGGAAGTGAGAAAGCAACAGTCAAAAATCATTATTTTTTGTTTGCATATATATTGCAAAAATAAATTTGTAAGCCTAGTCTTTGACAGTGATGTCCATAAAACCCTTGATCATCTATAAGATGCGTTATAACACAAAGAAACAGGCAAATGTTCAATAACGAAGAAGAGAAGAAAAAAATTTGATGAGTAATAATGAAGATGACAGGTATTATGATTGGTATTGATCCTAAGATGAAAGGAAATGGATGCATTTAAATCCTTAAGCATAAGAAATTGGCTGCATTTTCCCAGCAGCAAGTATTGGTAAGCCCTTCCATGAAAGCGTGATATGGCATCGTCGATTCTGCCTAATCAAAAGACATATCATATTCTTGTAAAACGGTATATGCAGGATATACCAACACGAACCAGTCTGCTACTCAAGTTTATATTGTACGTTTATATTGTATGTTAAATATGAATCAATTGGAAGATCATATATAAGTAAATTGACCAGAGTGTAAACTTAAAGTTAAACATGTTCATCTGTTCATTCAATTCTGATCATTATAAAGGATAATAAATGGCTCACTTAACCTTTAAATCGTGCTCTTCTGTAAGGCTGTTTACAACATTTATACAGCTTTAAACATACAAACATAATTAATGATGAGACTATTCCTCAAATATCAAGAATAATAAAATCAGATGCTGATCAATCAAAATGAGTTAATTACGACATCAAGTGTGATGTCATTTCCCCCCATTTTTAAAAAACAAAATAATACCAAATATCCAAGGTTCGATTAATGTAGATGCAAACAGTCCTTCCCTTCTACCCCCCCCCTTTCCTAACTTGATAATTGCGTTCATGCATTACCCTAGATCCTTCTGGAACCTACCGTAAAGTTGAAACACTGCTAGGAGGAGAGATAAAGTCAATCAAACAATAGACTTACCCTACAGCTACAATGAGAAAATCTAATATATTCCATCCGTTTCGTAGATACGCGCCTGGATGGAAAAGAAAGCCCTGGGCGCATATCTTCAGCAGGGCTTCTATCAGAAAGATGATTAGGAAGGCATATTCAACGTATTCCTGCAGCAAATTAATAAGAGGGAGAAAAGAAGAATAGATATTTTACATTATTAAAGAGAAAGGTGTGTTCAAAGAGATTCAAATTCAAAACAATAGGAATCAAAGAGATTCATCTAACAAATCAAGACAATACAAAAAGAAATGAAATAAAAAAAAACAATATGACGAGGAAGGCATATTTAACACATTCCTGCAGAAAATTTACCAGAGGAGGAAAAGAGAAGAATTAAGAATTAATATCAAAGAGAAGGGTGTATTCAAAGAGATTCATCTAATAAATCAAGAAAAAAACATAGAAATCAATAAGAGGAAGGCAATTTAACATATTCCTGCCGAAAATTTACAAGAGGAAAAAGAATAATTAAGAAATTGTAAATAAGAGAAAGGTGTATTCAAAGAGATTCATCTGACAAATCAAGAAAATCAACCCCAAAAGAACAAATCAATATGATGAGGAAGGCATATTCAACATATTCCTGCAGCAAATTTACAAGAGGAGGAAAAAAGAAGAATTAAGAATTAATATCAAAGAGAAGGGTGTATTCAAAGAGATTCTTCAAACAAACCAAGACGGTACACACATTTTTAAAAAATTGATATGATTAGGAAGGCTTATTTAACATATTATTGCAGCAAATAAACAAAAGGGGAAAAAGACAATTAAGATTACCAATTTTAAGAGAAGGGCTTTTTCAAACATATTCATGCACCTACTCAACACAATACAAGCAGAAAATAAAAACCAATATGATGAGGGAGACATTCATTTTTTCTGCAGCAAAAATAGCCAAAAGAAGACCAGAAAATTTATGCTAACATTGATTTTATGAGGAGTGCATAAAGAACATACTTCAGCATCATATCAATGTTAAACACACTTTTATTTATCCAATAGACAGAAATTTCTTTTAACTAAAATTTATACTGTCATCGTACCAACACTGAACTTTTCTTCTCTCTTTCATTTTAATTTCAAGCGCTTATTTTTAATTTACTTAACAGTAGTCAGATATTTATAGTATACTATTATCAAGGAAAGGACGATTGCAAAAAATGATAGAATTAACAATGCAAGGAAAGCATATTTATATGGTCGTCTTCGCCAGCGAAGGATAAACATCATCATTTAATAGAAAAAATGAAAAATTACAAGAAAAAAAAAGCATCTCAAAACTGTCCTAAAAGATGGATTGAGATAAACATTGTTGCTTGAAGTAAATATGTTTATGTGCCACTGCAATTTTACTCTATGATTACACATAGTGATTTCTGCAAATTTTGAGAAGAGAGGTACTCAGTCAAAAAGAATATTATAAATATGACATCTACGTCATCGCCAATCCTTTGTTCTCCAGACCGAGAAATTGTTCAAGATCATGCCCATTCATAATTTACCAGGATGAAAATAAGTTGTGTCAACCTGTATGAACCCTTATCTCTAATTGATTGTTATGAATTATAACCGATCAATACCGATGACGTAGAAAACCAAAGACACCCTCGCAAGTCATTTGGGTTTGGAAAATGGATGTGGATTATACGTATATCAACGAAGCAGAGTCATAGGTGGTGCTTTCACTAGCTTGACCAAATAGCTATTGCTATTTCAGATCTGTGGTTATGTAGCTCGATCAAAGAATAACAGGATTTTTCTCTCAAACAACGTACTCCATGTAAATTGGGGTAATCTCAGCCTAATCAACTTGGGTTTATTTCAAAACTCAAGGTAGATTTAAGTTTTTGGCTCAAAATGGCACTATAAATTGAGCTATCCTAGCCTAAAACATAAGCTTGATCCATTCATGCACATATTGAGACTTGTTTGTGCAAGCTTGAATTCTGGGGGGCGTTCCATGAAAGGACTTGCCAGACATTTTATCCAACAAACTGTTATAAGCTACGGAAATGCTTGCATCTGATTGGCTGAGAGCAAATTTGTCGGATAAAATGTCCGACAAGTCCTTTGATGAAATGCTCCACAGATCTTCAGCTGGAGTTGATGCAGTATCAACTTATAGTTTGGGTTTTATTTCTCCCTGATCCGTCTCACAGCGTGCTATTTCTCAAGCTTTAGCTAGTAGAGCACAGCCTATATAAAAGCATGGCGCTGACTGATGAAGGCATGCTCATCAAGGTCATTTTCAAGTAATTACTGATCAAGGGAATTGTTTTGTCACTAAGAATGGTTTTCATGAAGTTATCATTATACTCCAGTATTATGTGGATGTTACATAATTTATAGTAACACGGTACATGAAAAGTCATTCTTGTTGGGATTCTATTTCATGATTCTTTATTGTTATGTTTACACTTGTTTTGTTAATGTAAATTGGATTATTTGATGCAAATATATACAAGATTTATCTTATGGCAAAGTATTGGTACTAAATATAGCTTTTAGATGAAAATAATACTTGGATTAATACATGCTTCTCAAATATGAATATAAAATCATTTGAATATCAATATTTTTTATTTTGGGAGAAAACAAAATGCATGTTACCAAAAATAAAATATTATAAGGATTATTTGATACAAGTTGATCCTCATGATTTTGAATATTGGTACAGGAAAAAAAGGTATTTTCTTATTTCTAATTTTAGATACACATTAACAATATTCAATCTATGCTGACTGTCTAAATTCATTTAAACTTTCTAGCCATTCAGTATGATTTTTTCTTATGGGTGACTCTTGCGTATTGAAAAGCTGTCCGTGCCAGACGTATGACGCAACCAAATCTTTGATGTATTTTTAGACTGCTTTGTTTTGATTAAAAGTGAAATTCAGATTTCTATTACAGTTGTTTATTTCAGTTGCATGATTAAAAGGACTTTTTCTTTGGAATATATGAATAGAGCACAGGCCTTGAAAGTAGGACAGGTTATTTTTCTACAAGTGAAAGCCTCTCAGCTTACCCATCACGCATCACAGGAAAAATATTTTGTTTTCATATCCAACTTGAGAGTTTTAAATGGTACATCATTCAATCTTCCTTGCTACTGACAGATAGGCCTACTAGCTGCTAAACGGTGATCAGTTATAATCTTTCTTTGTTTAACAACTGAATAATTCAAGCATAACACTTGACTTGAGCTTGGCCAATGTTTTGTATTCACTATTCTTCCCAACTCCCCAAATTTCTGTCAGTGTCAATATCATCTTCATAGTTTAGCATTTCTTTCTTCCTCTCATCTCTCTCCTTCTATCTATCTCTGTCTTTACTCCTTTTTTTCCCTTTATGGCCATGCGTCATGAATTGGGTGCAAAATGCGTTACATGTCCAAACATTTGTAGAAATATACATTGTCACAAACATGACAAACGAACATCTCTAGTTTCTTAATGGTAAGTCAAACATGTAGAAAAGTATACATATATTGAAAGCTGAGATGGTAAGGAAGATGATTAACATATTCTTTGACGTACAGGGTGTGTCATTAAAGCTATACAAGGTTGTTACAACAAAAAGTGGTTTAAAAAGTTTCACAATTTCACTGGCAAGTAATTCTTATGTTTGCATTAATTGAAATAAATCAACTTAGACTGTAATATACGACCATATGCTTCTAAAAAATATAAACTTGTAATACAAATTATTCTTTCAAACCGCGCTACTGAGTGTTATAAAAAAGAGTTTTTTTTTAAACTGGCGGAAATCCTGTCTTTTACATTTTGAATGTACAACTTCGACAAAGTTTATTACAAAAAGTATGTTTCTACTCATTTGTGTATCTACGTACATGCAAAGAAAATGGGTGAAAAAACACAATTATTGCCATAAATGGCATGTTGCAATTTTTGATGCCTGCATGCATTGTCTATGAGCCTTGCGTGCATGAAGTTTGTTTTAATTGATTAATTAATCGATAAAATGACTTTTGAAAAATCTACTTCACATTTATCTAAAACCAGATAAATTCCAAAGAGATTGATATATCACTCAACCTATAAGACCGATTGGATACAAATATATAACTCAACAAAGAAAAAGAAAGTAACAAAAATGGGAATTCCCTATGCTTTAACACATGCCTCCACCGTAGGATCCTCCACCGTAGGATCCTCCCCTCCCTACCTTACCGTACTCAAATTATCTTCGTATTAAAACTATGAGCAGGACAAAGCTGAAACTTCACAGACATGTAGCCTGATAAATTATCTACAATTTGAGAAATTGTACAGCTCATGACTGTACTTTGTTATCGTGCTATGAGAGAAAATGTGACAAATTTTCCTCCAAAATGTAACGCCTCCACCCTTTTACTATACCCCAATATATGACACATGACCTTATATTTCCTCCATCTTATTTATTCTCACTTTCCATTTTCTCCATTTTTTCTTCACTTGATATCTATCTTAATTGCTTCCCCTTATTTTCTCTATTTCTTGTCACACATTTTTCCTGTCTTGCTTATTCAGATGTCTCTCCATTTCTTTTTCTCTATAATTCTTTTATTTTCCATTTGAAATGGAACATTGAATATTAACCTGTTGGAGACGAGCTGATTTGGCTATAACACGCATTTCCCATAGACCTTAGCTCGAATATATTCGGGCTTAGTCCTCAATGGGTTAAAATGATTCATATTCCAGTGGTATTGTGACAATTGGGTACGTTTAGATTTTCTCCACTGTTAAGTCAATAAGAAAAATATAATACTGGACAATGAATGCCTACATGGCTCGGAAATACTGTATACGCTGAATATTTCGTGGTCATTTTATTTTCGTGAATTTTGCGACTTACTAAATTCAAAATTTCCACTTTCTGATATCTCTGCACAAAGTGAATGCAAATACAACAAATTCAGGAAAATATATTCTCGCAAATTCCAGTTCTGAAGCAAAATCACGGAAAAAATATTGACGCGAAATATATGATGTATACAGTAGTGCCTTGGTGCAGCTATTCGTGTAATGCAATACATACATTAACATATTGTTTTAAACACTTTGAAGTACATTTCATGTCAGTAATTTTTTAAAAATTTAAATAAGGAACATATCATAATGTCTACTTATACTGTGAATTACTTTTTATCAGTTTGGGACCTGACCTGTTGGTTCTGATATAGCTTGCTGAAACCTATGAAAGAATTTTTAGTACATCCTGGTTGTTTCATAGATACATGTATTTAAAACGCAGTTACAATAAATTTTTAATATCTTTAACAACACAACAAAATAAACCTTAAACAAATCACATTGCTCTACAATTTTAAACAAATGCTTCACTAGTCTCACAGTGGTTTTGTAAATTTTTTAAATAGTGGGTTGATTTTTTTTTAAACAGCGCAGGTGAAGCTAAAGGTTTGTTCCTGGTATAAACAAATGAACTGGTTTATATATTCATATGACCTAAACCAGATCAAGAATGAAATGAGGTCACGTATATTATAAATCAATAGACTTGATGGGCCAAGCAACGCAACAAAGCAGACTCCAAAGAGAACCCGGTTATACATTGTCTGTATCATTTCAAGCAGAAAAGAATCATTACAATATGTCATTAGACATAATTTTTAAAACGCAACTTTCTCCTAATGCCAGTAGAACATTGTACGATAGCATTGTGTACTCTTTCCAATGTACACACACAAGCACACACTGGCTTTCTCTATATACACGAAGGAAAGACAACCGTGCTATGCTTCGCATGTAAACGTCCCTCAAGTCTACACATGCATACAAATGGCAAGTATCAGGTTGTCATGGAAACCTCATATTAACGATGCAGCGTACTACCTGGTTTGTAAGAAGCAAGAAGAAAGCAGAATATGCCACAGTGGTGTAATTAGATTGTAAGAAGAAGTATGGCTTCTTTCCGATCTCTCGTTGCTTGTTGTCGTTGGTTGGAATGGACGGCCTTCTAAATGCCATGCAATTTATGCATTCACAATAATTTTTGTAACAAGACACCTTCCAGAAGCAATCTTACATTCTACTTGGCAGAAATGCTTTCCTATAACCTTAAAAAGATTCATATTGTGTAAATAATTCATTATTCCTAAACATCTATAAAACAATACGTTTTATGTCCATCATTCCATTGTGCAAGGTTTGAATTAGAGCTTATAGTAAATATGTGACTAAAAAAATGACCAGATAAGCCTGTAGATGGATAAACTGTAGCATACTCATATACTGCATATAAACATAGAATCTGAATTTCATTCAAATTGTAATAATTTGTTTGTTTAAATTTTGTAAAGTGCTTTGATGTAAGGGTGCTAATTACATGTAAATGTTTTTATTGTTTCAGAATGTGCTATATACATCACAAAGTATCTCAAATTCAAAGTAAGGATTAGATGGCCTACATTCATCACTGTAAAATGTCATAAAATATAGGTGATATAATATGGAAAAGTGTTTAAAATGTAAATGTAATTGCTAAATGTAAATGTAGGAAATATATAAGACTATTAAAGTGATGAAGAAAAAAAATTGTGAAATTATCCACTCACAAAATTCCCCATCTAGTCCAACTTTACATAACAATATCTGTGCACAAAAATATTGGCTTATATTTAAGTAGCTGAAATTATCAATCTTTTGAAAGATCCTAATATTTTGAGAGCTTTTACATCCTTTTGGCTCTGAGGGAAAAATCATGTATATCTGCATATTACATGGCATCTCATTAAAATAGCATCTGTTCTCATTCAAATCATGTTCCATAGAACTGAAGTGTGTCATTTATCTAACCCTAATGATTCAATGCCTATGTGAGTCATATTGATTGCTTTTTTCTGCAACGGCGTTTCTAATCCTATAAATGTATTGATTACAGTTTCATAACAAACTCCTTTTTCCTAGCTAAATGGGAGAGCAACCAGAGTTTTATTGCTATGAGGAGAGGGTTTGTTAATCCTGAATCTATTTAAGGCAGAATGATGAAAGTTAATCAGAAGAATACATAACTTGGGAGCCTACTGCTGATAATTTTTTCTGTTGAAATTTGTAGATTTCTTGGTTAGTTAATTACAAAACATTTGTACAAATTTTGCATTACAGATGAAATTAAAAATAAACTTTATAGGCCCTATTATATGGGCATTCCATCAAAATTTTCTTATAACCTCAACAGAAACCTTCACATTCATCAAAATTTAGTTTAAGATATTAAATCAATTTCAAACACTGGTGATTTTTAATCAACATCTATACCTTTTCAAGATAATTGTGATTGCATTTATTTATTTACATGTAAAAATTTTCTCTATAGAAAATAAAGAAATAAATGCAAGCGAAGATTATCTAGGTTACAATTTTCTTCTGAATTTAGGCTGTAGTATTTTTTAGTTGAGTTGATGAGTTGATATCTCGATATGGCCATCATCGCTTTTATTTCTGATCTCCCTCCAGTGTGATTTCTAGGAACTAATCAGTCAGATTTTTACTTTCAGGGGAAAAGACTTTCAATCTCTAAGCCACAAACGCTAGTATTTATTCCTACTTAGAAGTCTTCGTCAACGTAATGATTACACCTTTTAAGCCTTTCAGCTACAACGGTGTGAAAAATGCTCCACAAGTGAATATAAACAAAGAATAATTTTGGTAATTGATGATGAATTGAATGATGATGATGATGATGACAATTATGCTGCTGCTTATGATAATGATTATTAATATGGTGATGATGTTGATGATGATGATGATGATAAAGATGATGATGATAATGGTGAAGGTGGTGGTGGTGGTGTTGATTGGTGGTTGGTGACAATTACTATGATGATGATGATGATGATGATGATGATAAAGATGATGATGATAATGGAGAAGATGGTGGTGGTGGTGGTGGTGTTGATGGGGGGTGGTGACAATTACTATGATGATGATGATGATGATGATATTGGTACCAATTAAAGAAATTCAATTAATACCAAAAATAATCAGGTTAATAATTATATATCAATAAAATGATAGGTACGATACCACATGTATTATTATCATTATCTTTTCAGTTCAAATGTATATGACTGTTGTGCACCAAAGTGCAATATCACCAAGCATAAAACGTCATCACCTACAGCATAACCAGTTTAGCAATAAAGTGGGGGAGTAGATAGTTCATCACATCATGCAATCAGTGTGAATTATACAACCGCAATGAATAATGCCTATATGATATATTGATTGTATGATTTAGCTTTAAATCCCCCTCACCCTACCAATGATATCACGTTTATCAAGAGACTGGTTTATTAGTGCAATTAGTCTTCCACTACCCACATTCATAATGTCACAAAATGACTCACTGGACATGATGCCACAGTGATATATTATTAGTATCATGCAGGACTATGGTGAACCACATATTGGGTAGACAGAGTTAAATGTCTCACAATCTTTTTTAATGATATATTTTGTTGTTTTAACCATTATTATACCAAATTGGGTTTAAATTGGACACAACATCCCCTTAACCCTCCCACCCTACATTTTCTGAATATTTGACAGAGGTGTGCCTATCATGTAGGTTTCAAGTTCAATTTGTATCATCATTACAAAAATGATAATATATATAAAAATAATGATAATATTCTTCAATATTCTTTAATATTACTTAATACTACATTTCTGAGCAATTAATACCACATCTCTAAGCACTTAATACTACATCTCAAAATGCTTTACAGGTATATTATTACCCCTGACATTGTATTTTGACTTGCCTGCATACAATGTGTGCAGGTTCTCCTCTTCCTTGTGAGCATTCTGGTTTCGCATTCGACATAAAAAAGCAATTTAATACATTTTCCACTTCAGAGGTAGATGAATAAAGTAAAAGGGACACTCATGTACTTACTATAGTTCTATTTCAATCAAAATAAACTTTATCTATTATTTATTGTTACATTTTTGAGGGGGAAAATATTCTAATTAACAACTATTACATTTTTTCTGTATTTTTATCCTCTAAATTCCATCTTTTTTTTTCTTTTAAACAAAAATTCCTCTTTTCTTTTCTTGGAAAATAACTACATTTCCCTCACTCTGGTCATTCTTGTTAGTGTCAATAACTCAATGAAAACAAATTAAGTGAATAATTAAGTGAATAATTTATTTTTAAATACAAGACTTAATTCCAAGGGTGGTGCATAGCCAAAAGTGCAAATGTAATTACCGTCCCTCCTTCTCTATAATTGGCTATCAGATTTCAGGCTGGCCCAAATCAAGGCAAACCCTGGCACTGAATAATACATGTCACATAGGAAAGTGATTGAAAATTCAGAGCATACACGGTACCACTGGATGGCCATGTGCGGTCTACGTGTGTGTCTGAACCACCCTTTAATTGACATCTGAAACTTAATTTAATGACTTTTTCTATTTTCACTTGGGAAATAATTAATTGCATCTCAAAATTTAACAGTACAATGGCTATATTCTAATTAGTTATGTATGCCATGATCATGCTAGCTGCATTTTAATAATTACATACTTTTAGGAGTTCTTTTTCTTGTTCAAGATCAAGTATATGTTGTGTATTACATTAAATTGTCAGAAAAGAGATCATGTATTCTCCAATATTAAAAGGAAAAAAAGAAAAGTGAAAAATAAGTGAAAAGGTTCACTCTTGAAGGTGTGAATATCAGAAAAGAGTGAATTTGGAGTAAAATTCAAGTTAATTTTTAGTGAATTCAATTAGAAATAGGCCTACATATTTTCACACCAAAATTAATGTGTATTTTCACTCCACCTGCACTCGAAATTCACTCAAATTTCACTCTTTCTAAGATTCACTCTGTCAAGAGTGAACCTTGCTAACGTATTTTAACAGAGTACGTTGTTGATCTCCTTCTGGCTCTCAATAAATATGATTCAACATGTTTGTAGACCTATCAATATTTCAATAAACATTGATATCATTCTTATAACATTATCAGAGCCAACACAAGAATGAAATATAGAAATATGATGTGAACAATCTAAGTTTCCAAGAACAAGTTGAAAAGCTTAAGCCATATCATTATTAAAGCTTATTGTATAATAGTAACTTTTAAATATAGAGGAAACAAGAATCTGTATTGTTGTTAGATGGTTTTTTAATCTACTTTTAAGCTGGCTCGTGTCAAAGTTTATTAAGCAATTTAAATAGTATTCTAATATTGTGCTTTCAACATATTCAAACAAAACAATACTAAAAGGTTGTTGCAACAATATTATTGATTTGAGGTACATTTATCACATATGTCTGATTTCAAAGCAAATACATTCTTTTAAAGGGAATTTGGAACTAAATTTTTGGAGCCTCCAAAAGATGAGCTTTTCAGGCCTCCATACAGTCAGTGCATGTAATAATTGTGTCAAGATGAAACCCTGAAAAATTAATTCGTAAGAATCATGCTTCAAAACCATTGAAAATTTTAAAGTGGTGACCAGGAAAACCACATCACTTTCCCTATACAGACTGCAATCTTAACGGAAGTGTATCCAGATACGATATTGTAAATGGCGATATTCCATCATAAATTCAAAATAACATCATATTTTGCAAAACCTTTCCATTTTTTGGCTTTTTATTCACGCCTCTGAGCATGACTCTGACACAAAAACATGATAAATCAACAATTTATTCAACCATGCCTCCATAAAGTTAGTCAATCCCTTTAAAGGTGGACAGACCTCTGATCCGACATTCCTTTTCTCCACGTCACTCTATAGAGAAGAAGCAGAGAAGCAGACGTTGGATTTGAGGCACGCAAACCTGCGCCACAATCAGCCACACATGAAACATGATCGTTCTCTTCAATCGGTGCAGCAGGCGTGCCATCCAGATAAGCATGGATGTGCCGGATGTACCCTCAATTCCTTGACGTCTGTCAATGTTTAGTTTCAGCCGACACGATGGGAGGGGGGAAACCCATAAAAATACTCCTCCTGGTGATCATTTATTTTACGTATCAACAACACCCAGTAACATACAAAGCAATTGCATATTGATAGTAACTAATCAGAAACCTTGTTGCATAGACTTCTTGTCAAAAATATTAATATGAACCAATCAGAATGGTTGTTTCAAATATGTGGTTGATCATAACTCTTTATGAAACAGGGTACAAGACACATAAACAAAAAGCATAAGTAGGGTATGGTGCTTCAGGGTTCCCACAGAAATTTGAAAACAGAATTCCATGACTTTTCCATGACTTTTCCATGACTAAATTGCTGCTTTCCATGACGTCCTTTCTGGCACAGTTTCCAAAATCAGAAACGTTATGATGGCCTCCACCTCCCCTCACAGCCATCCCAGGGTGCCCACAGAAATTTGAAAACAGAATTTCATGACTTTTCCATGACTTTTCACAAATTTTCCAAATTCCCTGACTTTTCCCTGACTTTCAATGACCACAAATTTTTCCAGGATTTTCCAGGATTTTCCACGACTGTGGGAACCCTGGTGCTTACAATGTTAAAGTTATAATGACTCTCTTCTTGAAATGTACCATACTTTCCAGACTCTCATTACAAAGCCTCACATCAGATGAACTGGTTATATTTTTGGATGTCTGGTTGTGCAATATTTATGGCCATTGCCGACCCTTGACAACATAGCAATCTCAAGTGTGGCTGATCCCAGTTAAATTTCACTTATCCTCATTGCTATATTTATCAGAGTGCATTCTAGAATCCAAAGAATTTTGTGTAATTTCATGTCTGACTGACATAAAAGGCCCTTGTATATTTGCAAAAGATATTTTCAGCTACTCTTATATTTAGAATGATCGAAGAAGAATTATTACAAATCATATGGATCAATATAAGACAATATAAGACAGAAAAGACAAAAAATAGTCCAAGGAGAAACTATTGTTAGAACTCCTTGTTTTTCCAACTCATCAAAGACTACTCAAGAGATGGATAACACATTTTGGCAGTCTCATAATGATGTTAATAGGAAGTTTTATAAATTGTTTCTCAATAATTTTAATAGATTTAATATTCAACAACCTTTCTCGACTCCCAGTAACTTCATTTAATTATAGTCAATTAAAAATTGTTTTTATTATAGAGAATAAATTGCAAGGCCCACACAGTGATTATAATAATTATATATGTATCTCATATATCATATCATAATGATGATAAGCAAAGAAGCCCCCCCCCCCAATAAGAAAAATTTAAAAAATTATGATTGTGCCCTACAGTGATTGATTCAATAACAAGAGTTTAACATCTACATTAGATTACAATATTGCCTCATTGTGTTGTAAATCACAATCACATTCTTCTCATATCTATTGTAATGAAAACATATAGATTTCATACAAAAGTTTTACAAAAGCGTGTTTCTATTAGGAGCTGTTTACATTGATCACTAAACTCTTATAATGTTACTCATTTTCTTATTTTAGAGAATAATACAAGGTTTTTAAATTTAAAAAAAAAATCTTAATGACTGTCCCTTGGTATTTCATACCAACAGTTTCACATCTATATTATATCATAATATCATCTTATTGTTTTGTAAATCACAACTATATTCTTCTCATTTAAGCCATGTCTCTAGCCCAATATAAACCCTGGAATCATTCTCAATACCTTCACGATGATCCATCAACTATTCTTTGTAAATGTTCTTACATTTCTGTAATATGATGATCTATCAACTATTCTTTGTAAATGTTCTTACATTTCTGTAATACGATGATCTATCAACTATTCTTTGTAAATGTCCTTACCTTTCTGTAATATTTGTCTTTGTATGAAATACTCTTTGTATCTCTTGATTTTGCATGTTGATGTTTTTTATGAAAGTGGTAAATAACATTTCAATTTCAAGTTTCTAATGCATAGATACCATAAATGAAACAGCAACCAAAGCTGCTGGATTAGAAGCTTTGTAAATTTATTTACTCAACCCTTACACTATCCACTCAACCCTCACACAGAATGAATAGTTTCATGTTGACGTTCATCTTAAATAGAAAGGCATGTTCAGAGAAAGTTTCCATGAATCAAATGTTTCATTTTATTTCCAAATAACAGCATCTATTTCCTTCTTGCCTGATGCCTAATTAAAATCCTACGATGAATCAATTACTACAGCATACCACACAAAGAGGAGCCATATTACCCTACCTAGGCTCCGCTCCATTATTATCACATCATCAACAGTCGCACCAACATTAATAACGCAACTCAGTTTGCCATGGTTAAAGTGAAATTATTTTACTGCTCATAAAATTATAATGTGGAAGATATTGTCTAAAAGTGTTTTGGAAAGGTTGATAGCAATTAACCTACACATTACTGTGTGGTGTAAGATTTTGGAATCACCAACAAAAATTAGAAATATCTAGTTTTGCTTCGAGTCAAATGAACTACAATGTACACACCAAAATGCATGTATGGGACTAGACAAAAAGTTTGGCCAAGTTATTTCAGCTTTTTGGGGGTATATATTGGGTCATACACTTTATTATTCTGACTATTAGGGCAATTGAAGAGCAATCTTTTAGAAGTGGACCTTTTTACTATAACATTTCACCTATATTATGACAATAATTTTGTTCATCTTTCCCACTACACTAGATTCTCTTTAAGCTGCATCTCTAGCCCGCTATAAAGCTCTGGAATGGTTAAGCCTACTGGGGTGTTTGACGTCATGGTTCGCTTGGGGTAACCCTACGTCTCAAGCAATGGTGTCAAGGCCAGACACACTAAGGAAAGCATTCAACAAAGTGCAAATATTTACAAGGAAGTCGTTGAAATGACCTCTGCTGAAATGTCATGCTTATGATTTCCCTCGCACTTTATCGACCCTCTGTCAATTCAGGCAACCAAACTGACAATGTTGTAAGACACATGTCCCTTTTTCAATATAGACAGATATATACAGATATACATAAATCATGGCAAATCAATTATTGCATGTTAAATCTGATCACTAAATTTGTCAACTTAAGACTTCAAAGAGACTTGCAGTGTGAGAAACGCTTGGATAAATACTACCCTCTAATAAGCAATTTACATGTACCATTAAGCAAGAATTATTCATTCAATTCTCATTTATCTCAAATTATTCATTTACATCCCTAATGGCCACGAAACGAAAATACAAATATTCTTTCAAATTGCCTCAAGAAATTGTACTAGTTATAAAAGGTTGCTAGCTTGGTAGCAGGGTAACGATCAATTTCCCCCATATCCACTGGACACGTTAACCCAATCATGCAGCATTCACCCCCCCCCCCCCCCGGAAAAAACAAAAAACATGTTAAATAAAACAACAACAATAAAAAAACATACACTACAAATCCATATCATCTCCAAAATCAAAATATTTGACATTATTAACATATGACTACTCTTCTGGAAATAGTGAAAAAATTTGCATTGTAAGACAAATTTAACATAAAATTACATAAAAACACAATATTGAACCCTTAGTTACGAAAAGTTCTGCTACCTTCGAGCCCCCCCCCCCAATCACATTTAGATTAACCTGCTATATCTGTCCTCCTTACCCAGTTTCCTAAAGGTCCTCCTACGTACCCCATACTGAGATAGACTGTATATACCTTGCTTGGCCTAGTAGAACTAGATAATCTAAGTTTACGCCATGCTCTTTGGTATTTACAAGCATGGTTACCCAACGTATGCCTATTGTCACATATCATTCCCCCTCAAGCATGTTGCATGTCATCACCAGCATCTTCCATATTTACAGGCTTTTTTTACGAGATCATGTTGGCATGTACACAACAGATGAGTCTTATAATTGAAATAAAAATGCTTGGTCATGTGATGTATCCGTGATCTGGCTGATTTTCCACTTTCTTTCTTGTTTGATTGTTTTCTATTTCTTTTCTGTATTAGAACCCTTCAATTCTTTAGCTAAACACTCCTTCTGTCTGTCTCTTTACATGTAAATGAAGAACTTCCTATTTCTCTCTACACTTGTTTGTTTGTTACTTTCTCTATCTCTTAAAAAAAGAACAACCATAACATAACAGTGGTGGAGCCAGGACTTTAAAATTGGGGGCACATCCCATTTATAGTTGGGTACTGCCCAAATTTTACAAATCAAACATCTGCAGTCAGTGAGCATTTTCCAAATTATGGTGAGGGGGGCATCCCCACCTGGATCTGCCACTGTATAATGCGGCGGTCACAACTCGCCGTATCTTCGACATGCAACTCCCTACGATGGATTTCGTAGAAAATTCGTGCAGCGTATGTACCATGCAGGCACGTTGCCTGTACGACGTGCAGAAAGTTTTTCCAATACCCCTACTACAGAAACGCAGGAATCGCAGAAATTGACCCACGACCTGTGCGTGCATTGTGAATGCAACGCAGGCTACATTGATTGCACGTGCCCCGTAGCCTACGACGAGTTGTGACCGCCGCATAACATACATGCACATCTCCATCTTCAATTTCCCTTCTTGGGCAATTCCTAGATATCCTCCCTAACATACATGAATGTTGAACATATTCATGCAGATATGCTTTGATTCCCTAACTGATTCTCCAACATTCTCTTCTTTTTTATGTTATGTCCACCTATCTATCCTTAACCCTATGTCCAACCCTTATTTTGTAAATTCTCTTTGCATAAAAAATTCAGTCTTCCCCTAAAGCTGTCCACTTTAATTTTCTGATTTCCCCAGGGAGCTTGGAATATCCCGTAGAAAAGCTTTCTGGGTAAAAAGCCAATTAGCGCAACATCCCTGTGAATACACTTCCACATTGGGGTCAGTCTAGTATCCCTTTTCGTGACCAGTTTGGTGCAAGCTGCTTGCTGCCTTCTGGGGCATGTCCTCTAACAAACAGAGATTGAATGTATTGCATTGTATTGTGCTTGGTGTAAATGGTGATAAAAGGTCATCATTAAAGAAAAAATACCTATTCTAGTATCAATAATGAAAAAAAAAATCATTGTTTGATCAAGTTATTTCTGACAGGTTGCTAATTCACACAAAATTAACTGAAGTCATTAAAAAGCAAAATTATATGTTAGACATATACTCAAGAAATAAACCAATGTTCCTCATATTGTATAAGCCATATTTTCTAGGGGTTTCATTTTTGTAAATTTCGCAAGCACGTCCAAAAAAAAATTTTCACCCTTTTTTTATCAAAAAATCACAAAATTATCCACTCGCATGGTTCCCCATACCTATTATGTACAAGAAATATATGGCTCATACAGTATTTATGATATCAATAATAGAATTTATTCTGTGAGCCAAAATAAAAAATTGGTACACTGATTGGATTAATTGTGATATATATATTGGTGACATTTGAAGATCTGCTTAACAGCTTGAAATCATCAAGACCTATAACCTCATTGAGGTGACATGATGTCAATAACAATTCAAGAACAAATTACTTTTCGACAATCCAACAACGTCTCCCATGGGCTGAGGGCAATCTTCATAATATTGACACATCATAAACACATTTTGCTCCGCTACACACACCCAGTGCGATAAGGAGGGAAGAATAAACCTTCATTTAATATTTATATGTCCTCAACTGATTGAGTGCAGACATACATGTTGCGTGCATTTGTAAGGGTACGTACTGATGTCATCACTTATGCCACGATCCCTTGGCAGATTGTGATGTCTGAACTGTTTCTTTCTATTCATCTTTTTTAATAAGATATTTCTAATTTTGATTGAAGTGACAAATTGTTTTAATACCAAGGACCAAATAAGTGTCAACTCATAAATTATCACACAATTATACATTTGGGCAATAACAGTTGATAATAGATTATACATGTAGTGACATACTCTTTAATTGGCTCTATTTTCTTGCAAAAAGAATCACAAAAATATCATTGAATCAAAGCTGTTTAAGAAATTCATTATATTTTGCACAAAAGAAAATTATCTAAATCCCGCTTCCATGTGTTTCCTATATAGTTACATGTACACTGTCTTACTGTCTAGGTATATGTACATCAATTTCTATTCTACTGTACACAATATACATGTATGTATTATTATAACCAAGGAATCAAATAAAATAAAATCACTTCCAACTCCATAATAATAATTCTGTAATAAATGTACATAATATCATGGTCTATGAAGTCGGTACCTTTCAGGCCTATATAACCAGTATAATAATCATACAGATGGGAGGCATCACTGATCAAATCAAAATGAATGTTGATCTCTCTCCATAGTGGAAGTTCTACAATTATCTTGATTCTCCATGTCACATCTGTGTTGCATATCCATAATGACATGTGCACATCAGGTTATTAGAAGTAGATAAGCTAATAACAGCATCATATATCTTGCCTGGATTCCCTTATCTAGGGTGTGGTGTTCACACTCACTCATTGTTTATGTAATTCTTATCTAGTGTAAACTGCTTTATATGTAAATGGTACATTTTAGATGACATCTGTGTTGCATACCCATAATGACATGTGCACATCAGGTTATTAGAAGAAGATAAAACTAATAACAGCATCATATATCTTGCCCGAATTCTCTTCTCTTAGAGAGTGGCGTTCACACTCACTCACTGATTATTCAATTTTATATTATATAGTACGAATTGTTCTAAATAGAACATTTTAGATGTCATCTGTGTTGGATATCCATAATGACATGTGCATATCAGGTTATCAGAAGTAGATAAAACTAATAAAAGCATCATGTATCCCACCTTCCACGATTCTCTTATCTAGGGAGAGGTGTTCACACTCATCGTTAAGTCTTATCTAGTCTGAATCCTATGAAGGTAAATAGTATATTATACACTAGTGCTGGATCCAGCCATTCAGGATGAGGTAGGGGGGGGGGGCATCACCAAAATTTTTAACTTTAAAATGTACAGTCAATGAGCGGTTTTCAGATTATGGGGGGGGGCCTGCATCCCCTGCGCCCCCACCTACATCTGCCACTGTACATAATTCTAGTGACACTCACTGACATTTCAAGGGGACATTCAAAAAGCTTCCAAAGTGGTTAATTGTGGAACATTTCCCACCATCACACATAATTCAGCAAAGTCTTTTAAAATATACCAATTCTATTCACAGTGGAGAAAAACTACATTGTACCACATGCGACTGACAAATCGATAGCAAATGAATTAGAAAGTACGTATGTACACCTCTTAGAGCAGCAATACACTCTAAAACTTACTTTAAAACACATTCTTCAAACCTATTTCAGTCACATAGAGAAAAACAGGGCACATTAACAAATATAAATATATCACACCGTAGGCAAGACGACATTTTTATGAGACCAAACTTGGCAGCCTGATTGGAGTCTGAAATATACAATCTGCTTCTACTTATAAAATACTCTTACTTACTTAATACCTTATCTAAAAGAGTGCATTTGTCATACAGATAGGTAATATTTTACTTTGACAATATGGTTTTCAAAATGTTCCTGTTGAATAAGTAAAAATTAGTATCTATTTCTGTTAACTGATTTCTTACTATTTTTCTGTATGTTATCAGTAGATATGTCAATATAAATGTCAATTTAAATACTAGTACTACATCACAATACACTCACTTTCACTATCATTTTCTTTTAAAAATAATGCTGGTGAACAGAAATAAAAACATGTTTCTGTTTGGTGTGTAAACATGCCCATGAAGTTACAGCATCTCAATCAATGACAGACAAGCATTCTTGGAATTCATCATCTTTGACCAAGCGAACATTTGAAGATTGGTTCCTGCAGTTCCGTGACATTAAACCAATAAATATTGCTTGTCACATTTCTTCACGTGGTATTCTGGGTCTCTTATCCAATATAAACTGTCAAAAGGTTTTGATAATGATAGTACAAAGACAGTCAATTCCATGTTTGGTTCGGATGACTGCATTTCTCTTTCATAAAAAAGGAGCATTCATGTATAGGAAGAAGCAAAGTTTGCCATTATTTTGCATCAAGGCAAGACAAGTCATGCCAATGAATCCCAGAGATGGTTTTTATGAATACACAACCTCAATAAAGGGTATGCTTCATATATTTCAAAATTTAGAAATCATCTACAAATAATTGTAAAGTTAGAAGAACAGTTACGTACAGTTATCCATAAACCTAATATTCTGTATCCAGCTTTATAAAAGTGGGCGTGATAAAAAATTCCATGGGCATATCTTCCATATTTGGCTAGCAACATCATTTTTCTACTTTTTTAGACCCAGGGCTTCATGAAAATACCCATTTTGCTGAGTCATGGGGGATGCACTATGATCCCCATTTGCCTTTGGCGCATAGTATTTCAATGTAATAAAAAATTTCATCTATTTTCAAATGTACAAATAAATTTGTTAGTGTTTGCTTATCTTTGCTCTCTACATCACTTATGATTGCTCTAAGCTTGCATCATGGCATTAAAAAAGCTACAGTAAAATACCTTTAATCTTCTAACAAAGTAGACCTAGTACGAGGATTAATATCAGATTCTGTTTCCTCAAATGAAAATAATAGTCCCAGAGGATAATTTCTTACATATCATGATACAAACCCACAGCGCCTACATTATACCAGTAAAAATCTTCTTCTGTCCCCCATGTGATTAGGTTAATGTGATATAGCCTCCGTGCCAATACATTTATATGCTCAATTGGTTACTAAGCCTAGCAAAATTGGATTGGTGGTGAACCTCCATAGCCATCCAGGCTAAACTAACAACACCATGGTAGCCATTAAAACAGTCCGCAGAGGTTAAAGGTTGTCAGAGAAATTTGTAGGGCATAGGTTACAATATGCAAATGAACATTGTACATGTATTCTTTTACTATTCATCCTATGATTTTTACTTTAATCTCCTGTTGTTTATTAATCATTTTTGACCAATGAATTATTTTTCAATTTCCTATGAAGTAAGAGGCATATAAGATCCTACTACTGGCTTTCAGACATTTCTATTTTTCTCTTTGTCCATACAACACCTCATGACAGTCTTATGTTAAAGTCAAAGGATTCTGGCTCATACTTTTCAACTGAAAACTTTTTCTATTTATGATCATAACAAAGGAAATTCAGTATGCCGTTGGCTGAGAACCAGAAGGGCGCTACTACCGATCAAAGATGTTCCGTTGAGACCCAGAAGAGCGCTTTCACTATTGACTTTGTACAGTAATAGCGCCCTTCTGGTTCTCAGCGCAACATCTTTAAGATGCAATAACGCCCTTCTGGCTCTCAACAGACGATGTATTAAAGCATCCGCAAGGTTATGATTTCATCAGTGCTACAGGGCATGAGGTACTCATCACGTTCTGGTTTATATATGAATGTATCAAAAATACAGCTTAATTTATAATGGGTTCATATCTAATGAAGAAAGCTGTTTGCCTTTCTGTCTTTCTCTTACTCCACCACCTTTCAACCCTAGACAATTCATTTATTTTCTTCCCACCTCCTCTCTCTCTATCTCTCTCTCTCTCTCTCTAACTCTTTCTATATATTCACCACGTATAGTTATTTTAATCCACTCATGTTCTCTAATTTCTAATACCGGTCTCTCCCCTCTGTCTCTCTCAATATCTTTTTTTTTATCCTTCAATCTATCCACCAATTTCCTTGAGTGTTTATCTTATTACATCTCCACTCCAAATGCGCCCTATCATTCATTCTCTCTATCTATCTATCTATCTATCTATCTATCTATCTATCTATCTATCTATCTATCTATTTATCTATCTATCTCACAGTGTCTAGTATTATATCCTTTGTTACATCTTCTGTTCCAAACATTCCAGAGGCGGATCCAGATTTTCATGCACTGGGGGCACAAAACTTGAATTCATATTTTTGTACACACAAAATTCCATCACGACAGCCAAAATAGACGTCAAATGACCTTGTTTCTAGGCACTTTTTAAAAACTTTTTTCTTCGCTGGGGGGGGGGGCGCCCCCTGGATCCACCACTATCAGTATCTAATTCCCCTTCCTCTTCCCAATTTCTGACAAAGTGTCTCATTATCTAACATGCTATGCATGCATCCTTGCAGAAATGAGGCAGTAACAAATATTTCATCAATGTCAGCAAATCTCTTGACTCGGTTTCAATACGACATGAATCCACCCGGTCGAAGGCATTGCGTCGTCGCAGTAATCAATGTTTCATGCTTTCATTAAAGGTCATCAACTACAAGCACTTGAAATTCAATGCTGTACCGTGTTCATCAATGCTCTATTGACCCACTGTTCTCCGGGTGAGAGTGAAGTGGTAAATAAAACAACCTTGATGACCTATGTCTCAGGACAAACTACCAGTACCTAGTTACACGTGAGTGATATCATACAATGTACGTCAGAATACTGTCATTATGTTGGCCAATATATGGTTTGCCATAACAGAAGAAGAAAGTTTTGGTTGGTATAGGTCAAGTTTTTCCCCATTCTTTTTTTAAAGTTTGACTAGCAAGCTGAAATTGAGTGCGCACTATACCCTGGTGCAGTACTCGTGCATTAAAAGTCCTCTTCTCATGAAACAGCCAGTTTTTATTAGCTTTTTACAAAATGAAGTCAACACTTAAAAATGAGGGTCAGTTGACACATTTGAAACATTTTTTGATCAAATTTGAAGTGTCGGTTTGGTTACTGCAAACAAACCTTTTTTTCATGCCTAAAAGCTGAGTCACGCTGGCGAAACCTACTCCAAACCGACCACTAGTTTGGTTTAATGGTAATGTAATATTCTCTTCAGTCTGTTGTTGGTTTGGAGTCGGTTTCAACGATGTGACTCCGCTATACTTTAGAAGCACACTTTGAGATAATTCATTTTTTTACAATCTCTGAACAGTAGATGAATAATTATTGGATATATACTCCATCAAAAGCATAACGCCGGAGGAGTTTAATTGTTTAGAGACAGCGGTGCTTCTGGCATTCTAAATCAAATATAAAATATTACCTATATTTGTACTAATTATTCAGATAATTTGGCTTC
Organism: Paracentrotus lividus; assembly: GCA_940671915.1. NCBI lineage: Eukaryota > Metazoa > Echinodermata > Echinoidea > Camarodonta > Echinidae > Paracentrotus > Paracentrotus lividus. The sequence goes on along the minus strand of CALNVZ010002100.1, from coordinate 48,330,849 downwards.
CCTGTTCAGTTATGTTCATGACGTCCGAAGACTAAATGTTGATGTCCTGGCAACGCAATTACCATGCTTGCTAATATGATTTGGCTGCTATTTTTATTACACTGCATAACTTCCAAAACAAAGAAATATATGACTATAATTATTCATCATTGCTTACAATAAATGACATTAGAGTTAATAGAAATTACAAAAAAAAGAATCTGCCAAAAAGGATAAAGCAGTACATTATTCCCCTGAGCTAAGGCGAGTTGCATTAAAGTAAATACAAAAAACAGGCATTTAAAATGACGGGTTCGTGGAGTCATGAGGCTATCTAATTGTGTTTCAATTTGGAGGTGTATGATTGGATAGTGCTTCCATGATCTAGCCCGTTGTAATAACTGGTTATTGTCTGAAAAACTAATCTGGAACAAATCTACTTCATGAGGGGATTCATAACGCGAAGGTTATACCGCTGTAGATGAGCCATCACGTTCATACGCACTTAAAGCTGGGAAGAGTTTGGGCTGAGATATAAACAGTTTTGCAATAGATAAAATGATGATTTACTTTACTATAACATCATACATAGAACTAATATTTATCTAATTAAAATATTAATCTGAAAATAATCTATTGAATAGAATGATTAATTTTAACATATTGCAGATCATGATTTTCTTACATATAGCTACATGGTTTGAAGTGTGATTCTCAAAAAATAGAGAAGGGTGAGTACCTCTCTAACCTTGCCGGTATCTGCTTATATAAGCTAAACAGAAAAACACTATGAAAAAATTTCTGAACTTGGACTGGTTCAACCCTAAATTTATATCCCTCTTTCATTAATTTTATTTGGACCAAATAGTTGAAAAGAAAAAAAAAAGAAAGCTAAAACAAACATGATATATATAAAACCCAAGGCTGCAAATTCTATCTATCTCAGAGATTCAGAAATCAATGATGAATGCTTACAAAGGACAAACAGAATTTTCTGTTACCTAGGAAAATACTTTTTTTCAAGACAACTGCATAATTTCCCATGAACCCACAAACCTCCCTGTCTTGATCGTTTTCATGACAATAACCTCAATTCTCCTGAGGAACAAAAAGGATTTTAACTGTACATGGAACTCGGTTGGCTCGTTATTCGTAATGTTCCTTATTATGAAGGTTTGTTAATTAGTCCCAAAGGTTTGTTAATATGCATACATAAATGTTTTACAATACATCTATAGTATCTTTCAATAGACAAATATATGTTTGATGTGTTAATGTATCCTAGGGCCCAGGTGCAAGACTATAGCTTGCTGCTATTGATTTATGTTCAGACAATGATGTGCTAAGGTCTAGAGTAACATGGTTAGTGGCTCACGATCAAATAAATGGAAAGGAGAGATCTTTAATTACCATCTTATTGTCACCGACATGCACATCCTTACCACGTGACTATGCTTCAAATTACAGCGTACATGTATGTGAGCTCCCTGACAAACGCCATTAGCCTTTCTGAACTAAACATTGGAAATTAAGTCTGTAGAAGGTATTTAAGGAGAATAATTTGTCACGGTAATACTAGCGAGTATAATAAAGTATATATACTGGTATTAGACGCACAGACACATAAAAAGATATTTCCCACAATATAGCAATGATTCAAATAATCACTAGCTATTACTAGTACAAAACTTTCATTTGTGGTTAGAATCTGAATTTTTAAAACATTTTTCTGCAATAATAATGATAATGGCAGGATTTCTTATCGTCAGAATAGTATTTCTAATATTCAGATTCAGCTTTTCATCATATTAAATATCCATAATTCCTCCTGTTTCTCTCATAATGCGCGGTACAATCATGATAATTCCTATATTCACCATATCAACCCATCAATATGAATGGTCTCTTGAGTATGTACGGTCTGTGAGTTATTTACCTACCACAGACATGACAGTCCAGCTACAATGCCAATGACCATGAGATGGAAGAAACTCCACATGAAATGAATCCTGACATATTGTTTACTTTGACGCCTAATGTTTAAAAAACACCCTGTCAGGCCCACTTTGATTCCTAGATTTATCTCTTCGTCCTCTACGCAGCTTCAACGTACATCCACCATTTTACCGAATCTGAGCCCTAAAATCTTCAAAGCACAAAAACACACAAGAATTAAAATGCTTGACGGATTATGCACTCTTAAAAACTGGCAGATTTTGGTAAGTATAAACAAACGTCAGATTCTGGCCCCTGTAAGTCTCTGCGAATTGTACGCCAATCTGTTTTCTAGATAACGCTAATCCTAACATAAGTATCTGATATCAATCTGAAGTATAATTTGCATTTGTGTTGATTGATTACTGAGGCTCAGCTTAGCACACTCAACAAAAATTTAATAATTCTTAGGTTAATTTCTTTGAGAAATGTATTGTGAATGTATCTTAAAATTATTTAAATATTTTTGGGATAAGAATCTCAATTTTTTCTAATTCAGTTTGAGATATTCAATTATATTAATCTACACCTCTTTGTACAAATGCATATGTTCTACCACCTTTCATTTAAAAAAGATTTTTAAAAAAAACATTGCTCCAACTGAAAATGCATTTTCTTTAATGTTTTCCATCAACACATATTATAGCTTACTGACTGAAACAATCATAAAAACAGATCTTACGCATTCATCTTCCTTTCTGAAGTAATTGTTTGTTTTTTTCAATTACAAGGCAGCATATTCTCACATCCTTCTTAATCTAAAAAGTAACTGATAACACTTTACACATAAATATCTAATTTTTATAGAGCAAAATTTCATATGTTCTCTGCATGTCCTATTAAAAAAGCGCCAAGTTTCCTTTAAATCTTTGTCATAAAGGCATATGATACATGTAGCTTACCAACAGAAACCATGATGAGACAAAGCTCTTACACATTTTTTTTTTCTTTCCTGTGTAATTTTGTTTTTAGTATTAAACAGAATATTCTAACATTCCTCTCAATAATCTTCCTTTTTTTTAAATACTCATAAACAGCCAAGTACAGATTTGGTCTTGCCACACATCTTATTATGTAAAGATACAATTCTCATTCTCACTTCTCAATTCTCATTCATGCAATGAAGTGCATTCACTAATAGCTGAGCTAAAGATTGGCCCCCTACAAAAAGACCGCGCTTTAGAGTCCAGTGAAAGTGTGTCCGTGGAGTCATGTATCGGTAAAACAACCTGTTGCCTTGTATAGCAATCAGGTCACTACAAGAGTGTGGGATCCATTAGCATCACCCAGTTTTTATAAATGATCACATTGTACGAGGAGCATGTAAGAAACTTATACTAATCTGGTCTAAAAAACAGACCCATTACTTGCCTGAACCCAGGTTTTAACAAATGATCACATAATACGAGAAGAATGTAAAAAATCCATATCTAGTATAGTCTCAAAACAGACATTTTACTTGCCTGAACTGAGTTTTTTATAAATGATGACATCGGGCCTTTCGGATGGGTTTCTATGTAAGAAACCCAACTCAACAATCTAGTCTCTGAAACAGATGTACTACTTTCCTGAAGCCAGTTTTTATAGATGATCACATTATGTAGTAAAGACAATATAACATTTTCAAAAGATAAACAACACATTAGATAAAAGCAAAAAGTACATTAGGTTACTGTATAGCATCAGAAATGTAAGTAACTCTACAAAATGTACACTTTTGTAGAGTCACCCACGTCATTTATGGTCATCATATCTTCAACAAACTCTTTGTCAGTATGCAATTTCTATATTCAGAGCATTCATAAATGATCTTAACAAATAAACACATACAAACACACATGTAGACTAACTAAAATCAATGCTCTTATTAAACACCAGAAACATAAAAAGAAAATTCTTCACTTACCAAATTTCTATTGACATCGTTTGAATCCTGCTTAGGAAAGGGTGTATATGTTGCCAAGGCGATACAGTTGGCAAAGATGGTGATGAGAATCAAATACTCAAATGGCGTGGATATCAGGAAAAATTCAAGGTTAAGGAAATATAGTGGCACATATTTATTATTATCAATAAATATTTTCACACAATATAAACATTAACAAACACTATAAATGAATGATAACTTTTAAAAATTCATGACTTTCAAGTGTCATTTAAAAACTGAAAGTTGAACATATTAACAAATTCACAGGCAGGTGTTCTGATGGGAGTTCTTATTACTCTTAATTTTTATTATCATTTTTTAAAATTATTGTTATTTCTATTATAGATCAAGAAGGATGAACATAATTTTACAAATAGTTAAGGATTCTATGTTGACCTCAGCTAGCGCTATACTGATTTGATATTCACACAAATTCAAATTTTACATATTTAACGATAAACCAGTCACTTTTATGATATAACAACAACTAATGAATGAAAACTGGATTAAAAATATTGTAATTCATTTTTTGATAAAGGTTTGTTTGAAAACCTCATATACTAAGTAAAATTGAAAGGTCTGTGAATATATTATAAAACTAGCCTATTGAACCCATAAAAAGCATGTACAAGGCAACATAACATGAAACCAGATAATGTGCTAATTTACAGAATCGTCTGCTCTCAGCCTTTGCAAATATTTTTATGAAACAGCTGATACGCAGCATGCCCAAGTTCCATAAATTTGCACGCTTTTATGTTCCATTAAAGTGAAATTACAGATCTGGTCACGAGTTTGAAATATTGAAGACACTGTCTAAATGTGCTTAGGAAACGTCGATAGCAATTTACCTGATCATCATTGTGTGCTGTGAGGTTATGGGATCAACAAAACAATACAAAATTAACCCAATTCTTCTTTGAGTCACATGCACTACACAGAGAAATGCATATATGGGACTACACAACATGTTCGGCCCAAACATTTTAGCCGTTTTGGGTATATAATTGGTAATATTTTTACTGTCATGGAAATTGAAGAGTAATGTTTTACAGTACGTGGACCTTTCAGATGTAAATTAGCTTTTTACTATGATATTCTTCCTACCATAAAAATAATAGGTAAGCTCACAGTAATTTTGTTCATCTTTCCCACTACACTAGATTCTCTTTAAAGACACGATTGTCTACGGTACGTTGTTCTAACGTTCCTGTTGTCATGATAGGTACACACACACATGCCACCATAACCCCACCCTGTTAGAGAGCAATTTCTTCATTGGAAAAATACAGCTGGGGGCTATGTGAAGTAAGCTAAATACAACTGGCCACATCATTAAGGTTAAACACCATTTAGGTTAGACACTCTCCATATACCAGTTGATAAATGACACAGGCAGCTGCATCCGACTGGTAACATGTTCCATGGATGATACAGCATGCACATCTCTGTGCACATGCTGTTCATGGGATCGACTCATTCTATAATTTGCATCCTATTAGAAATGAGAGAGAGAGCAAAGTGCAAAGACATACCTTTGGTGTCAAAAGAAAAGATAATATCATTTCTCTTGATCTACATTTCTGTGAACCATTTGAATGCCAACTTTATTTGTAGGCCTACCATAAAAAAAAATTCTTGAAATGATATGAAAAGTTCTGGAACAGTTCTTTCATAGTATGAATAATTAAAATAACTCTAAAGATATGATACAAGCAATATTCTTGTTCAAATCCTGAACCACTGTATGTTATAAGGGAAACATTAATGATTAGGATTGTACATTTCATCAATACAATTGTCACGATACTTGACTATCGTAGGTAAAGAGTTACACCTATAGAAACCTGATTCTAAATTTGGGACAGGTACGCATGCTTTTAAGAAGATATATCACCAGTTGATAATGCCTTTACTCATATTATTTGTTTTATTACCCAGAACCTTGCGGGAAAATAGCAAAATATCACACACTCTGGGTTGAAATTGACACTCATGTTACACAAGGGGACATCCCTTTTTACTTGGAAAGCTTTAGCATGAAATCAACCACTCTAGGCAAAAATCAATCAACGTGTTAGAAGGGAGAATCCCTGTTTGTGTTGAAAGTGGAATAACAATCATACTCCCTGCCCTATCAAACCAACAATGGTATCAATAATGGCATTGTCATCATTGGAATAAATTGTCTGAGGATGCTGTCAATAGCACTGGACCGATAAAGTCCTTTTAACAACCAAAAAATAAATAAAATAGGATCATCATCATCCTCTCTGTTCCTCCAACCGATTAGTGAATGTCCTTGTACAACAGCTCAGGCATTAAATCCATTATGAAATTGATAAATGACATCCAAGCATAATGGAGAGTTTCAATCAGCCTTCATTCTCCTAATTTGATATTCATGAGAAACATCAAAATCCTATTCTTCAATCAAGTAGAAAAAGAATTATGGAAATGGAAGAATCTGAGAAATAAAGAATAATTATATATCGTACATGTTTAGAATATAAGCCTCGAGAGCCATGGTGAGGGTCTTCTTCAAGTTTAGTAAAATTTAGTAAACTGTTGAGAATGAATTTCTAAAAAAAAATTAATACATACTCTTCTTTTAAATCCTATTCTAATCTTATATTTTTAAAGTATTATCCTAAATTACTCAAACTCGTGTGCGTTCAATGCATGATTTCCAGCGGGGTGACCCATGCACCCCTTAGGTCATATTTTTGTTTGTATTTTAATGTATGACTATGTCCTGACTCTTGTATGATTTTATATACATTCAGGTATTATTATAAGTGTGTATAAATCCCATGTCTTCATACTTTTATTGTACTTTGTTCATGTGCTCTCTCAGAGGATGCAAATTTTCTATATTTTAGAGAATTTTTTACTAAATTTGTTTTTATGGATCAATATTCTATCATAAATTATTTGTCTTAATAAGCTTTTTCAATATTGATAAAATAAATTGAATAAATCAAATTTGAATGTCCATGACAAGGAAGTCTAAAAGAGAAGCACGTGCAAACATTAAATGCATCCTTTGAGAGTGACTTTCAAATTCTGCCAACAAGCCTTAGGTGCTGCGAGTAATTACTTGGAATTAACCTCGCCATTACAACTGATTACTCACAATTACCAAAGATTAACACAACACATGAGTTCATGAACTCATTCTGTATATTAGTTGGACATCTGGTTCTAACCCCTTTCTACGCATGAATGGTTTAATTTCATTCAAAGAATGTTCTAATGACAATATTTTTTTAATTGCAGTTATTTCATTACAATTATAGTTATGATGGCTGTTTTTATTATAAAATACATAGCATATTTTCTATGCAGTGTATTTCTTCTTACATCACAAGTTTCAATTGTTATCCTGAGCAGACATAAAGTAATCAATCAGTCTTGACAGGCATTTCCCATGTACCATGCTGTCTGTTTTGCCGTTTTTATATAAATATTTCAATGCTTTGAAACGTTCTACGTGTATATTGTTATTTGAGTTATTAGAAAATGGATGCAATATAATATACAAATATACAATGACAATCGAGGATCTGGTTAAAACTATTCGCATCGAAGGAACATCACATAGTACTATTCTCTCGAGGGCCATCGGCCCGAGAGAGAATAATACTATGTGATGTTCCTGAGTGCGAATAGTTTTAACCTGTTCTGAGAATGAGTCATTGTATATTTGTTTTATATCCCTTCCACTATAATACCATTCCTTTTAATTTTTTTAATGAACAAAATTATATAATCTATGCTTACCTTTCTTCTGGATCCAATAAAATACTTGTCTTGCCTAATCGATCGTCTGTTATGTAAGCGCACCTGGTCAGTGCAGCTCGCCGAAAGTTTCCCGTGGCATGCAGTGGAGAATTCAGGTAAAAGCAGCAGAGTAGCACCGCTCGCGTTGCGTTGCGTTGCGCAACTCGTGAATAGGGTGGGGGGGTCGGAAAAACGTATAGTCCAGTTTTTCCCTAGGGAAAAAATGTACTATGCGTGACGTCATGAAGAAAAACGAACTATTTCCTAAGAAACGTTTTTCTTAGTTAAACTATTCTTTTTCTCCTTGTGTACACTCTCAATGCAAACAATCTTAGATAAGGGATATAAAACTTAATGGAAATTTAAATATAAAAATATTCCTTGAACTAAAATACATTACCCGAACCATTATTATGCACAATCACAATCGATTAATTAAATAAGATTTTTCTTTATGACATCCATGTCATTAAAAATGTAGGGAAACCTTCTTTTTATTTAATGTAAGACCAATTTTTTCAACACTTGTCAATTCAATAGTCTTGGAAAAGATTTGATTTCAGAACTCACAATAAAGGAACATTCTAGACTCCTGTATAATGTACAGGTCTTCTAAAATCTCCACAGTGTCGCAAGAAAATAGTAAACAAGACATTTACAATAGCAAGGCTTGTTTCATGACTGTAGATTACTATTTATGTTGCGCAGTGAATTGCTATTGCCAAGCCGACATTATTCATGTTTCATGTTATTTCCAGATGACATAAGACATCAACATGACACATAACCTACTGCAAGTTAATACACATGATCAATTTCTACGCCGCTGATTTCACATCTTCAGCTCACACTGCATGCACCAAACCTGTAAACACCCTCAAGCACCCACACTATTCAAGCCAGCCACGTAAATTTCCCACGTTGCCATGGCAACCCCCGTTGACTGAATGATCCATCACGTCCCGGTCGTCTCGGCAAAGGCAACGAGTGAAAAAACGGGAACTGATGGCAGCGAGGGGTCTTCGGTATGGCGGCCGCCAGCAACAGTTGAGCTCCCATATTAAATGCATGACTTACGTCTACACCCAATGTGTGCGTTTTAATTCTTTGTTTCTTGCAATATCCCCCCGTCCTTCCCAAAGCACTTCCTACTTAGTCTTCGTTTCCTCTTGCTAGATAACCGATATCTTCAAAATGCTGAGGCATCATATTGATCTATTATTAAACTATTGCATTTCTGGATTTTTGTTTTGGCCAGATGGTGACATGAAGAAAGGCTTGTGTTGTGTAATGAAGGATGGTTCTTTGTATGCACTGTTTTTATAATCTGCACGTGATATCTAAATAAACAGCAACAGATTTTGACCATTATTTAGTTTATCAAACATTGTTTGTTTATATTAAAATTATAAGTGACTTAACAGAGATTCAAAATATAATGTCCTGACATAGCAGTGAGTTCAAACAGATTGCACTGTTGCACATGTACCTGCTTAGATATCTAAGGCCGGCTGCAGACAAAACATTTTCACTGTTGAATGTGTGTGTTCTTTCTTACCGCTTATACCTGTCTTCAAGTACTTAGATTATATTTTGCAACTTCTTTTCTGACCTAAGCTTGTTAAGTTCATTGCTCCATCATGTTTATTCTCTTGTCTCTCTCTCTCTCTCTCTCTCTCTCTCTCCTTTTGTCTCTCTCTGTGTCTCTCTCTGTGTCTCTCTGTCTCTATCTATCTATTTCTTAGTTTATCTGTGTCTCTGTATGTCTATCTCTCTACGTGTCTATCTCTGTTTCTGTTTCTCTCTCTCTCTCTCTCTCTCTCTCTATCTATCTCTCTATCTCTCCATCTCTCTCATCTTCCTTCATCTTCATAACCATCTCTCTCTTTATATCTCCCTTAGAGAACATCACACTCTCAACACCCAGTACCCTGGTACATCACACTTTACTAAGGTAGACACGTATTGGATCACTTTCCAGCCTCCAGCATCACAGTGACAACCGCACTATGTAGACGTCAAGGGCTCCCAAATTAATTGATAGGAAGGCCCAAATAAGGCATGGAGGAAGTCAACCCACCTTTAACACTCACTGATGCATGTGGGAAACAATCAGAAAGGAAAGTATATTGCTATGGCGTGCTGGCCTAGGACAATGCACCAAAATATATCAATTTATTGGCTAGGGATTTTTATTCTGCAGTGTTTGTTATAAAGGTTTGTAATTCCTAAGATCCGTAATTCTGAAGGTACTATACACTGAAAATCCAATCAGGTTTGTTCATCCAAAAGTAAAAAAAAGGTTGTTAATATGAAAATGGAATTATTCCACCGCTACAATGCTATTCTTTATCTGTCCATCAAACCTTGCTTCATTTTCGGAATAATGAACCTTCAGACAAACTTAATTTTGTTTTTTCAGAATCCAACCTTGTTCAGAAAGACAAACCCCATTTCATTTTCAGGCTGATGAACATCTAGGCATAGTAAATTTAGGTGCTGAGTCCTTCGAATTATACTGAGCTACCCTAAATTTCCTTATCTTCCCAGTTTCTTAGGATATAAATGTATGCTTCGAATTCAGGCTCATTTGAACAACAAAGTATCAAAGAAACACTGAGACCATTTCAAATGTGTTAAGCGGGAATTACAGCAAATGAAGAGCTAGATGCACTTACCAAGGGCATCATTAATGTCATACAAATTCATGCTTTACCTACTTCTTTGAAGGGATTAAGTTGGTGACGTGGTGATTATGGAATCCAAACTGTGTCAAACGCAGCAGAATCGGACAAATAGGTCAGCAGAACCATAAGCCTATTTGTAATGAATAATTCAGTGTTTTTATATAACTTGTTGACATTTAAAAGTAGTTTTCTCGAAGGTGATGAAGCAACACACTGTAGACTTGCATTATTCAAATAATGTTACATGACCGTGGAACATGAACATTTTGTATCATTCACCATCTAAAACAGATTAAATTAATCCCCCAACTGATGAAACAAAAAATTAAAATCCAATTTACTTTTTATAAGGACAAATGGAGTCATGCTCTCCACAAATAATTAGCTTTATGAAATATTTTCATACAAAGGGGACATTCACAATTGTGGACGATGCATTACTTTTTATTATCTAGAAATTGAATTTCTCCCCAATGCAAAATCCAATTATCTCCTATATCGTAAAACCTAGTCAGTACGGCTACTGGGTCAATTAATTCCTGGGATTTGGTACATGATTACATTTCAAACGTCAATAACCTGAACTATATAGGAGCGTGTGGATTGGAAAAATGCACATTGTATCACTAGTTCTCTATACAGATGGTCATCTACATTGTATAGATGCAGTGTTAAAAAGTGTTGGTTATAAAGGGCTGATTATCATGCACACAAGCTTGCATTATTTTTTATGAGTTCATTGAAATTAGAAGGAGTTGTGTTCAGGGTGTGTAATCTGTTCCCAAAACAAGTTTACACAAAACTTGAAGCTTGATATGAAATAAACATGAAGTACGTAAACATGTACTAAAGTGTTTGATGATAAGTGTGTGATAAGATTCTTGTGCAATTAAATGAAAATAAACTTGTTATCAGTACTGTAGAGTCTGTGTATGACTTAAACAGTTATACCCTCTGGTAAAGAAGGGATAAGGCAAACTTTACAAACTTTATTCTATGGATGTCTATGGCTGGGATATGATGAAGGAGTGTAGTAATTTGGATGAAGTCCAGCCAATATGCCTAGCCAAGCCATTGACTCCAGATAGGTTTTAAAGTGTTTTTTTGTGAAAAGATACTTTAGTTTATATACACTGAAAGTATATTCACATCTACAGAAGATATACTGTAATCGTGGAAATATTCGCGGTACATTAATTTTCGCGGATTTTGCGTAAAAAGATAGGCAGGCGCGAATTTAAAAACCCACGAATATACGAGCATGATTGTTTTATGCATGTATTGAGTGCATTCAATTGCGTGCTTACTAACATGCAACGCGAATACAAAAACCGGTGAACATTCTTTGAGGCCGTTCAGCGCGAAAAATTAATAATGCAAAAACAATAGCGAATACAGTAGCTTTACAGACATTTTTTAAATTTAAAGCTGAGGTATACTTGGTATGGGGTATGATAAATGATAAATCAATTGATAAATGAGATTTAAAAATCATTTAAATATGCATAATACTGTAAGTGGTTATTTTCGCAGTGGTTTTATTTTCGTGAATTTCGCGAGTCCTTCTTCGCAAAAATTTCCACTTTAAAGGCTATTTATAGAAATTAAAACATCACAAAAATCTTGAAATTATCTGTAAGCGAAAATATTGGCTTATACAGTATTTATGATGAAAATGTCTAAAATCAAAAGTCTGGGTACCAGTTAAGTGAGCTATATTTTCTTTTTGATATAAAATAACTTTAGGCATGGATGGGGAGGAAGATTTTAGGATGATATCATTGTATATAGCTCTCTTATAACAATTATCTGAATCTGTCAAATAGCAATTACTATTACTGCCAATAGAGGGCTTAAATCTATTCTATAGTCAAATTCAAATTTTCCCAAAGATTCAAGATGTAACAAATTTGTGTAATGGTCAAATTGCTCTTTTTAGTGTTTTAGTTTTCATAAGAGACCAAAAGGATCTAAATCTTACCAAGACTTATGACCCAGCTTTAAATAGGACACATGTGAGTTTAGCACAAAAATGAATCATGCATTGCTAACCAGAATAGACACAATTGTTATTTTAATGCATCTCTGAAAAGCCAAGGGGCACATGAGTACAACGTCCTGTACATTTTCTCTTTTTTCCTTCCGAGAACAGACTTTATCAGCCCGGATTACCTAACATATTTTACAAAATCAGATCACTCAGTGCGCAGATTTGATTGGATTTGTAAATCGCGCTCTAGAGATAGATTAGCAAGTAACGAGAGTCGGGCACGGCACGAGCGTTGTCACGGAACAAATGTCATCTTTCATCTTTGGCTTCGCGAAGACTCAAGAGCCACTGGCCGACTCCAAATCCGAAGCATTCCAGGAACAATAACACCAATTCCCTAAATGAAATGAATGGGAGGGTATAACGTAAATTAATGAAGTTTGGCGGCCTAGCACAATTGGATGTGTCAGTTAGGATTTGGATCGGATTGGCCAATCACACCCTTGAGAAAGGTGAGGCAAGGAATTATTAATAAATAACCTATAGGCATGGTCTGCTGTCTTATGTTACTTACTAAATCTTTTAATTCCTGGAAAATCTGCCTGGTTCTACAGTATTTCTTCTCAGAACTATGAGTACATCAAAGTATGATATATATCACATCTCTCACTTCCTAATCTAATGAATAAATCAGCGGAATTAGTTTCAATTTGACCCTTAGGAGATTGCTGTTGCATGTTATGACCTAAGCGTATGCAGATAAGAAGACCCATCACACTTTGGCGAGTACAATAAAATGTGCATGGAATAACGAATCATGTTTTACAATTTTGTACATACTCAGTTACCCAGGATGTCAATTTGGTAGACCATAAAGATTATGAATACAATAGTTTATATTTGGCTTGATTAACAATGTGTACCTACTGGTATTTATTTCCTTCTATTTGACATATTTATAAACACTCACGGTAGTTTTCATGAAAGATAATATACTTTGTTTAAAATACTTTTAAAAGTACTGTATTGCCAAAATTATTGTAAACAATGACAAATCGAAAGCTTACACAAATGTCATGATTACCCCATTTTTTCCTATTTACTCTCAAACTACAAGGTATTGAGAGGATTTGATTGCAATCGTTTGCACAATGTATCATAATTATATTTGGCTCTGGCTTGGAAGAGATACTTAGTAGTATATGTTTTGGTATGTGGTCATATACCTCATCAAACTCATTAGCAACATCAAACATAATTGCACTTTTGTCAGATTTAGGCATAATTGATATCAACATATTACTCTTCTTTTAGTAGCTCCTTGAGGCTGAGTTTACATATAGGAGTATATGGTATACAGTACACAGTATTTGCTCATGGATGGCTGTCGCACTCACAAATTGTGCCAACATACATACGTAGGACTAAAGTTTACTCATATACTAAAGTATACATACTTCGGATTACGGATACATATGTCGGATTTAAGGATACACGTCGGACTTAAGAATATGTATGTCAAAAGGACATGAACATTAGCACTAGCAGCAATAACCCTATGCTCCTATGTACTCCTATGTTAACTTGGGCCTATGGAACACCGATTATCAGTTTCATAGTCATCATTAGTGGGCCAGATTGGCGTAACTCCAAATGAAGTGATCAGCTTTTAATGCTGTCAGGCTCTTAAACAGACGATGCAATGTTGCCTTGGCAGATCCAGGCGGAGGCGCAGGTGACGCACGTCCCGCCCCCTTTCCCCCTCCCTCATAATTTGAAAACCACTTATTGACTGTACTTGTTAAAATCAGACATTTTTGGCAGCATAAAATTAACCCATCCCCATATTTTTCAATTTTTTTGTAAAGTCTCGTCCCCCCCCCCCCCACCCTATTTCAAAATCCTGGATCCACCCCTGCTGCTCTGCACAATGCTATGAAGAAGCCCTTAGAATTCCTGGATTAGCCACTTATACATTCCATCCTAGCTGACATCATCTGTACCTATTAAGACCATTATAACATCACTATCATGCCGTGGTCACAAGCAGTTTTAGTTTTTTCCACATCTTTATTTCACAATCCATGCAAGTAAAAATATCAATACACACATGTAACATGATTAGATTGATATCAATTATAGAATACTGTAATTGTGGAAATATTTGTGAAACATTAATTTTCGTGGATTTCGCCCGAAGATCGGCAGGTGCAAATTTAAAAACGTGCGTATATGAGCATGCTTTTTTATGCATATATTGGGTGCATTCAATTGCCTGCTTACTAAAATGCAGCGCAAATTCAAGAACCTGTGAACATTCTTTGGGGCCTTTCAGCGCGAAAAATTAATCATATGGAAATATCAGCAAATACATTATATGGAAGTAGAAAGCCAAAATATTTGGTAGGCAAGAGTAAAATAAAAGTAAATACTTATTTTCAGTTTCTAAAAAGTTTGTAATTTAATTTAGATTAAAAATGTAATTAAATTAATTGGACACAAAAAAAAATCCAACTTTTACTGTCCGAAACAAAGGTACATTGAAATTCTTTTGGCCCAATTTGATCATGAGCCCGGCAGCCACTGAGCAGCACAACAACTCCAATCTTTTAACGTCTTTTGGTATGACGTGGCTGGGGATCGAACCCACAACCTTTCGAATATTAGGCTCTATCTACTGACACAACAACATCAGTAAAAAAAAATAAAAATACAATTGCCGGCTTATCAAACTGTACCATTCTTCTTGGAAATACGCTGAAATTATTTTTATTGGTTTCATGTTGATGCCTGGCGGGCATTTTCAATTTAAGGTTCAGAATTTAAAAATAGTTTGTCCTAACTGTTGATGCAATCAAGATGTAGGAGGTACAATAATAATGGCTGCCATTGTTTGATTTGATTTGAATGACGCTAAATGAACTACTGTGAGAAAATGTTCAGGTGTTTGACGAGACAAGGTTGTGACAGACGGCAGATTTGTAGATTTGTCATGCACATATTTATATAGCCATTAAAAATCAATGTTTAATCATGCATATTCTACATGTTATCTGCTGGGTTAGGAACCCTTTTGGATAACAATGCTCTTAAGGCAAGATTGATTGATGCTAGTATTATTTTATTAAAGTAATTAAACGTAGGAAATGATGTATTCAACAAAGCAAGATGTTTCTATTGCCTAGATTTCTTTTGTTGTCGTTCCAGATTTGGTTTGAGAAGAGGCTCCAATGGCATTTTAAAGTTGAATAGAGTAGCCTAATAAATGTATAAAAGACAATATTATGAGGAACTAATTAAATAATTGGCTTATTTTATGATATTTCTACAAACTTTTTCACTGCATGCAACCATAGATAAAAAAAAAAATTGACACAAAATACTCTATTTTTTATGAATATAATTCTTTGGGTTTCTTACAAATTGAAAGAAAGCTGTTCAAACTACAATTCCAAATATAAGTGAAATAAATGACAATAAATCACTGGTAATAAAAAAAATGACATTATAAGCACGTTGAACTAAACAGTAAAATATTAACTAGAATTCTAAGCAATAAATACATCTAGTTGCCCAACTGCTTGTGGAAGTATCATATTATTGTTTTGTAGTGTTGAATTAAAAATAATTGTATTCCATTATGAAATGGTGGGATAAAATGTAGACGCAGAAATACAGTGTCAATAGTGATATAATATAAGGCTGTTGCCATTTTTGAACGGCAAACTTCAAGTGAATACAGGACTCCTGTCTCTAGTTAAAGTCACCCCTTACTATACCCCCTCCAATCCATTAGGATCTCTACTCTAGCTTGTATTGTGCATCATGCTTGTTGGTCTTATCAAGTTCAACAGACCGCTAGATGTACGCTTCCATCCCATGACAAAAAGAAGCAACTCTGAGAAATAATATTTTCTGTGAAAGAGCAAAATGTATCCGTCATTTACATTGATGCCAATGGAATCTCGAAATGTCTTACCTTCAATATCTTTAAATTAGATAAACTTGGCCAGAAGGAAGTTGGCACTATATGAAATATGAAAACATCTGAATCTCAAAATTGGTTTATATGTCACTTGCTTCCTTTAATCATAGAATTGGAGCATGTAGGCAACCATCCACAGCCTGTTGCAGCTCATACTAGTCTATACATAACAGACCCATGCATGATCTCTACTGTAGCTTGTATTGTACATCATGCTCGTTGGTCTCATCTACCGTAGTTCAAAAGACCTCTACTAGATGCAACCATCCACAGCCTGTTGCAGTTCATACTAGTCTATACATAACAGACCCATGCATGATCTCTGCTCTAGCTTGTATTGTACATCATGCTCGTTGGTCTCATCAAGTTCAACAGACCTCTACTAGATGCAACCATCCACAGCCTTTTGCAGCTCAGACTAGTCTAAACATAACAGACCCATGACAGAAAGATTTATGGGACAAAAAATGATATACAAGTATGTGGAGTAAAATTTGTCATTTACACCAATATCAATTGATGCAATATCCAAATACCCTGCCTTCCTGATATGACAAAATTGAAATTAGAAATGAAAGAAATGATTCCATTCCAGCTGGCCAGGTCGACACCATTATGACATGCATTATATCTAAAGATAGGCAAGTTGAATGTGAAGGTAGGAGGAATATGACTAAGATTTTCCATGGAAAGATATATCACTGTTAAAAATAATATCCTCCATAATCGATGTGTACACAAATATGCTCTCTCTGATTGCCATAGGGAATAGAAAGGAGGCATTCTATTCTTTGGTAAGATCACATGAAGACGCTAAGATAATGGCAGCTGGAATAATGACAGGGCTTTTCCCATTGATTGCGCACAGATAAAAGCCTCATATCGAACCTGAGACCATGGCAAGGGGGTTGCAAATGGCCATGGATTGTTGGAGATTATATCCTTGCCCTCCCTTATCTATCTGTGATGTCAAGTTTTGAGCTTTGTCTTAACTCTTTGCCGCCACATTATTTTAAGCATAAAGAAGATTTTTCTCTTTATATTACAAATAGTATAAAAAGTATTAATTAACTAGGAGACATTTACTCAGGCGGCCCCGCTCGATTATCAGTGATTTTCAGATCTTTTAGCCCAGCCATTAAAGAGAAAATGAATTACGATGTATAGTTAACAAGTAAATTGTGACTATAGTCAATTTGGCAGGCAAAAGGTTAAGGTGGTATCTCACTTCGCGGAGACATGTCGGTGACTCGGAAATTCATGAGACATCGTGGGGACTAAGGAGACGTCTCTGAGACTTCTTTGAGATGTCTCTGCAACTGGTATCAACCTATTCTGTCTCAAACCGTCCCAAACTAGTCTCAAATCGTCACATGGCAAGTGAGATACCGCCATTGGCATCTCCTTGAACCTCAAGATATGGTCAAGGGGTTTGACCAGTGGCCGTGGTATGGAAGAGATTATATCCTTACCCTCCTTATCGGTCTGTGAGGTCAGTTGTGTGCTTTGTCTCAGGAATTTCCTAATTAGAATGAAAGATTCTTTTTGCAGCAACATTTTATTCTTGATTGAAAAGGCGCATCTTCCTTACTAAAATCTGTGTATCAGTTTCACATGTGAAACAAACTTAAATAACAACAATGAATCATACATGTAAGAACCATTATAATAAATCAAATATTTCAGACTTATTTTTATCTCATAAAAGCTAGAAAGATTCATCTGGGCAGGGAAAGTTTTAGCAGGGCAAGAGTTGGCTTTCACACATACATATCCAAGTTTTAATTGAAGCCATGGATTACGGGTTAACAGGAAACTCAGAAGTGCATCATGCTCAATTCATGCCATAGAAATAGCCTTCACATGAACATAACACATCAAAGGATTCCTTTCACTATGATTGAAAGCTGTTAGCCACACCGAGAGCTGATATCTGCATTACAACAGTCACACTAATTGATGAACGAGAATACCCTTTCCTCCATTCAAGACTTCGCTGGAGCCCTCACCAAGTCGGTAAGTCGGCTTCCACCACGCCTCAAATTAACAAGTGATGATGGGCCGGTAAAAGCAATGTCTGATCGCTTCAATTTCCAACAAATCCATCAGGTAAATACGCGGCAAGGTTTTGTGTTGAGAACTTCCGGTGGAAATTGAGATACGTTACCAAACCTTTTACCGACTGAGCCTGATGAGGATGAAGCATGCATTACTAGTCAGCTGTACGGAACATGCATCTGTTATGGCAATTGACATTTTGAATTTCATAATCTTGACTTACGACTTTGATGTTCAATTCTGGGTAAAGTTAATCTATTAGCAGGATTTATTGGATATAGATATGTTTATTGGTTTTGGTCAAAGTTGTATAACATATGCTCTGCCGACAACTGACCTAAACACTAATAAAAATCAAACAACTAACTTCAATCCTGGAGTCAATGCTATTGTACCTCAGCCTAACCCTTACCCTAAAGCCCATTTGCATTATTGCAACCATAACCTAACCTACATGTACATCCGAGACTAAATAAAGCATGCAGAAACTGTCACTGAAGCAAATATAGGTGCAGAGGGGAAAACTAGTTTGCTGTACCTCATCCTTGATGTAAATAGCCCAAGCTTTTATCAAATTGGCACTAAATCCTAAACAAATAAGGTGGGTACATGTCCAATTTCAACCGATCTCATCAATCTGGATGGACATAAAGCCAGTATCTATTTGTCTACCAGTAAGTCCTAAATTGCATTTTCTGCAATAGGAGCATATCATATTTTAAGGATAATCTATCATGGTATGGAAAGTTTTGTTTTATTCCCCAGAAGTCCAATAACTACCCAAAAAAATCATTTTAATAGAACATTTAAGCTTATTATTTAGTTAACTGTCTTACTACATTGACTAGTACTGGTTGGCAATATAAATGAAAATATAAGCAGTGAAAGAGAAAAAGAAAGGCAGCAGTAGATCCAGGATTTGGAGAAGGGGGGGCAAGATGCAAATTTGAAAATAGAGTTTTTAAAATTAAATTTTCTTAGAGTCATTTTATTAACATGTAATTTTTTTTAAAGGGGGATAATGATTTTGAGCTCCCGCCTAGATCCGCCAGTGAATGAATAATTTTCTATCACCAACATTTCTTTAGCTTTGTAAATTTTATCTCTCTTCCATCAACATCAAAACAAATGTGCCTAAATTTATCTGTGTTAATGATCTCAAAAGAACTGCATAATTTCCTTGAAAAGACTAATACTGTCAAAGCATGCATGAACTAACAATGAATATATAGGACTTGATAATCATCCATTGAAACCCAATGAGACAAGTACACATGGCATCACATACTAGAGATGGCCTTTAAACTACAGAGCTCTAGACGTCTGTGAATACAGCAGTGCAATTGCTTGTAAAATCACTAAATAATGAAGCCATGGGAGTCATAAGTGAATTCATGTTCCATCTCGCACACGTTCATCATATAATAACCCATTTCTAGCCTTGTTCATTGGATAAGTGCCTTCTGCTTTCCAGGGTCAACTTCACAATGTATCTTTCGCAAATGTTCTCTCTCTTTTGCTCGCTCACTACTCCTCTTTCTCAAAGCTCTGTCTCTCCTCTCTCACTCACTACTCCTCTTACTCAAATGTTCTCTCTCTCCAGCTTGCTGACTACTTTTCTTTTATTAGATGCCTTTCTGCCCTCTCTCTCCCCCCTCTCTCTCACTACTTCTCTTTCTTAAACGCTGTATGTCTGACTCTCTCTTTCTCTCTCTCTCTTCTCTCTCTCTCTCTCTCTCTCTCTCTCTCACTCTCTGTCTCTATCTTTACAAGATATAAAGCTAATATTCCCTCATATTGATTCCACAACGCAGTGTTCCACATGCATAGTACTTTCTCTAAATTATACACCACATACATGTATAAAGCTACTTTATAGACAGTGTGTTTCAAAATGCTGTGTTTTTTTTTTTCACTATTTTATCATTAGAAGATACATATATGTAGGTTTAAAGCTATTCAGGTAGAATGTATTCACTATGATGTGTACATGTACAGGAGAGTTTTCCTAAT
>CALNVZ010002100.1:48252278-48308780 GCA_940671915.1 Paracentrotus lividus | reverse complement strand
GAGTACCAATCAATAATGGCTGCCATTGTATTTGATTTGAATGACGCTAAATGAACTACTGTGAGAAAATGTTCAGGTGTTTGACGAGACAAGGTTGTGACAGACGGCAGATTTGTAGATTTGTCATGCCACATATTTATATAGCCATTAAAATCAATGTTTAATCATGCATATTCTACATGTTATCTGCTGGGTTAGGAACCCTTTGGATAACAATGCTCTTAAGGCAAGATTGTTGATGCTAGTATTATTTTATTAAAGTAATTTAAACGTAGGAAATGATGTATTCAACAAAGCAAGATGTTTCTATTGCCTAGATTTCTTTTTGTTGTCGTTCCAGATTTGGTTTGAGAAGAGGCTCCAATGGCATTTTAAAGTGTAATAGAGTAGCCTAATAAATTATAAAAGACAATATTATGAGGAACTAATATAATAATTGGCTTATTTTATGATATTTCTACAAACTTTTTCACTGCATGCAACCATAGATAAAAAAAAAAATTGACACAAATACTCTATTTTTTATGAATATAATTCTTTGGGTTTCTTACAAATTGAAAGAAAGCTGTTCAAACTACAATTCCAAATATAAGTGAAAAAAATGACAAAAAATCACTGGTAATAAAAAAAATGACATTATAAGCACGTTGAACTAAACAGTAAAATATTAACTAGAATTCTAAGCAATAAATACATCTAGTTGCCCAACTGCTTGTGGAAGTATCATATTATTGTTTTGTAGTGTTGAATTAAAAAATTGTATTCCATTATGAATGGTGGGATAAAATGTAGACGCAGAATACAGTGTCAATAGTGATATAATATAAGGCTGTTGCCATTTTTGAACGGCAAACTTCAAGTGAATACAGGACTCCTGTCTCTAGTTAAAGTCACCCCTTACTATACCCCTCCAATCCATTAGGATCTCTACTCTAGCTTGTATTGTGCATCATGCTTGTTGGTCTTATCAAGTTCAACAGACCGCTAGATGTACGCTTCCATCCCATGACAAAAAGAAGCAACTCTGAAAATATATTTTCTGTGAAAGAGCAAAATGTATCCGTCATTTACATTGATGCCAATGGAATCTCGAAATGTCTTACCTTCAATATCTTTAAATTAGATAAACTTGGCCAGAAGGAAGTTGGCACTATATGAAATATGAAAACATCTGAATCTCAAAATTGGTTTATATGTCACTTGCTTCCTTTAATCATAGAATTGGAGCATGTAGGCAACCATCCACAGCCTGTTGCAGCTCATACTAGTCTATACATAACAGACCCATGCATGATCTCTACTGTAGCTTGTATTGTACATCATGCTCGTTGGTCTCATCTACCGTAGTTCAAAAGACCTCTACTAGATGCAACCATCCACAGCCTGTTGCAGTTCATACTAGTCTATACATAACAGACCCATGCATGATCTCTGCTCTAGCTTGTATTGTACATCATGCTCGTTGGTCTCATCAAGTTCAACAGACCTCTACTAGATGCAACCATCCACAGCCTTTTGCAGCTCAGACTAGTCTAAACTAACAGACCCATGACAGAAGATTTATGGGACAAAAAATGATATAACAAGTATGTGGAGTAAAATTTGTCATTTACACCAATATCAATTGATGCAATATCCAAATACCTGCCTTCCTGATATGACAAAATTGAAATTAGAAATGAAAGAAATGATTCCATTCCAGCTGGCCAGGTCGACACCATTATGACATGCATTATATCTAAAGATAGGCAAGTTGAATGTGAAGGTAGGAGGAATAATGACTAAGATTTTCCATGGATAAAGATATATCACTGTCAATGAAATAATATCCTCCATATCAGATGTGTACACAAATATGCTCTCTCTGATTGCCATAGGGAATAAAAGGAATGAGAAGCATTCTATTCTTGGTAAGATCACATGAAGACGCTAAGATAATGGCAGCTGGAATAATGACAGGGCTTTTCCCATTGATTCGCACAAAGCACAGTAAAGCCTCACTATCGAACCTGAGACCATGGTCAAGGGGGTTGACCAATGGCCATGGATTGTTGGAGATTATATCCTTGCCCTCCCTTATCTATCTGTGATGTCAAGTTTTGAGCTTTGTCTTAACTCTTTGCCCGCCACATTAATTTTAAGCATAAAAAAGAAGATTTTTCTCTTTAATTATTACAAATAGTATAACAATATTTGCTTAGTATTAACTAGGAGAACTTATGCCTCAGGCCCGGCCCTCGCATTATCAGTGATTTTCAGATCTTTTAGCCCAGCCATTAAAGAGAAAATGAATTATTACGATTGTATAGTTAACAAGTACAATTGTGACTATAGTCAAATTTGGCAGGCAAAGAGTTAAGGTGGTATCTCACTTCGCGGAGACATGTCGGTGACTCGGAAATTCATGAGACATCGTGGGGACTAAGGAGACGTCTCTGAGACTTCTTTGAGATGTCTCTGCAACTGGTATCAACCTATTCTGTCTCAAACCCGTCCCAAACTAGTCTCAAATACGTCACATGGCAAGTGAGATACCGCCATTAAGCATCTCCTTGAACCTCAAGATATGGTCAAGGGGTTTGACCAGTGGCCGTGGTATGGAAGAGATTATATCCTTACCCTCCCTTATCGGTCTGTGAGGTCAAGTTGTGTGCTTTGTCTCAGGAATTTCCTAATTAGAATGAAAGATTCTTTTTGCAGCAACATTTTATCTTGATTGAAAAGGCGCATCTTCCCTTAACTAAAATCTGTGTATCAGTTTCACATGTGAAACAAACTTAAATAACAACAATGAATCATACATGTAAGAACCATTATAATCAAATCAAATATTTCAGACTTATTTTTATCTCATAAAAGACTAGAAGATTCATCTGGGCAGGGAAAGTTTTAGCAGGGCAAGAGTTGGCCTTTTCACACATACATATCCAAGTTTTAATTGAAGCCATGGATTACGGGTTAACAGGAAACTCAGAAGTGCATCATGCTCAATTCATGCCATAGAAATAGCCTTCACATGAACATAACACATCAAAGGATTCCTTCACTATGATTGAAAGCTGTTAGCCACACGAGAGTGCTGATATCTGCATTACAACAGTCACACTAATTGATGAAACGAGAAATACCCTTTCCTCCATTCAAGACTATCGCTGGACGGCCATCACCAAGTCGGTAAGGTCGGCTTCCACCACGCCTCAAATATTAACAAGGTGATGATGGGCCGGTAAAAGCAATGTCTGATCGCTTCAATTTCCAACAAATCCATCAGGTAAATAGACGCGGCAAGGTTTTGTTGAGAACTTCCGGTGAAATTAGGAATACGTTACCAAACCTTTTACCGACTGAGCCTGATGAGGATAAGAGCATGCATTACTAGTCAGCTGTACGAGAACATGCAATCTGTTATGGCAATTGACATTTTGAATTTCATAATCTTGACTTACGACTTTGATGTTCAATTCTGGGTAAAGTTAATCTATTAGCAGGATTTATTGGATATAGATATGTTTATTGGTTTGGTCAAAGTTGTATAACATATGCTCTGCCGACAACTGACCTAAACACTAATAAAAATCAAACAACTAACTTCAATCCCTGGAGTCAATGCTATTGTACCTCAGCCTAACCCTTACCCTAAAGCCCATTTGCATTATTGCAACCATAACCCTAACCCTACATGTACATCCGAGACTAAATAAAGCATGCAGAAACTGTCACTGAAGCAAATATAGGTGCAGAGGGGAAAACTAGTTTGCTGTACCCTCATCCTTGATGTAAATAGCCCAAGCTTTTATCAAATTGGCACTAAATCCTAAACAAATAAGGTGGAGTACCATGTCCAATTTCAACCGATCCCTCATCAATCTGGATGGACATAAAGCCAGTATCTATTTGTCTACCAGTAAGTCCTAAATTGCATTTTCTGCAATAGGAGCATATCATATTTTAAGGATAATCTATCATGGTATGGAAAGTTTTGTTTTATTCCCCAGAAGTCACAATAAACTACCCAAAAAAAATCATTTTAATAGAACATTTAAGCTTATTATTTAGTTAACTGTCTTACTACATTGACTAGTACTGGTTGGCAATATAAAATGAAAATATAAGCAGTGAAAGAGAAAAAGAAAGGCAGCAGTAGATCCAGGATTTGGAGAAGGGGGGGGCAAGATGCAAATTTGAAAATAGAGTTTTTAAAATTAAATTTTCTTAGAGTACAATTTTATTAACATGTAATTTTTTTTAAAGGGGGATAATGATTCTTGAGCTCCCGCCTAGATCCGCCAGTGAATGAATAAATTTTCTATCACCAACATTTCTTTAGCTTTGTAAATTTTATCTCTCTTCCATCAACATCAAAACAAATGTGCCTAAAATTATCTGTGTTAATGATCTCAAAAGAACTGCATAATTTCCTTGAAAAGACTAATACTGTCAAAGCATGCATGAACTAACAATGAATATATAGGACTTGATAATCATCCATTGAAAGACCCAATGAGACAAGTACACATGGCATCACATACTAGAGATGGCCTTTAAACTACAGAGCTCTAGACGTCTGTGAATACAGCAGTGCAATATTGCTTGATCAAATCACTAAATAAATGAAGCCATGGGAGTCATAAGTGAATTCATGTTCCCATCTCGCACACGTTCATCATATAATAAAGCCCATTTCTAGCCTTGTTCATTGGCATAAGTGCCTTCTGCTTTCCAGGGTCAACTTCACAATGTATCTTTCGCAAATGTTCTCTCTCTTTTGCTCGCTCACTACTCCTCTTTCTCAAATGCTCTGTCTCTCCTCTCTCACTCACTACTCCTCTTACTCAAATGTTCTCTCTCTCCAGCTTGCTGACTACTTTTCTTTTATTAGATGCACTTTCTGCCCTCTCTCTCCCCCCTCTCTCTCACTACTTCTCTTTCTTAAACGCTGTATGTCTGACTCTCTCTTTCTCTCTCTCTCTCTCTCTCTCTCTCTCTCTCTCTCTCTCTCTCACTCTCTGTCTCTATCTTTACAAGATATAAAGCTAATATTCCCTCATATTGTATTCCACAACGCAGTGTTCCACATGCATAGTACTTTCTCTAAATTATAACCACATACATGTATAAAGCTACTTTATAGACAGTGTGTTTCAAAATGCTGTGTTTTTTTTTTCCACTATTTTATCATTAGAAGATACATATATGTAGGTTTAAAGCTATTCAGGTAGAATGTATTCCACTATGATGTGTACATGTACAGGAGAGTTTTTCTAAGTCAAAACCAATAACTAATTTCTAATGTTATTATTCCGTAGTGTTGGCATCTCTGGATCTATTGTGTTGTGTTTTTTTTTAATCAAATACCACACATAAAACTATCCTGAAAAAGTGCTGTGTTCATGTGTATAGTTTTCACCAAATCAAATACCAGATATTCATGGAAAGCATATTCCACATTTCTGAATATTATGAAATCATAATTTAACTTAACTTGATATAGTGTCCCTACCACCATTGAATGAGTAAACAGAGCTACTTGGATACCACACACGTTACTCCAGTATAGTATAATTAACAAGTGGCTTAATGACCTAAGCTAGCACTATACAAATACACTAATAAGGTCATATTTCTACAGTGTATTCACATCTAAAGTAGAAAGCACAGAAATGGGTAATATAATAGTGGCAACTCACCCACACATTTTGGTAATGTTTAGGCCAGTGGCGAATTGCAGAGGGGGGAGGACAGGGGGTGGTGCCACAGGCCTGCATCCCCCCTATACTACACATTCATTATATATATTAAAGTCTGAAAAATTTGTATAAGCCCCCACTATTACCTGATTTCTGCGCTTCCTGTATTTTCAAATCTAGATCTACTGCTGCTTCGAACATTTCTGCGATTTTGGGCTAGTTTTGAAAATTTGCAAGTGGATAATTTCGTAATTTTTGTGACTTTTTCATTGTTATAAATAGCCTATGTTAAAGTGTAAATTTTGGTGAAGATGGTCCTGTGAAATTTGCGAAAATAAAACCACCTAAAAAATAACCACTTATGCAGTATATGAATTATATGAAGAGGAAAACATTTCAAATGTCACAATCTTTAATGTACTATCAGAGAAAAATATTCTGTATCTAATTGCCTCTTTATTACATTGCCAACTGGATAATATCTTGAAATCTGTAATAACAAGAAATGTCAAAGGAATAAATACATCTACTCATTGTATATCAAATAAGCGTAAACAACCCCAATGTTTCTGGGAAAAACCAGTTAATAAAAATGACTTTAAAGTAACTCAGACAGAGAGAGACTTGAAATTCTCTTGGAAATTCATTAATGAGAATGACATTTAGAAGGGAAAAACCTTTCGATTCAATCTTCGTGACATACTTTCTTGAATGTCTCTCCCCGATTCTAGCCAACCCACAATGTTATTCTTCTCCAACCGCAGAAGCTCAACAAACGACTGCTGATGTGGAAGAACCTACAGTCATGAAGAATGAGTTATGTGTTTACGTTCTTCATCAAGTGTTACACTATTCGTGATCTTCCATTTTGCACAAGATGCAGAATTGAGATGGTCAACACGTATCTTCAGTCCACTCTAGTACTACCATATGCCTGCACACTTACGTCTCTCCGCTTCACCCCTCTCTCTCCCTCTCTCTCTATCCACGATTAGAAACACACAAGATGCATGATAAAGCACAACAAAACCCATCTCATATGACTTTGACTAGAGATAGTGTGCGTCACTGTAGTCGGAACGGCAAAGCATCTATTATAGTGTCAACATTACCCACTGTGTTTAGAACTTACATGTTGGCTTGTTTGAGGATGTCCGTATATCCACAGCGACGTCAGTATAGCAATATTTGAAGTCAAACACAAACAAATACATCATCTTTCGGCACGGCACCACTCATACTATAGCCGATGGGCACTATCAGGAAATTAATTATTGCCCTTACAGAGTTACGTCATAGAAATGGATATTAATATGATTTCCAAGAAAAAATTTTATCAATAAAGAAAGTCAAAGTCTGTAGAGATGAGAACATTTTTATAAGTACACTAATAAAATGAACATGGAAAAAAAAGCTCTTATAATACTCGTGATAGGGTAATTTTCTTGTTTTTCATATTAGCTCATCCAATTACTTAACTGAATTTTTGATCATATTATTAGTAATTATTGTTACAATAGTGCTGACATTTGACATTAAATTTTTGTTTTTTTAAGTGATCATGAAGATAATTAACTGCTGTACATCCAGACCAGACTTATTGTAATCACATAACAAAGAATACATTGGTCTTCAAATCAAGGCAGCTAAAAAAGAATATAATCAGGAAAGGAAAAACAATTCCACACAAACAGCATTTTCTATGAAACAGCAAGCTAAAATGTGTCGGTAACTGACAAAATAGAAAATATAACAGCACATTTTGTATTTGACTTTATGTTTTTCATAATTTAAATACATTTCATGATTGAACAAACACAATTTGAGAGATTTAACTACATACAAATATGGCAAATCTACCAGAGATTTCCCCCCCCCCCCCATATTATATACATAGATATATGTAAAAGTGCATGGTATGAAGATTGAAACAGCAAACTAGCTTTGTTTTTCATAATTTAAATACATTTCATGATTGAAAAAACACAATTTGAGAGATTTAACTACAAACAAATATTGCAAATCTACCAGAGATTTTCCCCCCATATATATATACATGTAAAAGTGTATGGTATGAAGATTGAAACAGCAAACTAGCTTTAAAGCAAACTATCCTTTGATCAAGTCATCCGAGAAGTAGGAAAGTACTAAGGTTGACAGGAGCTATTTGACCGGCCCAGTACCCTCAGCCCTCCTCCCGTTTTAAATGCATCAGCAGACCCTAAACACAAAGGTGTCTTACCGGCCTGATGACATTACCATATCCCATGCATGGCCTGGTATAATCTAGGGTGTGTTCAATGTCGATTCTCAAAATTAAATGCCAACATGAATCATAATACAAAACGCAATTACAAAACACTGATATCAAGAGAAACAAAGTGTGTTCATTGTCCCCCATTCCTGGTTGTAAAAGTAAACATCTTTCAGATCTGAATTTGGACAAAAATTTAATCGACGAAAAGGGTACGTTTTGAAACATGATCAGCTTTGATTTTAAGACCTTCAGCATCGCGAATGCAACGAAAAGCAACACTTAATACAATTGAGTTTTCAAACGTCTTTAGATGTGCTCTCGCAGCTTACGGTGCAAGTGAGAAAAAAACCCCAGATATTTGTGTTTGAGAGTGGGGAATTTAAAGACGATCGATGTATAATCAGCTTTACATTTTCGACACTGAACGGTGCACCGCCTATCGCATTTGTGTTCTATGTTTTGTAATCGCATTCTGCATCATGATTCATGTTGGGGTTTAAATTTGAAAATTGGCATTGAACACACCCTTAGTCATTTGAACTGGACTAGCGGGCTTGCCTGGTATACCCTGGTAACCTTGATCTAAATCACTGCCAGAGACACGTCCATCCTTATATATCTCACAGAGATATTGACGAAACACATGCTTAACGCATTCAAGTTATCCTTGTGTCTCAGCTCGCATCAATTCAGCTTAGACTATTTAAATATAGCATACTGATGCACGCCATAAACTTGTTGTTATATCATCGCACATGCAAGATGAACCCACAATTTTTCACCTAATGAAAAATAGTAAATCATAAATTTCAGATGTATACTTTAGCAAGGCTATATTCTAAATTGCTTCATTGCACTCCAATTTCAAAGGGGTTTTATTTTTATGATAAAGTATGAGTGTAAAAATGCCCCTTAAAATACACATTTGTGTTTAATTGTGATTTATTACTATTATTGAATACCCTACTGGAATACAATTCTAACTCCCCTTGTACTTATAAATTAATATCACTTCCAAAAGTAGCTGCTGATATTCAATTAGACACATTCTACTAACATTAATCATGCACCTAATGTGATATAATTTCTCAATATTCTATCTCATTGCACATATAATGCTCCATTACTATATCATATATGACCGCAGTATATGAAAGGAAAAATGTGGTCAAAAAGTGAGTTTTATTAATGGTAGGATTATTAGTTTGATAAAACGCTTATTAACTGATTTTTTTTATAACACTGATCAATGCAAACAATTTTTATTTGAGCCTTTCTATTACTAGCATGGCAACGGGAGTTGAAAGTAAATTTTAATGAATTTTGTTTCATGATAAATTGTATTTACTTTAGCAAACATTGAAATAAGTTAAATAAATCCACAAAATGTACACTGATTCCATAAAGAGTATCAAATATACATTGTACACATTTTAACAGTGCAAATCAATACAATTCCTATTTTTACCCTGGAGAATATGCACGCAGTTTACTAAAATGTTCATATGATACAAACTATTAAAGGATTCATTTTCTCTGAGCAAATGTGTAAATTTGGGTACATTATTATTCCCCATGGGAAATAAAAATCTAAACATCTATGTCATTTAATTTGGAGGATAAAACTGATTCACTCATGCTATTGCACTGACAGAACCTGTGGTGTATATATATTTAGATGGAATCAGGAAAGCAATTATACAGCCTCATGCATGCACAGCTTGGCATACTAGCTTGCGTACACAATAAATCTGACTGGTGTTTCAACGCTGCAGGAAGTGGTTGCTAGGCAACTGTATCTTCTTTTTTAATACGTTCCGAGTACAATGTTCTTATTGGGGAAAAGCAGAGAATATGAACGAGGCATGGTTTAATAAACTAGTCTGCATGCAACGTATTCCCACTGCCTAAGAAGGCCGATACACACACACACATACACACACCCCATTAATCAACCTATACCCACTCAACACGTTTATATAGGAACTTACAAACTCTCGTCCTATAGATTATTGCTATTAAGACATGGTTGGTTTTCTGTTTAATCAGTAAAACATATCAGATTTGGATCGAGAAGCTTCTTTGTTCCATTCAGTATTCTGGCATCACTTTATTAATTCTGAGTATGTAATAATATATGGTGCCTTTCAACAAAATCATTTTGATTTATTGATATGGTATTTCTTGACTTTTTACTAAACAATTATTTTTAAGAATTCATAGCTGCATACAGGTATTTCATATGTTTTTCTTATTGAAATGGTTTTCTCCCATTCTCTATTTTTATAATCTCTCCCATTTCAAGTTGTATCATTTTTTTTTAAATCTCTATTAAATTCTCTAATTCATAATATTGAACTAAGCAAGATTTCTTTCTTTTTTTATAATAATTTGAATGACTTCATTGTCAAGCCTGTAATCTTTTCAGTGGCAGCATCCAGGATTTTTCAAAATAAGGGAGGGGGTGGGTTGAAGCCAGCAGATTTAAAAAGTAGGTGGGGCAAAGCAAAAAAACTCCTGGTATCTAAAGTGCATGTTCAATAAGTAATTCTTATTCAACCAACCAATTTCATAAATTTCCTGGATCGGCCACAGTTTTTATGTTGTAAGGCACCTTTGTATTTAATCAAGATGTATAAATAGCAACATATAATAACATAGATATGTTGTTTTATTATTATTATCATTATTGAAGACAAGATGTATTCCAACTATAGCCTGTCGCCGAGCCTAGATACATCATATAACCCAGTGAGGTGAGTGCGTGGTATTTCCACATGGCTGGATAGGAGAAGCTTTGCGCCATTCGACAGGAAATTATTTACACCGAGAGCATTAATAGATGAGTATGGAGGTGATGTTGACACTAGTGAAGTCCCATGAGGACACCGTGTACATCGTCATCTATAATGCTTATCACATCATCACCAAAAATCTCAGCTCAAAGCCAGGTTGTATAATATTGTCTGCCTAAAATCTAAACCAGTTGATTCTTTTAATAATATTGTCCTCTTTATCCCCTGTTATCCCAAATGTAAGTCTACATTATACTATTAATCTATTGAGGACTGAGCCCGAATATAATGTGTGTTATAGCCAAATCAGCTTGTCTCCAACAGGTTAGCATCAGACTTGTGGTTCATTAACATTATCCTGATTTCCATTCATTTTAGCAAAAATGTATTTGTTGACAGAAAGATGGAAATTCACAAAATCATATGTGCATATCAAATGAAATAGTTAAGTCTGCCAAATTTGAAAATGAAATCATAAATATAACCTTCCTATTAATGTAATTATCACATTTTTACTGTAGGTTTCTTTATATTGTTTTGCAGTCCCATTTACAGTGGTATTCAATTAATCTTTAGAGTAGCACTTGTTTTTTATCCTTCCAACTTTATTAATTAATTTTCAATGTAATGGTATTTTCATTCAACTAAAACGTCTTTATAATTCTTTACGAAATTTATAAATATTATGGCCAGTAGGCCTATTCTTGAAGGGTGACTAAATTAAGGAGGCCTAGTAATAATTACGTAGCCTACTAAACTTTGTTACCTTCCGAGAATACAGGCTATTGCTATTTAAGTAAGAAGTACATGTCTGTAGCTATTGAGGTAGAAAGAATTTTACATTATATGCTACATGTATCACAACACCCAAGTATGACAATGACAGACACTCTTTATCAGAACTTTCTATTTTTTATCTCTACTGTTTAAACATCTTATCACCAAACTACTATCTCTTTCCCCTCCTCCCAAGTCATTTCCAAGATGATAAAATGCTCTGTTTGTTTTTGGTTTGGTTAATAGTGTGCATCATATCAGATTTGACAGGTATACATCTATCAAGTACATGTATGTAAAAATACATTAGTAATGGGAACAGCAGAGAAATTCTGCTGACATTTGCAGAAAGTAGTCTCATATTACACTACGTGCATGAAAACACATGAGTGAGAAATCATGTAACATTGCTTTCATGAATTCTGGTGAATTTATTTGTTTTTTTTCTGAGAGGTAGCATAATCCGGTTGGGACGTTGGTAAAACTCAGCGAAATGCTCAGTCCTTCTGTGCCCCACAAGTGGGGCGCTATTGCATGCAAATGGCATTTCTTTTTAATTTACATGTGCAGTTAAAGTAAAATAAATGTGTATACACACATGTCAATTGAGAGAATTTTTTTTTCACATTTCAGCTCTTTCTGGATCAAGTTTGCTCAAATTAACAGCAAATATATTCCAAATTAGTAATCTAAAATCATAATATGTTCTCAATTTTATTCCAGCTGACAAAGTAGTCAAATCTTTAAAGCGCCATCTCTCAAAAAACTAAATAACCCCTTTAAGGGTCAATATAATTTTTTTTACTTCAGGAATGTAAATTTTTTTAATATATATATACATATACATGTAGGGCGAGCCATTTTGTCTACTCCTACAATTTTCTTGATTATCGTTGGATGTAACAACAAAAAAGGACCCTTTGCAGAGATAATCACATTTCCAAAGAACCATGCATGTTTCTAATTAGAAAGTCCCTATTGCGGGATATATTGTAGTCCAATTTGTGATCCCTTCAATTTGCACATATGCAGTGGCAATCGATAAGAGCTCATTCCCGGGCTATGGTGTTCACAGCTCTCTATCATTGTTAGACCACACTACACGCACAACATCCTCACGATCAATACTGAATCATGAACTCAATATCTAGCATGCGTCCAACCATCCACGTAAGCATGCCTCTACGAGTCAAGCTTGTAATTACCAACGACGACTTTCTGACCAGGTTAATTTGGTCATGTTGTCCATGTCATTTACCAGTTGCACTTAATATATCAGGGAATGGAATGTGCGCACAGTTTTATGGTCAATTGAGCTGTTCTGGGGATTCGCATGGATTATGTGAAGGAATGAAAATTCATACATTTCATTTGCATAGTTTACAAGCAAGTTTAAAATTATAAAATTAGAAGTAAATTACATCAATATGTTGACTACCGATTTTTTTTTTTTAGGCCTTATACTGGGACCACAGACAAAGGACTAGTAAGATGACAATGAAGTATACAATTGGGAGCATACAAGTTACAATTACATGTAAATACCCTTAAATGACTGATTATCATCATAATCTATGGAGAAAATTGCATTTATGATTATGACCTATATGAAGCAAAATCTTTCAGTCTTTCATGCAGATGAAAAATCCAGTCAGATGTTATTCAAGATTCTTTTATGAAAGGCAGGTGATGCCCACCGTCTCATTAATTAGTAGCGCAGAGAGAGGAGTTACATATAGCTTGTTTTGTAGCTCTCAGAACATGAAAGTGCATTAAACTTGTATTATTCCACATATAATTAACTCTATATGCCTACCATAGTTGTGTCTGGTCATAATTAGGACAAATTATCTTTTGTAATACTAATAATTTGTTTTCTTCTATAATGCTAGTGCTAGACGATTTCAAAACACAGCAATACTGCTTTTATCATGTCAGTGAAGTTATTTTAAATATAGGCCTATTCTCATGCCAAGGCTTTATTTCTCTAGCTGCATTTTCCCTCTTTTTCTACTGCCCTACAGCCTCTGTTACAAAAGTGCATCTAAATCACTGTATTTAACCATTTTTAACCTATTTCTTATTGTGAAATAGATAAATTAAACAAAAAGATGTTCAAAGATAGCATCAGAGAGCTTTTATAACCCTACATTTGTTAAAGCAGAAGGGATTTTGGCTTTATACTGTTTATAAATATATGGTCCACTTGCACATTGAGCTAGTCTCCCATTTGCTAGGGGTTCTGGCAGGAGAATCTTATGCTTAAGAGGTGCTTGGGGTTGGAGTCTCTGTTTGTTCACTCTTTCATATCATTTTACAAAAGAGACAAATCTACCCTTTTGTCATGTTTGTGCTAAAAATTAATGCAGAATTGGAAAAGGGTTCAGATTATGTTGGCTTTCAGTTGATAAAGAAGACAATAATTGAAGTGTCCTAACAGTTACTAGTATCAAATGCATGCAATATCGCATTTGGAATATTTTTGACATCTTTTACACCATAAATCTTTACATATTATAGCAATAAAATGCCATTTGAAGTTTATGTTGTGGAGGATGATGAACAGCATTTGTAAAGCACCATTTATCAACAAAAACACTAAAAGGCGATTAAGAAATAGAAATAGACTTTTATCAATAAAAAGTACATGTAAAATTAAACAAAAACTTGCATCAAATATGTTCTTTGTATAGTGTCTTCACTGCAAGCTCAAGCCCAATATCCTTAAATCTAAAATGGCAAACACAGCATATATCGAGTTGCTATAATTCAGGCATTACAGAGATTAAAAGCCAATAAACCAGCTAGGCTAAGTTTTTCCCCCTTCAACAAGCACAGAAAGGCAGAAACAGCAGGCGAGGTCTACAGAGTAACTTAACACCAAGGAATGCCTTCAAATACCAAGCATAGTCATCGTCTGCAACATGGTGTGGTTTAGGGCTAGGTCGCTAGCTACCACGACCTACACCAATTATATTGATACACATACACAGTATTGCATGTATGGGGCATGTATGTTTTAGGTACATAGAGTTATCTACATGTAGCTTGGTCATCAGATGAGTTGAGGGATGGGAGGGGAGGATTGGGAGTAGTAAATGGGCAAATCATCAAGTTTATTTTCACATCTTCCATCCTAAGCGATAATCTGAAATACCTATATAAGGTTATGTGTGGAGTACTGAGATAATCACCTCAAAAAGCATTCTACATCATGATAACATTAGTTCAATAAGGTACTACATACACTAAAAGATAGTTACCTACCTGTATAATGGTGTGACATCAATCACTAAATCTTCACCAAAAGCGGATGTAATACCTCTAAAACTCAATGCATTGAGGGTAGTTTAATAACTTCATTAGTGCATTAAACTCCAGGATTAAATTATTTTAAATGAGGATTTTCAATTGAAGTTTGTTTTGCATCTTTAGTTCCTAAAAGTCCAGACTATAACATTTGCTATTTACAGGAATTTGATTGAATATAAACACATGTATGTAGTGTGAAAAGCCTTCATTGATGCATTGGTGATAACTGAATTAACTGTAAGAATGTTAATGATCAAGGACAACATTTTTTGGAATTATGAACTGCAATAAGAATTAAGGGGGAATGAGTCTAACAGCCTAAGAGCCCAAATTCATAAAGTTAGGTTTATGGAAACCATGGTCCAAAACACATAACGTGTCACATGCCACAATTTATTTAAACAAAGGTTTAACAACAAGTTCTTTGAAAATCATGGTTTACATAAATCTCCTTCATAAATTAGGGCCAAAGTAACTATAAATGAAGTACAGTATATGAGAAACTTTTGAAAAGGATATTTCCACTCCACAATGCTGATACACATTCTTCGCATCGGATTGTCTAAGGTAAGACAGAAGAGCGACCGAGGGGGCCGGGTAGGCACCCCAATGTGCGGCTTCTTCTTGCCATATTGGTTCCGTTTGCGATTCATGCTGTTGACAGTATTGGCAGCAGCTAGTGCTTGAACCCAAGCATTACTAAGGGGCTGTTCTGCTGTGTTCTCTGTCTGAGCCTGGTCCGGGCCAGGTGGATTTTCTCCGGCGTTGTTGCCGACGTTGCTAGTGGTTGTGGTAGTGGTTGTCGCAGGAGGAGCAGCAGCTGTGGTGGTGCCAGCAGCTGCTGGTGGCCTGGCTGTTGGACCAGTGCGAGACAGAGGAACGGTCCCAGTAACGTAGGTACCGCTACTGCCAGTCCCTGCCGAAGCAGCATTATTGAACGGACCTGAGAAATCAAAGAAATCAGAAGGGGAAAAACTTGGTCAACAATATTGTAAAAATTGATTTGAACATATTAAATTTCAAAAACACTGAAAGATATTGCAAACATGTACTGTTAAACCAGGAAAATTTGCAACATGAAACATGAGAAGGCCATCAAAAAATTATGTATGCTACAGTATTGTACTGACATTCAATGCATTGTATAGAAATAAACTTTTGAGGGCACTTTACTTTTGCAAATCTTGCCTCCTCGCAAAATTTGCAATTTAATGCACACAAATACTTCTGGTTTTAGATCATTAATTAATACATCAATTTCACACAAGTCTACATATCGTCGGCTTGGAGCCAGAAGGGCGCTATTGCAAATCAAGGATGTTTCGTTTGGGGCCAGAAGGGCGCTATTGCCATTGACTTTGTACAGTAATAGCGCCCTTCTGGCTCTCAACGGAACATCTATAACATGCAATAACACCCTTATGGCTCCCAACAGACGATATATTATAATGTATCATGATTCATCATCAACTTCACCATAAACATCATTCACCAGCAGAAAATCAATCACTGACTATTGTTTACAGATTCATAATGAGGTGCATGTTTTATGTTAGTAACCTGGAAGATTGAAAGACCTGAACTATCTTCAGTAGATAGCAAGTCATTGAAACCCACTTCATCTGCCTCAATGCAGATTATAATATATCAACGGTATGATTTAATGGTAAACAAACAGCTCCAGTGCAACTAGTTCCAGACAAAAAAATTGGAACCCCCCCCCCAAAAAAAAAATGTGATTTATGCAACAATTCTGTTTTAAATCAACACTGTATTTATAACTACATTAACATGGGCTATGTTGCACAAAGGTTTCACAAACTAATGCGACGGTCACAGCTCACCGTAAACTACGGGGCACGCGCATGCAACGTAGCCTACGTTGCATGCACGTTGCATTCAGCAGTCGTGGGTCAATTTCTGCAATTCCTGCGTTTCTGTAGTAAGGTTTTGGAAAAACTTCCTGCACGTCGTACATGCAACAAGCCTGCAGGGTACGTGCGTCGAATGTACAGTGAGTTGTGACCGCAGCATATATGTAAGAAGCAAAATTTGCTATTACAGGGGAAGGAAACCCAAGGGATTCATTAAAATGTACAAAACAGAAAATCAAAGAAGCTGATCAATGAAAATTTAAGAAAAAATGAAAAAATAATAACAAAGTTATGAGCATTTGAATGTTGTGATCACTACCGCTATGGGGATCCTCACATTTGCAACAGGCCCAAGATGTGTGATGTCATACATGAACAACTTCCCCATTACTTTTGTACATATTTCACTCAAATTGTCTTTTTTATTTATTCCGTTAAAAGATCAGAGATTCTTTTCATGGGAGGACATGTATTTGTAATACAGGTTCACAAAATATAATCATGGGTGAAGCGTCTGTACTTCCATTAGAATGAAAAAAAAAAGTATTTTTGGTATTTTTGGGGTATGTCATATGGGAGAGTTATTCATGTGTGACGTCACACATCTTGGACCTGTTGCGAGTGTGAGGATCTCCATAGCGTTAGTGATCACAACATTCAAATGCACATAACTTTCTTATTATTTATTCAATTGTTCTCAAACTTTTTTTAATCGGTTTCTTCAATTTTTTTTTTTGTTTCATACAATTCAACTGAATCCTAGGGTTTCATTCTCCTTTAAGTTGAATACTGGGCAATAAACTGTAAATGTAACTGTTTTAGTTTGGTCCTAAAATGTCCTAATTATGTCATGATACTTATTTGTTATTTTATTTAGGCTAATAGGGATAATCTGGATCCTAGGCAGTATGCACAGGTCTTGTACCAATATATCAGATATTCTTTTTACGTTTCAAATTTAGTTCCATAACCCCCCCCCCCCCCCAAACCCAACAATGTGTCTCATATTTTCAGATTGAAACCAAATTAACCAATTGACTATTGAATTCAAAAATTCCCAGAGGCTCAATATATGAATTTTAGGACAGGACTGAAATACCCCTAACAACTCTTTTGTGACTATTATTGACAGAAAATGTGTTGCAAGACATTTGGTAACATGTTCAAAATGCCAATGACACAAGAGGGAATTGATAACACGTCGCTTTGCCTCCACATTTGTTCGGGAGCTTGGAGGTCCATAATTTTGAACACCATCACTAGAATGTGTCAAAGAGAATTAGCATGAAATGTCAGTTTTGCAATTGGACGACTGGTTGAGTTGACCGGAAGAGCCTGCGGATTCAACGGCTGAGGGTAATGGATCTGAACAATATTCATAAGTGGTGCTGGTTGAAGGGGCAATTTCAGTATACTATACTATTAAGCCAGAGTTGAATATGTGCCTGCAAAGGCAGTTTTCTTAACAGTTCTCAATAAAAAGTGCACCTTTGGTTACCAGATAGGGAACCTTCCTCCATGCCGTGTAATCATTTTTGGGAACCGAATTGGGGAGGATAAATAATCTTTTACCACGGTAAATAGCATGGGTGTGTGCAAGATGTTGTTTCAAACTTTGCAGCCTAGTCAGATATATATTCAGTCTGTGGCCTTAAAGAAAATGAATAAACAAGGGGAAAAGTGTTGCAAGGCATTTTTTTAATATTTTTCAAATGCCGAATATTACAAAAAGGAATAAATCCCCCCCCCCAAGATTTTGAGACCATTTAGAATCTCTCTTCAGGAAACTGTTGCAATGTGTTTCTAACAGCCTAGTCTGATACAAAATTCCATATTATTAAGTCTTCACCTTAAAGAAACTAATTCATAAGTTGACATCTCTGTAGATATCAAATCATTGCAACCCTACACTGTACATTCTACCTGCATGCTAGTAATTTTGGTCTACCTTGAATATTTTGAATTAAACTGATGCAATTAATTAATTGCTTACTATTAAAAGTTTCAAGTTTATGAAACTGTTTGAAGTGGAAAGCCCTTATAGACTGCTGCTCATCTCTCATGATTCAATTTTATGCATAGGCCTACCTTGTGGAAATGATTACAGCCTCAATCTCAGTCTCTTTTCCTTTTCTATTTCATATTTTCGATTAATTCTTGAGGGTTCTTTAGACAAATATATATATATATCAAAGACCTTTCACTAAGGCTTCACGAGATGTTGTTAACCAAAGCATTCAATTATGACACTCATTAACCATGGTAAGACATTAAAACTTACAAATAAGTCATACATATTGTCTCTATACAGTACAATGACATTCCAGCAACATTTTTATCTTTTGGCAGAACAAACATTTCAAGAACTGTGCTTTTTAATTTCTGTTTTTTCACACAAGATATCTCCTTGTTTACACTTTACTTAAACAAAAATTATTATGTCAACAACATGTCCAAAAAAAAATAGCTACAATTATTTTGAAAAGTCTTGGGCTACACTCGTGAAGTAAGAAAAATACGCGATACGACGAACACTATTTGGCTTATGCAACAGTTTTAAGAACTTCCGACACAGGTCCTCGGTTATATTTTTCCAAACTCTAAAAAATTTACATATTAGCAGGATGGCCGCAGACAGAGGGAGGTTGTCTAAGGCATGTAGGCACGACTTCCCCCACTGCCTATTGTTGAATAGATCCAGAGAATTGACCACAGGGGGTATAAAGGATCTGGGTGCTTTGCCAGTGGAAGAATGCTAATGATAAGGAAAAAATAAATATCTAAGGGACAGTACATGTGCCGTAGGAAAAAGAAAAGGAAAAACAGGAACATGAACGCGTTACGGTTTAATCCTAGAGGTATAAGAATAAACAATATTTTTTTTTATGTATTTGTATTTGTATATAGGGTGGGGAAAGGGGGTAGTAATAGAAGAGCAGAAAAGGAATTGTTTATGACTGACCTAAATATTTTCCTTTGATTGTGCTTGCCTAACATAGCAGAAAATACTTTTAATCTTACGAAGTCAGCAATGCCTGATTACTATATATATATATATATATACATATCCTTTTGGTTGTGATTTGTTGTGTTTACAGTTTATTGAAAAAGGAAAGAAAAATGAAATTGAAAAATGATTGATAAAATTATATAAATTATATGTCATCTAACCAAATATAATTATGAAATAAAGAAAGTACAGCTTCAAAAAAGCTGCAGCTGCATATATTTCAATGGATAGGCTTAAGGGTTAAGTAGCCCATTAGTAGCTACCTTGTACCCTAATTAATGCTGTAATATCCAGTATGAAACCCTAGAGTTCCTATTTTCTTTGTCCTGTTTTCCCACACACAATGCTGAAAAATTCAAATTGTTGATTTCGATTTAAATATTGTTTGAACTTTGGAATTGAACCCATTAATGCAGTTATCGTCTTTATGCAGGGGCATCAAGAAAAGCACAGTTTAAAAAGGTTGCATTTTTTTCATTGTAGGCCCTTACTTTTTTCTCTTTTTTTGCGTGCAGTTGCGTGTTTAATGGTGTTTGAGGATCATATTCATGTATATAAAACAACTGGTAAATAGTAATGCCAAGTAAAGTTCATGACATAATAACAGTAACAGATCCAGAATTTTGAAATGGGAGAGGGGGGCACCAGGCCAAATAGGGGGTTGCCAGGCCCAAAAGGGGGGGGGGGTGCCACCAAAATGATCTGATTTTTAACATGTATAGTTAAAGAGAAAGTTTTAAGATTACAGGAGGGCGCTCAGGTCCACTTCCTGGATCCGCCACTGCAGTAAATATAATGACTGACATACATTTAATTTAACAATATTGTATTGGAATCCAGGTGGGTTTTTTTCTGTGTTTGTCAATAATTAATCATTATTGGTACAACCATCCAACACCACCAATGTATTCATCACTATCTTCATCATGACACACAATTAACATCACCATCATTCCATGAATATCATCCAGTATGTCATCCCACCATTACCATGATCAACATTGTCATCACCATTATCATCATCATTATCATCATCATCACTACCACCAACATCATAGTCATCATCAATATCATCATCATCATCATCATCATCATCATCATCATCATCATCATCATCATCACCACCACCATTCAACTCATTATTGTCAAAATCGTTTACACCACCTTTGTCAAAATTATCAACTGTCATTTAATTTCATAACATTACTGATTCACACATTTAATGACATCACATTCTTCCTTCAAAATTCTACACTTCTCAGACCTTCACCTCTGTCATCTCACATAGAATGTAAATATGTCGCCACCAATACAACACCAACACACTCCAGTCAGCATCATCATCAATGCCGCTTGCCGCATCTCCACCATGAGTCTAGACTATGCTAACAAAATGATAACGATTAATAATGCTTTTACCGGGTCGTTGGCGCTGCATGATTGCGTTTTCCAATATAATGACTGTCTCCAACTAAGATGCGAAAGTCCTGGATATATCCAAATTACATATTAACAATCATGTTCAAGCAAAATGTACACGATGAACCAGAGAAACTGATTTCCATCAAATAAACATCACTTTCTTCGATGAGTTAGGCACACGAATACGGGAGTGAGCGTTTGCTCAGTCGCTTCTGCACGGGCAATCGTCCGGGTAGCATAAACCCGTTGACGCCCCTTGAAGAATTCTTCAGTGGTAGGCCTGCGCTCGCGTGCTGCAGAAAATCACTATTGTGTTCGCACTGCAGTGATCTATCTATTCGCACGATGCGATGATGCGTAGAGATTACGTGTAATAATTTCAGACGTGAACAATGAACTAGATGTCGCATTTCGGTAACAAGCACGCATTAATTAATATATTCAGGTTATTGGCAAGTCATTAGCATTTATTTTGTCTACACTTTCTCCCTATCATTCTTTTGTCGCAGAGGAACGATTGAAAGAAAGAAGCTAACCAAATCACGAATTAGCGGCAAGATTAGTGGGCTGGAGTGCATGAGTGGGATTTATTATGGGGGGGGCATACAGAAGCGGATCTAGAGGGGGGTTCGGGGGGGGGTTGCAACCCCCCCAAAAAAAAAATCCGGGGACCATTTTTTAAATCTTTAAAAGTTTTAGATGCAAGAAAACGCCATTTCACACACAGATTTTCAAAATTTTCCTCTACTGTGGGAGGGGGGACACCCTCCCACACCCTCCCCCTCGCTCGCTCCGCTCGCTGGACTCGTCGCTACGCTCCCTCGCATACCACCCCAACCCCCCACCTTTATAAAAGCTGGATCCGCCTGGCATACAACCCTGCTTATGGGGCTTTTTCATTTTTTTTTTTTCTTTTTTTTTTTTTTTTTTTTTTTTTTTATATTACATATTGAATAGATTTAATAATTGATGAAATATAATGTATGTAGACGAGGTCGGTCAATCCTTGCCGTCAACTTTCTCCCTGACAATTCATTATACATATTTATAATAATTCATTTGCCTAGGCTTTAGAGATAAAATTATTTCTATCATTACAGGGACCGCGGAGCGTTTTTTTAAGTGGAGGGCTGACCCGAAAGTGGGGGGGGGGCTGAACAGGCTAAAATCACAAATGTATGGTCATTTTTGCATTTTTGTACACGTTGGCTGAAAAAAGTGGGGGGGGGCTGCAGCCCCCCCCCCCCGGCTCCGCGTCCCATGCATTATGCTTCCAAACGGTGAAGGTCTTTGGTACAAGCTTTTATTGTAACTCGTATAAAGCCGGGTTTTTTAAGTTGGAAAAGTAACAAACAGATAATTAGTTTGATGAAATTATCTTGTGACCCATTTTACGGAGTAATTAACACGCATTGCTTAACCCTTTGTCCCGTTTTCTGTGCTGACAGACCGGGGCCGACAGATCAGCATGGTATAGCTTATGCGTCCCAGAATCTTGAGAGTAAACCCAAGTTTGAGAGCCTCATATTTACGTTATAGCTTGTGTGACCTTGATATTTATATAATAAAGAGTAACTCATATTCTATTTGATGATACCAAACTTATACATGGATGAATGATCACTTGGGCTTTAAAGAAAAAACAAAACAAAACAAAACAAGCCAAAAAACGAGTATGCAAAATTATTTTAGGTCATCTTTATATTTCATATCCAAATGCGTGTCAACAGTGCAATTTATTACCCCTTGAGGAGAGAAGATTAGCTTTGTGTAGAAGTTTTGCCAAATCATTGCCAAATAACCCAACGTGCCAAAATTGGCTACCACCCCGTAAACACGTTGATATATCATTACGTCACACATCTACATTTCACCAATATATAAGTCAGAACTAAACGCTTTCAAAATAGCCCTTTACCTTTTCTAGTAAACCTACTGAATCAATGTTAATTTCACCTTCGTCACTCTCATCTCAGCTACTTACACTTTCAGAGCTAGTCTTCTCTCCATCATTGCTTTTATGTATGTTTAATCCTTTTATGATAGTTTGCTCTTTTAAATATGTTTGTTTTATATATCACTTCGATCGAAATTAATTTTTAACTTGTATACTTATGTATTTGTTCAATAATGTAAACAAGATTATTCCAGTTTTTACTGCCTTTCTTGTAAAATGTTCTAATGATTAATAAACCATTATTGAAAAAAAAAAATCACCTTGTATCAAGTTTGAGCAACGGCAACCCTTGCACAATTTTCAATAGTCCAACTATTTATCCCTTATGAATGGACTTATGAAGGCTAACCCCAGACAATGAATGAATGATCAAACAGCCAGGGTTGCTTTAGACAAAACTTGGAACTAGGTGTTTTTGACCAAAATTTTTAAAAACTCAAGTGCTCAGTCATCCACGACAGCACAGTTATAGTTTGGGTATTACTGGATTGATGACACTTATAAGTTATAAAATTTCATACGAGGCTCTCAGCTCAATGTTTTGTTTACTTTTATTTGGGACGCTCAAGCTCTATTAATTTTATTTAAAAGATCCCCGAGGCAAAGGATATTCAAACTTGCTTTCTTTCATATCGAACAAAATAAAAATGATCATTTGTATTATTTATTTCAATCCCCTTATCTGCTTATAGCCCTATTTCCTATACAACATTATTGTATTCAATAAATTATTGATTTTTTGTTCTGTCTTTTT
This sequence comes from Paracentrotus lividus, assembly GCA_940671915.1. Classification (NCBI taxonomy): domain Eukaryota; kingdom Metazoa; phylum Echinodermata; class Echinoidea; order Camarodonta; family Echinidae; genus Paracentrotus; species Paracentrotus lividus. The sequence goes on along the minus strand of CALNVZ010002100.1, from coordinate 48,284,935 downwards.
ATTTATAGGGGACATCGGGCTGATTTCGGAGGCCTTTATCTCCTCTAGAGAATAAAAGGGGGGAACTAACCATCATGTCGACAACGGTGTTTTTTTTTTAAGGATGAAAAACGCTGTGTCATTCCGCGGACCTTTTCCACCGTTTTCCGCCCTGTGCAAATGAAATGTCTTAAGCAGTGCATTTCATCATAATTCATATCCATGGATTATGATTTTATCTTGCGACAGTAAAAGGTCAAGGTCAGGGAAATTTTATTTTCTTACGAGATCACGACCACCACTCTCCTTTTTACATTTATTTTCCTTAAAATGACTTCGAGGGAAAACAATCAGCTAAGAATTTCGTCACTGTATTATTTTATTCACGCATGGCTCCCGAGTATAATAATAAATGAATAAAATTCAATCTGCATTCAATCTGAATCTGAAATCTGAGCAATCAATACAATTGCACAGCAAGCGATTCTCAAAAAATGACTTTGTCGGTTATAATGTTTTTGACGTCCCAATTTTATTCATAAAAGATTTTTCATTAACGAGTATAGGTCCTCTGCCTAAATGATTAAATACTGTGTCATGTAAATTTCTTATTTTTCTCTTGCTTCGCTCTTCACTTGTATCTCTTTATGTTCTATTTTCCATTTCTTAAAATAGGTCATAATTTGATAGCTAGTTTCTTGAACAATATTATTCATATCGAATCCTATGGGACACTAATAATTGCTTCCTCGCGCGTGTACATGAAAATACCACTGGAAATATTATGTTTTGTTTACAATTTTGTCATTCCTGAAAAAAAGTTCTCGCTTTTATCCATAAGTTCCAATGATAATGCGGATGATATCATGTTATTTCCATTAAATATTTGAAATTAGTGCAGATTATGTTAATTGCATTTGAGTTTTGGGGTCAAAAACAGTCCTTTAATAATCACCATAAGGTATGACAATTCAAATTATAAACATAATGATAGAACATTCAAACAGAACATTGAGAGAAAGGACTCTAAAGGCCACCTCACACCTTACGATTGGTCTGCGACCTGATTGTGTAATAAAACATCATAACATTGGTGTGGATATTTAGAAATAGAACATCATACTGTGCAGAGTTCTAAATCATCGCAGGAATACTTATATGTTCAAATCAGTAACTTTGTAACATCCTTATTAAAATAAAAGCGAATTCAATAATCGTAATGACGTCATAGCAATCGCACAATTGGCTACGATTTCAAACCAATTTGCCCTTTAGGCCTACGCCTAAATAAAGGCTTGCAATTTTCCGAAATTCGATATCAGTATTCTTACAGTTAATTTGAACCTCTAATGATAAGATTCTATTCATTCATACTTTCGGAAAATAAGCAAAATGCGATTTGTTCCAAAATCGGATCGTATAGACCAGTCGTAAGGTGTGCGGTGGCCTTAAGACAATCTCGATGCATAAAATCAACATTTTGGAATTTTGTGACAGTGTTTTGCCCTACTTGTATAAATGGGGTTCTTTTTGAGATTTTGTTTGTATGTCTATTTATATAATTAGACTAAGTGAAATTAACACCAAAAAAATGGAAACAAAAACACATTTCGGGTTTGTTAACTATATTTTTTCGTTGACACATCCATCTGAAACGAAATTGCAATATTTATAATGCGGTTCATGACTATATGCTCATTACAAATAATATAATAATATATTTAAATTTTCTGATTGTTTTTTGTTTGTTTTGTTTTTATTCTATTTTCTCGAAACATTTTTACACCTTGCATGTTGGCACCTTGCATAAAATGTTTGTCATGTTGTTGGACGTTGGGTCGCATCTGCAAGGGTCGGGAAATATAAGCTTTCATGTCATAATGATGGCGCTCTACATGTTGCAGAAGATAGTTGATACACCACCATCTGATCATCATGCATTCGCAATAATTTCTTTTATTTTAAGCCAGCGGTGGAGGAACCGCAGTCAGTTCAAGCTAAAAAACAAGAAAAGTAAAAGTACTTATATGTATCTCTTGTGCATGCCTATGCCCTAATTGCTTATGCCTATTCAAACTTGTCTAATAAATAATCTGTTCAGTTTACTTGTGAATCACCAACAGATATTTATCAGTTATTGTTATTTGGGACACAAAAAGTTAAATCTCCTGACATTATTTTATAGAGCTGATACTAAGTTTGTTAATCGAAGTGCTTATGTTGGCCTAATTGAATTGTTAACAATATCATGGCGAGATCTATTTCACCACACTCTCTATGTATTTTTTTGGTCTTTTTCATATATTAATTTGATAGTGATGTATTATTCTGCCAAAAAAACAAAACAAAACAAAAAAACCCGACCCCCCCCAAAAAAAAAAAAAAAAAAAACCGAACAAACAATGTCCATGTGGTTCAACACTGTTCCTTTCAAATAATAATTCAATACTGCATGTAATTAAAAATTTATTAACTTATTCAAATTTTGAGTGATTCAATGATATAAGACCATTGTTATAGGATTTACCTCTCGTAGCCAGATGATGAATGAAACTTCTGATGAAAAAAAAACAACACAACAACAAGAAAAAAACGATAGAGGCGTAAATAAACCACATAGGTCACTTATTATGGAATAGAAAGAAAATAAATCCAACAAAGTGAAGATTTGTCTGTTTTGTTCTTAATTTGATCAAAATACCAGGGGATGTGTCATTACTTCTTTTCAAATAGATTTTAGTTTACCCCCCGGACAGGCATATATACTTCACAGTCCGGGCTGAGCTTGAACTCTGAATTGAAGTACCCCAGAGCTAGCTAGAGGTGATGCATGAACAAAGGGTTTGGGTATCGCGCCATCTTCGGCAACAGACAATACAGTTGATTATCATGAACAAGATGGCCACAGACGTCGACAAGGCAGAGGCTCAAATGAATCTTACTGCGCTGCAGCAGTTCGATCCGTACATTTCTTACATTTTGCTGAAGGCTAGTCAGGTTGCTCTCTACCTGTTCAATCATGCCGCAAATGAGTGGGTGAGTTTGAAATGGTTTAGGAGTAAAGAGTAACGGTAGGGTCGATTTTGAAATATATGTCAGTCCCACATGTTACAATTTATGTGAGTAGAGCCCCCTACAGAAATAGTGTTATGTTTTCATTTGAATAACGCTGTATAATGAAGAAGATGGTATGTATGTTCCAATCATGACTGTATCCATACTTATACAACACCCAAGGTTTGTAGAATTTGTTAAGAAATGTAGTTTTATAGCGAAGAAAAACGCCCGTCGTTATTATGCTGAGGCTGAGCTGATCTGAATTTTGGAACTTCGTTGTTCGACATCCTGGCATTTGTTTAATTTTGTTAACTTGTAACGTTAAGATTATCAGGGACTCTATGAATGATACAACAATATGATTTGTACCATATGGTAACTTATTTTGTAGGGGAATATAACACATTAGAAGTGTAGTGTTGTGGCAAGATATATATATACTGTATAAGTGGTTATTTTCGCGGTGACTTTATTTTCGCGAATTTCGCGAGTTGGTCTTCGCGAAAATTTCCACTTCAATACAAGGCTATTTATAGTAATGAAATCATCACCAAAATTGCGAAATTTTGCTCTCGCGAATTTCCCCAACTAGTCCAAAATCGCGAAAATATCTGGACGCGAAAAATTTACCAATGGTTTTCTTTGTATCGCGCTTGCCGCATACCCCTCTACGAAAAACACTTATTTTTGAGCGTGACAAATTACATTATGATTCCGGACGCGCGCCCTCTATGGGATACAACATTGTAATTGCGTGTTGTTAGTCTATTTTGTTTTCGATCATAATAATTATGAATATGCTATCTCTCTTTACTAGACTGTCATTGCAGTTAATCTAGGATTTTCTATTTTTTTTTTTTTTTATAAAACATATTCTTTTAGCTTTAAACTTTATTCCTATTTCTTAATCTTTATCAAGCCTTGTGAAAGATTGCTTCAACTTATCAACTGCGCATAATCATAGCGGGAATCATAGATCAGATCGTTCACTATGATTGTTTATCGACGTTCGTGTTCTCGTTCTCGCGCTCGCGTGATCGTCTTGATTGGAAAACCATGAACTGCACTAGAATCAATCGCAACATATAGTTTATATACACCACACATCAACATTCTAAGCGGAGGCCGAGAGATTGAAATTCGGCAAACAAGGCTCATTTTTTCATTAGAAAATATATCCATTGTTAATGTAAAGGTATGCAATATGAAATTTTAACCATTTTCTATCATTTAAGAGATAAATAAGGTAAAACTGAGATTTTTCCGCCTCATTTTAGCAATCTTGTTCCATGTATTGGTGTGTAGAATTTAACTGCGCCGGCCTACGCGCACAAAATTGCTTTAGTGCGCAGTAATATGTGCGTCCGGAATGACCCTTGTTCAAGTGGGGAATCCATTTCATAACGGGACCTTTGGCAACCCCAAAAAGCTAATAGTTCCATAACCTTAATTATAAGGTTATGGAACTCCCTGCCTGATGACTGTGGACTGTACTTAGAAGAAGAAGAAGAAGAAGAATTCTAAGATAACTTGCTGGAGTTTCATGAAACATCACAGGAATTTTAAAATCAGTATTCTCAAAAAAGCTTTTGTTAGATATTTTTGTTTAATAAGGCTTGAAAGTTGTAAAAATGGATACCACCACCTCACAAGAGCCATATGATGACAGACACTCCCTGAACCTAGTACGACAAGGGATTTTTTTTAACATAGAATTTTGATTGAATCTTATAGGAATCAAACTTAGGCAAGGGGAATATAAATAAATAAATAAATCGGAGTAAAGTATTGGATACTCTACTTTATGAATAGTGAGGGAAACATCACCAAATTTTTTTGAAATTAAAGGCAGGGCAGGGAATTGTCAAGTTCTGTTGGTGGGCTCTGGTGGGCACATCATGGTTCGTTGAACCATTGGCAATTTTCAAGTACATTGAGCATGTATTGTTTTATGCTTGAAAAAATAAAAGCCACTAAATCATGTATAGTGCAGTTTTTTTAATTTTTTTATCAATTTCTTTTGAATATTGACAGATTCCTTAGAAATTGGATTAAACAGAATTTGCCATCTTCCCAAATAGGTATTTTTTACAGTAAATACATGCAGTTCATTAATATGTGATCCATGGACATACAAATTAATGTGAATGTGCCTAAATCTATACATAATTCCCCTAAATGTTGTAAAAAGTACATAAACTGTTTAGTAGGATGTTGTCCTCTAATACTCTATGCATAAATTTTGTTTAAAAATATGTGATGCTAGTGTGCACAAGATTGTTTTCAGTGCACCATTTACACCATTTACACCATTAAACATCTCATTATTATTTGGTAAAGTCGGTCAATGAATACCTGCGTTTCTCTGCTTTCACTGGTTATTACTTCCCAGCTAACCAGTATAAAAAGAATTTGTAAACAGCGCCATCTCTTGATCTCTAACAGTAATAGAATTGTAGCAAACTATTATGTTTGTTTCATGTTTTCATGGTAAAAATTAGTATCTTTCTTTATATATAGTAATTCAGTTAAAAATTCTTAATGTATGTAAATTGTGCAGTTGACCTTAAGTCAGATTAACTCTTCTCATGTAAACAATAAGTTTTAAAGGAACTTGAATACATTGAAAGACCAATATTCCATTTTCAATTCATTTTATAGAGTTTTTTAAATATTTTCAAATAGAAGGTATGGTAGTAATAATGAATTTTAGCAACATCATTTTGATAAATGAATTTTTCCCTTAATATTAAGAAATGGCTTAAAATTTGAAGACACACGCTGGCGAGGGAGGTTTTTTAATTAAATTTTTATTATTATACACTGGAATTTGAAATATACACCCTTGTAATTGTATTAAGATCATGTTTATGAGGAAAACACAAATTATGGAGCTATATAATTTTTTTTGGACCTTGTCAAGCTGGAATTATCTATGCTCCTCCCTATGAAAGTCCAAAAACGGATTCATAAGTTGTACAGTTAGATATTACATTGAGTATAGCCTGGATATTGTTTAAAACTGTGAGGCACACTTATTAATGCTGTATTCTAACACAGTCATTCTACATGTAGTATACTGCCCTCTTACAATGAAAGATGTAAAGTCTATCTTTCATATTTCCACAATACATTATTATTGATTAGGAAAAATAAGAAAGTTCCATGTACCATTTGTATTGGCTACACATATTTTAATGAGCAGCAAGTATAAACTTGGGGAGGAATCCTTAAATTATGTAACCTTGAAAATGTGTATTTTCCTCATAATCTAATTGACACTTAAAATGTTTGCAGTGCTTATCATTTCATCTCATAAAATATGTATTATTCAATTTGAGTTGATTTTAGATAAGATGTATTCTTGTTGACAAAATAATTAATTGTGTACAAGTCCTCTTTGAAATTGTCATATTTTAAATGTACAGCATACTCCAAGGAAATATGCAAACTTTGAAATAATAACCAAAACAATAGAGAACTATTAAATGAAAGCAGAGATGGACTGTATATTACTCATATTGCTGAAATTAACAATGAGTTTATATCCCAGTTACACCAATACATTAATACATTTGAAGGTGCTTTAAGGGGAAAAATAAATCAATTGGTGTATCAGTCTATTATTCAAAAGGCAACATTAATTTGTATACACATGAATAAAATCCTTACAGAGATCAACGTTAATTTTTCTTTGGGTATAAATTTAAAATGAAAATAGTCCCTGTTTTACACATTTTAGGGATTTTAGGGATTACTGTGTAAATGATTTCCAGTTTCTGCTGCTCGGCCTCCTGACAAAATAAAAATATGATATCAATAATGTAGACAAGTAGTGAAATACGTAAGAACAAATATATTTAAAAAAAAAAAGAAAAAAGAAAAAGACCAATGTTTGATCTTCAAATTGTTGACACTCCTGTTTGTTCATGAAATTTTGACCAATAATTTTTTTTGGCCCAAATTTTAAGGCTAATTATACAATAAAAAAGGGAAGTGAACAGTAACAGAGAGAAATTTTCAAGTGAACTCTAGTACTGGAGCACTTCAGTTTATTGCACTTGAAGGTTAACGTGAAGTAGGTTTGTACGAAGAACGGACAGAGATGTTAGGAAGTAACCTTTGAGCTGAAGAACTGCGTCTTCCAATGTGAAGTGCATGCATTGATTGATTTCTGGCCGGTTTCTGCCCCCACCATTTGATGCCTGATTAGGCAGCAATTGAGTGTACCCTCTCCATATATCAATTTCAATCAGGCTTTCAGCAAAGTGTGAATTAATCAATTAGAAATAAGGGTTGAACCCTGTCCCTTATTTTCCTCACATGGATTGGAGATCTCTTAATTAGATTTTCTCCTTTGTGGGTGATACGATGCTATTGATCCTGTGGGGAAGAATTAGATTAGAGGGAAAATTGAGGGACGTTTAACGGTACTCTTAACCTTGATATTGACTACTGGAAGGTTGCTTCCTACAAAGGAGATATCAGTTGCTCTCCACTTGTATGCTCTGTGCAACTGTATGATGCCTAGATATGATGTAATGAAGTAGGCTTATAGTTGAACTTGAGGTCAGGCTTGTGGTTTCATATTGGTGATAGAACTTAATGTTATTTAGAAGCAGAAGCATTGTGCCAAAAATTGAGAAAAAATACACAGAGTGAATCTTCTGTAAAAAAAACAACAAACAACAATCAAACAAAAACAAAAAATTAATAAAAAACAAAAACAAAAGCACCCCTCCCCCCTAAAATAATAAAGAATAATAATAATTAAAAAAAAAAAAGTTAAATTGTGCACAATACAAGTTAACCCACAATTAGTTGAGAAATTATACCACAATTTGCTAATATTTATATAATTCATAATTAGAAAAAAGATGTGAGTTGGGGACTAGGAAGATTGTATTCTAAAGCTCCTTAAGCAAGTACTATTTGGAAAACGCGTAAATATAAAAGACAATTATTATTTTTAGAATGAGAGAGAAAGCAACTGAAGAAGAGAACATGAGTCTGATAGAAAAACATGAAATGGATAAAAAATGAGAAAACTACATCATTTACATCATGATTTAATTCATTACTAATAAATTTAGAAGGTATGAATTAGGATCAAGATACACTATATTATGGGAATGACTCGACGAATGGCGTAAGAGTGAATGATGTGTTCTGCTTATTAAAATGCTCAGCATGAACGTTCCTGCTGAAAACAAGTGTTTTGAACAACATGGCCTCCTTGCCCTTGCCAATATGTAGCGGTTGCAAAGCTAACTCCAAAGGTAGTGAAGCGCAAGTGGCTTCGGGGCAGTGGAGCGTACCATGGAAAAATGGTGGGTGCGTAGGGCATCAAGGGCAGTGTCAAAGCTTTTAGAGTATTATGTTGTGGTTGACGATAACAGCATCATGAATCATGTGGCAATGTGACATGATTAAACATACGCTTCAGGGAAAGTGTGGGGGCAATTGGACTAGATTCGCTTCACAAGCAGATGTCATCGTGCTTTCGTGTATTAATTGAGCTTGTTTTGAAATGTTATTATTTTAATTCTCTTAAATTAAATCCACAATGTGATCAAAGCTTTAAATTGGCTGTTGAATTAGGATGCAACCAACTTTAAAGAGATTTCTTTACTATCTCTATTTTTTGTTTGAGAAAAAAATGTCGATATAATTATCTCATAATTGAGCCAATCTTGGATCTGACAAATTTTTTTAAAAGAAAAAATTGATGTTTATACATATTTTTTTTACTAGTGTGGTCTAAATTGCATCTGGTACAAAAAGGATATATAAAAGAGAATGTTACATGTTTCTATCGTTAAATGAATTTACCAATCCTTTTCTCAAATGCGCTGTTGATATTCTTGCTAGTTTTTGATGATGATTCAGTGTAATATGAACAGCAGATGTTCAACTCAATTAGGCTGTGATCTTCTTTCCATCTAGACAATTATGACTACATGCCTAATAATTCATGCCATGATCTGTCGCTCTCTCACAACCCATCTCTCCAAAGATGGAGGGGCACTCACAAACGTGTTGAGAATGCAGAATAATTGTGGAAGTCATCATTATATATGCATAACTATACTGTCTAGGGTATAAAACTAGAATTTACATACCTAGTTAAATTTGTGCATGAAGAATTTGTGAGAAAGTGGATTTTCTCTCTTAAATTTTAAATAATTTATGTTAAATAGTCTTGAGTGATGTGAAGAACAAAAATCAGTCTACATACAATATTTGTGTTGTCAATCTTCAAATCCTCAAGTACTACTACCAAAGTGAATTTTTACTATTATATGGGCAATAAGAACAATTGTGCAAAAATGTGGACATAGTATCAAAAAGTTAATAAATACAAAAACTTGCATTGAGATATTAATTTGCTTAATGATTTTAATTTCTGTTAACACCATCAATTTCATTCCCAAACGTTGTGTTTTACAAACCACTAATTCTATCTCCAGCTTATATTTAAAAAAAGGTGGCAGACCCCTGCCTTCACCCTTTTAAAGTTCGATGTACTAAGTTTTACAGGAATGGAATGGGTTTGAAAGCAACTTGGAATTCTGAGCAGGTCCTTTTCACTATCAGTAAGATCAGTTAAATGGCCACCGCGTGCAATCCATTTTCATAATGGAGATTTTCCAACCCTTTAGGTACTTCCATCATATTACTTTTCTGACCCCTTACGGTACCACCAAGTTTACAACCATGAAATCCTGATGTGTTTTCATGAAGTGGGCAGAGTTTTTAGGGTTTTATGTATTAACTTTTTAATTGTTTTGTTTCAAGAGTAAAATTTATTGTCTTTCTCATTTCTGATATAGTTTTGAAAAGTCTTTCATGCTTTTCTCCTCTTCCCTTTCTAATTTGTACAACGTCCATGTATACTGTGGAAGCTGAAATTTTTGCTAGGATTTTAGTTTTAAAAATTTTGCAATCCAATCCTTTGCTAAAGTTTTCACTTTAATATTCTGTACATGTATGTTAGGCTCTCTTTAGTGTTGAAACCAGGCTTGGTTTAAACATCACAAAAAGTTGCAAAATTTTCCAACTACAGTAATCTGTTATTACAAAAATGTTGGCTCATACGATAGTTGACTGAATCCAAGGCTTGTTAAGGTTGTGAAAGAGCTTTATACTTGCAAACACAGGAATTATTATCTTGTTGTTATAGAAATTTCAAAAGTTTTAATCATTAATTGCATTCAAGGAACTACATTGAAAGGAAAACATTTAATCACCATTGTTTTTATTCTTTTCTTCTTTTTTTTTTCTTTTCAGGAAAAGACAGATATTCAAGGGACCATGTTTGTCTATGAAAGGTAAGTTATAGTTATTACTGTAGCCCAATAAAATGATCTGATTGATTAAAACACACTTGAAATTATATTTAAAAATTGTGGTCTTTGCAGACACCATCTTACATCTGTAAAGTTTTAAATGGGAGATTTGATGGCTGTAGATATAAAGGCAATGCGGATAGGTTGATAAGGCATAAATATTTGTTTCTCCGAAAATTCAAAGTACTGATCTCTCCATCAACTGTTTCTTCTAGATGGTGCCTGGATACATAAACTATAGGACTGATATGATATCTTGCCCAACCAGTAATCATCCGATACCACTGTATTCTGGTTAGTTTCAAAATTATAGGCCTTATTTTGAAATCTAGCCCAACTAATGGCCATCCTGTACAACTGTCTTCTAGTTTGTACCTCAGTAAAGCCTCATTTGAAATTATATAGCCCAAATAATGGTCCTATATGACTGTGTACTAGTTTCTATCTCTATATATATAAAGGGTAGGCCTAATTTGAGATCCTGCCCAACTAATGGTCATTCTATACAACTGCTAGACTATAGCCATCCTAACAAACAGAAGCAATTATAACTGCATATGTATTGAATTGTTTTGTTTGCTATGACTCATTTCATACCTCCATATATCAACTGAATCCCTAATTTAAAATCTAGCCCAAGTCATGGTCAGCCTATATACAACTGTCTTCTAGTTTGTACCTCAGTAAAGCCTCATTTGAAATTATATAGCCCAAATAATGGTCCTATATGACTGTGTACTAGTTTCTATCTCTATATATATAAAGGGTAGGCCTAATTTGAGATCCTGCCCAACTAATGGTCGTTCTATACAACTGCTAGACTATAGCCATCCTAACAAACAGAAGCAATTATAACTGCATATGTATTGAATTGTTTTGTTTGCTATGACTCATTTCATACGTCCACCTGATATTTATTAACTAGAAATGGTTCTGACAAGGGACCAGCTGCAAAGAGGAATAGGCAATCCAGTTCAACATTAGATCTAGGTAAAAAGAATTCCCGATGACCTTGCGAAATGGGGTCATATGTCCATGGCAAGCATTCCCTACCAGACGATTTCTCATTCTAAATTCATCAATCACGTTTTCTCCCTTGAACGCTGACTCCCGGGCATCCACGCAAACAAAGGAATCGGTTTGGTCGCTATGATGCGCATTGATATTCTATTTCTTTATACAGTGTGTTAACGCTTGATTGTGCTTGGAAGCATCTTGTTTTTAATGTTTTATTCTTTACCTGTTAATAAGAATAAAAAAAACACTCGACTAATCATCAGGTAAACACCCAGCTACATGTACCTGAAAGGGATACATTAGTTGCAGAGATTACACTTACAAAGAAATTCTGCTGAATATTGCTAAAAGTAGTCTCATATTGCTCTACATGCATAAAAATATGAGAAGAAATCAAAAGTGCTATCTCTCCAAAAATTAATTAGTTCCTTTAGAGACGTACAATAGTAATAAAAAAGTGGCCATTTCCAGTGTTGGTGATTTCTTTTTTTTTTTTCTTCATTAAAGATTATATCACTTTTCATAACCAATCTGAATCATTGCTCATAGAATTTTGTGATGTAGACCTGCATTGATTCTATTCCCAGACCTGGCTATGGCATTTCAGTGCATTACATAAATCAATAAAATTCTCCCTTAATACTCTACTAATTGATGTGTCTAGGTAACAGAGCATCAATAGTTTTTAGCAATTAAGATTATTAAAGGATTATAATCGGGATTGTGGTTCATCAAGGGTCAGATTATGACCAGGTATGATGGTTGTTCCATCACTCAATAATATGAAGATAAGAAACATTCGAATCTCATATTCTATAGTAAAATAAAGTATTTAAAGTAAGATAGTGTGTCTTCATTAGCAGATGAAGGTATTGTAAGCCCCTCACTTTTCCCCAACTGTCTTCATCATGAATGATTGTGTCTATTTTACTTGTTTACTGATAATGATATCATTCAGCGAAAATACGTTCTCACTGCCAATACAAAACGATTAAAGTATGCGGTAGCCCACGAAAGCAGTAGTTGTGCGTAATTCATGTGTCCGTGATACTAGTATCACTCAGAAAGAGTATGTTCTTACATCCTATAGAGGCTATTAGTGCTACATGTTACATTAGTAGGTGAGCACAACTGTCAATGTCTCCTGATACCGATGTCATTCAGCAGGAGCGTGTTCTCATGGCCAATAATGGCCTCTAACACATAAAGTATGAGTAGGTGTGCTGTAGTGATTGCCCAACAGCCGGTATAAAAACAAAGAAGTCTTGGGTCATTAATTTGTTGCCAACGCAAGACGTGTGTGTTGCTGCTGGCAGGCATAGGAGCAAGCAGCTAAGATCACAGATTGATGAAGATATTTGTTCATTACCTTGGAGGAAGGAAGAGGAGGGTGTAAGTTACAGGAGAGAATGTTCCGTACGTCTGATTTATTTCAATAACATCTGTCATATTACCTTGAGCTGCTCTAGCCCAACACTAAGACCGTTTTTCAATTAAAGCATTCTGTCTGATAAAACACTTAGTATTTCTCGCAATGCTTGTACGATATAGTTTAATATATTGTACAAGCAATGAAAGCATTGAAAAAAAAATGAAAAACAAATAAAAACAAAAAACAAATGTAACAAAAACATGGAATTGCCTAATCCATGTTTTTGTTATGATATTGTTTTTGTGCTCAAAGTTAGCAGTGGCCTGCTGCCAATGGCCATCCTATATAAACCAAAAACTCCATTCAACCATGTATATGTAAGATGTGTATTACAATCAAGTTGAGTCTTGGTTCTTGTACCCCTTCTGCACCCTGTTGCATAAAACTTCTTACCGGAGTTTTTTCCGGTTAAAATCTGAAAACTGCGGTTAAAGTCCAAAAACTCCGGTTACAATATTTTTCTGGATTTTTTACTGTTTTTTTCCATTGCATAAAAACATACCAGAGTTTTCAAAAGTATTAATGCACTAAATTTTTAGGGGGCTTTAAAACTCGGGTTAAATAACCTAAGAAATAGGTCTACATAAGCTGAGTTTTTTAACCCGAGAAAACTCGGGTTAGAAAAAAAGTTTTATGCAACACCACCCTGGAAGTACTTTACAATCACCATCAGTCACAAATTTATTTTTATTTTTTTAATGTCAAATTTACCGGTAAGCTGTGAAAGAGGTCCTATCCAACACAACATGGAAGTGCCCAGTACACTATTGCTTTCTTTTCCCTTTTAATTCTGTATGAGGAGTAAAAAAAATAAACATAGGAAGTAGAAAAAAAGGGACAAATATACAATTTGAAATTCCATGGAAGTCTAGATTGTATTTTAATAAAAGGTAGAGCCATATGCCCTTCTTGTCTCGTGTGGTTAGTCGTTACATATTGAATAAATCATGAGCATTACGGAATTGATGGCTTATTGTGGAAGTTATGAACTCAGATTAAAAATTAGCATAGGGAATCGGGAGCTACACAGTTTGATAGAGAGAGAGAGTAAGAGAGAGAGAGAGAGAGAAAGAGAGAGAGTTAGAGAAAGAGAGAGAGAGAGCAGGGGAGTGGGTTGACGGAAGAATAGAAAAGAGAAGAGATTATGTGGCTGAAATATTGAAAGGGCGCAATAAAGGTTGATGAATCGACTCTTCCATTGCCAATGAATAAAACTTTCAAAGACAACACTGTTAGTTGAAATAGCATGGAAAAAGGGTAATGGGATGTGTTACAACAACACAATCAAATGAGGTTTTTGGCAATAAGATCCCTATTTTAGGTGGGAGAATGCATGTTAAAAGGAAAGATAGAGAGTGGTGTTTGTAGGAGTTTTTCAGTGTCTATGATATGAAAGATATTTGTGATATATGAATGGAGAAAAATGACCTTAAATGGAAAATGTAGGGACAATGGTGAGATAAATGAAAACGAAATAGGAAAAAGAATAGTTTTGATATGAATAAAGGTGACATGTACATTAAATGTAGAACACACGGACAAACAATAGGATATGCACAGCAGGTGGATACACAATAGGTGTGATCAGACATCGTGCTATAATCAATTTATCTTATCTTCACCATGTCCTGGCTAGTGATTTTCTATCTGCATAATGAACCATCATAAATTGATCTCAAATTGCTAAACTCTCTCCATCCCTACCCCACACAAATATCCACACACGGGACCTTTCATAGCATCCAGGACGATAGATAGTAGTCCCACATATGTGCAACGATGTATCCGCTAGCCTTTAATGTCACCATCTTCTGCCTTTCTTCTTGCGGTATAGCCTGTCTCATGATATTCATGCATCCGCCTGGATTTTCCATGCTAGCGGCATTCGATCCACTTAGCTTGCATACCCTTCTACGTCTGCCTCCAAGTAGTGACCTATTTCGGAGGGCCTCTTTTGCCTTCTTTCTCCCACATCTTTTCCCCCTTTCATGATTTAAGTTGTTTCGAAAGAACGGAGCATATGGTGAGGAATGTAACATGATTCTCAAGGTTTTTTGTTGATTTTAATTAACGTTTGTCTCGTGTGGTTGGGACAGGAGAATTTGTTTTCGTACAAATAAACAAACAAGTCTGAAAATATAATTAAAAGCTTTCAACTTGTCTCCGGGGTCTTGAAGGATGTAATTGGAAATTTATAGAATATGGGTATTATTAGGAACAGATAAGAATATATGTTTCTTAGGTTGGTCAAATCATTCCTTTTTCTGTCAATAGGAAAACTAGGGAGAGCACTACACTTTTGTATCAAAATCATTTTGACTAGAAATGATTCAATAGGCAAAGTTGTTTAAATGTTTACCCATTACCCAGTAAAATTCTCCTTTTAGTGACACTTTGGCATTATCTTTGAAATCAGAATAGTATTTGTCACATCAGCAGAAAGAATAAACATTACTGATGTATATGAATTGATTTCTGGTGCAGGATATCAAAGGGTTCTTGAATATGAACAGTTTGAAGGAAAATGATAATTGAAATATCCAAATTGGCAACGCAAAAAAAAAATCATGCACAAATTGGCAATTTTTCATACATTTTGTAATTTTCATTGACAAAATGTCATTAAGTATCAATTTTATTTCTTTTTAAAGGTTGTAGGATTAATTAAAGATTAATGGTGCATATATTAGGATTAAAATGATTTATTGAGAAATTTGGAAAGGTTGGGGATGAAATAATTCAGTTGTCTATTGTCTATGGGTTTATACATTAAGCTATCTTATGAAGATGTGAAACAACTACTCCGTTTCTTGGAAAAAATATCTTAAAAAAAAAATGCTTGTGATTCTTTTGTGAATTGATCCAAATCAGGATAAATACCACTGGACATTACCCCCCCCCCACAGAAATAGGGTTAGGGTTAGGTGTAGAGTTGGGATAGATTTTTAGCAGAGGTATTTTCAGGGGGGGGGGTTATTGTCCAGGGGATAATTTTCCTAGTTTGAACTCACAATAAATATATTTATGAAATTACATTTATGGGTACATAAATCCATCACTAATAATTAATTATCACTATTTCATCCAGTTAGCTTTTAGGAATACATTAAAAGAGTTTTTGTATGAAATCGAGTAAGATGACTTTGTTTAATCCTCCTAGGAATAATAAAAAACATCTGCATTTTGATCAAGGAAAATAATTGATTGAATTGTCAGACTTACATTTGTGTAGCAGCTTCTGTACATCAAAGTATTCCCTCTGTATATTTGTATAAGCAATTAATAGTGATGTGGATGACTCTGTAAACAGTGATGTTGCTACATGTATACTAATGGAAAGCTCATTTTGACAACCGAGTATCTAAAAATAGAAATAATCCACATGTTCTTGAATGATCAGCAGAAATGTCTCTATTTAGCAATGTGGTATATGTATTTGGTTAATCTAAAAAATTTAACACTTGCTCATTAACATTGAGATCTATTCAAACAGAGTCTCATGGATTTTCATGCTTTTCAAGCATTTCTTAATAACTGTGATTTCTGACTTTCTAAGCTTGTATGGCTAATGAACATTCAGACTGTTATGTTGTATGAATTAGTAGGGTTAATAACAAATAAGGAGTCCTGACTTTCTAAGCTTATATAGCTCATATCCATTCAGACTCTTACATTTGATGTATTTTGAGCTTAGTGCAGTACTCCAATCATAAAGAGAAAGTGGCTAATATGGCCATGCAGGTATTGTCAGTTCCTTTTCATAGAAACCTCTTACCCACTCACGTTACTCTTGCGAGCAATTCCTATGGGTTTCCTACGCAAAGAAGGAGGCTTCTGGAAATGAGAGATGAGAGAGTAAATATTGAGGTAGCATGAAAGACCGACTCATAGGCAAGGATGGCATTAGGGGAAGGCACATAGAACCCACCCTCATCGGTTAGGCAAGCTTCGATTAACCCTACAACTCAGGTGTGTGATGTATTGAGATCCCTAGAGCTATACCCATACCAGGTCAGCCTTGAAATATTACCTCACTGTAGGAACAACGCGAAAAGAGGGAGATTGGAGAGACGCGAGAGCCGCTTTTTTTTACATGAGATTTCAGAATGGAGAATTTTTTAATTCAAGGATTAGAG
This sequence comes from Paracentrotus lividus, assembly GCA_940671915.1. Classification (NCBI taxonomy): domain Eukaryota; kingdom Metazoa; phylum Echinodermata; class Echinoidea; order Camarodonta; family Echinidae; genus Paracentrotus; species Paracentrotus lividus. The sequence continues at coordinate 48,267,965 of CALNVZ010002100.1, read as the reverse complement.
ACAACGTATAGAATTCATTGATAGCCTTGTAATATTACCTCATTGTGGGAACAACACAAAAAGAGCGAGGAAAAGAGAAAGAGTAGGGAAAGATGGTAAAGCCACTCACTTTACGTGAGATCGCAGAATGTAGAATATTTTAATTAAAGGATTAGATACACGTATAGAATGCATTGATAAGATTGATTGGGGATTCATAAAAAAGTAAGGTAATCTTGAACCCTAAGAAGTAGCCACCGGAAGACCATCTATCAGGATTACCTTCTATTCTAGGTTATACTGATGATACTAAAGTCATCTAATTATTTCAAAGGGCACTGCTGAAACCCTGAGGTATAGTCATGTTGAAAACAGTGATGCATTGTATCTGTATTTGGTAGGTCTATGATAGCCAGTAATAATGTTTTCAAAAGGATCAAAAGAAATAGATATATGCCATGAAACTTCTTGATTGGATGCTTTCTGCAGGATTAGTCTCGCATTTCATTGAAAATGTTAAAAGTTATGGTCTATAAATTCTTTCCAAGAAACAAACAAAAAGGGGTTTGTAGGTTAAAATTCATAAAGTTTCCTCTACATGTACCTTTGTCACAGGATTCCTAAAAAGTCCAGAAAAATATGTAATCATATCGTTGTCAGATAATTATTATTCTTGCTTGGATCAAACTATTCCAAAGTATATATATACAAGGTGCTTTTAATCAATGAAGGTTGCTCTTTATGTTTATGTAAGGTCTTACATGTATTCAATTTTCATTTAGAGTATAATCTGCCCCTTATTTATGAAAAGTAAAATTATCAAACAAAGTGACATCTTACACAAAGTTTATTTAGCGTGCATCTTGAGTCATTATTGAAAGCTGTGAGCTATTATTGAAAGATATAACATACATGCATCTGTCCAGAATCATGCAAAATAATAAGCAATTATTTCCAGTAAGTGAATATTCAGTCAGTGAATGAGGGGTTGATCTAAATAATGTAGCACTATGTGGTATCATAAAATGGGTACAGTGGTATAAGGAAGCAGACATGATACCTGTTTGTAATCATCTGCAGGGCATCGTTGCATTATAGATGGATTGGAATACAATATCGAATGCTGATGTGTAGGTGTTTAAATGACTTGTAACTTGAGCAGCTGCAAATTCAGCTGTGTACAAGAATGATTTGCTAATCCTTCATCACAAATCTTAGCACATGGATTGCGGAGGGACATCCTGGCAAAACAACTAACAGTTTTGATATTTAACACATATTGAAAGACTGCCCCCGAGATAATGATGAAAGAGAGACGCTAGATGACAATGAGAATGAACAGAAATAGATACAACTTTATCTTGCGTAGTAGGCTTCAAAGAAAAAGATGTTTTATGATGTAAGCATTTCTTAAGAAATGTTTATATCAACAGAGTTGAGTTATGATGTAAGTGCATGTCCATATTGTAGTAGTTTAATGTTTTTAGAGTACAGTTGTGTTGTTTTGGTTTGTGTATGGTTGTTGGTTTTCTGGTTTGTTTAGTTGTTATTGTTGTTTTCAATAGAGGGTAAATGTTTTTTTTTTTTTTTTTAGAATTGAGCCAGATAAAAGGCATGCAGTTGAACTTCATCAAATTTGCTTGAAATTCCATGAAACATGCATCGTTTCTTTATTGAATTCTCTGGAATGTAATGTTATCCTATAAAATCAGTTGCTTTATCTGCTTTTGTGATGAGCATCTGCAGTAGAAAAAAGTCATGTGGAAATTTTTTTTTACCAGCACTTGATATTGAGGAGGAAGGGGATCTAATTTGCCTTTTTATGATAATTTTTTTTTTAGACCAAGCTCGTTGTCATTTAACGGTTTCAGTATTAGTAATATTTGGAATGATATCAAAGACGAGATGCAGGAACACGAGCGAGTAGGCAAGAAAAGAACTCTTTGAATTCTTGAAGCATGAATGGGCTGCAATGACAAGAGAGAAACCCTCATGAAAAAGAGCTGTATAACCTCAAGTTGTATTGCGCAGGCAGCACTTGTCTGCACAGAGCAGACTTGTACATTCACTGGTTCCAGCCAGAATTTTGGGTCATAGGGTCATAGGAGAGCTAATCTTTTTTACTAGATATAAATGAAAAAATTGTTCATTTTTAAAGTACAGTATTAATAAAGACTCAAAACTTATAAATATAACCTCAGGTTGAATTGCTCAGGTAGCGATTGTAAGCACAAACAAACTGTCATTCACAAGCTTTAGCCAGAGTTTTTGGTCATAGGTTGGGGATCTAATCCTCGATCTTCACTTGATTTGAAAAAATGGAAAAAAAAAAAAGTTCAACTTATAAAGTTGTAAGTACAGTATGTGCGTAAAGGCTAGTTAAGTCTCTAGTTCAATCTAGCCTTTTGGTTTTAGGTAGGAGAAATAATCTTCTTTATACATGTAAAGAAAATTATTCTCAAGTTGTATTGCACAGGTATCGCTAGTGTCCACTCAAAGCAGACTGGTAAATTCACTAGTCCCAGTCAGCATTTTTAGTGGTAGGTAGGAGAACTAATCCCCTTGCCTGATGATGTTTGACAAGGCCATTGATGACAGTGGTGATGCTTACTGTCAAACAAGAGCTTTCCAGACTAAAAACCCAGCCCCATCAAGGACTTTAAACAGCCAAAACCCTGATCAACCTCCCCAAATCTCGCATGACTCTTAATGATGATCATTCGGTCAGTTGGGGATGTTTGGGCACTGTGTAACAGGGTCAACCGCCAACACGTCGGGCATGAACACCTCTCGTATGTGTCTGTATTCGGAGCAATGCATGACGCATTGTGTGTCAGATAGAATTATCAGGGATCTCGTATGAGCTAGCATTAAAAGCATTGTGTGGGGGAAAGGGAATGTAAAACATAGCCTTCATTTTTCTCGCTATTAACAGCAGATGGAAATGTAATTTTCAATAATTTTTATGAAGAATAATTGGAGTGATTATGAGTTATGGAATTTTGTAATTCCATAGAAAATAATAAGATCTTTTTCCAGCAATTCAATTACTGACTGTTGGTGAGGTGTTTTTTTTTTGTGAGGGAGTTTGTAGATGGATTTTTAGTATCGTATAATTTTGGTTTTATACATGGCCATGTAGAAATTGATTATTGACAAAATATCACAGTAACGGGGAAAAAACTCATTAGAAAATTAAAAACAATCGTACTGGATATACGGGATAAGAGACAGCTTGCTACAGAAAGAAACATTGATTCATGAACTTGCTAGAGCAGTGACAGATTGCATTGCCTAAATCAAATTTAACAAGATGCACATTACCGCTGCCTTTTGAAATATTAAATCCATTTGCGGAATACCGCTCCAGGCGATTAGAACTTAAAGTTTGAGACATTCCAGTGGCATCCATTTTGTATGCCTCTCCGTACAAGAAAACAGAAAGTACATTACATGGCGTATCAGTGGAGAATAATTGAATTGAGACTTGCTGTATTGTCTTCTATTTAATAATTGTTATCAATTGATTGTTTCATCAGATTATTCTTTTTCATACTTGTGATAAACACTGAAGAAAAAGAATAGGGGATTTTAATAAAACAAGAGGTGGTGACAAGTTATACCAATGGCATTTTATACCCCAGCATGGAGATGAATTTAAAAGTCTTGTGGTGCTAAGCCAAGGCGATAATCCATCAACTCCGTCAAGCAAATTGATAATTCGTGACTGCGGACTCCTTTAAGTGAGCAACTTGTACCTCTCATTGGCGGCCGCAAAGAATCGCAAATTGAATGTAGCATTGTGATGAGGGGCAGGTGGCTCATCGCCTATTCATGGACCGTCTCCGGCATCGGTCCCGCGGGTCCCGTTCCGCAAATTTGTTATTTATGGGGAAAGCCCGGGAGACGGCGTGAAGCTTCACAACCACGAGTCTGCTCTGTCCATCCAATTATTAGTGATGTGTAAGGCATTAATATCATCATTATCAGGTGTTCACATTGCTTGCTATGATGTGATGTATGCATTTTGCACCCTGTGTAGCATAACATCAGCCATCATTGGGGCGACTCCTGTATAAGACTTGCATATATTTTCATATTATTTTATTTATCAGAGTCTTTTGTTTCTTTGACTTGATTTTTTTACAAATTTAGATATATGATATTGATATAATTCTCAACCTAGCAATGTTGATGAAATAAATACTTCATAGACTCTTACCTGATTAGATATTGAAGGATCTTTTTTTAGCAAATCTTGAACCCTTAATTCATAATTTGGTGTGAAATACATGTACATGTACATCTTCAGTTAATGTTACAGTAACTGTCTTATAAGTTATTGATATTCTATTTATTTGAAAGAACACCTAAACATAATATTACAGTTTTTTTTATACTTTCGGTTAGACATCAATAATATTGTAGTTTTTCTTTTCAAATTCAGTGTTAATTACTTCAACTGAATTCTACTATGCTTCACATTGCCAAGTGTATATGAATGAATTATATAAATATAAGTGCACTATTAATAACCTTCCAGAGCATCAAGGGTATAATTATAAACGTCAAAAGGTTAATAACTGCTTAATGATACACCGGAACAGCTCTTTTCTGTATATTTGGGATCTCTGTTGAAATACTAATTTATACAATCATTAAATGGGTTATTAACTGTCCCCTTCTTTATCCTTGTCTACTCTAGTCATTACAAGCTGTACCATGCATATTGTTGTCGTTGGAAATGTTGGGGTCAAAATAGTTCACATTTGTGGAGTAATATGCAGGTCAGGTTTCATGGAATTATTTTTTGGAACTGCACTCAGCTTTTTGACTTTAATATGTAGTTCAGTATTTATAGTTCTGTTAGTGCTTAGTAATTAGTTCAAGATGAGAACACAGAGATGTTTGCATAATTGATCTTATATTCCGAGAAAGTATGCCCAAATGTTGTGCACGGAATTAATTTTCTTTATTTGAGATAACATTTGTCAATTGGGTTATGTAATGAAATGAAATTTTGGTAGAAATCAAAGGGTGCAATTTTTTATCCTTTGTTCACTAGTTTTATTTTTATATTTGACATTTACAGGCCAAAGTTTTTGAGCAATCAAGAAAGTTTGGAAAGATGAAATAAAACAGAAACCGATACTCAAGAAGGGGAAATATTTTATTTCAGATAACTTTTTAAAGAATTAAAAAACAAAAGCAAAAAGGAAAATAAGAAAAATGCAGCATTTAGGAAGTTTATTTTATTGTACAATTATTTTTAATGTATGGTGAAACGAAGTTACCTTGATTTCTTTTACAAAACTCACTTTTTTTGTGCAATTAATTTGATGGGCGAATTGGCAGAGTGAAGCAAGAAAACTTTGATTCATTAGAGAACGGGAGGAGTTGATGTGTATCCCCCTGCTGTGTAGCTCTCTCTGCTGCGCCCCATTTGAATTGGGTCAGGGATTTTAAAAGAGACCCGATAATGACGCCTGCAATACGGTGACGAGGTTTGCGTTAGGATTATCTCATCGCATCATGTGAGATACCACCCCAGGCAAACGCACAATCTCTTACCCTCGAAAAGGATTGAGCTAAGGTGTAGTTTGTAAACACGAGATCAGCGATTCTGGGCACACTATAATGCTTAGCGTCCATCACCAGATTTCACTTTACCTTTGAACGGCCATTGATCTCCGTTCACGTACAATTTGGAGTTTATTTTCTCTGCCAATTGCAAACTTGGACCTGTCAGCACCCATCTTTCAAATCTACTTCAATTACTCTATTCACTCAAGAGAAATTCCTCCACGGGGTCACTTATTTATTTATTGCACTAGCCAGGAATAAGATACATGGAGCTGAGGTTATTTTCCTAAAAGGATGGATATCTCTTTTGAATCATTTAGCCTAATTTTGGAGCTGTTTGAGGATTACTGACATAGTTTCATGGTTCGAGGGGGATGATGGAACATGGTAATGGAAAGTTGCATGAAATATAAACCTCATTTTGGAAGACTTGTTTCAGGAAGGAATAAAATGAAATATAGATGTTGCTAATTTACCCTCTGAATTGTGTCTTTTTTTTTTCTTTGTACAAAGAGTGAAACTAACTAGAAATATATATTATGAAATATATATTTTTTTTAAATACATAGCTAGAAAGCACCAAAAGAAAACAAATATGTGGGTGCCTCTAAATGACCTCCTGAATTGCATCATGTTTATTCTGTTATGGATCATAATTGAACAAGGCCAGGGAAAGTTCACTAGCATTTCTGAGAATACATACATTTTGCCCCATATATCTAGTTGCACCAAAATTCATTATAAACAGGATGGGAGAAAAGAGGCAATATTTGGTGAGTTATGAGGGTAAATGAATAATCCCAAAAAAGACTTCTCCTGATCCTTGGTGGACCTGTTGGTAATCTTTTCTAATCTGTAGATCTATGTGCAGGATCCCATGATTAATGCCATCTTGGCTAATGGATGCCCAATTATGCATCAAAGGAATGCCCCTTTGAATAATCAGACAAGGAGTTCATCTATACCATACCATCATCAATTTGCAGTTAAGAAAATATCTGGAACTCGGGCGGAACAGATAATTGGCAAAAGGATGATGCATGTATAGCATAAATTAGGGATGAGTCTTAGAGGGAAACCTTGGCATTAATCTTGGATACATGTGAAAGGAATAGCCTTAGCAAGTTGCTACGATTGCCTAAATTATTTTTTAAATTGTTTTTTGTTAGTTTTTGCAGGATTCTGTTAAAGGGATTAAGTTATTTTGTAGGGACATGATTAAATAAATTGTTGATTTCCAGTGTTTGTGTGGAATTATAATGTTCAGAAAGATAAATAAATAGCCCAAGATTTAAATATTTTCCCAAAATATGATGTTCATTTCCATCAGATTTTACGTTCTTATAATTTGTTGTTTGTAGCTCTCAGATTCATGCTGATTTTATCACAGTCATACCCAGCTTTCCAATAGATGATTTTTTTTACTTTTGTATAATTATATGTGACATAATGTCTTTTGTTTTATTTGTTTGTTGTTGTTGTTTTTTTTTTTTGGATGGTTTATTTCATAAAAAAAAAAAAAAAAAATTGTGAAAATACATTTTTTTTCTATGATGTATTGTAAACTAAATTACATTTCAAGCACTTTTTTGTTGGTTTCAACTCTCAGATTCATTTATCACAGTCATACCCAGCTTTCCAACAGATGATTATAGGACTCTTGTATAATTATATGTGGCATAATGTGTTTGTGATAAATGGTTTGATGTATCACGAGATCAATCACAAAGTGGAATGGTTTTTAGTCTGAGTTAGAGCAATCAAGCACACCTGCCCAAACCCTATGGCATATCCCAAGAGCTTTATCGTTGACAAGGTAACGCCATTTGATTTTCCATGAAAGCAACCTTCTATTTTATATGGATACCAAAAGTGTTGCCAATTTGGACATTAGTATGGTATTTGATTGTAGGGATTTAAAGGGAATGTGAACATATCATTCAATAAGGACATTAGGATAATATGGTGGAGGATTTTACATCAAATTTGACTACAATATTCATATGTTATCAAGATTGTTGCCAATTTGGATATTAGGGTGTCATGGTGAAGGATTTTATGGAAAGGAATGTTGCCAATTCGGACATGAGGATGTTATGGGGAGGATTTGACATCAAATTGGACTACAGCATTCATATCTTATGGAGATAGCAACAATGTTGCCAATTTGGACATTAGGATGTTAGGGTGGAGGATTTTGACAGCAAATATGAAAAAACTGTTAATATATTATGAAGATAGCAAGAGTGTTGCCAAATTGAATATTATGTTATTGTTCAATATTTTACAAAAGGCATGAATTTAAAATTCATATCTTATGAAGATAGCAAGAGTGTTGCCAATTTGGACATTATGATGTTATTTTTTTAGGATTTCACAACAAATCCGAATAAAACATTCATATCTTTTGAAGATATCTGGAATGTTGCCAATTCGGAGATGAGGATGTTATGGGGAGGATTTTGCATCGAATTGGACTACAGCATTCATATCTTATGTTGATAGCAAAAAATGTTGCCAATTTGGACATTAAGATGTCATGATGGCGGATTTTAAAGCAAATGTGAATTCATATCTTGTGAAGATAGCAAGATTGGTTCCAATTTGGACATTAGGATTCTATTCTGGGGGGTTTTACAGCAAACGTGAATACAACATTCATATCTTATGGAGATAACAAGATTGTTGCTAATTTTGAAATTAGGATGCTATAATGGAGGATTTTACAGCAAAGATGGTTGAGAATTAAGACATTAGGATGTTAAAGGGGAGGATTTATACAGTGAAATTATAAACAACATTCATATCTTAAGAATATATCAGTAATGTTGCCAATTCAGACATTAGGATGTTAGGGTGGAGAATTTGTTTTACAGTAAACATAAAAATACCATTCATATAATGACAAAAGCAAAAGTGTGGGCTTAAGGATATTATATTGGAGGATTTTTCAGCAAATGTGTATTCAACATTCACATCTCATGAAGATAGCAAAATTGTTGCCAATTTGGACATAGGATGTTATGATTTTACATTATTACATTATATCTATAAAGAATAAGATGCCAAGAGTGTTGCCACATTTTGGATGTTGTGATCTATTGAATTTGTGGATAATGAAAACTACAATCATTGCTGATGTTTTACAAGTTTGAACTTGGTCACAGTAGTAGTTGTAGTAGTAGTAGGAGTAAATGACTTTATTGGATATCTTGTCATGACCATATGGATAATCTGAAGAAGGTTCCAAGGTTTACTGTTAATACAAGTGTTTCTTTCTAACATTTTGAATATTTTTAATGGAAGATAACAATTAAATTACTGTTGGTAGTAAGTTTGACATGAGGTGACTGAGTATGTTATAAATCAAAAGTAAAGTTGATTTCATTTCTGTCTTGACCTTTCAATGACCGAGTAGGTGTTTACATGGCAAATAGAAATGTGAACGTTATGCAGACATCGATGATTACATCGCGAACATGCCTTATTCTGCTGAGACAGAATATTTCAGCAGTATGTTAACGGTTTCAAGTTTAAACAGTCGTAAATGATGTATCATGTGAAACAGTCATGTGATTTATAGAATAAGTAAGTGAGGGATACATAAAACCAGTCATAATAATAAAAAAAAAACATGCATGCTTAGGGACATGCACGTTATAATTGATGGGACTCACGTAGCCGATTCCTTGACAAGAGTTTGAGTATATCCGTCTTTGAGCGCATGTTATGTACATAATTCAAACATGTGAACCAACTCTGTAAATAAACCCTCAGGGATGTTAAGAAGCATGTGAGAGAGAAAAAAAAAAACTACCAAGGAGACAGAATGTGACAGAGACAGGGAACTATTTATATAGACAAAGAGAGAATGAAAGTGGGCTAAAAAAAAAAGATGGCTAAATGATGCAAAAGAGATATCCATCCTTTTAGGAAAATAACTCAACTCCATGTATCTTATTCCCAGCTAGTGCAATAAAAAACATGAATGTATCTTTCAGAAGAGATGTGGATTGAGGAAGACAATGAGAATAGAGAAAGAGATGGAGACAGGGATGGAGACAGAGAACTATGAATTACAGATTTTGAATGTTACATGAATATATCACTTTAAAAATCTTTGGGGAGAGGAAGATGGAGAGAAAGAGAAAGAGACAGTAAAATATAGCTCAGAGAGAGAGACAGGTTAAGCATGATGTCACATGACCTCTTTTAGAAAAGATAGATGGAGAGAGAGAGAGAGACAGGCAGACATAGAGTTATTGTGGTGGACAGTTAAGAGATGGATGGCAAAGAATCTCAATGAGGCAGAGAAACATAACAAGCACATTCGTAAACTGGTGATCTACATTCATAGAGGCTAACAAGAGAAAGAGATAGAAACAGAGAGAGAGAGAGATAGATGGAGAGAGAGAGAGAAAGAGGGGGCGGAGAGAGCGTGTAGAAGAGAGTCAACCTTGGATCATGATGATGGGTCTCTATACAGGTTGATAATGATATAATAAATTGATTTTCTAATCTACTTTGCAGATAAATTGAATATCACGTAATTAATGACAAATTTTGTCCTTGTCTATGAGTAATAGATATTAGAAAGAATTCAAAGATTTGAAATGGTACAGAAATATTAGTCTCGCAACTGATAAATGGAAAAAAAACCTTTGCCATAGGGTCCATTACAATTTCAGTACACATTTGCCAGTGTATATGACTTTGATTAATCATGCAATAAATTACTGAACTTGGAGATTAGAATTTTTCTTTTTTAATTACACAAAAGACTGGAGCGCAACTTGCCAAGTCTCAAAAAGACTTTCAGTATCTTTTTTATTATAGTATGCCTTGAAAACTTTATTCATGGACTCTTTTGATGGTAAAGTCCAGTCAATATACAGTAAAGTCCAGTCAATATACAGTATATTGGGAGGAAGAAAAAAAGTGGCACTTATCAAAAGAAATGGTGACTGATAATCTGAGCCAATTCAGTTATTTCTATTTTTTCTAATAATAGAGAGGTAAAAGTGTCATTATGGATGCCAGCTTTGATCTTGAGCAATGTCTGAAGAACATTCAAGAGTAGTGCTTGACTTAGAAAATGATGGTGATTCTGACTTCATGCTCTATTTTTGGAGTACTTGTGTCAATGATGTAGCAAACACATTCACTAACGTCCGCCAACCTGTATAATACTTCACCTACCTGGTAGGCTGCAGATTGATGTATCACGGCTTTACGTAAGAAGTCTCAAATCACATAAACAACAGACTTTGGTTTCAGCGTCAACATTATCCCAGCCTGCAGACCTCAACTTGAGATCATTTGCTAAAGAAACAGTTCGCTTCCTCCTCGTCCCCCAACCCTCTTAAAGTATTTCCTTCGATAAATGACCGTTTTAAAAGCCCAAATTAAATTATTCAGGTGTCAGCTAGCGTTTTGCTCAAAATCGCCAGAGCTGTCTTTACATTACTTTGTGTAAGATCTGAAAATAAAGGTAATTCTGCATACCAGTATAAAGAATGAGTATCTATGAATAATTGAGGAAAATTATCTGTGATGTTCAAGGATTTGATATTGATAATTTTGTTACCATTTCTGCATTCAAAAATACTTAATGTTTCATCGATGTAATATAATTTATTCCTATTGACATGTTTTTTCATCAGTTCGATTGTAATTTTCTAGACACTGTTTCTATCATATATGTAGACCCACTTTTCAGAGCGACACAGTTTTATTCAGTATTCTCATTGCGAAGTGAAATTTGAGAATGTAAAGCAATATGTGCACAATTTTCTTTTGTGTGCCTTCCAGAGAATATACCTCTATGTATCAGTAGGAAAGGTATGAATATTGTCTTCCCCTCTATCAGATTATTATGACTTCATACTGGAGTATAATGTTGTAGAGGAATAATGTGCATATGAGAAGAATGTTTGATCTTCTTGTGTAACTGAAAAGCATGGCCTTGAAGGAACACTTTTGAAAATATCTGAGGAAAACATTTCTTTGAAGTAGCATAATGCACCATTCTAATCATCTTGACAGTGAGATGGCGAGAGTACAAGACAGAGAGAGAGGGAGGGAAAGAGACATAGAAAGAATGATAGAAAGAAAGAGACAAAAAGACAAGAGACAGAGATAGAGATAAAGAGAGAGAGAGATAGAGATGATAACTGCATATTTGGGGGGATAGATGGATATACAGTTACACAAAAGAGGAAAATGATGAAGAAAATTCAAGAGAAAAATGGTAAAGAGCAAGGAAAAGATACATTGAGAAGGCAAAATAATTAAAAACCAAAAATCAATCTAAAACCAAAAAAGTCATAAAGAAGAGAGAGAGAGCCTATGTACTGAGAGTCAGAATGGTATTAAAATCAAACACATTCACACACAGTTACGTCCTTATTGCTGTCAATAAGCAACTTGCTCATGTGGGAATGACATGTATGTCCGGTATAAAGAAAGACATGAATTAATGCATGTGAATGAATGGAGTACAGTGTGTATCAAGAAAAAATGGTACAAGGAGGAAACACTTTTTTTTTAATGATATAAAGGTCAATCACAACATGATAGTGTTTGGTATTTTTTTAAAGCAGAAAACAACCTTACTTCTGCCTTTTTCCCCCATCTCATTTGTTGTTGCAGATCTAGAGATATGATTAGTTTTTGACATTCAAGAAAAAAAGATTTGCATCAGTATGTGTGAATAGGATTGTGAAGGTTGTGAACATAATAAGCCACGATGAATACAGCGCAATTGCGAACAAAAGGGTTAGTGTAATTACGATTTTTACTTGTTGCACAAAAATTGAGCATAGTTTTGGTTTTACAGAAGCAAATCATACAAAATAAAATGTGCTAGCAAGAAAAAAAAAATCATTTTCAATTTGACACTCGAATCTTTTCCCCAACCTCATAAAATTTTTTACTGCACAGACTGTATCTGATGTAAGCTCAGTGGCCAACCTGACCATGCATAATGTACAGTTTCATGTGATGCAAACCATAGCTCATGTTCCTCAACATGAAGACAGGTTTTTGTGACATTCTTTGCTGTATCATATTCATCGTTATTTTGCGAGTGCCAAGGGCCGTTGCACTATGTCGCTTTGCTTCATGGTATTGGTCTTTGGTATGATGAAATGCATTTTAATATCAATCCTCTTCTTGCTCTACCATATGCCTCATGTCTATGACCTCAAAGTGGAAATTCTCCAATGCACTATATTTCTGAAGCTAATGTTGTATCTGAGATATCTTCATTTATATGGGCGTAAATAGTCAACAACATATTTAGAATTTTAATTTATTAAAATTTAAAAAAAAAGTTTATTTGATTTTAAGACTGAAAAAAATAAATAAAAAATCAATAACTATAAATGCAAAGTTTCTGTGACACTGGTTAAGATGATGGACATGTAAGACAAGGCAGTTTAAATCTGGTTCGCCTTTTTAACAATTTATGGCTTGGCTGTTTGAGGAACTTTCAGACTTATCTTGTGCAGCCGTTTTGCTACTTTAAGGTATATGTAACAGACATGTTGTGATCTTAGTTATCCCTTCAAATATACCCTTAAAGTTATTCCGAAGTAAGGATTTTAAAAATATATATCAGAATGTTTTTTTCATAAAATGATCACAGAATAATTTACATGACACGTCCTATTGCATAAAATTATTCAAAAATATCCTAGTGTACAAATGAATAAATTGAAGATTATTTTTTGAGCAAAAGTATGAATGACAATCTATCAACAGACTGGATGGGGCCCGTGAGAGCCTCTATGAGTCGTCTGTGAGTCTGGGTGATGGCTTTGAAAAAAAAGTAACACGATTTGATCTCAATGTATCCCTTGGGTAGCAGAAGAGGCCCATTAGGTTAGCTGGGATGTTGTCGTAGCTCCTCATGAGCGAGCTTTCGGGGGTCCAGAAAGTCGTTGGCATGAAAACGATCGCCTGTTGCATGTATAATTTCGGGAAGCTGGACGGGTTTGGAGGGTTAGATGGTGCTTGATATGCAGGGGAAGAGGCAACAATCTAATCACTATGGCTACACTCGGAATGCAGAAATCCCAAATTGTATTTGTATTGCGGAATTATGCTGCTCCGGCCATCCAGTGTAGATGCCAATGTTTCAAAATTTGAATAAAATGATAATCTCTGTTTCATGTAGGATGCGACTAATCTGATTATTTGATGTTTGGGGGTGCTAGTTTGTTGGAAAATTCCACTTTTCGTATCGTACTGAAAACATTTTACTGTATTTTTGTGATACCATAATTTGACATTTTAAACAGACCTATACATTTAAAAATAGATTAGTCTGAGTCCCTGTGAGAGTCCTCTCATATTAAAACAATAGATTATTGGAAACATGAAACTTATCAAAGCTTGCTAAATTAGTAAAATTTCATGAAAAACTATGACATAAAGCCAGAATCGATAAATTGTATGAGAAGTATTTCATTCAAGTCTGGACTTGGTAGAATTTGCAGAATAGCAAGAATTTGTTGGTACAATCATAACCCTAATCGTTCAGTACATAATGTATAGCTGATAGTGTGGATTAATATGCCTTAATTAAGAACTGTCTGTTTTCATGCATATTTTCTGTTTTGCTTACTCATGATGGGGTTTTCCCGAGCTGCTATTAACTATGCGCTGCTCATAGTGTTCCACCCACCCACACATTTCATGTTATATGAATTTCTATTCATGAAGTAGGAACACCTAGAAGTGGGAAAAGGCAGTGTGGTTCAGTAACCATCATGTCGCAACTACTGGCTTCAAACTTTAAAGTCAACTACCATGAATGATAGATCTGTATTATTGATTTATTTTCATTTGTGTGTTTTTTTTTCTTTGCAAATAAACATTTTTGGGGTGCTTGTTCTATATATTGTTTGTACACTATTCATTTTCTGTATTATGAATCAATTGTAAACGTGATTAGTTTTGAATCATGTACATTTATATGTTTTTTCACACCAAATTAAATAAATAAATTTTATTAAGATAGAATTGCCAAAGGAACAAAAAGGTGGAAAGGGTTAAATCACCCCATTAAAAGGCCTAGGAGTGATAGCATATTTAATAAAGATGGAAAACGCTGCCGCTCCTCGGCCTTTTTCCATCCTTTATTTAGTTAGAGTGAAACTACATTGCAGAATTAATACACCCCCAATATTGAATATTGGTTCCTAACAGGACATTGGGGAGTAACAAGAAGAAGAAGAAGAAAAAGAATTACATTTAATGAAGCATTAAAATTTGGAGACCAAAGTTGCAATGTTTAATCAATGCAGTGAACAAATTGTTGATATCAAAACCCTTTAAAGCCAGTACGAACTAGCAGCTTTGTATAGCACCATCTCAAGCCCTCAACTCTCAATTCTGCCCTGATTCCTAACCCATAATGCAACATCCTGAGAAGTGTAGTCTTATAATACAGACTCATTTGGATGTTAACACACTTTATCACTACCCAATAAATTCACAGTGCGATAATTATGTTACCAAATAGCAAAACAAATACTTTTACCCTCAAAACATTTTATTTTCCCAGTACAAATTAAATTATAGGTTAAGTTATACACCGAGTTGTTAACATTTTTCTCAAAAGGTATGTTTTAAGACTAGCAACTTATAACACACAGTCAATGAGAGTGTTGGTCAGTTCGCGCTCGCTTCAAGATCTCCTGAAACCCAGAATGATACTCTTTTCAGAGACTACACACATACACGAAGCGGCTGATTTCCTGCTGTAAAATCCAAATTTTCCATGTACACGAACCTCATAAACTCCTGCCTCGTTTGTCCCTGGGGCAATATCCCTAGATTGCTTAACAATACAAACAGGGTTGGAAGTGGAAGAAGAATATCATGTTATCCTCCGAAATGCCTTTGGACAAAAGACTGCTTCCCGTTGAGGAAAAAAAAATCATCAAGACGATCGTTGACCAGCATATTAAAGAAAGACCTGGCCAGGGCGTGAGAATATATTTTCTGTTTTTTTTTATTCCAACGTTGATGACTGTATAGGTATGACTACGTGCAAAGACATGAGGTGTTTGGGCTTAAATCGGATTACTGCCAAGTCGTATACAACGATTGGCTTGT
>CALNVZ010002100.1:48176480-48252218 GCA_940671915.1 Paracentrotus lividus | reverse complement strand
CCTGCTGTAAAATCCAAATTTTCCATGTACACGAACCTCATAAACTCCTGCCTCGTTTGTCCCTGGGGCAATATCCCTAGATTGCTTAACAATACAAACAGGGTTGGAAGTGGAAGAAGAATATCATGTTATCCTCCGAAATGCCTTTGGACAAAAGACTGCTTCCCGTTGAGGAAAAAAAAATCATCAAGACGATCGTTGACCAGCATATTAAAGAAAGACCTGGCCAGGGCGTGAGAATATATTTTCTGTTTTTTTTTATTCCAACGTTGATGACTGTATAGGTATGACTACGTGCAAAGACATGAGGTGTTTGGGCTTAAATCGGATTACTGCCAAGTCGTATACAACGATTGGCTTGTTTTAACACCGCACACCCACACACATATATATATATATATATATATATATATATATATATATATATATATATATATATATATATATATATATATATATATATAAGATATATAATTATATACATGTATGTATATGTTGCCTGTAGGTGATAGGTTAATTATGTAAGTGCATTATGAATCACTATGATGTCATTGTAATGGGTTCACATCTACACATGACAAACATACACGCTATTGCTATAAGCTATGCTATATAAATTATAGTTTAACCATGCATTGTGATTACTACTTTATCATTCTTAAATTATAGTGAATAAATTGTTTATGAAATTGATGATGTCTCCATCAGGCCATATGTAGCTTTCTTGTCGAAAGTTTCATTGAGTTATTACTTGAGAATTGAATATCCTCCCTTTTAAAAAAAATCTTTATCCAATTCCAAAATAACATCAGAAATAGTTAAGTATACATGAATACATCATTTCAAGTCTTCTGTTCTTCATCTGTTTTTGTATATTTAATTCAGTTGTTTTAATCATCCCTGAAGTTGTCTTTCCTTAAAAAATTTGAACACATATGTAGCCGTAAAATTAAATACCACTATTTTGAAATGTGAATGAGAAAAAAATAAACACACAAAATTTTGCAATCATGACAAAGATTTTCATGTGAGTGTAAGCATCTGTTTTCCACCTTTTTCATTTGTAATTTTCTAGAGATTTTGTGAGGTATTATGTACAAGATCTACAAAAGGAAAAGGTCTTCCAAACCCATCTGAGTTTCTACTGAGAATTCCAAGGATAATCATTCATATTAAATGTAATCATTGATCGATGGGTTGTCAAAATGCGGGTGGGAAAAGGTAAGTTTATCTTTATGCTTGATGTATTGATAAATTTTCATTGCCTCTAAGGAATGAAAGTCATACTGAAAAATGCAGCAACTCTACCTTCGCTTAAATTAATTCTCTTATCCAAGAGATGAGAAACAATGTAGTAGAGTGCAGCAGAATATGAAAGATAAAATGATATATGCACATTAATCATCATAAACGCAAGTATACAAGTCTTTCACATAATATGGAATGGAACGTCCATCTTTTTGTTTTTTTTCGTGATGAATCTTGAGCAAGTGTCAGTAACCTTCCTTTCACATACAGAAATTAATTCAACTGACTGCTTTGGATAATCTTGAATTCTAGATAACTTTGCATGGAAGGAATACACAATTAGACTATACTCTATATTTAAACCTCAAAAAAAAAGAGATGATTTTCAAGTGATTTTGGTGGAAAGAATACAGTTGTTGATAATTTAGGAAAAATAGAAAAAAGACCCCTTATGGATTTGCTTGTTATATGGCGGTCTCCTTGCACAAAGCTGTGGGTTTTTCATAACCATATTTTTCAGAACATTTTGGCATCTTGTCTAGTAAGTAGTATTTACGGGTTGATTGAATCAGTACTTTAAATGCATGGTACAAACTTCAGAATCAAACTTTGCCAGTATCCATTTCCCCAATTTTTTACTACATTTAGAGCTAATGATTTAATTTAAATGAGATTTTAGGTTAGAAACGTAATTGCAGGGATCGAAAATATATACTACATTTGCAACTACGAGGCTTGTTTGAAGATTAAAATATTTTCCCCTCTCCCCTTCCCCATCGTTATATGCGAGATTGGTTCATCAATTAAACGAAGATCACATCCTGTGCTAGGGATATGATGGAAAAGGAAATGCAAAAAGCAGATCTGATTTTGTAATGAACCAGAAAAAGATCGTAGATCACAACAACAAAAACAGAAAAAAGTTCTTCGGATGCGGAGGAGGTGAAAAACATGTCAAAAGCAAGAGGTGAAAAACATGTCAAAAGGGGGACGGGAAAGATATGTGTGGGAGAATGCTCCTACTACAAGGTTATCTGAAGGGGAATGCCATTTATAGCTATATCCCTTCTTTTTTAATTTTTAAAGTCATCATTTCATCAAATGGAGTAATTCGTATTCAATGTTTTCACAGAAAAAAATTAGTATTCAAGTTCTTAGCATTCAATCACATGGGAGAAAACAAGGTTAATAAGTTTTGACATTTGAAAAAATTTTTAATGTTAATTTTCCTATAGTGGGGAAAATAAGGTAGTTCTGAGATTTGTTGATTTTGACAGTGTTCATTTTTTAATAGTCAAAGATGACAAAGAAGAACATAAGTTTTAGAAATGTACACATTTAATGCAATGTGTGAGTGAAAAGTATATACTATTGCATTATTACTAGTATTATATATAGTTGTGAGATGGATGTAAATTGGTTCAATTTTATGAAAATCCTTCAGAGTTACTTCAGAGTCTTTACTAAAAGACTATTATTTGTCAATTATCATTGATAGTATTATAACCTAACATTTTTACGTCAAATAGCAGCCATGAGGACAAGGATAGCTTTATATGGTATGTTTTAATAATTTCTTCCAATTACAGACTAATTAGTATACCATACCGCAGTACTACGTAATTCTCACTTTCAGGACAAGTGGCTATGATTCATGACAATTCTTTTACTTTCAATACCAAACATTTCTCTCAGGATTAAGAGAACTTAAAGAGTACGATATGAAATAGTTGGTGTGAAGAGGGAATGGAATGACTTCTTCTCATTTTATCAAGACGATTAAACTGACGCTGAAGATGCATCTCCTAATGAGATTAGACTCATTAGTCCCAGCCTGACTGCCTCCTCTCTTCTCTCTTTCCTTATCTCTTATTCCTCTACATCTCTCTTTCCTTCTCTGTCTTTGTTTCTCCTTCCAAATTGCTGTATTTTGAGTTGCGTAGAATTCTTGAAAAAAAAAAGAGAAGAAAATCTTGCTTTCAACAGCCTGCTTGATTGCTTAGCTCTTGATTTTTGGAAGGTTTTTGCATGTTTTCATTTTATCTTTGATTGGATCAGTTTAATCTTTTCCTTCGTTTCTTGGAAATCTGCAGAGCTTGTATTTTTACTTTTGCTCTGAGGGAAATTATTGCTTTTCCTTTAATACATCATTTGTTTTAGGATTTAATCTTTTTTTTTTTCCCCTTTAAATGTAATAGTAATGATAATAATTATGGCTACTTGTATAGCACGAGATCAACCTTTTGGTGCCTACGGAACTTTAACTTTACAATTACATTAATTTATTATTACCTGGCTTCGCTAGGCTACCCTGATAAGGCATGATATGGGTCATATTCATTGATAGTGAGTACATAATGATGAAGCTAAATTAATGAATTGCCATCAATGATTAGTTTGTATAATTCAAGTGAGACAATGAATTGAATGTGATACATTAATGACAATATGAGAGAGGGTCCAGAATTATTAATTTTCAAAGCAAATGCAAGGGATTGTGTTTTGGAGTGGATGATAATGTGGATAAAAAACGATTGATATCATGTTAGCATACGTTTACTTGTAAAAAAAAAAAAAGAAAGAAAAAATCATACGACCACATGTTAGCTTACATCAATATTTCAGGGGGAAAAAGGTCAATGAATGCATCTTTGGGCTATCTTTCCTTTCACTATGACCACCACTGCATGCATAAGTGTGAAAAAATCCTTGAATCATCCCACGGACCAGTATTATAGTTCAAGCACTGACAAAATACCTTCTTTCATTAAATTATCCTACTCTGAATCTAATTTCACTTTTGCCCTATCGAGACCATCCCCTTGCCTTTTGTATGACTGCAGGCAATATATTGATCGGCCATCAGTGAAAAGCTATTGCATGACAAGCCTTTTGTGTGACAGCTCTGCACTCGTGCCTCACGCCAGCTAGCTAGGCATCTAGCCGGCCACCAGGCAGGGGCAGAGTACAGGCTATGTAAGTGATGGGGGAAACCTAAACAGGATGCTAATGCTATTCAAGGCATGTAGTTCTCATGAAGTTCTCTCATTAATAGGCTTTTCAGCCATTAATTTTCACAATCATAGGTGCAATTGACCGCGCTTCATTAAATTTGTTTAATGATGACGTACTTGATTTGAATTAAGAAAAATAGTCAAAACTGTAGGAGGAGGGTTGTTTAAAGTACACTACCTATTTTGCATGGAATCCTGTATTTTGATTAAAATGTATACAAGGCTATCGATAGATCAATGGCTATAATTAGTTTAGTCTTCTTTGTTGCATTGTAGAACATATTTCATTATAAGGGTCAAAATTCCAGCTATGAAATCATGCACTTTGTGGTAGTGTGAATGTGAGCTGGGGAAATTGATGATATACACTGTAACTCTTTCTACATTTTTATTTCAAATAAATCAATCTTTCTTGATATGAAGAGGTACAGTTTTAAAACCAATGCAGATTATTAAAGTATTGTAGTGTGGAGCTGCTTATTAAAAAAAGAAGAAGGGAAACCACAAACCAATATTAAAGTGTAGTTGAATACTACTGTGGTATTTTAATGACTATTTGTCTCATTGGTCTTATACCTATTCAGTGGAGCATTTTTGTTGAAGGAGTTTAAATCTGACTTGATGGGATTAGTTACTGTGAGAGCTATTATAGTTTTAGTTTTTTTTAATGACATTTCAGCTTGCAATCGTCATCATTAAATCATCACTAAACAAATTATAGCCCACCTCCTAATCTTTAGGACTAAAAATCTTGAATGGCGTAAATATTAATTAAATAAAATAAAAACATCAATATGATGGGATCAGTTATGATTAGATTTATTTTTGGTCTTTATTACAATATACCCTACGACCCTCGACATTGAACCTCAACATCGAACATACCCTTATCCACTTCATGATTCCCTGCCACTATTACATGTACCTATAGAGAAAGGTTATGAGATGACAATATTGACTTATAATACGGAAAGGAGCATAAATTCCCCTCGGATCCCCGTCCTCTTTGCTTGAATGAGTGTGGGCGGTATATAGCCTTCCAGAGGCTGAGACAAGCTAGTGACATAACAAATAAACTCCAAAGCACGACAGGCAGATGATACTACAATGCCAAAACATATCCGTAAGGGCATATCACAGGCAATGTGCATACATCTATGAAGATGCATCCATGAAGTTAAAAAAAGAAGCAAAAATGTAGGCATCCTGACGATACAAGCGGACAGCTCTTTTCCTCAGCTTCTTGATTTTGATTTATCATACTTCTATTCTGAGGCTAGACAAGAGAGAAATTGAGTTAGAAATGTGTTCTTTGTTAAGGTTTCTGTTTGACTTATGACTATCTTTAAAAATGGTTAATTAATTTAAGAAATGAGCCTTCATAAACATTTACGTAATCATTATGGGTATCTAGCTGTATTTTTGGTTTGTTGTCACTTATGAGTTTGATTTGAGTTTGTCACTTTTGAGTCTATAAGAGTTGGGTTGATGTCACTTTTGAGGCATATAGCCTTCCTGAGGCTGAGACAAGCTAGTGACATAACAAATAAACTCCAAAGCACGACAGGCAGATGATACTACAATGCCAAAACATATCCGCAAGGGCATATCACAGGCAATGTGCATACATCTATGGATCTGCATCCATGTAGTAAAAAAGAAAAAGCAAAAATGTAGGCATCCTGATGGTGCTAGTAGACAGCTCTTTTCCTCTGCTTTGTGATTTTGATTTATCATACTTCGATTCTGAAGCTTAACAAGAGAGAGAGAAAATAGAGTGGGAAATTTGTTCATTGAAAGGTTTCTGTTGTACTCAGTTTCTTGATTAATTAAAGAAAAGGGGTTTCATCATCATGTACAATCATTACGGATATCAGGCCGTATTTTTGGTTTGTTATCATTTTGAGTCAGACTTGAGTTGGATTGGTGTCACTTTTGAACTGGGTTGAGCGTTCACTTTTGAGTCAGATTTGAGTTGGTTTGGTTTCACTTTTGAGTCAGATGTAATTTGGTCTGTTTCTACCTTTGAGGTGGTTTTGAATTGGTTCTGAGCCAAATCTAAGTTATTTTTGAGTTCGTTTGCTGTCACTTGTGAGTCAGATTTGAGTTTATTAAGTGTAACTTTTGAGTATATCACAATTTTACCTCCATAGAATCCATTGATGCATGGTACCAAATTTATTCCTTAAAAAAACAAATATGTTTCATTTTTTTTTAAATAACTGTATTTCATATTAATTTGGTATTCATTTTCATGAAGTTTATTAACATTTTTTTTTGTTTGTTCTGGGGCCCTTTTCTTCTTGGTTCCACCTAGTCCAGTTGGCTCAAATTCAAGACAGAAAGAAAGTATGGACACTCATCCAAGCTGGATGATGAAGTAGCTGAATGATTGTCTGTTTATCTTACTGAACGATAATAAGCCATTCCTAGAAAGTGAAAGTGAACCAAAAAGCACCTTCCCTCCAGGCTAGTGGGTTGGTAAACAAATATAGATAGGACGGGATCTCATTTAGGGCTCTCAATTTGGAACTCGTTGACGTACATACAGATCTTCTGCAGTCTTATAATTCAAAGAGTCCCACTTTATAATGAAAATATAATATCTGCCAAGCCAAAAGCTAGAAAGACAGTAACTGTATACACGTCTATCTGTTACTGACGAGATGATTTCCTCCAAATCTATCTCTCAAAGTGATATGAGATATCGTCTGTTGAGAGCTAGAAGGGCATTATTGCATCTTAAAGATGCTCCGTTGAGAACCAGAAGGGCACTGTTGCTGTACAAAGTCAATGGTAATAGCGCCCTTCTGGTTCTCAACGTAACATCTTTGATCTGTAATAGCACCCTTCTGGTTCTCAGCCGACGATTTGATGAATATAAAGAAGAAATCTATACATGCCAAATTGTCCCTATTTAGTAGGGACTGTGATTCAATCTTTATTTTGGGGAAAAGGAAAGGCATTTGTATACCTTAATTATACACAAAGAAATATTCTTGTTTATAACATTTTCTTACCACTTTGTCTCTATATTTGGACTCAAGAGGTTGGCATGTGGATATGGATATGGATATCGTAGATGAAAGCTTGGACACAGTAGCTGCAAATTTTGATGATGAGATCATAATATTCAGTTTTATAATTCAAAGAGTCCCACTTTGTAATGAAAATACATTCTCGGTCAAGTACCAGAGGGGCTCATTTTTATATTCTTTTATTATACATTGTTAATACCCTTCTATCATACAGCAGATGAGAGCCATCTTGTACTAGGATTGCGATATAACCAATATTGAGAAGAAATTGTAGATGAAAGCTTTAAAAGCTGCAAATTAGGGTGATGAGAGAGAGAGAGAGAGAGAGAGAGTGTGTGTGTGTGTGTGTGTGATGATTCTGAGCATGTCTCATTGAAAGTTGGACCTCCTACCACTCAAATCTTACAAAGTGCCCTGTAATATAAAGAGATGTAATTAGTCTTATGATCGATTTTAATTCCTAAGTACATGGTTAACGATTGTATGTTTTATGTTACAGGGCTCAAATGCAAACTTTAAAAGGAAAATGTATGCTGAAAAAGAGCACAAAAATATTAATAGAGTATTTAGGCATGGACAGTATAGCATTCAATGCATGGGA
Source organism: Paracentrotus lividus (assembly GCA_940671915.1). Classification (NCBI taxonomy): domain Eukaryota; kingdom Metazoa; phylum Echinodermata; class Echinoidea; order Camarodonta; family Echinidae; genus Paracentrotus; species Paracentrotus lividus. Next base: position 48,244,317 of record CALNVZ010002100.1, on the reverse strand, counting down.
TACAAACAAACTCCTTATGGACACATTTATGAATACCTTTACAAACACCAAGCATTGATTTTGAGAAATCTGATTATTAATATTAAAGGAGTAAACTTCATACATTATTGCTCTGTGACTTTGAAGGTTATATTTTCATCCTAATCTCTCTGCCGTTATAGATGTGGAAGGCTATCAATTTTCATCAGGGAAAACTACATCCAACACCAAACTTCCCCACCACCCCCGTATAAGAAATGGAGTGACTGTTTGAACTCAGTTTAATAGCAAACAATAGGGAATGGTAGAGCATGCATTTTGACGACGGCAAACACGATCTCCCTTCTTTAATCACCTGCAGCCCTTCATTCCATCCAAGTAGAGATGGTCTGCAACTAGCAAATTAAAACAAGTCGTGTCAATTGGGAGGTGATGCAAGTGCACCTCTGGCAGATGTTCTTGTCTCTTTTCATTAACATTAGCCTCTATTTCTATGCCACGTTACGAGCTAGTCACTCTGCCGATAGTCATGTCATAACCAGGCCTCAAGCAACTCTGCTCTATTCACCCATTTAATGGGCTTTTTTTATGAATAATAAATGAAACATGCACTGATATAATTTGCATGGCTTTAGTTAAGAACGCCTTTGATTTTTCCGCTTGCGTGTATTGTGGGAATGTTTATCAATATGCAGTGATAATTTCATGTCGGTGAAATTCATGGCTTTCCATTTTTTGGGTAGGGATACATTTTTATATAACATGAATATTATGGGCAATGCAATTTTATGTTAGTGGACTATATTTAGGGATAGAGGGAAGGAGGTTAGAGGTAATTAGTTTGAGGGGAATGTTCATAGCATGCCATTATAATGCTGCAAGCTTTGAACTTGTAGATTTATTGTAAATATCAAGGGCCTCTATTGGATCATTAATGCCAGGAGAGTGATGAATTACAAATATACAGACGTTATTGATCACAATAAAGTTGGACTGAGTGCTTGCAGGTGTAAGCATTTTGTCCTCTTTTTCTAATTTGGTTTGCTCCTCTCCAAGAGGCCATTAGCTTATACAGATAGTGAGATCAGCCTTGTTTGGGACCCCTGAAATGGTCAGGACCCGTTTCTCATGAATGTTGTTGTTGTTATTGTCTTTGATGAAACATGGAACGAAAAGCCCTTTTTGTGTCTTTCCCCAAATACAAAACGAATATTAAATTTTTAAAACTATGACGTGGGGATGACAACCACACCCAGCAAGGTTTAAAGTAGCTACGAGTGCTTGGGCAACTGAGCAGTCAAAGTTCATTGATGTACAGAGATTAATTTAAATCGAAAATATGAGCATCACTACTAAGAATGTGGTTCTTTTCTTTCGTTTTACTTCCTTTTGATCAGAAGTAGCATTTAGGATTAACATATCCCTTAATGCCCTCTTGTCGAGTCACCTTGTGCAATAAAATGAATAAAAATGGGGATATTTAGCATTGCTCTGCAGTATGCACATTATAAGATACTTTCAACGATCGTTTCCATGTATGCTTTGATAATTGATAGACTCATTATAATGATCCGGGTAAGATGACTCCTCCTTGAAGTAAGTCTACTTAGAATAAGAATCCACCTGAGATGAAGGCTTATCCAAGATTTAGCTGAATGGGCTCATGATTGAATATCGGAAAGCTTGGGATTAAGGCTGGAGGTAACTAAAGGAGGAAGAGAGAAAGGGAGAGAGACAAAAAGAGAAAAGGGAAAGAGAAATAGGGAAGGGAGGGGCATTGAAAGGGTACAAAGATATAGAGAGAAATAAAGGAAAAGATGCCGACTGATAAACAGAGAGAGAAAGGTAAAGACAACAAGAAAATCAGATAGAGAGGGAAGAAGCAGGGAAATTATACAAAGAGATAGAGGAAGAAATAGACTGAGAAAAATAGGGAGCAAGGGAAGAGGTGGGGAAATGATACAAAGAGATAGAGGAAGAAATAGACTGAGAAAAATAGGGAGCAAGGGAAGAGGTGGGGAAATGATACAAAGAGATAGAGGGAGATTGAGGGAAATATACAGACTTAAAATATAGAGAGGGAGAGACAAAAGAGAGAAAGGGGATAGATGGAGTGAGAAGAATACAAACGACAAGGATAAAGAGGGAGAAAGATAGAGACAAAGATAGATAATACGGATATATCAACATGCATGCAGAGAAAATGGAATCTATAGAGATTTGGGGGACTAGGAAATATGTGGAAATAATGAAAAATTCCAGTTAAAGATTCTTAACCTAGATATCTTATTCATTTATAATATCCTCCTGATTAAACATTGAGCAGCTCATCAGGACATTTGTATTCTATTTAAACAGCCGTATCCGAAGTGTTGAAAATAGATTGGAAAGAATTGAAGTTCAAAATGGAAGAAAATCCTCCTATGGGATTGTTTTCACATCTACTTAAGATGACTGCTTGGGTTTCTTGATTGGAAAGGTGGAATGAGCCCCTGATCTCATTAATTTATTGAGGAGGCTCTCCAAGGAGGAGAAGGGTCAACAAGATAGAGAAAGAGAGAGGGAGCGAGACAGAAAGAGGAGGGGGGGGTGGAGAGAGAGAGAGAGAGAGAGAAATCAAGTAAGAGGAATATGTTTTGAGAAAAAAAAAGCTTCTTTGATGGAGATTACTTTCCATTTGAGCTGCCCTCCTTCTTGTATAACAGAGTAGAAGGGTTAAAGATAGATGAGAGAGAGAGAGAGAGAGAGAGAGAGAGAGAGAGAGAGCCTCGGATAAATAAAGAGAGAGAGAGAGAGATAGAGAGAATGTTATTATTATAAAGAAAATCTGCTTTGATCCTGATTATTTTCCTTTTGAGCTGCCCTCATCTCTCCTTTTCTCAAAGAGTAGAAGGGTAAAAGAGAAAGAGAGAGAGAGAGAGAGAGATAGAGAGAGACAAGAGAGAGAGAGAGAGACATACAGACAGACAGAGACAGAGACAGAGAGAGACAGACAGACAGAGAGAGAGAGAAGGAGAGACAAAAAGAGGGGGTAGTGGAGATAGAGAGATAGAGAGAAAGTGTGAAAGAAAGAGAGGGAGAGATATCATGAGAAAAAAAAGTTGCTTTGATCCTGATTAATTTACATTTGAGCTGCCCTCATCCCTTCTTTTCTCGAAGAGTAGAAGGTTAAAAGAGAGAAAGAGAGAGAGAGAGAGAGAGATAGATAGAGAAAAAGACATTGATAATGGATGACGGATAGAAATAAAGTAAGAGAAAGATATTATCATTAGAAAGAAAATCTGCTTTGATCCTAATTACTTTTCAGTTGAGCTGCACTCCAACCTTCTTTATTAACTTTTATGAAATTCTCTTATGAAATATTCCGCCATCATGACATACCGTCCATCTCATGAAGAATATCATCAAATACGATGCAAAACCTTTATCAGGTGATATGTCTGATTTAATCCTTATTACCTTTCATTTGCGCTGTACAGTGTGTCCCAAAAAGAACTATACACTTTTTAAATAGCTACCAAATAGAAAAATATATGATTCTCGGGGGAAAGATTTAGATGTATATAAGGCTCATATCCTCAACTATCATTATGACACAAAAAATTCCGAAAATAACCCATGCTTCAGTGAGTAATGCCCACTTTTGTAAAGGACATAAAAATTAGCCTGCGCAGGAATTCATGATTCATTTTGCACCTGGTTATGGAACGCCATGAAGGAGTCAAAATTAATGATGGAATCGATCGGCCAACAAAGACAAAAATAAATTGAAGTCAAAGCATAAATCAATGATATGAAAACAAATGGTGAAACATAACATTTTTGCATAAAATTAATTGTTTTTTCTTACTTTTGGTTTATCTTTGACTCTGTTGGCTGATTTTATTACATCGTTAATTTTGATTCATTCATGGCGTTCCATAACCAGGTGCAAAATGAATAGTGAATTCCTGCGCAGGCTAATTTTTGTGTCCTTTACAAAAGTGGGCATTACTCACTGAAGCATGCGTTATTTTCGGAATTTTTGGTGCCATAATGATAGTTGAGGATATGAGTCTTATAAACATACAAATCTTTTATCCAAGAATCTTATATTTTTTATTTGGTAGCCATTTCAAAAGTGTATAGTTCTTTTTGGGACGCACTGTATAAAAGAGGCTTTCTTCAACATTTAATCATCTTGGTAATGTATCAGTTTAAAGAGAAAGCAAAAGGAAATTGATGCATTTGATTTATAAAACCAAAATCTTCAATCCGATAAAGAGTTCTTTGATTTGAAATACATCTGACTAATTTCTGCGTGTAATGAGGAAAGTGACAGTTTGCGAGCTGACTTCCTGTATCTTGTGCCTTTGCCATCTGGACTTTTCTTTTCAAATATTCAGGCAGAACAGGAGAAGGATTGAATCGATTAAAAAAAAGAAGAATATTGTTAATGAGAGTTCATTTTGGTTGTGCAATTGAAAGAGTGAGCAGTCCTGGCAGTACCCTGTTTATTTAAAGTTTTATACTTACAGACGTTTTTTCCAGTAAAGCTAAATTGTTTTAACCTCCCTTCTATTTTGGTTTTCACTAGATAGAATGTAGATGCAGGCAAGAGTTTTTTCCACTATTAGTTTCATGTTGTCAATAATTTACGGGTACATTCTCTCAACCAATCATTTAATCCTCTGTCATTACATCAAAGAATTAAAAGAAAAGAAAAAATGTTAAGCATGAGAAAAATCATATTATAACCATGCTGCTTGTGACTGTCACTAGACTGTTTGGCAAATGTATTTTCCTCTCAATATTGACTTTTCTAAAAATCTGACGTGGGTTTTGATGTCTCCTCCTGTCATCGTCCAAAAATGAAGTTGAAACGATCCTGCGTGTGCCCTACATGTGTCAAAATATGAGTCCTATTATAGATATTGGAGAAATAATGGGCTAAAACTCAGCTGAACTCTTTAATGGATATTATATCTCATCAGCGTTTGTCAAATGAATTAGCCTCATTGGGTTGCTAATTTTGATATAACATGGCAAGGATAAAGGAAGGCACAGATGATATTTCAATTTCAATTTTTCAATTCAATTTCAGTATTTATTAATTCCGTTCTTTCAGGAAAAAAACAACAACAAAATAACATAACAATCATATGAACATAATCTTAAAAACAACGTATTACAAAATTAATTGAAATTTAAAGCACAATCTTAGGCATAAACATCTTGTTGCATTTGAAGAAAAAACAGAATAAGAGACATGTTAAAAAGCATGGCTTGTAGATTACATGCCCCTATAAAGTGAAAAAAATACAACGCATAGCAATTCCATTATTTTATGTTGTGCTATTCAAATATAAATTCTACGCATATATACATATTATTTTACAAAATGATAATGTAAAGTGAATAACGATGGGAGGGAGAAAAGATGATTCATGAGTAAAAAAAATAGGGGGGAAGAACATAACAAGGGTATGTTGAATATGAGAATAGAAAGTGAAGGAAGAAAAGGAGGAAGTTGGCGAGAGAGTGGATGGGGAGGTGGTCGGGTGGGTGGGTACTGCTTTGTTCATCTTGAATTTGCTGTGTACTGTGAAAGAATTTGTTTTTTTAATTTGTTTTTGAAAACGTTTAAGCTCAGGGAAGTCTTTATATCTTCAGTTAATGAATTCCAGTATTTCGGTCCGTAAAAAACGTAAAAAACGTAAAAATGATATTAGGAGAACTATTAATTTATTAATTTATTTGATGTACAATTGAAATTCAATGTGTATTATTTTTGCTTATCTGCATTATTTTTGTTATTCACAGCTATGCATCTCTTTTGCGGACATTGGCCTTTTTTTTTCCTCTATTGGCAACTGCCCCCCCCCCAAAAAAAATATAAATACAATATGTTTTACATTTTTAATCTTCTAAATCTTTTTATTTGCCATGTAGTTTTCCCTTTCTTTTTCTTGTCTTGTACTATAAAAAATTGTATACAATTGTTTACAATGTTTTACAATAAAAATTGTTATCAAATGATTACTTCATTGATTATTATTAAATGGTTATCACTTAATGATTACATAGTACGCATTGAAGTAAGTAAACAAATAATCTTTTGGCTTAAATGAAATTCAAATGTACAATGCTAGTTTATATTCCCCCTGGGATTTGTGTAATAATTCTATCTGATTCTTTTTATTTTAAATTTGAAAGTTCTCCCTTGATATCTAACTGATGTTTTAATTAAATCTATACTTCCCACTCTTTTCACCACTAAGTATTCACTTTCGAATCCCTGGTGTTATCCCTAATTCCATTAAAACAAGATTATAAAATGGTAGACTACTCTCCTAGAGATTTACGCAAATCGTACGGCAAGCTTTTATGTATGTAATCAATGAAACGTTGGCATAAGTGCTTGCCATATTGTCGGATGTAAATGACTTCAGAATGATCATCGATTGGATCATGCCCAGACCGCTTTGCGGACGAATGAGGCAGCGAGAGAGTGTGTGCGTAGAGCGAGTCTGACAGCCAATGCTCATTGATCAACTTCAATTTTCATCACTTGGTTGGGAGGAAATTGTGAGTCTAGCGCAAGTGAAGTAAGCCACATTCTGAAGATGGATTCAATTGTTTGCGGAGATCAGTTCTTCCTATGTCACAAATCAGTCTTTTTTATTGACGGTATTCACATATTTTCACGATAAAATATGCAATGACCTGAAACTATTATGATTATTATTATTATTTCAGCAGATGTGTAGTAATTAACTTAATTGGATGAGCCTGCGCCTTTGAATGTTTTCAACAGAAATATGGCGCAATAGAAATGCTGTGGATCATCATCATCATCATCATTTAATATTATGAGCTAAACAGTGTACACAGTGTTTAAGTCATTCTACCAAACGCAGTTGAGATAGAGCACATTATGCATTTGCAATGTGAGATCTAATCAATGAATGATTCTAAACTTGCCCAAAATTTGTAAGAGAAGGAATAGGTTCTTAAAGACAGTTGATATGCACTGAAAGAACACAGTCTTAAAAAAAGAAAAAGCTGAGTTATTATAAATGAAAATATACTATAATTGTGGTATTTTATAGATTTTCCCCTGAAAATAAAAGACAAAGATCTAACAAAATGTGTATTAAGCACTTGATGAATTTGCCAGCGAAAATCAAAATAATAAAAAGAGATTACTGGAATTGTCTGCGGATAGTGAATAATTCTCCTTGCAAATATTTCTTCTGTTTTGTAGGTATAAGTTGTATCAAATTACAGGTAAAGAATACTGGATGGCTGGATAGCACGTGATAGTTAATGCTGCAATTCTTGTAACATTTTCTCATTTTATGTTAAATTCTCGTTGTTTTCTGCCTAGAATCGTCTTTCGTATGTTTGGCTATTGAAAGCATTTAGCTAACGGATAGCGCGACCTTTGGATGACTCTGTTTGTCTTAAATTTCCCATGATTTGCATGTTGTTTGCCCCAAAGCACCTCTCTCTTTCTCTCATGTTACTCTCTCCTTTCAATCAATCTTCTCATCTTTGCATTATCATGATGCCGCCGACCAGGATCGCCCGCTCTTACACTCCATTTTCTACCCTCCAAGAGGGAAAGGGGGAGAATATGTGGGGAAACTTCACATTTCTTGATGTACTTGTAACTACATCTCTCTTTCTCTCTCTCTCATTCTCTATTTATTTTTGTGGTGGTTTTATTTTTACGAATTTTGCAAGTCCCTCTTTGCAAAATTTTCCACTTCAACATAAAGCTATTTAGAGTTATGAAAACATCACAAAAATTACAAAATTTCCCAAACTGGAACAAAATCGCGAAAGTATTGGCTTACATGTACTTGTATCTTTCAGTCACTCTCTAACTCTCTCTTTCTCTTTCTTTCTTTGTCTCTTTGTTCTCTTTCTCTCTCTTCCTCCCTTTCTCTTGGCTCTCTCCATCTGTTCTCTTCTCTTCCTCATCAATTATCTCTTTCTCTACCTCTCTCTCTATCTCTCTTCCTCTCTCTTGGCTCTCATTATCTCTTTCTTTCTCTCTTCCTCTTCATCTCTCTTCATCCTCTTCCTCACTTCTTCTCTTCGTCTTCTTTTCTTCTTCTCTTTCTCTTTATCTCCTCCCTTCCTCTCTCTTGGCTCTCTTCATCTCTTTGGCTCTCTCCATTTCTTCACCTCTCTCTTCATCTTCCTATTCCTCTCTTTCTTTCTTTCTCTCTTCCACTCTTTTACTCTTTTGGATCTCGCCATCTCTTCATTTCTCTCTTCCTCTTTTTTTCTTTCTTTCTATCTGTCTCCCTGTCTCGTTTCTTTCTCTTGTTCTACCTGAAATAAAAGTGTTTGATTTCCAGCTTGCTATGTCTGTAGAGCATTCCCCTAGAGTAGATGTCATCGTGCATCGCTCGGTCCGTCGTATAAGGCCATATTCTATCACTTGGTCAATATCTCTTTCTCTGTTTCTTTCTTCCTCTTCCTTCCTCTCTTTCTTCTCTCCCTCTCTCTTTCTCTTGTTTTACCTGAGAAAGAAGAGTTTGATATCAAACTTCCACTGTCTGTGGAGCATTCCCCTAGAGTAGATGTCATCGTGCATCGGTTGGTCCCTTGTATAAGGACATATCTTATCACTTCGTCAATATCTTTTTCCTTTATTCTCTCTCTCTTTCTCTGTTTCTTTCTTCCTCTTTCTTCCTCTCTCTCTTCTCTCCCTCTCTCTTTCTCTTGTTTTACCTGAGATAAAAGTGTTTGATATCAAGTTTGCAATGTCTGTGGAGAGTTCCCCTGGAGTAGATGTCATCGTGCATCGCTTGGTCCCTCGTATAAGGCCATATTTTATCACTCGGTCAATATCTCATGCAAATAATACTTCTACCTGTCCAAAAAAATCTAAGATGTCCCTCACATTGCCTCAAAACTGCCTCTCACTGATATGGTTGCCGTCCTGGACTATTTTGGAGTGATGCGATCATAGAAGATGCTGGTGTTTATGTTTAAGCATTCTTGAAAGATAGTTGGAAAGTTCAATGGTGCATTAATTAGAATTAATTAGAATTCAAGTCAAATTAGAATTTCCGGCAAGACATGTGCTTTAATTATGGTACCTTTTCTCTTGTTTTCACACAATACATTGCTCCATGATAATATAACACATATATGGATTAGACCAAGATGATTTTTTACATGAGGATTCCTGGGTTTTGATGTTTCTTTATATCTTTGGTCATAGTATAATATTTAGATTTTGGACATCTGATTTTGTTTTATTGGTATTCAAACATTTAATAACAAAGAGGTAGATTAAATTCTTTAAAAACCAAATACATATAATTCTGTTTATCTCTTCCCCCTAAAGAACTGAGAAGTGGAGACTTTATTTTAAATTTTTTTTTTGTCAGACTTTATGTGGATTAAAGGAAATATATTTCATGCACCTGTAGTGCATAAGGATATTATGAAGAAAATAAATTGATTATGTTCATCTGTACATTTGTAGTAACAAAAAAGTTGTTGTTTGCACAATAGTCTGCTTATAAAACAGCTTTAATAAAAGAGTGTTTCATTTCATTTGCCTATCAGCCGACAAAAATGCAAAAATCAATATAAGGCATGCAACCCTATCCCCCGCACTGGCTGATGATTTATAGTCTGGGCTCGAGAAATAATCCAATACATCAACCATTTTTTGCCATATGGCTAGGCTTGGCATATTTTCATAATTTGTCTTTAAATAGGAATGAAAATATAATGTAAACTTGATTACAATAGCCAGTGATTATCGTGATGAATTTGTATACAGTGGATTTGTGCGTTTGAGATAAGAATTGTTAGATTAGACAGAGTGCTTGGCCATATGGAATGTAAAGTGTAATCATGATGTTAATATTTATTTGGTGATATAAGCAGGAATGATATTGACGTGTCTGTTCAAGGTTAAGATTGCTTGTAAGATATTAGATGGTGCAGCACCAGCTCAAGCCTGATAAACAGCACACTATTTTTAATCCAATGTATTGGCCCGATCAGATAATATCAGACTTTTTTTTATCAAATAGTGCATTGAATTGGGCAAAATATTATCAAAATTCTTCTTGGGCTTATTTCCAAACTCTAGCTAGTTTTTAGGTTTTGAAACCTAAGCCCAACCCAATCATGCAAATATGGGGCTTGTGTGTACGTCTCGAGGTCAGGCCTTAAAAATGTATCTCAAGCTCAGGCTAGTGCAGAATCAACGTTTTGATGCTATTTGTCTAGCTCATGCTAATACTGCACGGCCTATTGCTCTTGGATGTTACTTTAGCTGAAACACCCATTTAAGGACATTTATTAAGGCTTGTGGGCTCAGGTAAACAAAATGGAGGTGTGAGCAAATTTCCTGACAATGATACACATTGTCAATTTTCAGTTACTCTTGCTCTAATGACTGAGCTATGGTAAACCCTTTTGTCAATGTATTCTGGTCAGTTTTACTCTTTGTTCAGATTTAAAACTATAGTTAGAATCTTTCAATTTGGAGCAAAGATGAATAGTGATTTCAAGAATTTTCGACAAATTTAAACTAAACTGTCAGTCCACGCCTCGTCGTAAGATCTTTATGGGGATATTCCATTGAGAATATGAATGATGGAAGTTTCCCAAAATATTTTTCCAATGCACAGTCTACATTTCTATGTAATTGATATATGCTGATAAATGGTGAGGTATTTTGTTATTGAACTAGCAATTTTTTTAAAAAATACATTATATCGATTTCTTATTCCATGCTTTTGTGTTACGTAAACCATTTAAGAATGGATATTTTTATTCCATTTTCATTTTTGAATAAGGATGATGGGTCTTCCTGCTATTAATATATCCAATTAAATGGAATGGAATAAAATAAAAATATAATCATGTTGAGCAAAAATTGAAATGGAAGGATTTAGAAAAATGCTACTAGCCTTTTGTGAATAGGATATAAAAAGTATTAAATGAAGCTGAAGTTATTGTACTTGAATATTAGATTCCAGTCAAATCTATTGATTGAAAATTTATGAAGTTCTTTTTCATTATCCATAAACCGACGTCATCAAAGTCCGGTTATAGGGTAGACACAAGAATATCAGGTTAAAAGAGTATTAATTTGATTTTAAAAATATATAGGAATACACAGGAACAGGTAAACAAAGTTTATTTGGGTAGTATAATATTAATCACATTTGTATTGATTTCATGATATTGGTTACATAAAAAACGGCAATTTGCAAAGTGAATGCGTCAGACCATGGCGGTGAAATATTTCTGTAGTTTGTATGGTCATTAATTTATCATGTGGAAAGCACATTGACCTCTGGCAATACTGATTTGATTCTGTGTGATCTTGCATTCCTTTATGAACCATATTGGGTCTCTGGAGTAAATTGTAATATTTGAGGCCAATCCAGATGGTTTTTACCTCTGGTTTGGGCCAACGACGTCCACTGTGTTGTTCATGACAGAGAAGCAATCAATTCCATATGAATCTCTGGATAGAATCAGATAAAAATCAATTTTTCTTTTAGCTCTGTTCAATAAAGCCGATATGAAAATATCCCAAAATTATTATTTCATATTTTTGGTATGGAGAATCAGACCGGTGTGTATGCAGAAATGTGCAGTAAAAAGAGGTGGGTTATTGTCATATATATATAAAATGTAGTTCTGAAGAATATGAAAATGTCAGATATATGATGTGTAGTTGTTTCTTGAAAGGTGACTATTGGAACTGAAAAATGCTTAATTAACAAGGATATTCTTGGTGAATATATATACTTAGTACATACATTATAGATATAGCGTGAACTTGTTGTAAGGACACTAACAAAGAAAGACTAATAATCAACAAACACCTCCTTCCCAAAGCGTTCTTTTTGGTATCTTATACCATTAGTACATGAGCATTCTCATGTGAATTGTGTAAGAAAGTAGAAATCTAATTATTGGGTGAATTGAGTGGTATCCTTGACAACGCTCACGTCTTTGGAACACAGGCATTTGACTTTCCGCTGTTTTGGTCCCTATTCCTTCTTCTTGGTTTCAATAATAATGATATTGACAGTCAACTGACTGTTCAGCCGTGATGTTAAGCTGTGAGGTGTGTGTTGGGAACATAGTAGACGATCAATATTCACTGCCAGGGATTGGTTTCACAAATCTTTACACAAATCTTGGATCCAATTCACCCTTGACCCCATTGCATGCCACATTAATTTGTGCCTAAAAAGGAGAATTTTATTTTTGATTCTTATTGGTTGTTAGTTGGTTGCATGATTGGGTCCTCAACAGACTTGACTGAGATTTGAAGATTTTGAGACATGACAGAGATATAAACCTGGGTTGATCGAAATGCAGAATTTGTCAGTTTTTACCAAGGTGTGATGTCTAAAGACCGATACATGTTGGTGTTATAGTAAATTTATACACTCACCTATGCCCTAAAACATGGAGAGTTACAATCAATTGTAATTTAATAGTAACCAACCAGGATCCTTGTTGCTTAGACTTCTTGCTTGAAAGTCTCACTGTGAACCAATCAGAATAATTGTTTCAAATTTACAATTGGTCATAACTCTTCATGCTATTGGGCCCAGGTGTCTACAGCAGATATATACTTTAACATGTTTATATCTACCTTAGATCAACATGAAGCAAATCTAAGATGACTTAAATTTGTGATACTTATTTAATTTGATTTTATTGAATGTGTTACATGACACTAATGAGGAGAGATGTTGAAAGCTGTCATATTTGATGCCAACAGCACGAGAACTCAAACACAAATGACAAATACCGTCTTATTTAATGCAGTTTGTGATGTGATTTTTCCACCATACAAAATCACAAAGTTCTTAACTACAGATAACTTGCTTTTGTTGGTATAAGATCTTCAAATAAGGAATAATTTACAAAAATTTTATGATAAAAGATATCTCGGAATTAGCATTTCTTATTCTTTTGCATGAATTCACCACTATATGAGATACTGTAGTGAGAGTAAGTCAATGATTTCAATAAGGAAGGATTTGCCAAACTTTTATGATTAAAAATATCTTTAAATACCCATTTCTTATTCTTTTGCATGAATTCACCATTATATCAGGTAATATGGTGAGAGTAAGTCTGCGACTCTACTATTCTCATCTTGGTGATAGTGACTTGAGAAGCATTTATTGACTTTGGTTCTAGGATGATGGAGGGCATTCACAGGTCACATCGTCCATCTGGAGTGCAGGATGACAACCACTTCACTACCGTAGCTGGTTATCCCTTCTCTTGCCACTTACTACCAAGTCAATGTAGAAAGCAAACCTTATATTGCAGAGATATTGTCCCATTCTTGTCTTCTGATGATAGCTTGCCTGTTTAAAAGCTTTAAGAATATGATAAGATGCTATGTATACCCTTCTACTTCGCTTCTTTGCTGGTTATCCCTTCTCTAGCTCAGGCCGCTCACTACCAAGTCAATGAAGAAAGCAAACTGCATATTACAGCGATATTGTACCATTTATTTCTTCTGATGATAGCTTGCTTGTTGTAAAGTCTAAGGATATTAATGCTAAGACCCTATGAGTAAATACCCTTTTAGCTTTTCACTATTTTGCTACTTTGCTGGTTATCCATTCTCAAGCCACTTACTACCAAGTCAATGTAGAAAGCGAACCTCATAACGAAATAATTTGCAATCAATCGCAAAATGGCAATGGTTCAAAATATTGACAAGTAACCAATGAGAATTGTTCTTTCATATTTGCAATTCATCGCAAACCTTTGTGCTACAGGACCTTGGTGATATCTTGCATGAGCTGTAAGGATCTTACTGCTACATGTAAGATATTATTTTTGTAAAGTCCATAGTGTAAATTCCAACGTAGTACCCAACAATAAACCCTAGACAAAGTTAACCTCCTTCATGAAATTGGGCCAATGTGTCTCCTCATCTATGAATAATTTCCTGTGTATCTGGGCAGCATCAACTTTTAACTCTCGTTAAAACCCTAAACACACCAGCAAACCTACTCGAAATCAACCAATATCAATGCCATTGGGAATAATGTAATTTCATGTTCAGTTAATGGCCACATTGGCATTGGTGTGGTTGGGGTATTAAGGCCATGTGTGATTACGATGAAGGGAGAATATATAGAGGGGGTGGCTATTATCTGTATGGTGGGCAGCTGTGCACATAGAACATACTTTGTGTACTCTGAAAGCAAGTTAGTTGACAGAAAACTAATTATACGTGGTCAGGGAATAATCAGATTGGATGTAACAAAGTCAGCGTGGCAGATTTAACCCGCATGGCAGGTGAACGTGAAGATTATCTTGATAACCCAGGAAGACAATAATGATTACACGTGTGATTACTCAATTGATTTCAGATAGCTTTTTAAAGTCAGTGAGATCAAAGGATCTATTGAAAACTGTATATCCTCGGCTGAGAACTAGAAGGGCGCTATTACAGATCACAGGTTTTCGTTGAGAACCAGAAGGGTGCTATTACCATTGACTTTGTACAGCAATAGCGCCCTTCTGGCTCTCAACGGAACATCTGTAAGATGCAATAACGCCCCTTCTGGCTCTCAACAGACGATATGTTGCTTTTTCAAGAGGGTTGATATAGGACGTTTTCACGCAACCTATATTGATTAAGAATATCTTGTTAAGCATAGAAGCTGCCCCTAGAAACTATATAGCCTACTGTTAGAAAGTTCAAAATTAATATAAGAGCTACAACGCCATTAAATTCATTAAACTTCTCTGTTTCCTTTCTATAAGCAATAATTCCTCCCAAATATAAAAAAAAAAAAAATTCATTATTACGTGAAATAGGTTTTTATTCATCGTGCATGTGCGATACAAATACATTGATGCATGCACATCAATAAAGAGTGAACATCTACTGTATATCGGTATGCCTACACAATTTATGTTGAAGCATGTGGTAAGAAGACAGCTTCTTGCTTGTCTCTCTCTAGGTCTACTAATTGAATGCACTTAAGTTTCATTGATTTATAGGTTGGGGTCGTTGTTGTGACGTCTCCTGCCCGTAACGTTAACATTTTCGATTACACAATCATTCTACCATCTTGCCACGAATGACAAACACATGAACGCTCACTTTCTCTCGTCTACCTATACTTTTTTTTAACCTGTAAAATATACTCTCTAATACACGTCCTCTTTTTTAATCTCCATATCATGCCGTGGGGATAACTGTAATTGGCATGTTTTTTACTTTACTTTTGATATGCGTTTTGCTTTATCTTGTAGTGTATTTGTTCATTCCCATTTTATTGTCAGTTTACCCTTCAGAAGATATATCAAGACTTTTAGGAGGCTGTCATCTTTTCTCTTTTTCCTTTCTCTATTGCTTTCTTTCTCCTCATCTTCCTCCTTAACATCCATCATCATCTCTCCCCCCCCTCTCTCTCTCTCTCTCTCACACACACTCACTCACTGACTCACTCACTCTCTCACTCTTTCCTTGATCCATTTTCCACTTTTTTAATTCCTTAAACGTTTGTTCAAGTATTTAATTCCCTTGATTTTAAATTTGTTGTATAATCAAACAATTTTAAACTAGCAAAAGCATTTATGACGCATTAATATTTATCTTCACACTGTAAAATATGTACAGGTATTATACCAAATTTTGCCCCTTTTCAAAAAAGAAATAAAAAGCTCAACATCAATTATATTACACAAAAAGTTTGACAATAGATTGTCATTTTTGTCCCAACTTGCAGGTTTTTAGTTATAGATTTGTTGATAATAATATCAATATACTGATGGGAGATTTGATAGTGAAAAAATCAACCCCTAACCACACTGTTTGTATGGATATGATATAAACCAGCAAGAGAGTGGCTGGCAGAGCGTCACTCTCGTAGTAAACTAGGGTAATCTGTTTCATTTTGTAGGCGGAAGCATTGATTCGAGTGCAATGATTGGCTTGACGGCCGTACACAGGCAATAATTGATGTGACAGCGCTAGTTTCATTTCCACGTCTGATCGGTTGTCATGCATCTGCACATAAACACGCCACCCAACTCTCATTTGGATAGAGTATGGAAAGCAATGTTGGTATTGTATTTTCACCTTGAATGTGATCCAACTCCATTTGAAAATGAACAACAAGCAGGGCAAAAAAATGTGAAAAATTGCATTGGAAGAGAAAATTTGAATGAAATATCTTGTAAAAATATTCCATAAATCTTTATTGTATGATCTCATCATTTATTCATGTCTGAATACTCACACATTACAGTTAACTCCTTGATATGTTTCATTAGATACGGTGTATATTTGATTGTGAGTGAAAAATTTCTAGATATTTATGATCAGGACTAGAGGCTAAGTATTTTACTGCTGATATGGATAAATACATGTAAATTAGATATAAAGTGGTTTTAAGATACTCTTGTATTCTGGTATTTAATGATTATAAAGAATGCAAGAAAATTATCAGCAAGTGTTTAAAGGTATCTATAAACGATCTTGGTGTTATATATGAGATTAATTGTTTAGTAGTAAGCAAAATCAGTGACACATCTTGTAGATATTCAGTACTTGGATCGATAATGATCAGACTGAACTTCCTTCATTTGCTTGAAACTGTATCCAATGCATGCCATATCCTATTATTATGTAATGAACATTTGGTTAACCTAAACTGTGCTCTAACTCTAAGAGGGTGAAAATTTGAGATGATTTTCTTTTTAAAATTTACACAATGAGCTTACAGATGAATTTTTATGATTGTAAATTGCGATTCTGTTTTCTTTGTTTTATTCAAGTCTAGCTGGCACAGGTTGTGAGAATTTTTTATTTTTATTTAGGTATACAGGATTCCAACATGTCTTCTAGTTTGTTGGATTTCTCTACTTGTGATTAAGACTCAAATGAATTGAGTGAAAGGATTCTACTGTTTTTTTATTAGATGTGCCTATTGAAGAAATATTTGGCCTGTCCATGAACTCATCAGAACAATAATAATTAATAATCAATACTTGTTTAGCCCTGGATTTCAGTGAATCCTGATAGGGTTGCTTATACATTAGTGAATTTGAAAACTCGATTAGGTTGTAAGCATAACCATGAATTTGCTAATGAATGAAATATTTTAGTAAATACAACTTATATAAATAAACAACTTGTAAACACAACTTCAAGTAAACATCTCATATTTTCATGTTCACATGTGTTACAATCCACCATAGTAGCTTTTTCCATTCAGTTAAAATAAAACAATGTAAGCATACTCTTTATAAGTAGATGTAGATGTATTTTGTATGTATCGCAATTTATTCCATTGCAGGTCATAGCCGTAAGGTTGAGCATTGGAAAATCGCCAGTGCTTGACGCATAATGAATATTTTTGAAATGTATGAAAGTATTAGTCAAGCAGTTTTCCGCACTTATCTACATAAAGCACCCATTTAGATTTGTAAAATATCTGTATTGTCTAGAACAGCCCACACAATCTGGTGATAAATTCAATTCAATTCAATTCAATTCATTTATTTCAACCATCATCAATATAAACATTACAGTTAAAATTACATTTTTACAAAGAAATACAATGATGGTTTGGTGACCCCGGAGAAAGCAGAGCTTATAAAAAGGGGCCAAAATTCCTTTTGGTTTACTTTATTCCAAGAATCAATTGTAATGCTCATTTACCAGCAAAGTACTGAATGCATTTTCTTTTTTAAAGTTTTGAATAATGAATGGAACCATTTTAAAGTTGCATTTTCTTTTCAACAAAGCAAATAATTAAGGAAGTGTATATATATAAACTTCATGCCAATTTGATTATTGTCATGACTCGATAACACATTATTGACATCCGGTATAAATAATCTATTTGCAAAATGGCAGCAACATTACCAATAACCTTTTGGACGGGCAGTGGGTATGTGCAGGACTTCTGTCTAAATTGATAAAGTAAACTTCCTTTTGGCCGTGTTTAACAATCTTCTGTTTTCCTTTGAGGAGTATTCTGAGCATTTGAATTCAAGAGAGTTTGTCACCTTACAAATCTCAATATGCTTTGCTAATAGCTACACTAATTGACAAGGGTGATGCATGGTGGCTAATTTGATGATCAAATCACTTTTATGGGCATAAAATCACCCACATCTCAGGAGTGTTGCACAGCAGCGAGTCATTTATGAGATTTTAAGTGCTTCAGATGAATAAATCAGACTGTGTTTAGAATTCCAGACGTGAACTGCTCATTTTAGACCGAAAATCACGTTCATTTGCCAATTTGCGGATGATTAGAAAGAGCACATTGACTGTCAAATTACGAAATCATTGCCAGTTGGAAATTATCTTGACATAATACATTTGATTGAAACAGATTGAATGCAGTATTAGAAATATGTTCATGCTGATGGATGTTCCATTTTTAGAACTGCAAATCAAGACAACATAATAAAAGTGAAGAATAGAAATGCATTCAAAAAGTAGTTCTTTCATGTCTGTCTAAAATTGATATTGTTTAAGGTTAGGAGGATAAACAGAAAAAAGGTTGAATGTCTATGCAATAATGATAACGATATACAATAACAAAAGTTCAACAAAAGTAACATTCATTTCTGAAATTAGATTTAAATGTTGAAATGTGTAATTTATAGATTTTGAGAGCTGCGATAAGTTTAAAAAAAGAAAAGAAAAAAGAGATACAACTCATAGAAAGCAATCAAAATAACTTGAGGTCATGACCCCATTATGCAAATATATTTATCCTTACCTCAAAGAAGAAATGTGCTTCTTTTGCACGCAACAACCAACCGCCATACTGCCGAATAATGAAGAGAAATAAAATTCCTTAGTAAAATTTCCTGCCAGATCAATAGATATCAAGAAGAAAAAAAAGTCACTCGGTGTCAGGTTAAAGACGATGCCACGTGATAAATCCAAGAAATAAGTATCCAGAAGTAGAGAGATGTAAATCCAATTTTTTTTTTCATAGGCCAGTGCTTCGTGGAGAGCTTACACAAGCAGCACGAGTTGACAAGGTTACGATAAATCTGACCGGTTATTAAAACGATATGAGCGCAATCGGACTGAACGAGGGAAGCCGTGCACCTGTGCGTAGGAGATGATTTCCAATGAAAGGATGGGAGAGAGAGTGAAAGAGTGTTGGTCCATGGGAGAGTGGGAAGCTATAGTCATGGTAGTGGTAGTGGTGGCGGAGCAAAGAGTAGTCATCTACAGCTGATTTGAAATTGTTGATAAAAGGAGAAGGGGGATGAAAAAAAAAGCTCCGAGCCACATGGTGTAGGGCTTTGTCAACACACACACACACACACACACACACACTTTGTGGAGTAATATACAGCTGTAGCATTACACACTTCTTACGCTCTCTGATTCACCCATCCCACACACAAACTCTCTTCCCCTCATTCATTGGTCGATGGACTTACACTCTTTTGTACCAGCTCATGCATATTTCATCATGGAAGTAGAAAGGAAAAGGGGGACTCATTATAATATTGCACCAGGGTGGCTGGTATACACAAGTTGCCAAGCAACTGGACAGTGACGTCTGGTTTACTAGGGCTCCACTTCCATTCACTTTCTGCCTTTTTGGATGCTTTTAGATGGTTTTGAAGCATCCGTGATTTGGCTGTGATGGGTAATGACTAATTTCATTGTGAATTGCCACTGTTGATCTTGTAGCACAAGGTCAAGTATTTAGTACTAATTGCATTCCCAAATGTCAAACCAGTGTTCATTCACTACCTATTTCATATTCTCAAATAAATGAGCACGGATCATGCTACTAATTTGACTTCAAAATGTTTGAATGCTCTCTCTCTCTCTCTCTCTTTCACTTTGAATTTCCTTCCATGTAAAATTTTGATTGACTAGCATTTCCTGTATCAATTTTACAAAATAAACAACCACATAACAAAAAACAAAAAATGAAATAATGAAAAATAAAAAATAAAAAAAATCAGTGCAGATTCGTCATTTTTTTTTGTGTGTGCTTTAAAAAAAATTGTTTTTCTCATATTTTCCCATGATATGTTTACTTTTTGGGGGGTTGAAATGTAGATTAATGCAATTTTGTAGTATACCATTCCCAAAGAACTTTTAATCTCAATACACCTTTAATGAAAACTTTATTTTACAAGTTCAAATATTGATCAATCAACAAACCAATCACAAAACCAGGAAAAATATTAGGTTGGTGAAATCAGGATGGATGTATAAATGCTTAGCACCTGCATGGAAGAATTGTTTTACTTTATTTAAAATGGTTATTTACATATTTAATTACGATCAAAATATTGTGCTGGTTGAAGAAACTTGATACCATTTTCAAAAGGTTATCAGGAACCTAATCTCATGTCAACTTTTAGTAATTTCTGCATGTATTCTGAATATTTTCTGTAGTTTTTATTGCTTATTTGTCTCTTTTTAATTTGTAATTAATATGAAAGTTATCAATATTATGAGATAATTATATCACTTAAAAGAAATCAAAAGGGTAATTTTGATGCAAAGTTTATTTTAACATTTTTGTAGTGATTAGAGACCATAAAAAAGACTGAAAAGGTGCTTTAAATTCTTCTGATTACAAAGCAATTATATACATATCATATCTTATCTATTCAATATTTTTTTAGCAATGCTTTTATTATTTGGTTATTATTTTCTTGTATAGAGAAAGGGGCAAAAACAATCCAATACAAGTCAACATCATAATTATTGCTTTTCCATGGTGACTTCTTGAAATAGCAAATATAGTATCTCATGTTGATGGGTCATATAATTATAGAAGCACTTTAATTGACAGGGATAAACCCTTTTCTTAAATTATGGACTGTCTCTTGTCTGTTTATAAACTTGTATAAACAGTCTAAACACTGATCCTTTCTCCGCTGCTTTGATAGAGTGATAAATTGCTCTAGGAAATACTCTGTAAATGAAACGGGGAGACGTTATTCAAAATATATACCTCCTCTGGAATTAAATTTCCTGGTGTGCAGGTTTATATAGATTTTGTGATTTAAAGGTTTTGAGAAGCAGGTTCCCCCCCCCCCCAATTAGGTATGGTGGTTTTTTCCATTATCATTTTATTCTTTGCTGAATATCCTTCATATATTGTGCAATACAACTTGACAACTCAAAAGTTTCATTTATTTTCATGTGATTAAAGATAATAATTGTAATATTCAAAGTTGAGATGCATTAAGAGCTTTACCCCTTTGCAATAAGTTATTCATAATGAATATTTGAAATTATCTTGCTTGCATGTAAAGTTGGGTCTAAAAAAAAACAAAAAAAAAATACTTCTTCCTATTAATTGTATACCTCATTCCACAAGGGGTAGGAAAAAATTAGCATTATTCGTCATTTTTGACTAATTCTGCACATTGCTCGAAGTGCAGGAGTTCCCCAAAGTATAAAATTTTTAAATCTACAATCATCAAACTACAGGTTTGCGCCACTTTTGTAAAATCATAATAATATTTTTCTTTTGCTTTAATATAGGAATTCCTGTACATATAATTTCTTCTGAAATATCTTATCTCATGAAAATTCAAGATAGTATTTTATTCTCCAATGTCAGACACAGTCATACACATGTTAATTTGGAATTGATGTCAGAGTGACCTTTGCTAAAAAAAAAAAGAAAAAGAGGTAAACTTTATTGTCACCATGAACATCGAGTAGTTATGTGTTAAGCTCTTTGATGGAATTTAATTAATATGTGTACTCCATCTTGTACATGTACATGCGTGGGAGGTCCCAGATAAAGACTCTCTTTTTAAGGTTGTCATCCCTTTATTGCCCATTTTCCCTAGAAAATCATCATTCTTGTCATGTTTAGCATGAACAGTTACCACAGTAGCATATCCTTGGAGAACCTCTTAGCTGTAAAACCATTAACTCTAAAACCAAACTGTATATAGTGTGTCTCAGAAAAGGCAAAATTTGGATGGTCAGTTAATTTTTGAGGTGAAAGCAGAAAATTTATGAAAAACGAAGTCCTTCAATTTAAAGTTCATTTTGTCTTGTTTTTTTTTAATACAATACAATTCAAAAGAGCAACACATAGATGTATAAGAAGAGTTTGAAATTTAAATGTAAAAATCAAATTGCACAAATCAGAGCACAGAGAACAGCAGGTGAATCACCATCATTGATAGATTTGATGAAAGAAACATTATTTATTTATCTATTTATTTATTCACATTTCTCTTTAAAAGACAGGGAAGTCCAGTTCAAGCCTAAAAGGCCCGCTTTACAATGGAGCCCTGTCAGGAGTGCATAAATAAACATAACATAAAGAAGTAAAATAATTACAACATAACATAACAAAGAACATACAAGAAATATAACAAAGCATCCTTTTCTTTGGCAAGGCTGTAATATCTTGTCAACTTATTCTGCTGAATTTGATTTTGACAATCACTTTTCAAATATATTTTGCTCATTGATATTGTAGTTGGTGCCAACAGAAAGAAGAAAAACTAAACTTTTAGAATTACACACTTTAAAATTCATGAATTGTTTGTTTTCTCCTTAAAAATTGACTGACCATATCCATTCGTGTTCCACTTTTCCTGGGATGCACTGTATACACCTGGCTGTCTGGTATAAACGGAAGGTCCAGGTAGCCCATTAGGCAGTCTCTTCATGAGGTTCCGTTTTTCTGGGACACCCTGTATACACCTAGCTGTTTGGTAGAAACGGAAGGTCCAGGTAGCTCATTAGGTAGTTCTTCATGAGGTTCTGTTTTTTCTGGGACACCCTGTATACGCTGGTGTTTGATATAAACGGAAGGTCCAGGGCAGTCTCTTCATGAGGTTCCGTTTTTCTGGGACACCCTGTATACACCTAGCTGTTTGGTAGAAACGGAAGGTCCAGGTAGCTCATTAGACAGTCTCTTCATGAGGTTCTGTTTTTTTCTGGGACACCCTGTATACGCCTGGCTGTTTGATATAAACGGAAGGTCCAGGTAGCTCATTAGGCAGTCTCTTCATAAGGACATCATTTTTCTGGGACACACTGTATACGCCTGGCTGTTTGGTATAAACGGAAGGTCCAGGTAGCTCATTAGGCAGTCTCTTCATGAGGTTCTGTTTTTTCTTGGACACCCTGTATACGCCTGGTTGTTTGATATAAACGGAAGGTCCAGGTAGCTCATTAGGCAGTCCCTTCATGAGGTCATCATACTCCGAGTCATCAAGCGTGACTTGAATTCTATCAGATGATCATGCTCGCTCCTAATATCCAGACAATTTTATTTTCTTAGTGTAGCATTGAAGTTTATTATGTGTTGTAGTTGAGACAAAACAACAATATTTATCAAAAAATAATTTTTTATCTTTCAGATCTAATTAAACAAAAAAGTGTAATATCTCTACTTAGGCAATTTGAATTGGTAAGTGAAGTTTGTTCTGCGTTACAGTTATAACAAAAACAATAATATTTTTTCAAGAGTCATTTTTGTCTTTTAGATCTAATTTAAAAAAAAATGTCCATACACATTCATATTTCAGTCTTTAGCAAGAGTTAAAAGTGGGAAAATCTTTTGATATAAGGAAATTGCCTTTATTCAAGTAAAATTAAAATTTCAGTATACAATCCAAAAATATTGTATATATCTGATTATGATATATGTCTGATAAGTTTCACTCTGTGTAAAAATTTATTTATGTTAGTTAATTTTAATCTTTAGCAAGAGTTAAAAGTGGGAAAATCTTTTGATATAACTATATTAAATTGCCTTTATTCAAGTAAAATGTAGATTTCAGTATACAATCTAAAAATATTGTGTATATCTGATTATGATATATTTCTGATAAGTTTCACTATGATCTATGTGTTAAAATTTATTTCTGTTATTAACTTTACTCTTCTTTGTTCATTTAAACTTTGATTGTATTTTTATTATTTTATTTATTTAAATACGGTATTAAAAAAAACCTGCTATTAGCCTCAAGGCTGTTTTTCAGCAAATTCATACATAGAATACATATCATACATCAGATAACTAATTACAATATAAAAAATTACCAATACACAAATAGTAACATAGGAAAAGAAAGTCAAAAGAAGATGTCTTTTGTTTAGTATCAAACCTTACCTGGCATCGTAATGGACGAAGACAGGGAATAACATATACGGAGATTGTAAATTATCATTTTACACTTTCAGTTTATTTTTTATTTAGAAGATTGAAAATAGCTCAGAACTTATCTAGTGGATGAAGTCCATGTGATGAAAGTAATTATAAAATGTCTTCGTGAAAATAGTTGTGAGATGTTTTATGACATTAATTATTTTCAATTTTCTAGTAATGTCGAAAGGATAACATTTTTTAGAAAAGTATTAAAGATATTAGCCCTGTCAGGCTTACAGTTTTCTTCTATGGCTCAGATAATATAACATCAATTGTAGTTTTCACTTAGCATCAGACTGCAGATATGTTAAATAGCTATTTATGTTACTAAGATGTCAGGGAAAACTAGGCTACCTGACTGCGGTTAGCAGTGAAAACTCATGAGTCAGGCAACTTGATTTGCATTTCTTTGGCTTTTCAAGGATGGATCTCTCTCTATTTTGGATGTGTAGATTCGTGAAAGCGTACTACCCTTCTCTTCTCTTTTCCAATACCCCAGGGGCATGCAAGCTCTATTCAATTTTAAAATCAAGAAAAGTGTGGATTATTTTTGAGTCAACAGCTGGATTATGAAGGGATGAAAGGTTCTTAGACTCGAAGGGGAATTGTTTCAGGATGATGTATAGTGCGCACATTTTTAATTCACTTGGCTAGAAATCATGCTTGTACTAATGCTCTTCGGTTTAAGTGAAGGCTTTTGCATGTTTGAGTGTATGATTTTACTACTGCCTTTCTTGTCGATAATGTATTGCCTTGGGTGCTGTTTGAAGATATTTGATTTAAGAAGCAAGTAACGTCCCTGAAAGGTACCACTGCACTCAAGGTAAACGTTTCTGAATCTATGAAAAATATTGATTTTTGAAGGATGTTTTTCCCCGTATGAATATCCAAAAATGAGATAACAGGAGTGATGAAATTGATGAGAGATAAAATTTGATGCATTATCTTCAGAACTAAGAAGTGTGAAATTTGAAATAATGCAAGAGTATATAGTGTAATGTGACTGCATGTCATCAATAATCCATATCAAAATAAGCTCTTCAATTACTTAGAGGGTGGAGGTAGTGGGCATTATATTGGATTGAAATAAGGGCTATGTTTAATATTTTTTGGGGTAGAAAACATTTTGATAATTGTTTAATCGAGCTGTCGTCTATTCCATATCAATATCTTTTGAAGGAGTGAACTATTGACAACAGGAAAAAAGTATGGACAAAAATGAAAGTAATAAATTCATGTTTCTGTAATATGGACATAAATGTTTGCCTATCATTACAATAACTTTGTAATTCTTATTATCGATACACACATCTACCAGGATGAAAAAGTAACATAGGAGAGATGGAATATACAGCTTAAGAAAATGATTAAACCTTACTCTTCTTCATAAAGGTTTGGTATTTTAAATCTTTAAAATGAAATCAAAGACAGGATGTAAGAAGACAAGCTGGTCAATAAGAGAGAAAGCTTTGAATTCTTGAAGCAAGAACGGGCTCCAATGACAAGAGAGGAAAGAAATCGTTATAAAAAAAGCTTGTTGTAATGATTTTTGTCTAAGTTTTACATTGAACTTGCACTGATTAGGTAACCATGGAGCCATTTTTATAAGAACTATCTTAAATGAGTGATTGAATATATATTTTTTAGACTATAAATCAAATGTTTTTGTTGTTGTGTGTTTCTAGATCTGCTACTCCCTACCATGGCTTCATGATCATGAACAGACTGAGTCTTCATAACCTGACTGAACCTATCAACAAGGATCTAGACTACACACTTCAAGAACCATTCTTGCTCTACAAAACTGCCAAAGGTACTGTGGAATGGTTTAATTGTTCAAATTTGTGAAGTCAAAAGCTAGTTTTTCACCATTTTCCTTTGAAGAAATTAATTTAAATTCTGAATAATCCAAACACTAACTTAGGAGATCAGATTATACCCTGCACTCACTATTTTTGCTCTACAAAACTGCCGAAGGTCCTGTGGAATGGCCTAATAATTGGTGAAGTCAAATTTTTTTACATTTTTTTTTAGAATTTTCCTTTGAAGAAATAAATTCTGAATGAATCAAACACTAACTCCGGAAATCAAACTATACTCAACACTAACTGTTCTTGATCTACGAAACTGCCAAAGGTATACTGTCACATGGTCTAATTGTTCAAATTATTGTAGTTAAAAGCTATTTTTCACTAGTTTTGTGTGACAAAGAATATTGCTCACCAACCTCCCACCCCAAAAAGGGATCTATAGAATAAGTACCCATCAGGAACTATTCATGCTCTTCAAAATTTTTCCAATGGGTGATGTAAAAAAAAATCTTCTTTTTTATCACAAGATTGATTTCGAGCAAAAATGTGTTACAAAAACCCTGTAATTTCCCCAACTTTTAATCACCTGTCTCCGCTCTTACCAAGTATTGTCATAATAGAGAGTACCAATGTAATAAGCTAGTTTGTTAACATTACATCATCCATAAACTGTTAGAACAAATTTTACTGTATTATAAATTTAAAATAATTATCTGTTTCATAAAGACTCACTTCACCACACATCTTTATAATCATAACATTGGTAAGTTAATAACATCAAATAAAAATAAAAAGTAAGGTGATTATTTGGCTGTGACCTTTGTGGAAATCCTGTTATGTTCTTGAAACCATTGCAGAGAAAGTCAATGTTGACTCTACTACTTAATCCGACAACATATGTTATGAAGACAGTTGTTATATTACATGAGAAATGTTTCAGAGCATACAAAAGCGGATGGGACGTCCATGTTGACTGTCCCATTAGCTTGAGAGCACATGAGGATCAGAAGCAAGGCATGGTGTCCCTCAAGGAAAGCTTTGCATCCCATTTCAATCAAGATGACAGTTAACATTCGGCTCCAATCCGAATGCATCGAATGACCCGCCACACTCACTTAGCAAATTAGAACTTATCCTTGCTCCCAGTTACGTCTCACAAACGCCTCAACCATGCTACGTTGGTCATGCGGCTTTTAGGGTCACCCAATCTTTCTTTATGCCAGTTTCCTTGGGCCAAACTGTTGGCTGTCGGTCTGCAATCCGCTAAGTGCCAACATATTTTTAGTTTACCAATGTCATACCATCAATCTGTGTGAGGGTGACATCTTTGTTTGATCAGTTCACTGCCTATGTCAAGAATACTTTGCAATATTTGATCCAGGTAGCATAGCAGTGCATGTTATCCATCTTGCACATAATTCATATCATTTTCAGACAACACTTATTAAGCAAGAAAAAGAAATATTTAGAATCCCTTTTTCATGTGAGTATATTAGGAAATCCAGCAAAAATCAATGAATTTGTACGTTTTTTCAGAAAATGACCAACTTTACATTCTTACTTAAATGTAATCTTCCCCTGAAATGTAGATTTTTTCTATATTCAGTGTGGTTCAATTACTATTTAGGCAGAAGGGTTCAAAATATGTTAGTGATATACCACAAAAATGTAATCATATGATTTATCATACATATAGTTCTAACAAAGGAATTCAATGAAAAAACCTTATTAAAATGGTTAAGTTTGTGAACCAGTTCACTGCTTTTGTTGCTGCAGTCTTCCAAGAATTGAGAAACAAACAAGAACTTTAAGTCGTGCGTTACCATTCTCCAACGTAAAAAAAAAAGTATCTAGATGAAGAGACTTCCTTGAATATTACGAGTTGAAATCGTATGCATGCGCATGTAACATCATCTTGCTTTTCCCTTGTCCTACAAATGCCTAAGGAGCTGCCTTCCTTCCTACTTTACATGTTTCAAACCTTTTTTATATGTTTAAAACCTGGAAGTCAATTACCCTTGCACGGGACATGCGACGTGACATTCAATATCCATGTTATTCACTTCTTTTAATATTTCATTCGCATTATTCGTGCTAAGTAATAGGGTCTCTTTGTATATTAAAAGAATTGTATTTCATAAGTAGTGTTATACATGATGTGAATATTAAAAATAGGTAATAAAGCTTTGTGGTTTGAGATGTTTTGTTGCATCGTGAAGTGAAATATTGAAGAAGAAGTCCAACCTGAAAATGATTTTGTTTTTAACAAAAGTAAAGAAAATGAAGGGAAAAAATATAAGTGAAGGTTTGAAGAAAATCCCTCAAAGAATAGCAAAGTAATGAAGGTTTAAATTTTTGGTTTTGTGATGTCACTTGTGTGCTGCTCTCCCATATGTTGTGGAATGTAAATTCCATACATTTGTCTTCTAAGACAGATCAATGTGATATAGACTCATTCAAACATGGATTTGATGATATATTAAATGCACACGTACATGTATGTGAAATAATTAAAATCCTTCTTTACATTACACAACTTGTGAAAGAGCAGCTCCCCAGAGTGTGAGAAATTTAATTCTTTAATTAAACAAATACACACATTACCCTTGTTGTTTTTCTTCAAACCTTCACTGATTTTATTCTCTCATTTTTGTTTCTTTTTAAAAACTGATTAAATTTCAGGGTAGATTCCCCTTTAAAGAAAGGAATCAAGATGAGGATGTAGTTGGGCAATTCCAAGCAAAACAGGACATGGAGCTGAAATTTTAATGTGGCGCTGTGCCTTTGAAAATGCAAATTAGGATCTGAAATTACCACAAAGGCTTCTTTACAATACAAACAATCATTTAAAGTTTTAAAAATTTGTGATTCAGTATTCTTGCGCTGAATAATTGATTAAATCCAAAGTTTCACATATAGGACTATGGGGCTTTAAATGCCTTTTATTCTTATATCTAGTCACTTTTTACAGATTTTTTTGGCTTAATGTAATTATCATGGACTACTCCAAAAAACTTTGGTATTAATATTTCTTTATAATGCATTTCTCCTCACGAAAAAGGCTGGGAAACCAGATGTCACTCTGTAACAGTCACTCCATAACCGGACATGGGTTCAAGTTTTAAGTCATAATTAACAAAATATTCAACCATTTTTTTAATGCAATGTGGCATATTATACCTAGAATAACATAGAATCTAATCAATAACTCAAAATTGTGATAGACATTTAAATTTCGCAGAGTTTAAGCAAACTGTTTTCTGCTCAAATATGCATGTCCATTTTGCGTCACTCCGTAACCATGATTATGAATATTCATATCTCATTAATTAAGAGCATCACTTTAAAAAAAAATTATCATTTTGAAAAGAGGGTACCATCAGCTTTTGTCATGAACCATTTCTTTGTACATAAAGATTGAAGTATGGATGATAAACTTGTTTGAATGCTGAAATGTTGCTTCTGAATGTCACTCCATTACCTTGGAACTGCCCAGTATTATCTTTTTAGGAAGCTGTTTTAAAATCATTTTTATTAACTTATTAAGTTGGCGAGTTCAAATAAGGAATTGTATGTTGTTCAATGTATTACAAGATGTCTACTATTCTTCTGTAAACAGAAAGAAACCGATCAGTAAATTGCCAACTTTATTCCCAGCTTCATTCCCATAAAACATACTTGTGGCTAAATTTTGATTTGTTGCCAAAAATATCTTGGGTTCCTTTGGGTTGATTACTAAGGTAGTAAATTATAGATTTTCCTCTTTTTTGTTGTCATCTACAGCAATCTGTGGGATCTGGTTTTATAACAGAAATGACTGCATCAGGTTTGCAGAACTTATTCAAAGGTAAGATCTTTAATCTTGTTTTCATCTTTTTCTTTTAGGATATGAATTATCCAAGGGCTAATTTGATACATTTTTATTCCTCATATTGGTGAAAAACTTGATGTTTATCCTCTTATTGCTACATATTTTAAACGAAGACTTATTGTTGAAGTAAAGTTTTATTATCGCCAATTTTGTATTTTTTAAAATTTTTGAACATGTCAAGCCTGTCATTTTGAGGAATTTGATATCTTACTTTCTTTTCTAAAATTCCTGTTGCAAAATCCTGTGTTGCAACACAATAAAAATAGAAACTTTGTGAGCAGAAATATTCCTGATGATCTGTGATATTTTAAGGGCTCTGAATCATTTATAAGTTATTGCGTCAAATCATAAAATGCAGGAAAATGTATTATGTATTGTATACGTAAGTAGTGAAGGACTTGTCTTTGTATAAAATGAAATTTGTCGTAATACATTATGTCGAAATGAAACTGAATGATCACCCACTCTTCTACTGAACTGATTTCAAGGGGTCCCATCTGCGTTTTGAAACAATCTCTTCCCTTCATTTTGAGGAAAGTCAATTTGATTAACTGAACTAGGTCAGTGTTAATTAATAGCAAAGTATACAGATGGTAATGCAGGTTTAAGCTTTATGTTTTCATAACAGGAATTTGAAGCTCAATCAAGCCTGCGTGCGGAGTAAGAATATGATCTATAGATGAGATTATAGTATACAGGCATAGATAATGATTTCTTATCTGAAGGAATACAGCGGAAGTATATTCTGAAAGAAAGTGATATCTTAAAAAGTACCCAAACAGTTTTAGTGAAGCTGAGTTTATGTATATGAAGAGCTTGCAAGCAAAAGAGACTAAATCCACTTTTGATGAAAATTGAGTTATTGATATCAGGCCATTGTTCAGGTACATACCTGTCTCTGAACAAAAGGATTTTCTTAATTGTTGATTGCAACTGTAAGAAAATGCATTTTGTAATTTCCCTTTTCCATAGGCATGTGTACAAAATCGGGTAAACAAATGCCATTTCCTCTGAAGTTATAAACATGGATTTAGTCCCTTTTGCTTGCAAGCTCTTCATATATAGATTATAGTTTATTTTTCAACAAACAGGGAAACTGACTAGAAATATATGATATGAAAATGAGGAAAGATTATTTGTGACAAACACTTATTACTTATATTGAAACATTAAATACATTTGTTGTGCAATCATTAAAAATGTATTTTTAGTTTTAAAAAAAATAGCAAGGAATAGATGAAGAATGAGTGCACAGTAAAAAGGTTTAAATCTGTGTATTTCTCATACTCCAAAAGGGGTTATCAGAAATTTACAAATAAAGTTCAAATTCAAAAAGTTAAAGAAAACTGAACAAAGAACGTGGTATACTTATTAGAGGGGAGTTAACCTCAAAATACATATGTGCCAATTTATAAAGATTAATTGTAAATGTACTTTGTTGGTTGATAATATTTTTTTTTGTGTGTGGAATCTTGTAGACCAACAAATTACAGAGAAAATAATCCTTCAGAATGATCAAATTGGGGATTAATTCTCCTATAATGAGATGATACCATGTAGAATCACACTCTATTCAAGCTGTTAATTCACGCTTTCAGAGGCATTCATGTTTGCCAAACGATCCACTTTACACACAGCATTATGTAAAGCATACCCATTTCCCTATCATAATTGGCTTGCCACTGTTGCATTATACTCTTGAAATTGACCTTGGGGTAAATAACGACCTGCATGGGTATGTCTTTCAACTTTGCATGTTGTACATAATTAATCAAAAATGTCACAAAAAATGACAAAGGGGGCATGTGTACATGTTGGTCTTCTTTATTGTTGAAACACCATGTGAGTACAAAGGTATGGCAGAAAAGTAAGAAGATGTTGGTATTATTTCATTTTGAAATGCCTTATTAATTGTAATCATTATCTCCGAAATGATACAAATGTTTCTTACAAAAGAATATGGACACAACTTTATTGTATTTAATTCTTTATCATCTTTATGTATTGTATGATAATTGATAATATACACTTATTCAGCAATATATATTTCTAAAATAATAAATATTTCTCATTGATGATATAATCATTTGTTAAACTTCTGAATCTTTGCCAGGTGTCTAGATTACATAATTATGTCTGGTTTGTAGTTTATTTGAGCATTTTTTTCGTATTGATTCAATTAATCTTTCATTATTTTCTTTTAATTTTGTAGATTATTGGCTAAAATCCAGGAGGAAGAGAAGCCGGCTACAAGAAGTGTTCCTGCACCCACAGGAGGCCCAACAGATATCTTGTCTATGTTGAACAAAGCACAACATGAATATAAGGTGAGGAAAAATAATTTGAAAAAAACATGGTTTTAATAATATTGTGGAATGCATATACTAGAAATACGATTTGTTATTATTATAGTTATTGGGGCGTATTACTCAGCTCAAAGTAGGAATTCGTATGTTCTGATTCAATGAATAAATTTACCAAAAGTGGAAGTAATTATGTTTTTATCTTTATTTTATATAAGTACTGGGCATTGCAGTGTAATAATCATAAATTTCTTTCCCAATATGTTTACAAGATATATTTATTGACTATGCAATTGGTAATACAGGGGAAATATACTATATGTTCATTTTCTTCTTTCCACATCATGATTGATAAACTAACTAGGGTCTAATCTAAATTTAAAATATGATAGGATCAAAAACTTCTCTTTTTGTCTTCTCGACGTGAATTTCAACATTTGATAGCATAGAAATCCATATAAGGCTTTTAACAGTTGAAAAATCAATCGCCATGTATTCTGGCATTTGAGCCTGATGATTATAATAGTAAAGGCTATAACCTTCATTATATTCCATCCAGTTCCATCTCGTACTACGGCAGGTCATCATGGTATGAGAGAGAGAGCATTAGATGAATATTTGACCCGCATCTTTGTATAGTCAGTCAGGAATGCCATAAAGGCATCTCACACATTTTTACAATTGAATAAACCACAGACAACCTCAAGATTAATGAGGTTAAATGGAATTTACCAATCGAAGGGATGTGACGTTTCCTCAACACAAGAGGGCAGTGTTTAAATTGTCATATCCCTAATTCACTGCAAGTTTGATATTCATGTACTAGGTATTCATGTGTGAAGCTTAATTTTTGGGCATAGTTGTACCATTGGAAAAATGCTTGCAGAGTAATTTATGGACAGAAAATATATTACTCATTTGTCTCCAACAGAAGTAATATATACATAACTGCTGTGTAAAATTGGGGGCAGGCAGGCTGTAAAAAAAAA
Organism: Paracentrotus lividus; assembly: GCA_940671915.1. Lineage (NCBI taxonomy): Eukaryota > Metazoa > Echinodermata > Echinoidea > Camarodonta > Echinidae > Paracentrotus > Paracentrotus lividus. Next base: position 48,211,200 of record CALNVZ010002100.1, on the reverse strand, counting down.
ATCACAGGCTAGATTTTGGTCCAATAATCCAGAGCTTGTGAGTTTGAATCCCGACCAGCCTGCCTGTGGTGTTATTTTACAGCATTCTACCCTCAGTTTTATACTGCAGTCGTATGTAACTATTGTTGAAGACAACTGAATAACATATTTTCTGTCTTTATATCCTACAGATTAACCTCTGATGTATTATTATTATTTTTATTTTCAGTTATTGTTGATATTCTAAATCTGCCTATGGGTATATGGTTTTGTAAACAATAAAAAGCTTCACACAATAATGCATTTTCTAATTATTGTATAATTGTATTTGTATAACGCTTAATGAAATATATCCACCTTGGTGTTACTATGCACTTGGTGTAAACTAATTATTGTGTTTTCTGACCATTTGTTTCTCTTGGTTGATTTTCAGCAAGGTAGCAAGAAGAAGAGGAGTGCATCAGAGAGTGGTCCTTCCCCCATTGGTCCGGGCGGTGATGGTGGATCAGGAGGGGTCATTAGACCTATCCCTGTTAAAGTATCACCAGGTATGGGAACCAATACTAAACGGTGACAATAACTATTTTAGAAAGTATTCCATATTTTGTGGATTGGCTTATATAGTTTTGACTGAGAGTTTTAAAAATGTATCAGATCCATCAGCAGAAAGAGTGAACATTTCTGCACATTGTAAAACCAAAATGAATTAAAAGAAGGAAATTAAGCAACAAAATCATTAAATTAGCAATGTTCTGACATTATAAACCAGTATACCATACAAATTGGCAATCATAATAGTAAGTTTTGCCAATTTGCAGAAGAAAAGCTGAAAAGCCTTCAAAGAAAGTCTTCTATAGAATTCCTGTATTTCTTACTTTTATCGGTTTGCAGGTCATTTACCAAAAACTGATGATTCCCTTGCAGTGCGAGGAGGAGCTAAACCTAAGACCGGTGGTATGGGACCAAGGTTTCAGAGATCAGTCAGCATGCAAGATACTAGGAGTACAACAACAACAACTACATCATCAACATCTAGTACATCTGCCTCATCAAGTAATTAATGGCTGAACTTTGTAGTCAAAGATTAAGGAAGATTTTATGTAGATTCTTGGGACTTAATACGCTAATCCTGGAGAGACAAGCTTTTCTACAGTTCGCGCACACATGTAGCTGCACTTTCTCAGGGGGAACTGTAATTTGGGCGGTGGCAGCAGCCTTCTGTTTTGTTTGCTTTTCTTCCATGACTGCTTTATGATTTGTTTCAAATGAAGTAGATGCTTTTTTGATGCAGCGTTTCCATGCGTTTCAGTTCATTGCATCTACCTGTCATGATTTGTGGCTGATCTTGAATAGTGCAAGGTTAGACTTCAGAGAGTCCTTGAAGCGTTTTTGGGAGCCCCTATTTTTGCGCTAGCCAGTTCAGACTTCTACGTTGAGAAGTTTCTTGGGTAGGGGTTTGTCGTCCACTCTGGTAACATGACCAAGCAAGCATAGTTGTAGCAGAGATGCCAACACTACAGAATAATTATAACATTAGAAATTAGAACATGAATAACGCAAATAGTTTAAGCAGCTGAAATGGATTTCTTGGTCGCAAGAGAAAGAAATCTATTGATTTCAAGGCATTCCCAAAATTGAAAGACAGAGCAAAATGCTATTATTCATGCTTTGTCTTATGAGAAGACATTTGGTTCAGCTGTTTCAACTATTTGCGTTATTCGTGTTCTAATTTCTAATGTTATAATTATGCCGTAGGGTTGGCATCTCTGTTGTAGCTGTATGAGGATAGCTGTGATGCTAGGTAATACTTTATAGTAAGTCACCGGCTAGCTTTGAATCAAATAAGAATCTTGATAGATTACAATAGATTTATCGCCCATAATTTTGAACATTGTAAATGATGTATTTTAGCACAAGAATTGCAGATATATTTTGCTTGAATTTGAACTGATTTTTGCACTTGAGCTCTGTTCAAAGAATAAATTACCATCTTAGAGCAGGACACTAAAAGAATTATCAAAATTAGCCTTACATATAAATTTTAAAGAATGGATATAAATTAAAAGAAAATAAATGCTGTTACAGAGTTTAAAGGCAAGCATAAGAAAAAAAAATCCTTTAAACATTTGGCTTTATCCACTAGAATGCTACAAAGTTGATGGTCATGCAGAAAACAGCAGTCACTAAAAATCTCAATAACTTTTGCTCAGTAGCACCAGCTGTAGTTCAGATTTCTTAAACATAGTGATTTAGTTATTTACATTTGTGGGCTACGTGTAATGCATTGCTGCAACTTGGAAAGTTCTATGCCATTATGACATTTACATGTATTAATGATTTTGTGGGAAAAGTAAGACCATGTTTATGTGCATGGTCCACAGTCAAGTGGCCATAAAGATGAATTAATATCACACTCTTCAATGTGCTAGATCAAGGTTATGGTAATAAGGTGATTCTAGTTCTTCAGCGATTACAGTCTAAAGATACAGAAGAAAGACGGGTTATCACCAAGAAGAAAGGACATGTCCATTCTTGAGTCTAAATAATAAAACCAACCTGCGGAAATATTTAATTTTAAGTGTTTTGATAGAGATAAAATGATTTCATACACATTCATCACTGTGATGTTATACATTTGTAGGTCAGGGTGACAGTAGCAAGGTGATTCCAGTTCTTCAGAGGTTAATGTCTCAAGGAACAGAAGAAAGACCAGTCATCACTGAGAAGAAAGGACAGATCCATACATTGGAGAGCTTAGAGAAGATGCACACTACCTTACCAAAAGAGGGCGCTATTGCTACAAAGAAACCAGAAGTAAGTCTTCTTACACACACACACATATATTATACAGTTGCCTGCAAAATTGACTGGGCCACTCTAGAACGTCAACATCGTTGTCCTTAACCCTTTAGCATCTAAACCGCCCGATACCGCCCCTCAGCTTACTCACTAAACCGCCCCAAACCGCCCCTGTCTTATTAGCACACTATAGTCAAGATAGTATCAAAAATATGTGATGAAACATGCCCATACTTGTTGTATATTACCCATTGGATATGTGCTGTCCGATTCTGCACAAAAAAGTATGTTTTAAGAGAAAATCTTATTGAAAAAACCTGATTGAAAGACGGCATAACCCTTTCCGCTAGTGAGTAAACTGACACTTTTCACGCAGTTTCTAGGTGCTAAAGGGTTAAGCCATCCTTTGACTACCTCAGCGGTGTGCTTGGGATTATTGTCTTGCTGGTACTTCCAGTTGGCGCCGAGGTCAAGGTTTCGTGCAGATTGCTTCACGTTGTCTCTGATGATTTGGATATAGCCTTCCTTTTTCATCACCCCTTGGACCCTGACAACATCCCCAAAGCATTATGTTGCCACCACCATGCTTTACGGTTGGCATAGTGGTGGCAACATAATGCTTTGGGGATGTTGTCAGGGTCCAAGGGGTGACGGTTGGCATGGTGTTCTTTGGGTTGTACGCCTCTCCTTTCTTTCTCCAGACGTACTGAGCATCCATATGGCCAAATAACTCCATTTTTGTCTCATCAGACCACAGGATATTTGTCCAAAAGCTGGAATCTTTCTTTAGATGACCTTTGGCAAATGTCAATCGGGCTTCCATGTGTCTCTTCCTTACCAGAGGTGTCTTCCGAGGCCGACATTCCTATGTAAGGCTCGTTCAATTGTTGACCGTGACACAGTAGTTCCTGCCTGGTCAATTGTCTTCACCAGGGCCTTGGTTGTGGTCCAGGGGATGATCTTAACCTCTCTGCAGATCTTCCTGGCAAGTTTGGGGGAAACTTTGAGTTTCCTACCACGTCCCCCAAGGTTTCTGACCGTGTTGAACCTCTTTTGGTAATGTACCATGCACCTGTAAATATTATCCATACCTGAACATTTTCTGCATTAAAAATGACTGCATACACTCCAATGCGCAGTATGTTAATCTTTAGACCATGAAGGATAAACTTTTCATTGAAGACATAGAAAATGCCATTGATTCATATGCTTATTTACCATGTTTCAAAATATTTGTAGAATAGGTTGAAGTTTAGTTTGATTAGAGTTTAGGAGCAGTTAACAGGTATTTTTTTTATTGGTTTGATGTATTGCTATGTACATCCAGATTTTTTACAGTTTAATATATGTCCTTTAATTTCTTGCCTTGTGGGTTGACAAAAAAAAAAAAATCTCTTGTAAAATCTTTAAACAAAACAAAAATATGTATTATGTCAAAGTTGTTTTAATAACAAATATCATTAAAAATTGTTTTAATAATATTATTCATGATTACACTTTACAACCTTTATGTCCTTTAATACTTTGGCCTTACAGGTACAGAGCCTAGAGAGTATAGAGAGCTTACATCTACCCAGTGGGAGTGGTGGCCCATCTGCAGCAGCTGCTGGTACAGCCGGAGCGCCCTCTAGTGCTGAATCATCACAACACCTCCAAAGACTGCTACTACGCCTTCAGAGTGGATCAGACACCAGTACAGGACAGGGCATGTTAGGGGCTTCACCGTCCAGCACTGCGACAGAACCTTCACAGGAGAGTATGGTACCAAAAGAGAGGCTTCATTCACCTTCACATCAAACTGATATGAATCAGGCATTGCTGGATAAGCTCAAGTCTGGCACACCACCTTCTGTGACCCTCTTGAAACCCTCGAATGCCACCTTGACACCAAACCTCTTGGCTTCTCAGTCGCCAGCAGATTCAAGTAGAGTACCCCCAGCCATGAAGCAACTCTTTCCTACTCCAAAAGAAACTAGAAAGGTAGAGTTAAATTATGTGTGTACATAAACCCCCATATATGAAATAAAAAAGAAATTGCAGTCCTAAAGTAAAGTCCCTAAATTAAAGAGTAAAAAGTTTCTTGATAAATGCATTTATGCATGGAATTTCAAGATTTCAAGATTTTAGATAAAACAAAGGTTCACTGACCCAAATATACAAACGAAGGAAACTGGCCAGAGGAGAAGGTCAGTTAATAGAGGAGTTCACAGAAATGATGGCTGTATAAATGAGGTCAGACTTTATATGGAAATAAACAAATACTCACATGACAATGTTACTGTGCTTTGTTTTTACACATGAATTCAAAAGAAATTGAGGAAACTCCCCAATCTCTTTAGCCTGTATTCCAATTGTGGTCTAGACTGCAACTCTAGTCTTGATTAAAACGAAAGTCCATTGAGCTCCATTTTAGTGAAGATTAGATAACTTTTATAGCTTCAGGTTAAGATTCTTCACAAGTTTAATTTTTAGTCTGGACTGGAGTTTAGAAAGTAGATTCCTATATCTGAGGTTTAAAATGCTGTTCTTAAAGAGTTCTGTAACAGAGAATTCCATTAATATTACCTGCATTGGAATCACTGATGGAGTTACAGTTGGTCTAGAACTTTGGTCTGGTTTAAACCTAAACCGAAGATTATTTTCACCCTTATTTGCACATTTCGTGAAATGTACAATCTTTTTTTTTTTATTCACATGATTGAATCAGGGGATGTTGTTATTATATGACAATGTTTTGACTTATGATCCATTATATGCAATAGCGGCATCTGTCGGTGGAAGGCTTGAAACAGTTTTAAACCGTGAGTCATTAAAATATTTTCTTACAAGTTTAAAGGCACATTGACAGTGGCCTTTTCAGGATATTTTTTACTGTCTCTCATAGGCTTGAAAAGGGGCATTTGGAGCTTAAAGGGATAAACTGGCTATTGAAATCTGGCCCTACCGGTAGTGGCATAAATCCATATTGAGGGATGGGTGATGATTGAAAAAATATGCCAACTTGTCGCAGTCTTGTTTAGACATACGCAAGGCATGTTTAGTCATTAAAAATACCTATAGGCATATAATGCCCCCCCCCCCCTCCAATATTTTTCACATTCAGGCTAACATCAAAGGTCATAGGTTTGAGTTCTAAGCTTGTTGGATGACAGCGAGAGCCCAGCCATAATGTAAAAAATCACAGATGCCACTGACAAATCCGTTGCATTCCTCTCTTGTGTTCGGTAGTTTGTACAGTCCAACAACGTCTTTTTTGATGTGCAGTTCATCATTCACATGGCGAAAGCATAAGGATTCCTGTCTAGTTGAGGTGATGTCTTGCATGCTATCGACCATTACTGCAAAAGGGCCATCTTCCTGAATCGCCTTTGCAATCCTAGTCACTACTTCCCGAGCAAGCATGTTGATAATTTCCTCTTGTGCCTTAGGGAATGTGAAGTTTGTGGTGTGTTGTAGGTAACTATTCAAGCCACTGCCACCTTCTCTCAGCAGCTCCATAAGATTGTGAAAGTTTTCATCAATTTTTGAGTGCCATGGCATTCAGATAATTTCCTCTTGTGCCTTAGGGGATTTGAAGTTTGTGGTGCTTCATAAGTAACTATTCAAGCCACTGCCATCTTCTCTCAGCAGTTCCAGTAGATAGTGCAAGTTTTCATCAATTTTTGAGTGCCATGGCATTCAGATGACTGCTGGCTTTTAGATCTTTGGGTGGCCTTTTTCTAAATACTGAAATCGTTGTCGATGAATGCTGGTTCTTATCAAGAAGACCATTTGTTTCAGCTGTGGAGCAGTCAAAGCATAAAATGCCACCTTTTTCCTCACCAGAATGGAGACATGGATAAGTCTGAAACCATTTTGACTGGAATTAGGCTTTTTAGGTTCTTCCTTTCTCTTTGAGGGATGTTGTTCACTGCTGGTTATTGGCAGTTGTAGACTCATAAGGGCAAGCTAAAATACATGCATTACATCAAACTCATTACAACAGCAACGGTCAAACTAAACATACAAAATGCATGTCATGATTTGAATGGTAATATGCGTATTTAGTGCAATGAATGTCAGCTCTTTTACTTTCATGAGATCTAGAAGACCATTTGTTTCAGCTTTGGAGCGGTCAAAGCATAAAGCATAAAATATTTTGGTGTTTTCAATAAATTCTTTGTTTTTACAAAATTTGCAGACCCCATCTCCTCCCACTACGATACATGGGGTCCCATCAAATCTACTTACACCAGAACTCCTTAGAACACGCTCAACCAGTGAGTCATCATCTACGTTACTATCACCCCTCAAATTAAGTGGATCAATCCAACCTGGACAGAGTCAGGCTGCAGGGAAGAGGCCTGATTTATTATTGCAGAGGGGTGCAGTAGCATCACTATCCAAAGAGCAGTTGGCAGACACCCTTATTCATCTTCTGAGAGTAAGTTTGATCTGGAGAGTCTGAAGAGGTTAATTAATTACAGACGATTTTAATTCATGATGTCATGCTCGTAATGAATTTTATAAAAGTATTTTCAATAGTCTTTTCTGGCAGCGTTTCCACGGTTTCCCCTGCATCCAATGAAAAGATGAGTAGAAGAAAAGCCTACCAGCAGGAAAGACATTAAAAACTGAGGGCAAAATGGGAACATACATTTGCTTACACAATTTATATCGCATTTGAAAAAAAAAAAAAAAAAAATTTTTTTTAGAGAAATTACTATTATGGTTATGATATTGAATGGTGGGAGAAATTGTTTCATAGTGAATTGGGAAGGTTGATAACAATTCACCCAAGAATTTTGTGCTGTTAGATTTTGGAATCAACAAAATGATAAGATATTGACCCAATTATGTTGTGAGTCATGTACACATAGAAAATGGATACATATTCAACTGTTTTGGGTTCTTTCTTTCTTTCTTTTTTCCATATCACTTTGAGGCCGTTTCTGGAGCAGTCCTTCGCAGTGTGCCCTTTTTTTCTACACTGTCCATCATAAAGGTGGAATATTTTTTTGCCGCTATAGCGACATGATTTTGCTCTGACTTTAATTTCTTGAATATGTTTGTCCCTGCTTTTACTTTTTGGGACCCTGGCTATATCTTGGACATTCTCCCAACCCTTCACGTGGACCTTTTTCCAAAAAAAAATTTGTCAACCCCCGTGATGCCCATATTGTCATTTTTTCTCATTTTGGGGCCCCGTTTTGTTTTCCTGGCCGATCAAGCCAGTCCTATCCCCAGGAAACGCAACTGAGGTGTACTGTTTTATATGGTTCTTTAAGTTAAATCTATATTTCTGGGGACAGGCTAAGGTCTCTTGTCTAGGGGAGGGGTTGAAGTAAAAAACGAGATTGGTGAAAATTCAGAATATTTTATTCCATCTTTATGCTGAAAACAAAAGAAATGAAAAACCACCTTAACCCTTAAATATCATCATTTTCCCCTTAAATTTTGTTTAGCCTTGATGACAAGATTGTAAATAGTCATTATTGACAATATTTTATTTTGATTTATGTTTGGTTGAGATTTTACAATACAATTTAGGGAAGATAGAAATTTCCATTTTGTAAAAATGAATAAAATGAATGTTGAGCCCCAATCAAAATAAATTTTGACCCCTCCCCTAAACAAAAGAGACGAGCCTGTAACCATAAATCTAGATTTAATTTAAAGAACAATAACAAATCTCCACCTCAGACGTGTTTCCTTGGGGTATAGGACTGAGGGGGCCTTGGTTGGTCGCATGAACAAAAAAGGGCCCCCAAAATAAAAAAAAATGACAAAAATGGCCATCTTCTGGGGGTGACAAACTTTTTTGAAGAAAAATCCCCGGGAAGGGTTGAGGGAACGTCCAAGATATACCCAGGATCCCAGAAAGTGAAAGCGGTGACAAACACATTCAAGAAATTAATAACGGAGCAACATAATGTCGCTTGAGCCAGAAAAATATATTCCACCTTTATGACGAACAGTGTATAAGATTCTACCTAAAATAAATGGAAATAATTTGAAAACTCACAATTATTCTTTTTACCTCTCCCACTATACTAATTTTTACTCCCATCCTCTTAAAATTTTATCCGATGTTCCTGCAAGGTTTCTTGCATGCAATTGGTTATGTTTATTGTGCAAAAATATGGAATTGTTATCATGATTCAAAATCCATTTTTTTTTCTTATTTGATTTCAGACGGATGATGATTTCTTGAGTAAGATCCATTCAGCGTACACACACTCCCTTCAGCGTCTTCCTCCTTAAGATGACCTTTGCTGGAATCAAGGAGTGTTTACATCAATGTAATATTCTGCAAACTTCATATCGAGCCCTATATATGGAAACGTTCATTGCCTCTTGTGTGAATGCATCGCGTAATAAACAATCGCTGTGTTTCATAGGAAATTGGGGGTGGGGGACTTAATTAGTGAAATATATTCTGAATAACACATTGCCTCTTTAACATAAGAGCCCCTGTCACACAAAGCTTTACGTTTGTGTGTATCGAGTCAAATCTATCTGTAATACAATACACAATACCTGCATTTACGGTTCTTTCAGTGCAATGCATGGTGGGACAAAATTTAAGTCCAATCACCCTAGTGCAGTACCCACTGATGTTGTGAACGCGGTTATAAAATTGCTTTTCAATATGTCCTACAATTTATATATCAAATCTTTCTACCAAAGATTTTTGACGTTTTAGATTGAATGAAAATAGTTGTGTTTTAAAATGATGAACAACAGTGAATTTCTCATAATGTTAACAAACACAGTCACACGCTATGATCGGTTGATTGTACTATAATTCGGTCCCATCAAGCATTGCGATTCAAGAACTATAAATGAATGTATTGCGATAGATATTGTTGTCTATCGAAAGTCAAATCATGATTAATCACAAAGGTTTTTATTGATTCAAAGTGAGAGTTTACATCATTTTCTTATTGTGAAGCTAGCAAAGAGAGAGTCAAATACGTGAACATCTTCTGTATAATACATCTACGACACCTGTCCTAAATATCTTGGGCACACTGTTCCATACATGTGGTACTGTAATCTTATGGTTGTTGATTTGGCATTACTGTGGAGTCTTCCTGCTGTCACAAGCCTACTAGCTCTTCAAAATTCTACTTGAAGACTTTTAAAATTATCTGAATAATGCAATGTAAGTTTTCCCCTACAAAACGTTGCTGAATACCTTTTCCAAATGAAAATATTCATTTCAAACTCCTTCAAACATGAAAATAAGTGGCAATTTCATTTCGACCAATAACATATCAATTCAAAGAAATAATGAAACATTTTTATAAAAATGTAATATCTGACAGAAATGTCTTAATTTGATAACTAGTTCAGCATCTTTTGATTGAGGTAATGATTAGTGATAATTCATATTGTAGGCTTCCATATGTTTACAGTACTTACCAAACAAAGCAGCTGTAACACTCCTACTTTTTTGTAAGTTTGTTATTATTTCTTTTTAGATTTCCAAATGCTACATGTATGATTAATAAAAATTACACACCAAAGAATGTGAGACAGAAATCAAGGATGTGAGACAGAAATCAAGGATGTAAGACAGAATCACAGATATTTTTCAAAACTTTTAAAAATGTTTTTAATACACAGCATTAATTTTTAAATCTTACATTCTGCCATGAAAACGAAGTTTGATATTGAAATTGATTTGGCAATTGATCAAGTGTTTTGTGCAATGTAATGACTTTGAGATAAAATCTCATTTGCCTTCCTGGCTTTAGAGTAAGCTTCCTCCTTATACAGTATGTTCCACAAAAAGGGGAACCAAGATGATCAGTCATTGTTCTCAGTAAAAGCAAAGAATTCATAATTTCATATAGTATAAAGTTTAATTTTTCTTCTTTCTTTTAACACCTAGTACAATATGAAAGAGCCAAAAATAGAGCGTTCTCAGTGACGTCATCATTCATCCATGTTGGTGGGCCAAACAATAGAAACATGTCCATCAAACCGTGATAAATCATTGTTTTTACGGTCTGGTGCACCTATACCTTATTGTCATACCCACCAACGTGACGTCGCATGAAATCGCTCTATAGATGAGATTGAAATTGAAATATCAAGTCCAATTTGGCAGGTCAAACCACACAAAAAAGATTGAACCATCCCTTTCTTCGCCAAGGTTGTTGCAACTTTGTAATTCCTGCCTACTTATTCTGTTCAATTATATCTTGACATTTCAATTAAAAACACTTTTTGCTCATCTATGCTTGACTGATCCATATTGTATCAGTTATTAGCAGAAAGAAGAGAAATGAACCTTGACATGATGCATTTAATTTTCAGGAATTGTTTGTTTTCACCAAGAAAAATGACTGACAGTCATGGTTCCACTTTTTTTGAGACACAATGTCTAAGTATTTTATGTAATATTCTAACATATTGATTTAAGTACGATGAAAAATAAACCTCACATAAGATTTTTTTTTAAACATCCAACAACTAATTAAATTGTTTCTTTTCCTCAATTAAAGTTATCCTTTTGCTCAATCTAATCATTATAATCTTTCTTGGTCAAAACATCTTTAAATGTCTTGAATTTTCTCACATAATATAAGAAGTAGGACGTTTTAATGGCAAAGTATTAAAAACTGATGGCTTTGGACTGAAGGCACAATTTCCCCTTACCTTATCTAGTCAAAAATTCTTTTAAAAGCTTAAATTCTCTGACACAATACAAGAGGTAAAACATTTTAATAGCAAAGTATTACAACTTGTGGTTTTGGACCATGTGTATTAAAGCGAAATATTGTTAAAGTGGTTTGAATCTGAAAATGTACATAGACCTTCTAATGCTAACATGTGACTAGTTCATGATGATTTAAGTCTAGAGTGTACATACATACATGTACATTTCAATCAATACATATTCGCATGATAATGTGAAGCTAACTGCATTTTATGATCATTGCTGTTATATTTATTGCTTATTTTGTCTTGAAGATACAGCATCTATTAAAATTCTTTGCTCAATTGTATTCATGTTTTGTGCTTGTAATTCAGTCATTGTTTGATAGACCTCACATAAATATTAGTTTCTATGCAAACAATACAGTTTATTCCCATTATAACAAGCTCAGATACAAGTAGACTGTGTTCTAACAAGGTTATTCTCCCTGTCCCAATTTCAGATGGTAAATCGCCAATGGGTCTAAACCCACTTCGACTTATATGCCCACTTGGTCTCATTCCACATGGTCTTATTCATTTTGTATACCACCAGTTGGTCTAATTACTTTTGGTCAAATTGCCATTTTGCCTATTTAACATTTTATCTAATTCCCATTTTGTCTTATATTTGGTTGGTCTAACACCACTCAGTCAATTCCTGTAATAAATTGGTATTAGACCAATTATTCATTATAAAATCAGACAAAAAAGCAATTAGATCAAAAGGTAATTAGACGAATTAGCAGTTTTACCAAGTGTTCATTAGACCAATTGAGAGTAGACAAAGTGGGTCAAGTGCATGTGGTATAGGTAGGGTTGGGCGAATCTCAACTTTTTTTTTCAAACAAGTTGTTTCTATGGTAAAATTCGACGTAGAAACTGAAAATGACAATTATTTTTGCATACGATGACGTCTTACGTCGCTAAAGTGCAAAAAACCAAAATGGCCGCCAAAATAGCGTATTATGCCCAATTATCATACTTTTTATACGTATAAACCACTTTTATTGCGTTTTTATATGTCTTTTGGGTGTCAGGGAACCCAACATGATTAATCCAACAAGATTAATCCTACCTAAGTTGACTGTTAGTGTAGTTTGGTAGTTAGTTTTAGTCAATATCGAGCAAAAATCACCTCATATCAAAATCACTAATTAACACCTATAACCATACTAGGTACATTTGGTCATGATAAAATTGTCAGATTTGAGCTTTTAAACCATCAAAATCCATAAAGAAACCGGTTTATACCTATAAAGTGTGTGATGAATGGGCAAAATACACTATTTTGGTTTTTTGCACTTTAGCGACGTCAGACTTCATTGTACACAAAAATCATTGTCATTTTTGGATTCTACATCAAATTTGACTATAGAAACAACTTGTTTGACATAACTTTTCAGAAAAAAGTCATTATTTGCCCAACCCTAGTATAGGCAAGAAGATAATTGAACCAACCCCTGTTAGACTTAGTGGTAATAAACCTTTCAAGCATGTGTACATGTGTCTAAGTGTTCAGTATAATGAGATAAAATCACAAAGAGGGACAGTCATATGTTGTAGACAGTGATAGTGTCAACTCATTTAAATCAAACCTAGAAAAGGCATGGAGAGAAGTTTGATTGTTCAGACCCTGATGTCAACTTCACTCGAACCTTATCTTTCTGTAGTTACAAGAGTAACACCCAATTTTTGCAGTGAATGAAATTTACAAGGAGATGCAGAGGGGTAAAAAAGTTTTGTATACTTCAAGCCCAACATCAAGGTAAATCAAGGTAAATCAAACCTGTTTATAAACACCGCCTAAGGAAAACAAAAAGTGACCACTATAGACAAGTGGCTTTTATACACAGGTTCTGCATCACATAATTCTCTTAAAGAAAAACAGAGGTAACCATTATAGACAGGTGCCCTTTATAGAGATGTTACCACTGAGACAGGTTTGACTCAAATTAGTTAGGTCTGATTAATTACTATATCAATGACGATGTTGTCTGCGATGTCTTTGATGATGAGGATGATGGCGACGACGACGATGATGAAGATGACCATAGTCCAGCGATGACGATTAACCAGTGCCGTGATTTGCGTGGATGAGATGCACAATTGTAATGTAGATAACACTGTGCACAACGCCTACGCAATGCCCGACATGGTGTTACAAGTATCAACATGAGTACATCATTATGTTGTGTAGAATAGCATCACTCCTCGTTCTACCGTAGAAGACGTATTTAACTTCTTGATAATTACAGATAACTCTGCCTAAGTCAAATTTCTTGGGACCATAGAAATCTGTTGACTTATATTTGGAGAAATTCGACACCTGTCTTATGATCTGGAACGAAAAATTGCTTCGAGTTTGGTGATAATTTGACTTATAGAAGGTCAACTTGCGCAGAGTGAACTGTACGTTGTATTTTCCACAAACTAATAAACTAAAGATAATACCTAGTATAACAAAATGATTAGCATGGTTTATTGTTACAAAGCATTATTATTGAACAATGTAGTTGAAACAAGTAAAAGAAAGTGGATAATATGGTCTTCTGTATCAACAGAGTATGAAAATGTATCCATTTCCTTGTGGCCTGTTACATACATATAAAGATATCTTTTGAAATATACAGAATAGATAATGTAGGCTTTCCACAATGAAAATATACCAATACCACCAAGTGGTATCAAGAACACCTTGTTTCGACAAAAATTTGTTTAATTTCTCCTACCACTATTACTTTACCTTAATATGTTGGGAAAGCATAAATGTACACCGCTGAAGTAGATTTGATTTGTAAAATATGGATTTTTAATAAACTTCATTTTAAAAGTCTGCAGCAGCGGAGATCTAGGCGGGGCCTAGGTAAGGTAGGGCACCCCCTACAGTTTGAAAACCACTCATTGACTGTAGGCCTACATGTTGAATTCAGAATATTTTTGGCGGCACCCCAACCCTATTATTCTTAAAGTCCCAGACCGGACCTAGAAATGAAAACCAAAATTACATATAAAACGAAAGCTAATATTTCTTCATAATACAACAATTCCCAATTTAAGCATTTTTATCTTCCATTTAGAAAGTATTTCATTAAAAAGGTGATCGAACCTCAACCAGGCCATCCCTCCCAAGTACTCGAAAAAGTACCCCTATTATATAGGCGCGGGTGATGACGTCAAAGAAGTTTAAGGGAATGCTGCTGCCAGGCATGATTGGGTTTCGCCTTTAGAAAACACGTTTGTATTGCTATGTCAGAACAATAGACCCCATGTGTGCTAGAATTCTATTGTTTTGATATAGCAATACAAACATGTTTTCTAAAGGCGAAACCCAATCCTGCCTGGCAGTAGCATTCCCTTAAACTTCTTTGACGTCATCAACCGCGCCATTAAAATAGGGGTAACTTTTCGAGTATTTGGGAGGGATGGCCTGGCTGAGGTTCGATCATCTTTTTATGAATACTGTTATGAAAATTTAATTTATTTTTTGGGTATTTATGTTATACGCCTACTTAGCTTTCAATCGATGTAAGGTTGTATTTACTCCGTCAACGGTCTTTAAATCGTGTATCAGCAGTTTTTTATCAGCTTCTGGTTAGCTAACTTTTAAAAAGGGGTATTCTATCACAGATCAGAATTGAAGCATCAAAACCTTTTCATGTGTGTGAAATACGTTTGTTCTGACAATTTCTTTGACACATTTTCTAGCGTATTCTATATATATCAATAAGAAATCATTGAATGTAATTATGATCAATTCATCAGGTTATATCTTCCACAAATCGAGATATATCTACAGCTTCTGTCCGGTTAAACTAATTCGTGTCTGGACGTTAAACCTTATGCTCTACCCAAAGTATTCCATATTACATTTGAAGATGCATTTCATTTCTTTCTTACTTATAAATCAACCCACAACTTGAGTCTCTCTTACATGTAGAACGTATTTTAGACTTTTAAAGCATACCGGTAAGCAATTTTCTGCTCTTTCCACAAATTGAACAGTAAAGGGATTATACTATGGTCGATCGTTATGACACTTAGGTGAATTCCCTCAAATTGACTCCAAGATTTCTGTTATAAGCTGATCTTAATCGTATTTATAGAGGGAAGATATCTTGTCATTTTGGCGTTCTAATGGTTTCATGAAATACGCCAGTTGGGGATTACTATTTGTGCATGAGCAGAGGAAGTTTAATCGGGGGAAAAAAAAAGACTTATACTAAAAGAAAACCAAAATCCAAAAATCAAATAACAAATAACAACAAAAAAGGTCTACCAATAGATAGATGAGGTGTGGTATTCTTTGAGGGGGAAGCTCTTTTCGACATTTCCGTTCGTTTTAATGACAAAATGGCCAATTGAGACAAACGAATACATTTGCATCATATCCAATATCTGTTTCTTTATTGTCTTAATGATATCAAACAATGTATCATGGATTTTAATTCTACATATTGGAACTTGAAATGACAGATCGGTTAAGTCACAAAGCTCATTTTGTGTAATTATGTTTGATTGAATTGATGTTAAATAATATATTCTCTGTGCCTTGTAACAAAAAGAGCATAATTATTGTAACTATGATTATACTTACGATTGATATTAATCGTTGGATTTGTTTTACCTTTTATGTTACAGAGCACGGGTAGTACGGGTGTTATATCTCAACGTTAGATTGGCTTTGATTCGTTCAGCCATTGGTCGATTTGAACGACTCTTCCGTAACAAGTGAACAGTTTCTCTTTTCTTTATCCCAAGGTGTTTACTTCACACGAATTCTAAAAGCATTCACAAAAGAGGAAACACGTCTAGAATACAATAGCCCCTCTTAAAACTATTATATCCGTTCACTTCGATCCATGTTCTTTGTATCTTACCCCCTCCTCCGACCCCCTTCCCTCCACCCCCTCACCTCTATATGCCCCCAATACATGCTCGAGATAATCACCTTACTAAAGACCTGTTTGTTCACGCGCTCTCATCCCCATTCTCAAAAAGTTAAAGAGGACTTTTGTAGAAAGGACAGGAATTTCAGAGAGGGTACTTGTTTGGGATCGATTATTCATTGAAGAATTTTTGTTACTGATGTTTGTTTCTGTCTTGTATACAAGTTTCGAGCAACACATTTTTTTTCCTTTTTGTTTTGGCGGGGAAAATAGCATCACATTTAGAAGGGAACATGAACAGACGCAAACCTCACATGAGGTTTATTTTTTTATATTTTTTTATGAATTGCAATATATTGAAACATGTTAAAGGTCTTTTAGACCCCTTTAACCGTGTCCTTAAAGTTTTAGTCCTTATCGCTCTGAACTAAATTGATAAGTCACGCTCGTTTACATCAGTGGTAGAGATTGCCCTTCTTGTCCTCGTGAGGTTCCTGGTTCGATATCAACTAGTACATTTATTTGATGTAAAACTAATGATTTGCAAAAATGCTTAGCTTTCCAATTTTACAAACACGGACACCACGGCCAGAAACTTAACGTTAGTGCGAGCAGGCCCATGAAGCCCTTAACCATAATTTTGATCGTGATGAAAATGGCGTTAAATATGACGGCGTCAATCTCCTAGAGATTTTGCCCTGTATACGTGAGCTCTCTGGTTCGATCTCAGCTATTTAAATGGTGACAAATTTATTATTTGCAAAAATGCAAAAACTTTTCCAGGTCTCGAAACATGGTCATCACGATCAAAAACTTAACGTAAGTGCGAGATACCTGGGCCCTCCTAGATCCTGACGACGGCATGCACACATATTAATACCAGTTGTTTTGTTTTTATTTTACTTTTTAATATGAAAATGATGAAAACTACAACTAGCTGCTTCACGACTCATGAAATAGAATACGTCATAACAGAAAGGTTATTTCACCATAATAGGCAAATGTATGAGAATTTGAACTATTTAATGGTCAAGAGACGGTTTTAATAAGTTATCATCAGATCAAAGTTTTATGTAGGCCTACACTATTTAAACAAATGTTGTTCATGATACCCAAAAGCTTGCCAAAGGCTCGCTAGACATAATAACAACTAATGTATGCAAACTAAATTCCAAATATTGTAGTTCATTCTTCAATAACAGGTTGTTTGAATACCTCGTCACTATGTCCCTGGAATGAAGCATCCATAAATTATACCAACTTTGTGAAACAGTCTATTTGCATGAATTAGTTGTTGCTAGATCAGGCACATCGTTATTTCAACAAGATTTTGGGGTCCCCAAGAGTAGGGGAGACCGGGGATTAATTGTAACAGAGGCTCCCGCCCCTAGCAGAAACACACTACAATCTTAACCTGTATACAGAGCATGTGCATTTCATCGCTCCACATGCTGTTTGAGTGTAAACAGATTTTAACGGTTCGTTGAACTTTCTACAGCAGAAAATCGTTTTTTGAGCAGGAAAGTAATATTTCACACTGCCCAATGTTTTACTTCTAGACAAATATGTGGTTGAGCTATGGCTGTCTTTTTTATTTATTTAGAAATTATATTCTTAGGCCTGTATTTTGCTAAAGTTTCAACGATGAATACCAAAGTTAAGATAGAAAAAAATCTCGCCAAACACGGTCGCCCACCTCAGGGGCAATAGTAACAATAGTGTTATGTAAGTACCTTTGCCCCGTACCTAGCCCCTAGACAATTCAGCGCGCTGCCATCGACCGTACAGAGCGCGTAAACTTCTGCAATAACCCCATGCCATGCATATAGCAAGTGGAAAATGTAATGTAAAATGAGTCAAGCATTGCTATGTTTTATTATAATTAGCTTACGTGGTTAATGTTGTTTAAATCTTGGATCTGTCAAAGGCATAGCCTTGATAAAGAAAACTAAATGTTCCAATTTCATGTTTTACAAATGCCTCAAAATGTCTGTTACAATTGCCCCGGGTTCATGGGCAATAGTAACACTCGACCTCTTGTTTTGAAATGATAATAGCTTCAAAATAAATAGTTTTACTTAGCCCAAACCTATTCATATGTCGAGAGCTAAGATATGCCTATTTCGTTTTACTTAGTTTTAAGCAAGTATTTAGCTATAATAAAGTTGATAAGTCAAATTTGGAAAAAAAAGTGTTAAAATTTCCCCCCGATGAACAGAACACAGCAGTCTTTTTAGGCTTAATCCGCCCCCTTTCAGACCAAATAAAGAATGTTCAAGCGACAGTTATTGGAGTATTTTCACTTGGTAATCAAAATTACATTCTACTATTCATATATACATGTATTATTACTCTTTTGATGGCATCTAAAATAACTGAGTATGTTTCTAACCCTATGGTATAATGTTCTTTCACAAGTAAACCTGCTCTTACAAGTTGATGACACAAAAGAAGATGTGTTTGTGAATTAATTTGCAACCTCTATGTGCCCTTTCTAATATCCTACACCACTTAAAGAAGACCCATTAAGACATCTGTAAAGCTTAAAGGGGGTATCTGAAAGCCACATTCTCTTTTTAGTCTCATCCTACCGTGTGGATGGACTCGATGCATAATGCAGCCGGAACGCTGTTGCGTAATTGAATAAATAATGCAAACCCGCCATTGCTTTCTTCCTATGTCCACATTCTATTTGAGCACTGTCTTTATTATAGATCACTGAGAGGTTCACGGTTTTAATTAAAAACTGATCATTTTTATGATGCAATTATGTAAAAGCAAATTAATTAGGCAGGGATTGTGGTTAGGAAAGTTGCGTGCGTCATCGTGTAATGAGTCTGTTAATGAAAGAAAGCTTTTAAGTTCATTCAATAGTAAATCCAGTTTTAATGAAATATTATGTCGTTGTCGATATCCACAAGCGAGTTTTCTTAATAAATGTATGCAAATGCCTTTGTGGTAGAAGTATTTTTTTTTTTATGAACTCAGTTATTTCATTTTAAATAAATGAATTTTAATCTTTCATAACCGAAATCTAACCCCTCCTTCTATGATCCTCAAATTAGGCCATGTTCACAAAATGTCGCGTGATGTTATGATATCCATACAGTGTCGAAATTTTTTTTTAAGGAGAAGGAAAGTTTAAAATGTCATACTTTACACCATACAGCTGAACAATAACACCTTAGGCATGAAATGATCGACTCCAAACCCATTTAATAAACTGTTTGATTATCTAATAATCCTTATTGATTATTCTTTTATTTACATTTTATGTTGCTTACCATCGATTAAGCAAGGAAATT
Organism: Paracentrotus lividus; assembly: GCA_940671915.1. NCBI lineage: Eukaryota > Metazoa > Echinodermata > Echinoidea > Camarodonta > Echinidae > Paracentrotus > Paracentrotus lividus. Next base: position 48,191,540 of record CALNVZ010002100.1, on the reverse strand, counting down.
AATGTTCGGTTTGCTGAAAAGACATCACAAGAACCGTCATCGATGTTAATACAATGAACATCAGAATATATCGGAACCATTGTGAATAACGGCTATTGTTCAAAACATAAAATGGGAGGAAAGAAAGAGCAGTACGTCATAAAATATCAAAGAAAGGAAACAGGGTGATGAATATGATACCAAAGACATACATTTTGGTGTAGTTGTCCAAGCTGTTACAGTAGTCTTATCAAGCTTATAGCTTAAAGTACGAAAGTTAACTTCTTGAATACCAAAGTGATGACCTATTGTTTGGAGATGTAAAGAAGCTGATTAAATAAAACCATTTCCACTAACATTTTCACACCCCGTGCCAGCATTTATAACAGTTATATAATTTTGGTTAATTTTTCATTTTGGTATAAATGACCAAGCTTTTACAGTAGGAATAGCTAAGAGTACGTAACCTAACTTCTTGAAAAACAAAATGAAGACCTATTGTTTGGAGATGTAAAAGAAGCTGATTAAATAAAACCATTTTCCACTAACATTTTCACACCCCGTGCCAGCAGGCGACATTTCGCATCAGATATCGATCGCAGTAATTTTTGTCATGAATTGAGTTTGTTCGATGGCTAAACGTTAGCGGTTGATAACCAATCATGACAAAAGCTTTTAAGAATCTCTAAGCTTCTTCCGCAGTTCGAGAATTGAACGTTCTTGCCCGGTAATTACTTCTTTTATGTCCATTTTTTAAAAAGTGGACACCAAAATGACACCTGCATAATTACACAATAGAGTCCTCTTTGTAAACCTACTGAGGGATAAAGTGACACATTCTATGAAAGTATATACTTGAGACAATTTTATTATATATCCGTCATGTAAAGGTTACATGATAAATAATAAAATACACAGTACTTTTATGATGTTCCTATACATTATTAAAATTTTAATATTGTAGAATATATACATGTATATTAGAACTAACAAAATAAATTTAGACAATTTTTGCAAAATAAAATTTAAAATTGATGACAGTTCTGGGGGGCTTTGACTCAAGCTACGTCATTATTATTCTCTATCTCATCCACTTTCTTTTCTTTACATATATATATATATATATATATATATATATATATATAAATAATCTATGTAATATATAATAACGTGAATATCATTCCTCAGTGATGGTTTTAAAAAAAATTGTAAAAATTTAATTATAGAGAATAATTTGGCCACATACGAAAGTGTTGCGCTCTTAAATATTTATGTCTTACCTAACAACCAAACTGTCTCCTTCGATGTTTCACTTGTCCTTCTCGATGCTCTCTTCATAAATTATTAGTTAATTCAGTCTCAAGATTATGGTTCTGAAATAAACGCTCCCCAAAATAAAAATGTTTCGTGACATAGACCGAAACAGCTTCTACGATGACTCCTTGATGAGGGCTTTACGACCTTCCGTCCGTCCATCCATCCATACCATGTGTCTTCAAATGCAGTGAGGAGGATTTGGAAAGTAAAGTGCTACCTGTGGTCCTGTCTCGCGCTCTTTTAAAGCGAACCCTGTCAAAGTCCCATCCCATTTACACCTCATGACCAAGCAAACAAAGACTGATAATAGAATCTCTTTACAAAGTCGGAACGGTAGCATCCTTACCATCATCTATTGTTCGATGAGTGGACGAGGAAGAAGAGTACTTCAGATCCACCCTCTTGCTTCGATCTCCCTCACACGGTTGTATTGTCCTGGGATTGGGTGCCCGCTGGATGACCAGTCAGTCCCCTGAAGCCAATGTTTGCCGAGTGTTAGACCATTGGGTGGGTATGGTCACAACTGATACTCGGCTACGCAGTTGCTTGTTATAACATAGCTTGCGTTACATTGTAGCCTTTGGTCGTGGGCAAATTTCTGCGATTCCTACGTTTCTGTGTAGTTAAGGTTCAACCACCTGCGTGTCGTACCTGCTTCTTACGTGTCTGACAAAAGAGTACGAGCGACGTAGAATTTCCTACGAAATCCGTCGTAGAATGTTGTACGATGCACGTACGACCAGTTGTGACTACAACATGGGGTGGACCGTGTGTTGTCACTCCCGCAGACCACTATGACATTTGGCGCTTTTTTTTCCCCCTTTTTTTTGAACTCTCATTGTTGCGGAGCTGGTTATGACGTCTATTAGACAGTCTGCGTTGTCAAGGATTGCAAAAGAAGATCTCTTTACATTCTAGCTATCTCCGTCTATTTGCTCATGTTTGCATTGTCCATCCTCTGTTTAATTTAGTTTCACTGCCATACTTCGTTCATATTGTAATTGTCCATCAATATTCTCAAATATTTAATCTGACTATTCTAATCTGCTATTAAAGATGGTTTATTCACAAATTATCAATATTGTTTTAATTTCTAATTTTCTTTTGTTAAACCCCCCCCCCCATAATGGATCAGAATGCTATACCTTGTTTAAAAAAAACAACTATTTTTATATTCGTTGTGCAGGATAAGAAGACAAATATACAAATTAATTAAAACAATAAAGCAAATGCAAAATAGTTTTATACAAGTAAGAACTTCTATTAATAATTATAATCTTCTTGCTTGAAAAAAGTTACTCAGATATATCACTGGTTATTATAAAGAAACGGCTATAGTAGCCTATACAAAGTCATGTTAAGGATTTCAATTTTCATGGAAACTTTTGTATTTAGGAGTATTATTGTAAATGAAAATAAGTTTAAGTAATTTTGAATATAGAACGATTAAAAGCGAAAGGTGTCTAGCTACAATAAGTTATTTTTTATTTTACTCCTGACTGACCAACTGATATCGATTGAGTATGTGGTTAAGATGTTAAATGGGACCGATTTGATGTAGGACAGGAACGATATATGATGTGCTGAATAATAGAGTATGTACTTAGTATTCAATTTTTTGTGGCGCCACAGCGTCTGTTCTAGGGCAGGTGTATGGTAATACGTCAGTCACATCGGTCATTATACTGACTATAAACTAACTACTGTGTTGTCATTCTGAGCATACTCGCCTCGGTCTATTGTGGATATTTTGTCGGTTTATATCCACTTGGTCCAACATCAGTTTGTCTAATTCTATGATTGCCTAATACCATTTGGTCTAATAAATACTTGGTCTCATTCTCACTTGGCCTAATTGTCAATTCGTCTAAACCAAATTGTCCGATTCCCAATTGAAAGTTTGGTCTATTATACCTATAGGCCTATACTTGTTACATGACATTGACTAAGCTGTGTAAAGACCAATGGACAAAATGTTCAATAGCCAAAATGGAAATTGGGCCAAAAAGTAATTTGAAGAACTGGTTGATGGCTATAATTGAATTAAAACACGTGAGATATAGACCAAATGGGCATTAGTCTATATAAAATTTGACTGGCTTACACATCACGCATAAAAGAGGTGAAAGATTAAAAAAAAAAAAAAAAAAAACATCGAATCGCCCTTTTACGCTATAATCTCACCATTTGACAACTTACTATCTCCATTACAGTAAGTTTTGAGTGAATTATATTAATCATTAAACATTTAACTTCTTCACAATGTTTTGCCTTTCAAAGAAAATCTTTTTAAATGGAAAATAAGCACTGATATTGAAACGAACCACATTCATCGTAACATATTAAAATTATTTTACCTAATGTCGTCAAGTCATAGATTTTTGGAAAAGAATTCATCGCTTAATAATAAGTTTGTTCAAACAATAAATTTTGATCAATGAAAAAGCTCATGCTCATAGAATTATAGTTTTCTTTACTACTTTCTCCTCTCTCTCTCTCTCTCTCTCTCTCTCTTTCTCTCTTTCTCTTTCTCTCTCTCTCTCTCACTCTCTATCTCTCTCTCTCTCTCTCTCTCTCTCTCTCCCCTCTCTGTATCTCCCTATCACTCTCCCACCCACTCTCTCTCTTTTGCTTTTGTTTTTAAAGTAAATTGAAACATATTATATGTAACATAATGAACTAGATGAAATAAAGTACCTCGAGATAAAAACAAACAAAAACAAAAACTAACCATCATGAATTCCACGTCTCCAGGAGTGAGAACGAACCTGTTCAGGTGTTATAGAGGTGGGCTTTACCTGACAGTAAATAAAGGTAATCAATTAATTAGGTCTGTATACCAGGGGTGCAAGATCGATCCTATAATGGGGGGCTTTAAGAGACCTCCCCTTGTGATCAGTCACAAACATCAATAATGCGATGGGAAAATGGGTGTTTAATACGATGAGTGGCAGGTCGTCATTACGGTCATATATCAGCATACTGAAATTGAAGTTAATGAAAAGCGAAGGAAATAACAGCTAAAATAACTGTAAATGTATAATTTGTAAGGAACAATGTAAAAAATTAATTTGACTTTTTTACGTTTCATGAACTTGCAAGGTCACGAGACTACATAAGGTGCTCATCTGGGGAGGGGGCAAACGGGTCCTGTTAAACCTATAGTTTAGAAGAGAAAGAAATGCTTAGAACGAAAAGGAAAAGAAAAAGAAGAAAAGAAAAAGGGTGCTCTGCCCCTTAAAAAATCATGCCTGCCTCTGTATTAATAAAAAACATAACAATTTTAACTGTTGAGGAAAACACGACGAATGTTTTAATTAAACCTTGTAATTTCTGGTATGAAGTTTGTTTTCTGAAAAGTGCAGCTGACATTATCAAGGGCTGTTAGGTGTTATAATTCATAAAATATTTGTTACAATGAAATGGAAATAAAATATATTCTGATTGATATTTTGATTGGTACCATTTATGTATGCCTCAATCCTTATTTGCTGGATCGTGGCCTACTGTATTGAAGGCGGACAAGGGGGACAAGCATTCCATTCCACTTTATACAAAAACGCCCTCTATTAAATTGTACATCATACATCTCAAAACATTGTAGGCCTACCACGTTTTCCCCTAAAAAAAATTATTGGGATAACATTGGGAAACTTAAAAGTAATCAAATAAAGTCATGTACATGTACATCAGAGGGGGCCACAAGAAGCACGTCCCGTTATTTATTATATTTATTTATTAAAAAAAAATAAAATCACACATTAAATATAGTTAACAACGTATATTGGCTCCCTTAAAAATTTTTTTTAATTGAAACGCCTTGGTACAACACAGGAACCGCGGAGCGTTTTTGAAAGTGGGGGAGGGGGGGGGGGGGCTGAACAATCACGAGTCTGTAGTAATTTTGGCGGTTTTGTACACGTTTGCTGAAAAACGTGGGGGGGGGGGGGGGTTGAAGCTCACGTCTCAGCCCCGCACTCCCCGCCCCTGCAACAACACATTCACAATCAACAAAAACTAATATTGCTCCAAATCACTACATTTTGTAAAAACAAGCTTTATTTCTTTTAAACTCACAGAGACGATTCGTCAGTTGAATTTCATACAAAAATAGCAAATAGCAAATTGTCGACGTTGAATTGAGGTTCGGTAAAAAAATGAAGTAAACCTCCCAATATGGCAAGCGTTAATAGGGCAAGGAAAGCAATTGTCACAACACTTAATAAGATATAACTTAAATTAACCCATAGCCTGCCTGCTGTTCTTAGTAATTTCTTCGATGATACCTGCTAAAATATATCGATAAACATAATGTATATCAAAAGTATATTATTGCCAATAGCTGTGAAACTTAAACTCCAGTCACCAAACTAATAGTCGGTTGTAATTCGATAAAGTTACATATATATACAGTGTAACCGAAAAGGGAATAATCAAGGTTTTTCTTTTAAAATATTGTTGTCTAAAGCGTTCAGTATATTCAAGTTATCCTTATACAAGATTCTACTAGAATAATTCATACAAAATTGGTAGGTACACACTCGTATCATAAGTCATGTAAAAAAAGAAAAAAAAAAGAAAGAAATTACCAACTAAGTTGTGATAATAATTTTAAAGGTATAGGTGGAAGGGATATTTTGAGTTTTGGAGGGGGTCTTGCGGAGAGCCCCCCAAATCAATAGCCATGAAATTCTACACGCACCTCAGACAAATTACTACCAATGAAAAATAAATGTATTGTCTTCAATTAAGATAATTATAGAATTGATTTTTTTTTAATTTCATAATATTTGGCACTTTTTGATCGTGCGACATTATAGGCATACTTATTTTAAAAGATAACTGATTATAAAAATTTAGGCTACATTTTCTCATAATCTCCCAAACCTACTGAAGACGAATAAAAAACATTTCTAGCTACTCGAATTTTTCACAACGATTCAAAATATTTATATACATAACATAATTATACGACATACGATCAACACGGATATATTCAGATATTTGGTATAAAAATACAAGATTTATGTTGGAAAGATAACATCGAATGAGCATTTTATTTGACACATGGTTATATAGCTTTGAAAACGTATTTCTAATCACGGGCGGCGTTACCCATGACTACTAAAACTACACATAATGCCCTAAAAATAATAGGAAAGCCATATTATGCATTATATGGAGGCATATACATCATGATATTGAACTATTACACACACAGTAACTATATATTAGACATATTAGACAAAACTTATAAGTTATAGTATCTACGTACCATCAAGTTCAAATACATTGTAAGTTCTAACAAAATACATAGAGAAGTGAGATATTGATGCGGGCGACAGCTGACGGCAAAAGCTTCCGTCAATTCCAATGCATCCAGTAGACGCACAAAGCGTCGCAACACATCTTTGCGTCAATAGGTTGCGCTTGTGGCTACAAAGGCGCAATGAAAAAATCGCGGTTCAATAATGACAATGTAATTAATCGTTGAGCAATGGCCACATCTCTATTATATTTCCCCATTTGTTTTTCTTCACATGGCTTATGCCCCAGTCGTATTTCCACTGCGGTGCCCATACGGTGTATAAAAAAACTGCCGTTTTGCCATTCGGGCCCTTATTAACCACATCTTACAAAAAGAGCCAAAACGGCTGTTTTCTACACGCCGTTCGGGTGTGCCCGTGACTACTGTGACTGCAGTATTAGTCTCTACTGAGATGCATTGCCAATTTTGTATTGATTCATTACAAATAAATTAACAAAAATATAACGTGTAAATTAGAAATTGGTTTAATGGTGTCATGATTTTTATTAATAGAAAGATTCAATGTTATTTGTAAATATCAGAACAGAACAAGGTCACGGATTCGATTTATGACGCAATCATTAATTTTCTCTGAATAGGGGAAAAAAGTACTGCTAAAAAAGAATGTTAATCTGGAAAAGTCAAACACTTCGTAAAGTCATCGGACGGACTTCGGAATTCATCGGTCTCGATTAGAACAAGGCTGGTATTATGACGTAGATGAGTCTAGTACATGGTTGTCACGGTCCACATGTTGGATTTTAGCTTTGAACGTTTGCTAAGAAGAAAAAGAACGTATGACTCTCAACATTTGATAGAAGAGTTTACGTCCATATTGTTCTTATACCATGTCACACCGAAGACCTCTGGCACCTTACAACTTTTGATCGCATGACTGACCGTCTTTATAGCTGAAATACCAACGCGTTTATAATTATTTTGCACGCGCTGTTATATTTCGGATCGAAAGGGGTTTAATCGTGAGACCGAAAGTCGTAATGCTACAGTCATGCTACAGTCACACAGACACTTACGTATAGTTACGTCCCGTTGCGTCCAAAAATGATTTTCTTTTCTGCGGATCCCCACGGATGCCTTCCCGTCATAGTCAGAAGTGGAAATAATGATAATTTCGTTCATTCAGTAAAACAAAGAAATACATAAGAAATAATAGAGCAGAAAAGAAAATAATTTTTGGACGCAACCGGACGTAACCCAACGTAAGTGTCTGTGTGACTGTAGCATTACACAGACACTTACGTTGAGTTACGTCCGGTTGCGTCCAAAAATTATTTTCTTTTGTGCGGATCCCCACGGAGCAGTGGAAATAATGATAATTTCGTTCATCCAATAAAACAAAGAAATACATAAGAAATGATAGAATATACGATTAAAGAAGGATTAAGCAAGAAATACGTAACTAAACGTAAGTGTCTGTGTGACTGTAGCATTAGATGTGCGGTGGCCTTAAGACTGTCTCCGACCTGATTGCTTGCCATTTGATCGGTCTCCTGGAGTTGATCTGGAGAGTGTGACCAAAGTTTTAGAAAAAGATGCAGAAGACGCTAAACTTTGAGTATCTTTCTTCCCGAATAAGCATCTGAGATCATATTGTCTCCATCTACCGATTTCCCAAGCGTTTCAGGAGGCGGCACCTCAACGTTACCACCATCACTTTCTCCCTGAGGATCTGCAGGCTTCGGTGCGCTTTCTTCGCTGGAAATGGGAGGTTTGCTTATACCGTTGGTGGGCGGGGCTTCTTCGTCTTGGGAGGTGGAGGCGGGGCTTTGTAGAGGAGGAGGCGGGGCATGATCTTTCTTGGTTGAAGGCTTTCGTGTTACACCGTTGGCTGCAATGGATCATACAATAACTAGTTAGTAAACATTGTAAATATAACATTCTATAATTCAGTGATATTAATAATGTTGATGCCTGTGTAAAATCTAGGAGGCATTGAAAATAGAAAATGTTTCATTATAAATATTTTTTTTAATAAATATTTCCCACGATGTCCCCCCCCCCCCCCCCCCTCGGACGCATGTTCGGATAATGTTGAAAATTGAAGTTGAATATAATTGTGGTAAACAGTATCATTGGCAACAAACGTACCTCCTCCTGCAGTGCTGGTACTGGGCGTGGCATCGGCACCAGTCATCTTACTACTCGATGGTCTGTCACTCAAGCGACGTGTGTTCCCACTAACCACGCCTACTGGAGACCCCGCCCCTCTGTAACGCGTTGCCGAACCATGGGCTCTCATCAGCTGGGACTTGGCCAATAGGAATGAGTCATTGGTCTGCATGATCTTATGGGCGTGGCCAGCTTTAGGTGCGACACCATCCTTGTGGGAGCGTGCGAGTAAGAAGCTCTCGTCCGTCTGTGTTGAGGTGCCTCCAATGTTAGACTTCTCGTCCATCAGCTCTAGAGCCACAACGTTCTCGATGCCGAACAGCTCCTCAGATCTTATTATAATCAAATGAAATAGGGAAGAGAAACAAATTAGTTTTGGAATGAGTAATTTGGGGATGAGGTAGTTGAAGTTTGGATTAAAAAAAATCTACGGATACAAGAAATAAGTCTTGTTTCAAACATGTTTGAGTTTAAACAAAACCAAAGCGACTGAATCTCCTATAATTTATGCCTCCGCCCCTTTAACAAATAATTTGATAAAAGTTGACCTCTGAAACCCTTGACCTTTGACCTACATACTCCAAAATATAATCAGATCGTCTTCCTATGGTAATAAAACTATCCCCAAGTTTGAAGTTGATATCTCAATTGGTTCTTGAGATATCGCGATAACGAACTCAATACTTTGAATTTGATTGACGTATATGTGACCCTTGACCTTTTACCTTCGTAGGCCTACCCCAAAATATACTTAAAAATTGGAAGCACTTGCCCAAAACGGAAAGAACACAACAATATAAACTTCATCATCAATTGAAATAATGCACTGACAATGTTGTCGTTTTCGTTTGTTGAATATAAATGATGTATTTATTTAGATATCAAAGACATGAAAATATGTATTTTCTTACATCTTGATAATATAATTTCTATTTCTTGAGTATCTCACCTCCCTGTTCTGATGCGTCTTTTATTGAAGATGTTGATACACGTTGCTAAGATGATAGCTAACACGATGATACATGCTATAGCACTTGCTGCGATGATACCTACATATAAGTCAGCTGTACAGGGTGTATACAAAAAAGGAAACCCGAATTCGATCATTAATAATTTCAAAATATTACTGTGGTGATTATGAAGTTTATATTTGTGGAAAGTGCAATATATTATCATTCTATAATACTCTCTCAGCTCACATGCATCGCTGAACCCCGTGGATTTGAATATGTCTTGGAAAACTGTGAGTGTTTCATTTTGATTAATGCTTCTTACATTATTCAAATTGAACTGCTTTGAATGTTCTTTTCTGTCCTCGCTGACCTTCGTCTCCCGGACCCTTCCTTCAACCATATTAACCCTAATCCTACTGGGGGCTGGAATTGACATTTTCCGCAACCAATCTGCTGTGCAAATGGCAATTTTTTATGGCGCGCCGCTCCCTGACTTTTCACTTTTGAGTCTAGTCTCGCGCATCTTTTAAAACCATTTTCGCAAAAATTGGATATACCGTTACGACGGTACACGATTAAAAAAAATAATACTGGACTAAAAGCTCCGTGTTCAAAGTCAATATAAATGGACATTTTTCATCTTAATCATAAATATATGATTATTTTCACTTTCATTGGATGAAGTACACAATGAATTCTTGAAACAATAAATTACATAAGAACTTGGTTTTTATACCAATTTTTTAAAGAGTATTTGTTAGGAATACTTCAAAGAACATTCAAACCGAAAATTAGCTTTCTGTGAGCTTTATTTAGTGAACTAGAGCAAAAAGTCTGATTTACGCATAAATTGGTATAATTAATTACCGAATTATTTCTTTTAATTTAACTATGGGAATTGGTAGATGACGGAACAGGTGACGTCTCTGCCGATTTTCGGTGCGATCGCGCTATCTTACAGCAATAGGTTTAAAGTTTAGGCCTATTCCTTCAATCGCGCATTTGCTTACATTAAGACAGGAACTTTCTGGTTTAAAAGTATCATGAAAACAAGAAGTTACCTGCCAATACAACAATCATTTGATACTCGTTTCCAGAGAGAAAACCCCGAAAAAGAAGACTATCTGGCATAATGTAAGAAAATACGCAGTTGAAGGAACAGCTTTAAACTTTAATGGAAGGTCATTGATGACAGAAGAGAACATTCAAAGCAGTTCACTGCAGGTAATGCTAGAATAATGGTTAGAATGGAAATTTATTAGACATAATCAGTAAACGTAATATTTTGTCAACATTTTGACAAAAATGTATATAAAAGCATGTTGAGGGCGTTTATCACGAAATACGCAACGAAGACTTTCCCCAAAACTCGGACAAAACAATTAAAACATCGATGTGCAAACTCTATGATCATGCTATGTAAATTATAACTTCTAATAAACTGGTGCGAACATAATGTTTAATGGTAACACTGAATAATTTGCATAAAATAGTAACACTGAATGACTTGCATAGAATTACAAAGCACCAAATTTTATTCCGCAGCGTAGCAAACGAGAATGAGAATGAGGTGTACAATATCCATACATCGTAATAAATATTTGTGATAGGCAGGATCGTGCAGTACAACATTATGAAAACTTATTTCATGTAGCATCGAATAAAAAAAATGTTTATAATAACGAAGAAAATAACAAACAAAGAAGCAAAACTATGTGGTGAACTACAGAACAATAAAAGTGCGTCCATACGTTTACCGTTACTCTCTTCCGAGTCTATTTTTGTGTTACATCGTGCGCCGGTGAAATCTTCTTCACATCTGTAGAAATAAAGCACAATGATTTAAATGAGTTACTGATAATTATAAATGAACATACTCTGATTAATCAGACTAAACTTAAATTTTGTATTAAATTTCTAACAAATATTGATTTGATTAAAATAGTTTTAAACTGTAAGTATGAGATCATAAAACTCATGAATATACATGTATATGTTTTGAATAATAGAAGAGGATGAATGAACACAAAATTCATAAAAACGGGTGTATGATCTGCAGAAATAAAGATTTAGTGCATTTAAAAAATAAAAAATACAGAATACAAATTAAAAATTTAAAAAAATGGTCCCGGGAACAAGAGCCCCTCCCTTCACCTGCACTCTAAATAGGTGAAAGGTCAAAGTGACCCAATTTTGGATCCATTGGAATCATACACCATTCTGGGTCAATTATTGCCGTATCATATTTTTTTGTATAGCCCCATCTGGCATTGGGTATAAGGTCCAAACGGAGTCAAAATGGAGTTATTTGACCCTTCATTTATTTTTTCTTTAGAGTATAGATGCTTCAACCCTAGTATTACCCTAGTATATTGCTTACTTGCATGTGATAAATGTAGATTGTTGATCAGCCTTTTGACATGTGCCGTGATGACAATAATGGCCGTTGTGAGCACAAATAGATGAGCAGTCATTCCCTTCACTAAAACATTTCATTTCTGATGGACATAGGGTGATGTTACAAGCATCTATAATCCTTTCATATCCTCCTTGGAAAAGAAAGAGAAAAAAGTTCTGAAATTATTATTATTAATTTACTTTAAATATATAGACATACATTTAAAAGTGGTACAGAGAGTTAAACTTAATTCCCTTTTGAATTCCATCATTTCTCTCTCTCCCTCTCTCCCTCGTCCGATCATTGGAATGTGCATAATTATCTTCTCTTTCTTTCCGTTTCTCTTTCCTTATGTATTTCCTCTATAAATCTCCTTTAACAAAAAATAAAAATAAAAAGTGGATAAAAGCAATTCCATTAAACATCTATGTAAAATTATTATCAAGAGTTTAACCACAAAACGAGAAACACACCGATTCTAACATTTTCCAATTTGTGTATTTTTTACTAGTTTTCCTTCTATTCTCATATGCAGATGATGGTGAATTAATTTTGCCCTAAAAACGGAACAATAATTTAAATAATTAATGTTTATTTTAGCGAATTCAATTTGCAATATATCGAGTTGGCAAAATACGGATATAAGCCATTTTGCCATAAAAATCTTTATAAATATTCAAAACTGTATTGTCCTACCTTTTTTCATAACATAGAGCTCTTCAACACAAAGGTCTCCAAGAGTTTTATTCCGCTCGACTATCTCGTATATCACCTTGAGCACTTCACGCCTTTCTTCAGAAGTTATCCGCGGGATAAAATCTAGTTCCACCTTCGCATTGAGATTATCAGTATCAGTATGATGACTGCTAGATGGAAATGTAAGAGTCAATAATTAGAAATATTTAAATATCCTTTCAACTGTTTTTCGAACAATTTAAATTTACATCAAGCAGAAAATAAGTTAATGCAACAGCTGGATGGGCCATTGAGCTAACCAGCTAGGCCATATATTTTTTAAAATTTATTTTCATGTGTTCTGACTTGGAAAATAAAACACGATACAATACACTTGATAACAAATTACAGTTTAGTTGCTTACAGTGCAACTGAAAAGTTTAAACAATCTGCAAATACCAATACAAGTTATTGCCGTCCCAGTAAAATAAAAATATTCCAGGCTTACCTAAATGCAACTGCTGATGTGTTGTAGTCCTCAAATTTCTCTTTTAGAATTGGATTTATCTAAGGGGGAAAAAACAACAAATAATTTCAAATCAATTTGAAAGCATCAGAAATTGATATATGGCTGCAGGGTACAATGAGATAATAAAGTGATTAGGATAGATTTTTTAAATAAAATATTATTCAAAACTAAAAGGAGGTAAGGACAAATCAAAAGAAAGACGATGTTTAATTTTGTAGAGATATTATAGATATTAAAAAATACAAGTTCAATATCTTCCTTTAAAGGATTTAGAAATATTTTTGTTCGTTACTTTAATTATTGTAATGACAAAATCATTATACAATATAAAACATTTACTTTCAGGACACTATATCTTAAATTCCTGTGCACATTGAATTACGGAACGATTATGTACACATGCACATATTGAGAAGAAAAAAAAGGATGATGACAAACAAAATTTATCAATAATCAAATTAACTCACCGAATTTGTAATATCTTGTCTGAGAGCTATAATATCTGTAGAAGATTTTCCACGCAATGTAAACTTGACTTTTACAGTGTTCAAATGTCCTTCCTCCCTCTCTATTTCATAAAGAGAACAAATAAAAAAAAAATGTCAATATTATTAGATAATCTTTTCTTAACTAAAGGCCGCTGAGATAATTTATTAAAAAAAAAAAAACCCCACGGATATGAATGATAGCGGCGTAGCTAGTGCAGATTTAACTTGTGGCCTAATCACAGATATGAAGATAATGACGATAGCAATGCGCGGAGAATTTCATGATCACGACGGGGGGAGGGGGGACGTGAAACACCACCAGTGAAAAAATAATACACTATAAAGTTTGCCAATACTCGCATATTATGCAGAAATAATGAAAATGTTTGCGAGCGCGAAGCGCGAGCGAAATTTTGCCTTATATTAAACATTTTAGCATTGTATTTGACATACATTTTACCTTTTATAAGCTTCACAACTAATCACTACATGAAATATGTTAAGCTTTCAAAATCGAGGGGGGGGGGAGAAATCCCTCAGAAAAAAAAAATCAGGGGGGGGGGGGAAAGTCGCCCCCCCCCGTCCCCCCCCCCCCCGGGATCGCCGCCAATGACCGATAGGTAGAATGAGACAATTCAACGACAAAGAATATTGCATTTTCATAAAAATGGGCAACACTCTAATTAAGATCCCATCAGTTTACGTTTCTAAACACAACACAAAAAGAAAGTTCCCCCTATTTCAAATATCAATAATTTTTTAACCAAGAGGAATTTAAAAATTCTAATTATATGTCCATATAGGGAATTTAATTAGCCACAATGGGAGCGAATTTTAGGAAAAATCATCAAGTCATGCTTCAGTGAGCAATGGTTGAATGCAAATATGTCATTTTTTGAAGTTCGCAAGCCTAAAATGGCAAGTTTTATTCAATGATAACGGACCCATTTTCATTTTTTAAACATTTTACACGTCAGAATGTATGCAAAACGCTCTTCCTAATAATTTATACAGAAACGAAATTTGCGTCAAATTTTACGGTTGAGTGAGCATGCAGCAAAAATTGCCCAAACCGCGATTTTTACTTCTTTGCCATGGTATAATCGATCAAATATGATGGAATTCCTGTTTTTTGCAAGTGTATACAACAAATATCCATTCATTCACGGTTGAATGAACCCATCAACCAAAAAATAGGCCATTTTAGAATTACAAAAATGCATTGCAGTAATTTTATGCACTAGAAAGCATCTCAATAACATATTTTGGGTTGTATTTATGTT